>CM076185.1:48900078-50114110 GCA_038277355.1 Encarsia formosa | reverse complement strand
CGAGCAAGAAGAAAATTAAGAAAAGTTTTTAAAACTACTGGTTGATGACGTCATTAACCCAAAATTCCATTAAAAGTATATCTATATATATTGAAATTTTAAAAAATTTAAACACTTGTAGCTCCTTTAATTTTAGTTTTTTTTTTTAAAAAGAAAAAATACGAGTCGATTATTTTTTGATATTTTAACTAAATAAGCAAAAAAATATTATAAATTTCAAAAAGTTGCCAACCCTTTTGTAAATGGCAACGAGCCATGTGTACAAGTCGACCTGACGGTTGGAAAGCGTAGGGGTAGGCCGAAAGGGTCAACTAAGAAAGTTTGCGTCGACAACAAGAAAACACCGTCACCGCGGAAAACTCGCGCACAACGCAAAGCCTAATCCGTTCATCCTATTTTCATCCTTATTCCTCCCTTCATTTGTTGCAGGTCATGGCAGAGTCCTTCGACAGGAAAGAGTTGGTACGGATCATGGAGGAGGAGGTTAGGCTCGGTCGAGTCCCAGCTCCAGACACGGCCGAATCGGTGGGACAGGCAACTTCCCAAGCCGAAACGGCTCCTAGTGAGCCTAGCGGCACACAAAGATTAGCTGCAGCGTCGGACATAGTAGACGAGCCTGCAGCAACCCAAGCCTAGACGGTTACAAATGAGCCTGGCAGCACTCAGACGGCAGAAAACCCCTGGCCAACACCCGACGATTGGGGCATGCTGGCATCGGAGTTGAAGGAGTGCCGAAAAAGTTCGAGGGAGCAGGAAAATTGGGAGCGTGACCTCTTCAATCAACTGCAGGAGATGTGCGAGGAGTGGCCCGGAACCATGCCACCAGAGATGGCAGAATGGCGTCACCAGGCCGCCGATCGACTGTCTGACCTAGACGTAGTCCATCAACATTGGTCAGTACGGGCACAGGCAAGAGCCGCGGAAGAGGAGGCAAGAGTCAGACAAGCCCGCACCACGATGGATTGGAAGCAGGCTAAGAAGGATCGGATGTTGGCGTCAAGCAAGCGGCTTTTCCATGAAATGAACGCCAGGAAAGAGGCAGTCAAGCTTGGATGGCGGAAGAAGGCTGAGGACCAGCGTTGGTGTCCAGCTTGCCGATATCCAGCGGTGGAAAATCCTGACCTTTGCCCAAACAGGGCACAACACTGGCGTGGCGGTTAACGTCACCCAACGACAAGGCGAGTAGGCAGCCTGAAGGAAAACCAGCCGCACGGCTTGGCGAGGAAGCCTACCGACATGGACAAGTGGTCCGTCCACGATTGTATGATAATAAAGTGGCCACATGCAGATAGTGTGTTTTCTTTCCTCAAACCCAACCCTAACCTACGTTTCCCTAAAGTCGGATAAGCCGCGTTTGTGATATATCGAAGTGACGTATTTTTCGGATACTACACCTCTGGAAGGGGGGTGTAATGGTCGAGTTAATTAATCGCGACGACATTAAATTAATTTCATATTTGCTGCGCAACCGTTAGAACGCAGCATGAGTGGGAATGAAACGCGCGGGAATCGGTGGAGTATCGGACCGGGTAGAAGGAGGACTGGAGTCATTCCAATCGCCGCATGCGTTTGAGTACATATCGTTGACGGTTAGAAACTACACAGAATCATAAAAACTACGAGTGAGAGAATGGTTTGGTTGTATCGCGCGTGCTCGGGAGCTATCGTTGGAACGAAACCAAGTCCTCGACAGGATTGTCATCCTCGGACAACTTGGTATCCTGCGACAACGAGGCGACGACACTGGACTAAACGCCGGCAGCAAGGCATAGCAGTCTACATTTTGGCGTCTAGCTTGGAGGCTAGAGTTTCAGCCTAACGGCTTGTAACAGGTGCAACTACGGTGTCCTCGTGAGTTGTTATTTGTTGAGCGACTATAATCGTTATCGTGTGTAAGTGTGAGTGATTGAGATCGATAGTACAGTACTTTGTTTTTCTCGTGCGCGCGTAAGCTGCCGATAGCAGCAAGTTGTTGTGTGCGCGCGCAGCTCTATTTAGAGAGCACCGATAACTCTTCACGGAGAGAACAATTCACTGTGTTTTTCAGTGATCAGCAATCACAGTCAAAGCAGGTGATCGTTCAGCGTGCTGCGTTGTGCTCGGCGTCATCTTTTTATGTGAATTCGCCCTCTACATGGGTATTGTAGTGTTGTTCACTGGATTTTTCAATGATCGCTTAGGGTTCACTAGATTTTACCGTGAACGCAGGCTTCGGGAGCGTGAGCGATTTTTGTTCACTGTCTTTGACCCTGAATAGTTCCCTCTATGTTTGTTGTCGACTTGAATACTCGATCGTACGAGTATTTATTTGTAAATTATTACCGAGTTAGGCATAAATTTTCGTATTAGTTTTTTACGTTAATTTTTGTCATTAAATATTAAAAATTAACTTTTTGAGTTACAATTATTTTTCTGACCAGTGTTCCTCGCGCTAGTATCCTTTAGCCCGCGCCCACCTACCGAATTCAACGAGCTGTCGCGCCCTCATCGATTTATAAACCGTTTAGGGATTTATTATCGCGGTCGGACTTTTCTCCTTTTTCAAGAAGCTTGTCGGCGTGTGGCCGACTGCGGCAGAGCTCATAGAGGCTGCACGGCGAACTCGACAAATCAACGTGGGTTGTATTCCCGAGTCTGCCGATTCAAATAACGCTCTATAACAGTTATTATTTAATAACAACCTCGTGCTGCCACCTAGTGAAGCTAAACTAAACTCTATATTTATTTTCGATGACGTGAATGGTGAAAATGTAATACAGGACTACTTTTTCATGGCAAGACACTCACTTGTTGATTCCTTTTACTTGTGCCAATCGTACTCTACAATACCGAAACAACTTATAAGAGATAATGCCAATTTTATCATTTTTTTAAACAAGATTTGGGGAGTTTAAAACATTTGGAAAAATCATGTGGGAAGCGATATGTCTTTCAATACATTTCAATACGCGCGAACAGGTTTTGAGGTCTTTGAAGGTGAACGGTCGATGTTTGGCATAGTCTAAGGCTGACACTGGCTTGATTTTCCGCATGAGGGTTCGCAGCTTCTCCGAGAAGCTTCTGGGGTTAACTTCCCTCGTAGTATGGGTGAAAAATTCTCCTAGTACGCGTGGGGTGGTACCGAAGATCATTTCGGTCAGTGATGCTTATAGGTCTTCCTTGAAGCAGGTTCGCAGGATGAGCAGGACGAGAGGTATGGGTTGTGGCCAAGGAATCTGACCCTTGCACATGAGAGCTGCCTTCAAGGTACGAAGGACACGCTCCACCATTCCGTTGGAGTTTGGGTGCCAGGGTGTGGTGTGGATGGGCTTAGGCCCAATCATTCGTGCAAGAGCTGCCTGGAGTGACGACTCGAATTGTTTGCCCTGATCAGTGGTGATCTCAATTGGGAAACCAAAGTTCGAGACCCAGTGCTGGTAGAAACTCGCCACAACGGTCTCCGCCGTGATGTCCGGCAGCGGAACTGCAATGGGCCACCTCGAGATCCTGCCAATCATCGTGAGGCAGTAACGCAGGTTGCCTACCTGCGGCATGATGATAATGTCCATATGGACGTGCTCGAAGCGGTTGCTGGGCACGTGGAAGGTGTCAAATGCGGCTCGGTTATGGCGACTGACCTTGGATCGTTGGCATGGTTTACAAGATCGAGCCCAATGAGTCGATGTCTTTCCTGATGCCAGGTCAGATAAACTTGGAGGTAACAATCCTTGTAGTCGTGCGTGGACTGGAGTGTGCAGTGAATGCAGATGTTGAAGGCACGACGGCGCAGGTTGGCTGGAAGGTAGGGCCTGATGATGCCATCCTCGATATTGCAAGCGATCTAAGAGCCATCGACATGGAGTACCTGTCCTGAGCAAGCTGAGCGGATGGCATAGCGATTGCCTTGATTCTGGACAAAGTATCAGCCACTATACTCACCCTTCACGTACCTGTTTCAGGGTGACATTCAATTGGAGGAGGTAGTCCAGCTGGCGCGGCTTCCTTGGGGAGGCCTTGTCCAATCACTGCTGGGTCGCAAAGGTCAAAGGCTTATGGTTGGTAAGCAATTTGAAGCTTCGCCCCTCCTAGTACCTCTGGAAAAACTTGATGGCCTCGAAAATGGCCATTAGCTGCTCAAGGGTGGCGCCGATGCCCTTGTCGGAGGCGTCTGTCGTCAGGCGCAGTGGCGTCGATGGCGACAGGAAGGTGTTGGTTGTGGCCCTTTTCAAGTCCTCCTTGCATTTTTGGAAATCTGCCTCCGCTTCAGGGGTCCAGCTTGACCTTGACTGTGTCCTCTGGGACTCTCATTTGGCCGCTCCAGGAAGACAGCGTCGGTAATGGTTTAGCACCCCCAGGAAGCTGTGGAGCTGCGTGGCCGTCTCAGGCTTGGGGATCTCTATGATGGGGTCCACCTTGCGTGCTGGTGGCCGGAAACCCTTGGGCGAGATGGTGTAGCCCAGGAACTGGACCACGGACTAACCCACCTGGCAATTCTGGAGATTGATAGTGAGTCCTGCATCTCGCAGACGCTGGAAGACGAGACGAAGATGTTCCAGGTGTTCTTTGTGGTTTCGAGACTTGAAACACATATCGTCGATGTAGGACCTAACGAAACGCATGTCCCAGAACAGTGCGTCCATGAAGCGCTGAAACGTTTGCGTGGCGTTGCGCAAACCCATGGAGAGGTACAAGAACTCGTAGAGCCCATGGGGTGTTGTGCCAGCCGTCTTGCTGATGTGTTCCTCTGCCATGGGGATTTGGTAGAATCGCTTGTCCAGATCCAGGGTGGTGAAGACGTTGCAGCTATGACAGTCATGCAGAATATCCTCAATGACAGAAATTGGGTAGCGGTCTGGACGTGTGCAGGCGTTCACAGGGCGGTAGTCGCCTATCATCCTGTATCCACTAGACTTCATAGGCACCATGTGTATTGGGCTTGCCCACTGGCTGGACAAGGGCCTGAAAATGCCCCTCTTTAGAAGTTTGTCGATCTCCTGCTTGGCCGCCTGAGGACGTTCGCCATGGAGCCGCCGTGGGCGCTCGAAGACCGGAAGGACTTTGGTGAAGTTGTGGCGCACAACTGGAGTGCCGCTGAAGTTTGCCTTTTCTTGTCGGGGCTTGGTGATATCAGCAAACTCCAACACGCTGATCGTAGGCCATAAGGGATTTGTCCTCAGTGGAGCAGCTTTGAATCCCAACGCCAAAGACTTCTGCGGTGTGGAGCGTAGTTTTGACTGAGGTGGTTGTAGGATCAGCTAGGTGATAATGTTGGAGATCCACCAGGAGGCCAGTGCTGGCCAGGAAGTCTGCACCTAGAATGGGGTTGTGGACGTTGGCGATGATGAAGGGCCAAGTGAAATCATGACGAAGTCCCAGGTTGAGAGTCACCATTCGTCGGCCGTACGTCTTAATGACGGTTTCGTTGGCTGCTGCCAGTTGCAGGTCCTGGGCAGAAGGTTTTTCTTCCACCACCGAGAGTGGCAGTAAGGACACGACCGAGCCGGAGTCGACCAGGAAGCGTAGGCCGGTGTTTCGGTCCATGATGAGGAGGCGATTTTGACGGAGCTGATTTTTGCTGCCAGCAGCCGCCTCAACTGACGGCAGTGATGTTGGTTTCCCTGGTTGGCTGATGAGCTGAAGCTGCAGGGTTGCTCGCATTTGCGAGCGTTGGGGCCAAATTGGTGGTGAAGGTAGCAGAACCCACCTGGTTTATCTGAGCGTGACCTTCTCCTGCTTTTGCGACGCGGCTGATAGGCACCCTCAGTTGGCCTTGGTTGAAACCCACGGACGGCGCTTAGTATCAGGTCGTTGGACGTGTTGAGCTTTGCCAGAGCTGCTCGTATGCCGGCGAGCTCATCTGTGAAGCTGGACCTGTGAGAGCCAGCGCTTTGGGCGTCGCTACGATGATATGGGGATAGGCAGCGCTGCCTGTTATTACTCACCACCTGGAGGCACGCCGTGCATCTTGTCTGCTGCCTCGGTCAACTCGTCGAAGTTGCAGGACTCGGAGAATGCGTGTGACAGGAGGTTGAGCCATATGACCTTGAGTGCGTCATCGGCCACCTGCGTACCAGCGGCCAGGTTGGACATATGGCGAGGCAGCTACGAGGGCGTGCGCCTGTCCAGCTCCACCCTGGTGAGGAGTTTGGTTAGCCGCTGGTCTGCCGAGTCTAAGAACTTGGAGAGCACTTGCGTCTTCAGATGCTTGTACTTTTCGTTTGCTGGAGCAGTGCGCAGAATATACATAAGGTCCTGGATGGAGTCCTGGTCAAAGGAGGCGACGACAAAGTTATACTTCGTTAAATCCAAGCGGATGTTGCTCGTGCCGAATAAAGCCTCGACCTGCATGAACCATGCTTCGGGGGAATGCTTCCAGAAATCCGGCAGCTTACACTGCGTGACAGCCTCCGTTGAGACGACATTTTGTTGAGTTGGTGGTAATTGGCCATCGGCGCCTCCAGTGACATCCTAATTAACCATCACAGAATTTTCTTGGAGAAGGTTTCTCGCAAGATTTGTGGCAAGGGAGCGGGCGAGCTCAACCGGTATCTAGACAAAATATCCGAAAAAAAAATCCGGGGACAAAAGATCCGAAAAAAAATATCCAAAGAAAAAATATCTGGCGACAAAATATACAAATTTAAAAAAACCATTTAAAATCAAAAATAAAAATCACTAAGGGTTATTTTTTATAACAATGCGCGCCGTGGGGCCCGGAGGGTCCCCGAAGAGGCGCACCATAAAATTTTGTTCCAAGCAAAAGACGTTGTTTACATTTATAATATGTTTACATTTGCGTAAATATTTCCCTGTGATTCGGTTATAATAAACCATGTCTAATCAATTGTTGTCTTGTCAGTACGTTATTGTTTTGTTTGTCATTAAAATATGCCTTTGCATTTTATCAGAAGTCAAAAAGGGAAATCTTTATTACTGCATAAAGGTTTTCTTCATATTTATTTATTTATTAATTTATTTAATATATACACAGGTGTCAGCCCAGTTAGAAGTTACAAAAAGATTTGGTGGCGCTGTACCATATAGGTATAACAAACTTAATAGTGGTTAATATTGTAACGGTTGAGTTAATTAAATCGCGACGACATTGAAATAATTTTATGTTTGCCACGCGACAGTTGGGACGCAGCACGAGTGGGAATGGAACGCGCGGGAAGCGGTAGAATATTGGGCAGGGTGGGAGGAGGGCTGGATGGCATTACAGTTGTGATGAACGCAAGGAAGGAAGCTGTTAAGCTGGAATGGCGGAAGAAGGTGGAGGATCAGCGTTGGTGTCCAGCCTGTAAATACCCAGTGGTAGAAGATCCTAACCTTTTCCCACACGGTCGAGTTAATTAAATCGCGAGGACATTGAAATAATTTTATGTTTGCCGCGCGACCGTTGGAACGCAGCGCACGAGTGGGAATGGAACGCGCGGGAAGCGGTATAATATCGAGCCAGGTAGGAGGAGGGCTGGATGGCATTACAGTTGCCGTACGTGTTCGAATGCGCATTACTAGCGTCTCGACAACACAAAAAAACTCAAGTTTAAAATCTCGAGTTTAAAAGAGAAAAATCTCGAGTAAGAAATCGGTTTTGTCGTGTCGTATGTGCTCGTGAGATTCTGCTGAAGCTCGATCAAGCCATTGATAGGATTGTCTTCTCCGGACAACTTGACATTCTTCGGCGATGAGACAACGATACTGGGCCGTACGCCGGTAGAGAGGCACAGTAGCCTGAAATTTTGGCGTCTAGCTTGGTGGCTAGGAATTCAGCCTGACGGCTTGTGACAGGTGCACCTGCGGCGTTAGCGTGAGTTATCATTTGTTGAATGATAATAATTACGAGCATGTGTGTGTATAAGTGATTGATGATCATCGTAATCTACTTTGTTTTTCTCGCACGCGCGGAGTGCCGGCAGCAGTAGAGTGTGTATGCGCGCGCCGCCTG
Organism: Encarsia formosa; assembly: GCA_038277355.1. Lineage (NCBI taxonomy): Eukaryota > Metazoa > Arthropoda > Insecta > Hymenoptera > Aphelinidae > Encarsia > Encarsia formosa. The sequence continues at coordinate 50,106,183 of CM076185.1, read as the reverse complement.
ATTTAAAGGGCACCGATTATTTTGCTGTGGGTTTATTTAACACTTTGTTATTCTAGAGATTGTTTACTTTTTTTTACACCGCGTTATTGATTAATTTTGTATTAGCTTTTAACTTGGATGTTATCAAATCATAATTAAAATTCAGCTAGCTTTTATTAATTTATCAACCGGTGTTCCCGCACTCGATCATGTTATCTTGCGCCCACTATCGAAATTACTAAGCAGCTGAGCTCACCAAGGTAAAAAAAATCGTGTAGGGATTTATTACCGCGGTCGGACTTTTTTCCTATTTCAGGAAGATCGTCGGCGTGAGGCCGACGGCTGCAGCAGTTTAAAGGGTAAACAAAGGAGTTAACAAACGTCGTGGGTTGTATTCCCGAGTCCTCTTTGTTTGTATTAACGGCCCTATACCAATAACAAGGAGAGCAACAATTATAAAATTAAAAAAAAAAGAAAAAACATAATAATATTATTTTTAATTGAATACAAAAAGAGATTCTCGCATTTTGGCTTTGAATGAGGGCAGTGATGTGCCGATAACATCATAAACTGACATATGCTCATTAAATGAACGACTAGATCTATTAATTATTGACCTATTTGAAGCGAAGTCGTTACTATAATTCAGACGTAAAGAATTATTTTTAGGCCGTAGGATTCAAGGTGGAATATTAAATTGTATCAGTCCGAATAGTTCAGGGGAGTCGATCAGGTTATCAATAATGCTAAATAAAAACAAAGCGTCTTGATATTTCTGAAAGACTCAAGTGAACATACTTTGAATTTATTCATAATTCTCTGGAAGTCATGCTCACTCAAATGCATTGGTTGGTCGGTTTTATATGAGAGTCATCTAAGAAATCTATGTTGAACTGATTCTATGGTTTTGATTAAATAGCCTCTATAAGGAGACCAAATATGAGAAGTTTACAAAGGAATTGGTCTAACAAGAGAAATATATAATGAAAGAAAGGTGTTTGGATTACGAAACTCTCTTGATTGGCGAAAAATAAATCCTAGTAGCGATGAAGCACGACCAACAATGTAATTTAAGTGAGCTTTGAATTCCAGATGATTATCGAAAAGAACTCCAAGATCCTTAACAATATTCACACGTTCTAGAACTTGACCACAGAGAGTGTAGTTGTGGCGGGTGTAGACTTTCTTGTAGAAAGTAATAATATTACATTTATTCAATGAGAAAGGCCATTTAAATTACACCAACGTTCAATATTACATAAATCATGTTAAACTTTGTTTGCATCTTCCGGGTTTCTTATGTCCAAGAAAATTTTCAGATCATCAGCAAATAATAAAATGAAATGGAAGAGAACAACTCTGATGAGATCATTAATAAAGACGTTAAATAAGAGGGGGCCACAATGGGAAACTTGTGAAACACCAGAAGATGCGACAAATTCGATACAAAATCGTCAATTTTAACAGCTCATTTTCGTCCGTATGAGTAGGACTCGAACCAGCTGAGCAGAGGACCACAAATACCGTAACAACCACGTTTTTTCAACAGGAGAGAATGGTTCACAGTATCAAAAGCGGCCTTAAAGTCAGTGTAGATCGAATCCACTTGAAAGCCAGAATCCAATTACTGTATTCAGTATAGATAGCCAAATTGTCAATATATTCAGTATAAATAGCCAAATTGGAGACTGTAGAACGAGATGGCATGAAGGCATGCTAAAAATTAGAAATAATCCGTTTCAAAAACAAAAAAAGATATTCATAAACTAAGCAGTCAAACAATTTAGCAAATATACACAATTTAGAAATCGGCCTGTAATTTTTAACATCTTGTCGACTCCCTTTTTTAAAAACAGGAGTAATGAATGAAGATTTCCATAAAGTGGGAAATAATCTAGATGATAATGAATGATTTAATAGAATGAGCAACGGATATCTTCATATTTGCAAAAGAAAAAATAAAAATAGTGTTGTGTGGAAATGTGTTAATATTGTTTATATGAAATGCCCTGGAACTGTATACACGAGCTCTGCGAGTGAAGATGATAATTTTTTGATTTTTAAAAATTTGTTAGTTTTAATTTCTTATTATATTATACTATATTTTATTAAATAGGCATTGTAACAAAAGAAACTGGTCATTTGCATCTGAAATATGAAAAAAATAATGTTATTGAGTACCTAGAAAATATCTCTTCTCTTATAACTTCGCAATTATATTGATTTTTATTCGCAATAAATCTGTTTGATAATTCCAAAATAACTTTATTTTTTATTTTATTTAAAATATATAAGATATTTTGTCTTCCGATAATTTGTCTTTAGGATATTTTATTTTCGGATATTTTGTCGGAATATTTTGTCCACCGGATATTGTGTCTTTGGATATTATGTCATGGATTCCCATTGTAAAAACTTTGAGATTTAATTAAAAATATTGTTAATAATTGGACTGTCTTTTCATTATTTAAACCCGCACCTTATTCAGTCCATAGTGGTGACCCCAACTAAAATAACCCTTCATGTCGCGCCACCGCGTTGCGTTAAGAAAAACGGAGGAAACTCCCAGATTGCCGAGGCAGGTTGAGCTGAAGTGTTGTTCACGACGTCGGTCCACAGTCGTGGTTGAAGTTGCCGCTTGCGCCTGTGTCCGCGCGGAACTTTCTGAGGAGCGATCCCCACATATTCAACAATCCCACTAAATTTTAATTATTTATAAAACTGAAAAATATCTGTGGCATGCAAGCACACTTACAAAACTAATATAAAATGTAACCATCATGCGCTCCATTCATACCAATACAAAGTTCAATGTCTTCAAAAATATAATTCACGATATCATGCGTCAAATCGTTGTCGCGTTGACGAATTGTCGTTTTGACAAGTTGTCAGGGAATCCATTTTGATCTACAAGCAGCTGTTCTTACGCACTATCATCATCTTCTGGCTGAAGCTGCAACGCAGCTCTACCTCCATCATCACCTTACTGTTGTGGTAATTTTGTCACCTCTACATGCTGTTGCAGTGCTGCTAAGACATCTTCTGGTTATTGCTGCTCCGCTTCAGGCTCAGGGTGAAAATTAATCTCTTCCTCAAAATCAAGATTTATTTTCACAAATGCGTCTTATTTCGCAATAGCAGCCGTATTTTTTTCTTTTTTCACTAGCTCATGCAGTAGTAGTTTTTCTTGAACGATTTGCGTATTCTTTTGCAAAACCGTGCACTCATTAGAAATCACTTCAAACTGCATTCTGTACAGATTACCATGACGCATACCAATGGATGAAGTTTTTCCGTTTCTATCTCTGAACTCACAATGATCTTTGGATGCAAAGAAAAACCTTTGTCTGTCACCACAGTTATAGACAAAAGATTTCTTCCAAGATCAGGTACAAACAATACTTCACTTAATGGTCGTTAAACGAGTTTCCCGTTTATTTCTTCTTGCACTAACACCGTACGAACAGCTGTTGCATGAATTACTCTACCTCCTGCAGTTTGAACCTGAATCTTTTCTGAGAGAGGCTCAAGAGTGATAAAGTTATTCCTCCTGTAGGTCATGAGTTTGCCTGTACCACTGTCTGCCAGCTATAAATTCTTGTCTACATTCCTTGAATCAGAATGCACAGGTTAGCAGATGTACGCTTCTGTTATTACGTCATGGTAGGCTTGTACTTTTTCAGGGCATCTACGATGCCAATGGCCGATTTTCTTGCACTTTGTAGACTTTTTAAGATCTTCAATTTTTACTTCAGCACTTTTCTTCTTTGAATTTGATTTCAGTTTTTCTTGCGTTTTTCGACTTCAAAACTTCAACTTGCAGAGCCACGGTGGTATCGCTGTTATTTTCTTGGTATCTACAAAGACTAGGAAGTTTCTCTTCTCGCGTAAGACGCGTAATGAACGTGTCCAGCGTCTTTTCATTCGCAGATATACTCTACCGTTCGGAAAGAGGAGAATCTCTGGTAAACTACTCAGTAGTTTAGACAGCACGGCTGCATCTGAGGGTTTTTCATTGCTTTCCTCAAGCTGTTTCACTCTGCACAGAAACTTTTCTATTTGCAGCGCCACTTCATCACGTTCACTTATTTTGAAGGCGTAGAATTTTTCCCAAACATTCAGTTTGGCGTCTGCAGTTGCGGCACCGTACAGACTCACTATTTTATCCCAAATTTGTTTAGGACTCACACAATTAATCATGTATCTCCGTACATTCAGATCAAGAGATCCAAGCAAAATTATTGAGGTCTTAGATTGAGCCTGCTTCTATTTTTTCCACTCAGGAAGCTTATTTTCTGTGTCTGGCTCAGCCGCAGAGCCATCAGTGTATCCAGTCAGGCCCATTGCTTCTAGCAAGGTCTGGATTTCAAATTTCCAAAAAATGTAGTTTGATCCATCGAGCCTCGCCAGGTCGTAAGTAGAGCTATCTTTATCAGCCATGATAAAAACAAAAACTCACTGTTTACAAAACTACACTTTTGATCAACTCAGTCTTACTAACACTAATTTTACTCAAAAATTAGCCTAGCATACAGTTGGAAGCGTTTCTGGACCCATAACATGTTGAATATTTATATGTTGATAAATAATGAACAAAATTTCAAAGCTGTAAAACAAATTTATTAGGAAAAATAATCATTACAATAAAGGTCCCAAGAAAATCAGTACTCGTTGCAGCACCTCAGGTAAGATTGACGCAGCATTCAAACTTCGGTACACACCGAATTTGTTCCTCCTTCCTTAACGGAGCATAATTATGAAGAAATTTCTTCTAGTTATTTAGTTCAAGGGCTTCCCCTGCTCTTCCCAAATTATTCATTGCTCCTCCCGGAGGAGCAAATTTTCTTGCACCTCAAAACGTTTAAAACACCTCATGTTTAACATAGTTAAATGGTGCACCCATTCAGCTCAGCTCCTTCTGTTGCTCCTCCCTGTTTCAAAAAAATGTTAATTTTTTGGTTAGAAAAAATTTGCGCCACCGGGAGGAGCACCCTATAATTATGTGAAATATAAGGTTTTTTAAACGTTTTGAGGTGCTCCTCCCGGAGGAGCTTTTTAAAATTATTGCTCCTCCGGGAGAAGAACCTCAAAAGCGTCAAAAAACCTTGTCTTTCAAAAAATTTTACGGTGCTCCTACCGGAGGAGCTATAATTTAAAATACTCCTCCTGGAAGAGGAATAATTTTTAAAAGCTCCTCCCGAAAGAGCTACAAGTGTTAAATATAAGGTTTTTCGACTGTTTTGAGGTCCTCCCTCATTTTCAAAAAATCCACCTTAAAAAGTACTATTTCCTTTAGTTATGTCTCAAGCCCTTCAAACACAGAGAGAAAATGTTATGTATATATATTTTTTAATTTTGTTTATTTTTTTCTTATACTGTCACCGTAAATCTCCGTCCACACGATCGATATTGATTTTCTGTGTGGACGCCGGCCAGCAGCTGACGGTTGGCTGCTGGCGGACTGACCATTAGCGGTCGGACCGGATAGAATAGGACCGACGCGCGCCAGACGTGTGTAGAACGCCAAAGCGGACACTCGGTTTTCTCTTTGTTTTCGTTGTTCGAAAAAGATTTTGTATCGTGGACCGCGTCGTGCTGTTTTTTTTTTTGTGAATTCGACGTCGCGGACCGTGGTTACTGTGCGAGAAAAAATGTGTGAGTGTGCAGTTTCCGCGGACTATGTGCGACCTGGAGATCTTCACATCAGCGAGAAAGGTTTGTGAACCCCGCGATCGTGTGCGAGTGAGTACGTAGGAGTGTTGTGTGCAGAGGGAGAGAAATCGTCGATAGATTATTCTCTCCCTCTCTGGTATTATTCTCTAAGATTCTACGCGCAAACTTTCGATAGAATTCACGCGTAGAAACTTGCTAGCCGACAGGCGTAGTCGCCCAGCAGATTCGTTTATTTCCACCCGACGATCGGCCTAATTCTTATTTACAGGTACCGGGTTTTTAACACCTTTGCAACGTTTATGTTCTTCTTAAACAATTTTATATGCTTACTATTTTGAGGCTAAATCTACATACTCTGTTAATATTTTTTCACCCGTCTCACTTTTTATTAAGAGTGTGTCTAGTCGTATCAATCACGTACGCTACGTTCATCGCATATGCTACATTTATCGCGTAAGCTACGTTTATCCCGTACGCTACGGCCTTCGCGTAGGCTAAGAAGGAGGAACACATGTTTGCGACAAAAAGTATTGTGTGCTATATTTATCGCGTACGCTACGAATGAGGAACATCGAGTACGCGACAAAAATGTAGCGTATGCTATAATTATCACGTACATGACAAGTATAGCGTACGCTAAGCCTTATGCATTCACTATCGAAACATGTGTTACGTTTATCGCGTACACTATGGCCATCACGTACGCTACGTTTATTGCGTACGATACGGCCTTCACTTAGGCTACGAAGGAGGAACATCGCCGACTCGACCAATGTAGAGTAAGTTACGTTTATCGCATATGCTAAAAATGAAGAACACACTAACGCGACAATTATGAATGAACTTGAATTTACGGGGATGACTTTAAGAGCCTCTAGGGCAGTTTTTGATGACTTCTGTTCATTACTGTAGGGTTTAATTTCAAGTGGTCAGGTTTCTCACATACTAAACACTACTTTTACTTATTTATTGAGGTTTTTATTTCCTATAAAGTACAAAACTAAGCGGTTTGCTTTCTACTGCCCTTCTCTGTTAGGCCCCGCAGCAGAGGAGGGCGCGCGCATCCTTCATTCTCTCTCTCTTGCTCTCACCCATTGGCATACTTACTCCCACACTCGGCTATCCGACTACCAGGTGTCCCCGGCCGCGCTTGCTGGTCACTTCTTTCCTACCTCTTCTCCAGTGTCGCCAGCTTCCGCTGTCTTCCAGATCTTCCGCTAGGTCATTTCTGAAACCCCGCCACGGCTTCATGCAGTCAGCCGCAGCAATGGTTGTGTGAGGCTCTTCAGTGTTGCGTCGTGCTTTCTCTACTTCAGAGTGGTCGTTCAGTAAGCACTTGGTTACCTTGTATAGACCCAGAAATTTGAGCTTCACTTTTAGCCCCGGACTCCCTTGCGTGCGGTGAATGGCGACTAGGTCTCCGGTCCGATAGTGCATAGTGGCTTTTTGTCGGTGGTTGTACTGCCTCCTATTTTCATCTTGTGCCTTGACAATTTGCTCCTGGGCTGCTCCTTAGGTCGTCTCGCTCGTCCTGAAACTGAGCCATGATGTGATCCACGATGATCTGTCGCAGTCGTAGAGCTCCGGGGATCCGAGGTTTGATCCCGAACAACACCTGAATACGGGTTGGTTCCTATAGAGCGCTGGTACGTGAAGTTTATCGCTCGCTGCACCTTTCCTACATACTTATACCATTTCCTGTGTTCCTCGGCAGCCACCTTCACGATGGTGTTGGAGACCACGTCATTGATGCGTTCGACCTGTCCATTTGATTCCTTCTTCTTCGCAAAACTCCGCAAACTCGGTCGATCGACGAAAGGGGACCCGCGGTCTGAGATCACCAGATTGGGTGACCTAAAGTGTTGAATTAAGAGTCTCATTCTGTCAATTACTTCTCGGTCCCCTGTTGACTTGGTGGGGAAGATCCAGGTATACTTTGAGAAGGTACCAGAACGCCCGTTCCTATCACAAGTTGATCGACTGACTCATGATGGTACAAGATAAACTGGAAAAAGTGCCAACTGCTCACGAGTTTCTGGGATGCACCGCGGAACTATTACTGCAGCACCTGGTCGAGTAGAGTCGATGATGCGGTATCATGAGCCCTGCACGAGAAGCAAGTCCAGCGCTTCTTGGGATTAGTGGGAACATTCAGAAAGTTTATCAGACACTTCGCGATGACAGCGACATATAAAGGAAGGAGAACTACTTCTAATTCGGCGTCGAGCAGAGAAAATCATTCATGGCCAGGAAGCAGGCCCTCATAGAGGCACTGGTTCTGCAGTTATACAGAGAAGGTAGGGAGACCGAGCTGCACACTGATGCGTCAAAAGACGGATACGGGGCTGTTCTAATGCAGACGTACCCAGACGACCAGCAGTTCTACCCCACCTACTATATAAGCCGAAAAACCACCTCGGCCGAAGAAAAATATTGTAGCGAGTTCGAAGTTTTGGCTATCGTCCGAGTGTTGCAGAAGTTTTGATGCTACCTGCTAGTAGTGCAATTCACCATCTACACCGACTGCAAGGCGTTCGACAGGATCATAAAGACCGTGGCGCTCGCGCCTCGAATCAGCAGGTGGGTGCTAGCCTCAGAGGAGTATCATCTAAAGGTTAAGCATCGAGACGCTGGGAGGATGAAGCATGTGTAACCTCAATACGAGTGATCAGAGACTCAGTGGTAGATTGCATTCACCGTGCCCAGAAAGAAGACCCCGAGCTGAAAGTAGTCCATGCCTTCATTCTGCGGAAAAAAAAACCGCACGCAAATTTCGGACTAAAGAACGGGCTCACTTACAAGGTTGACGCGGACAAGGGCCGATTGGTCGTTCCCCAGAGCCTCAGGTGCGAGCTAGTCCGCCAGGCTCATGAGACGGGAGATTTCTCGGTGCAAAAGACTCTGGACCTACTGGCAAAGGACTACTGAATGAAGGAGGCTGGACGACACGTCGACCAAGTTATTCGCAACTATCTGTGGTGCATCCTGAGGACAAAGAAGAGTGGTAGGCAAGAGAGTCTCCTGCACTTCATCCCGAAGGGAGAGGAACCGCTTCACACTCTCCGCCTGGACGACCACGACGTTGGGCTCTACACAGAGACTAGAAAGCGGTACAACCATGTCTTGGTGGTCATCGACACCTTCTCAAAGTATATCTGGATTTTCCCCACCAAGTCAACAGGGGACCGAAAAGTAATTGACAGAATGAGGCTCTTAATTCAACACTTTAGGTCACCGGAGCGGGTGATCTCAGACCGCGGGTCCGCCTTTCATCGATCGACCGAGTTTGCGGAATTTTGCGAAGAAAAAAGAAACAAAAGGTGGCCCATCACATCTGGAGTTCTACGAAGCATTGGACAGGTCGAGTGCATCAATGACGTGGTCTCCAACCCCATCGCGAAGGTGACTGCCGAGGGACATGGGAAATGATATAAGTATGTAGGAGAGGTGCAGCGAGCGATAAACTTCACGTATCAGCGTTCTATAGGAACCAGCCCGTACCAGGGGATCAAACCTCGGATCCCCGGAGCTCTACGACTGCGACAGATCATCGTGGATCATATCATGGCTCAGTTTCAGGACGAGCAAGATGACCTAAGGAGAGCAGCCCGGGAGCAAATTGCCAAGGCACAAGATCAGAATAGGAGGCAGTACAACCGCTGACGGAAAACCAACACGCAGTATCGGACTGGACACCTAGTCGCCATTCACCGCACGCAATGGGGTCCGGGGCTAAAAGTGAAGCTCAAGTTCCTGGGTCCATACAAGGTAACCAAGTGCTTAACTGAACGACCACTATGAATTAAAGAAAGCACGACGTAACACTGAAGAGCCTCACACTACCATCACCGTGGCCGACTGCATGAAGCCGTGGTGGGGTTTCAGAGATGGCCTAGAGGAACTGGAAGTGGGTGCGGGACAAAATATCATGGCGACAAAATATCCGCGACAAAATATCCACGACAAAATATCCAGGCGACAAAATTTCCAACGACAAATCATCCAAATGACAAAATAACCGCGACATTTTATCCGAATAACAAAATACCGACGACAAAATATCCAAACGACAAAATAACTGCAGCAAAAAATCAAAAAATATCTACTTATTTACCTATTTAAAATTTTCAAAAATTCCCGCTTCTTTTTCTCTATACTATTTCCAAAGTACTCCCACTCCTTTTCATTTATTTATTTATTTATTTATTTATTTATTTATTTATTTATGTGCAGGCCGAGGCCCAAAAATACATTTTAATATAACAACTTAAATTTAAGGTGGTGTACGGGTAGCTCTCGCACATCATAGAGTTCTAGTGGACTCAACTACGACCATTTATAGTGCATAGTATCTCAATATTTAACGAATAGATTTTCAACAAAACATAATTCATAAATCGTAAATTATCAGTACTTAAAAAACAACTCTCTCGCTTTTGGTTTAAAACTAGATATAGAATAACTAACAAAGTCGTATATGCTTAATTCAGAGTTATTTAGGGTACGGACTGCTCTATCAAGGACTGACCTGTTCGAAATGGTAACCCGATTCAACCTGGCGACTGCCGAAATTCCTGAAGGTCTCAGAACTCTCGGTGGCACCTTAAAACGCACCAAGGCAAGGAGATCAGAAGAATCAATATAACCCCTTGTAACTTTAAAAAGATACAAGATGTCCTGATAATCATAAAACGACATCAGAGTACAGATATCGAATCTACGTGAAATCGCCTCAAAATCATGATCATAAATACTCATCGAGTTACCAGCACGAAAGGCCAAAACACGCAACAATTTACGTTGGACACTCTCGAGCATGGAACGAGAGTTTACATTCTGAGGTGCCCATATAACAGACGCATACAGTAACACTGGTCTTGCCAGAGTAAGATACAGAGTTCGCAGAGTGTTTACATTTCTAAAATTACGTGATTGTCGAAGAATATAAGATAGTAATCTCATTGACTTATTTCGAGTAAATTTAACATGATATGCAAAAGACAATCTCTCATCAAAATAAACTCCCAAATCCTTCACTATTGCTTGTCTCTGCAAATACTGATTGCACAGTAAATAATTATAATAAACCGGACTAGATGAATAGAATGAGATCACCGAACATTTTGGAATACTAAATTCAAGACAATTTTTCGCACACCAGAGCTCAATCGCATGTAGATCTTCCTGTAACAAGAAAGAGTCATACGCTGACTTTATACTAATAAAGATCTTAAAATCATCCGCATATAACAAATAGAAACAGTATTTAATAACTAATATCAGGTCATTTATAAACACATTAAAAAATAACGGACCACAGTGTGATCCTTGAGGAACACCTGATGTCGCAAAAAAGCATGGGATATAAAGCCATTATAATTAACAAACAGCCTGCGATCAAGCAAGTAGGACTCGATCCAACGGAGTAGTGCACCATTTAACCCATATCCGGATAATTTATTAATCAACAGACGATGATTCACAGAGTCAAATGCCGCACTGAAATCCGTGTAAACCGAATCCACCTGATATCCAAGATCTATCTGACTAAGAATAAATTCAGTATATTGCGAAAGGTTTGACACCGTAGAACGCTGAGGCATAAAGCCATGTTGATAAGGTGAAATATAACGATTCAAGTTCGATGATAGCTCACGATGTACAATACTGTCGAATATCTTGGCGAACAAAGATAATTTAGCAATTGGTCGATAATTATTCACGTCAGATTTATTACCACGCTTATGAATAGGTGTTATGAAAGTGTCTTTCCAAGCATCTGGAAACTTGCCAGTGGATAACGACTTGTTAAAGATAAGATACAAGGGCTCAACAAGGCATGGAGCCAGGGTCTTTATAAACGCTACAGGAATACCATCCGGGCCTGGGGCGAGATTGTCACTCAGCATATTCAGTTCAGCCTTTATAACGGCCCTGGTCACAGACAAGCAGGACAATGGCGGGGATGTCATCGACCCAGTATTACAATCACCAGGGGAAGCACTAAAATCATCAACCCTAAATACCGACCCAAAGTGATCGGCAAAGAGATCAACGACAGCCTGGCCACCATCCGCAGTACTATGACCACTGAACACCGAGCAAGGAACACCAGAGGCCTTGGACTTTCCATTGACAAATCTCCAGAAACTTTTACAATTTTTCTTTATATTAGTCTCAATTTTTGATATATAAACTAAGTAAGCAGACTTAGCTAATCTCTTACACTTGGCACGCTGTTTACTGAACAAGTCATAAAAAACATCTGTAGAAAATTCTTTCCACTGTTGATGAAGTCGCCGCTTCACAGCTACCTCTCTCTTTAATTCTATGGTAAACCAAGGAGGAAAATCCGATGATGAGCGCTGTAACCTTGGCACATTCTCACAAATCAACAAATTCAATCCATCATAAAACAAGGTGAGATAAGAATCAACACCAGATGCACCTTTAAAAACAAGTGTCCATTCCACAGCAAGAAGAGCAGCCCTCATCCTCGGATAATCTCCTTTCCTAAAATTTAAACATAAATCAGAAAAAGAAAGTCGGACAAAGTCATCAACAATAAATTTTAGAGAGAAGGCAGGGTGATACTCATCCAACTTCACCACAGGATCATCGGAGTATTTCATATTTAAAATTTAGTTCAGGGGGAAATAGTTATTATGAAGTTTCTTTTGATTAGAATATGGTTAGTATGTATTTAATGTTTGTACCGTTCAGTTTATAATATTGACATTAAAAATAATGGGTCTAGAATTTATACTAAGCCAAAAAGGCCAACGTCAACTACTATATAATAATTTTATTTGAATTAAAAAAAATTGATTTTTAATAAAACACTAACGGGTTATTTTTTAAAACAATGCGCGCCGTGGGGCCCGAAGGGCCGCCGCAGAGGCACGCCATAAAATTTAGTTCCAATCAAAATCTAGTTCGAATAATTTTTTTTTTTTCTCTGTTATAAGGGATGTTTGTAAGGGTTATTTTGTCGCGGATTGGGTCGTTGGACATTTTGTCGCCGTGATATTTTGTCGTGGATATTTTGTCGCGGATATTTTGTCGCCATGATATTTTGTCGTAGACCCCTGGAAGTCTGCGAAGTGGACAACTAGTGGTCAACCTACCCGGTGAAGGCTGGTGGATTTGGCCCCGGTACAGTTTTTATTTCATTTAATTACTTTTGAACAAATTATGAATACTTATATTGAAAGTTGAAATCGTAATCTTTTGAATGGTATATAAAAAACAATGAGCATAGAACATTGTTTGGCTACGAGTGTTAAAATCTCGCGATAAAAATTTGGTGCATTTCAAAATTCTTATCATCGAATTTTTAACTAAAAAAAAAAGTTTTATATATTTTTCACGGATTTTTTGTACGAGGAAAAATCTTTGGGATGATAAGAACTTATTTCTTTAAGTTTTTGTCACACTTAATCAACATTTGATTAATAAACGGGGTAGCCAATGCAGCCGGAGTGGCGAAATTATCCCGGTCTCTCCTACGAGACTCGTGAGTGACTTGTGTACAGGTTCTGCTCCACTGCCGCGATTGATTAACTCGCGAGAACCACAAGAGATACAAAATAAAAATAAAAAAAAGCATCAAAAGAATATTTAAAGAAAAAAAAATTTATTTATGGCGTTTCTTGGAGCTTTGTAATTTTCAAGCCCTCCAAATCTAGAAGGTGGAATTTTTCTGAGAATTATTTTCGTAGACATGCCACGCAAGTTACTACACACTCACGCACGTGCACACACCCGCACACAAACACTCCGTTGAAATGAGTTTTTATTTTACTGTTTCATAGCTACGTTCGTGAGTGTACGCAAAAAAAATATAAATTTTTCAAAAACAAAATTATTTTTACTCAAAAAGTCTTAACTTAGACATCATTTTGCTGAAAACATAAAGTCTCTATTTTGTTTCAAATTACAGTTGTAATTTAAAAAAAAAATGATAAAAAAGTCTTTTTTCGATTTTTGAAACAATATATCGATAACCAGAAATGAGATACAGACACCTAGTTTGCGGGAAAAGTCTTTTGTTTAATAGTACTTTCATTTGAAAAAGTTTTTTCACACTTCATTAATTTATTTTGATATGAGTATTCAGAAAAATTATTTGGAAAAATATTTAAAACTTTCTAAATTGGAAAATAGTGTATTACACATCCAAGGAGCGAAAGGAAAGAATGTCTTAGAGCACGTTTAATTATCACCCGAGCCACTGGCTAAAACAAAACTGTTGGTAAAAAAAATCAGCCATGGTAATGATTTTTAATTAAATGAATTTGTTAACTTCAAAGGTTCTGGAACAGCTTTCCATAATTTTTTTGCGGGTACCAAGAAATTGTATATGGGCAAAAGCCAAAAAGTCAGTCACTTTTTTGTTGTGTCATGTCATGTGATTTTGCGGAAAAAAAGATACTTAAAAAAGAGATATGATTCTAACAGCTTCGAGGGTTTGGCAAGCACAAGAAGCTGTTAAATTTTTAGGATGGTATCTCATTTCTGAGTACCTTTTTTCTGCGGAATTACATGACATGATGCGACACAAAAGTGGCCGACTTTTTGATTTTTGCCCATTTACCTTCCCTCTAATCTTGCTGTGAAAAGTTTTATTAATTTATAAATTTTGAAAGAAGAATTTCCCATATACGATAATTTACATAGTTTAGTGATTCAAGAAAATTTTACAATTACATTTAAAGGAAAAAAAGCCTGTAACTATCAGGACATTTTGACTAAATCCAAACACTTCAGGATAAAGTGTCCAAAGTTTGAAAATAAAAAAACTCGAGTTCCAGGAAAAAAAGATCGATTATTTAGTATGGGTTATTAGAAAAAAAAATTAAAAGTGGCAGTTTCAAATTGAAACTGGAGACATCAGTATAACCATTAGTTATTACTCATTCAGAAAATTTAATGCCATTTTCACCTTAGAACTTTCTCAAACAAAATTTTTTTACTTCACTTTTTTTAGAATTTTAATTCTCAACATTATGACCCTTATGAACATCATACCATCATATTAATCTTTTTTTGGCCCTGTCAGGATCATTAAAATTATCATGAGTCACTATAGTGAACAATTTAGGTGAACAATAAGTATTTTTACCCCCTTTTTCTAACCCTTGTTGTATCAGTCAACTCAACCTAACCAGATAAATTTAAAACTTGTAACCTTACATCAAAGTGCTCAATTTCAATAAAATAGAACACTTTATTTTCAAATAGTTACTGATAAAACTGTTATAAATAAATTTACAGCACTTAATCACTAAATTAGTTTCTTAGAAGCATGCCATGTTGAAATTCCTTTTTAATTTTTTCATGCCAAAATCATAATAATCTATTGTTTATGTCCAGAACATTGAAATGATTTGAATACTCGCTTTTTACTACCAAGCCAAAAATTACAGTAGCCAACTTGAACGTCTAATTTTCTATTACCCAGTCAAAAAATAGCGGTTATTAAGTTGAATGCTCACTCTTCAACAGTCTGCCCTTGAGAATTATTATTGATAAATTGATAGAGAAAGATAACCACGAGTAACTGTTTCAGAGGATCAGAATGTTTAAAATTATCCGCTATTCAGATACCACGCTATTCAACGGAGATACCAATGATACGATTGCAGCATTATAGTTGTACTGCAACCTCGGTGCCGCTACTACGTATCACGGAACCTACAGCGGTTATCGTTTGCTACTAGCAATTAGGCTAAGCATGGCTGCTTACCACTGCAATCGATCTATACTTTTTTGTGATGATTACGCGAGGAAGAGTAATTGAAGAGTAGTTATAAGTGCAGTATAAAAATCACCATGTGTTGTGTTTTCTTAACCTAATTTCTTTCCTTTTTACAGTACTCTTATGAGAGCACTTAATTTATCATTTTCATCCAATTTTTATAGTTCATGATTTTGAAAATTAGCATTAATTTTATTAATAATAGCATCGTCAACACTTCTTGAATCTTTAAAAATTTGGATAGTAAATAACTTTGAAAAATAAATTTTTATTTAATATCTCAATTTTTTTTAAGAAACTTAGAGATGACACGATTGGAAAAACTGACACTGGCCAAAAATTCATAAATGTGATTGATCTATTGACTACTTTTTGTAATAAATTTTCATGGACTATGGAAAAAACATTTGACGCGCTCATAACTGAGTATCCTCTCTCAGAACAAATTATTGCACTGCATCGAGTTGATCATTCAATACATACTTTGCGACTCTGGGCCTTACAAGAAACACAATTTGTTGCCCATACTTGGAAGCTACGAATATTTTTTTTTATTATAAAAAGTGATATTTCTAAATGCTTAGAAATATTATCTCAACTTCCAGTAAGTAATAAATGTTGTTATAATAAATGAGATTTGGAATCTTTTATTTTTAGAAATCAAAACTGTCAATTATTTTGGTTTATTTTACAGAATGTTAATTACATTGTTTTTAATCGGACTGACATTGTAACGACTATAACATTGAACTAATTTTACACTTTTCGCCTGTATAAATACATTGTATAAAAATACAACTAAGCATTAGACCACATTCAATGTCAGGAGGAATCTCTCCTGTCAGCGTTTCATCATACATTTCCCCTATATAAATTTGTCCCAATTTCAACACACCTCCTCAAATTTATGGCTCACAAACCTACATTTTTTTGTAGGTTTGTAAGCAACAAACAACCGACAGGTTTGTCAATCTTCGACCCAAAATCACTTAGTAAATACAAAAACACTTTTACTTCACTAACTACATCGGTTAGTGCAACATATTAAGCAGCTGTTGACGATTTCGTCACACTGCCTTGCTTACGCAATTTCCAGTAAATAATATTTCCAAATCTCTCATTACATAGCCTGTAGTTGATTTTCGATCAACTTTTTCGCCAGCCCAGTCAGCATCAAAAAAGCAATCTAACACGTCAGCGGTCAAATTTCTTTCATACAATTTAAGATCTTTCGTCAAAAATAAGTATTTCAAAATTCTCAATTCATATAAATATTAATTCATACATTTTTTTAGTATTTATTTTATTTATAAAATGAATTTTATTTATAAAGAATAAAAAAAAAAAGAATAGTGTCGGGAATCGAACTGACGACTGCATAATAGAACACGAGGACCGTTCCCACTAGACCTCACAAGTTATTATAATTAGTAATTTGGAACTTAGATTTAAGCTGTGTCCCTTCGGGACTTAATTATCAAGCTTAATTATACACTGTTTACACGAAAAATTGTAAGTATTTGTTATAAAGATAGTTTTTTTTCTATAAATTCTCAATTGTTTAGTTTTGAGTGGTGGACACCGGATCTTTTTCCTGATTCAAATTCCATTCAAGCAGCCAAAATAATTTTTTTGACCTAGCTCTTGGTACATAAAATTATATCGTTGGGCCGGACGAAAAGAAACACCTGAGACCAAGAATCCATGAAAAAAGTACCATTACGTGATTTTTCGGGAAAAGAATAACAAAAAAAAAATTTTACGCAATAAATGTAACGTTGCAATTTTTTCCAAAAAAACTGTCACGATGTATAATTTTTCCGAGAAAAGTGTCATGTTAAACTTGCTGTAGGTCGGAAGACAATATTCCCCGAGAAAAGTGTAACCAGTGTGCTTTTATCCGGGAAAACTATTACGTTCATTCAAGACTAAAATATATCCTGGGAAAAAAGTAATCTGCACAACTTATTCCAGGTACAGTGTAACGTATTAGTGATCAACGATTAAAATAATATTTTTCCAGGTAAAAAGCAACAAGAACAATTACAGCTTATTTGAAGCAGGCCAGGGAGCTTTTCCCGAGGAAAACGTAACGTTGAAACTTTTTTCCGGGTAAACTGTAATGTTGAAGTTATCGACGATTAAGTTATTATTTTTCCAAGTTAGAATTGACAATATCTATGTCAATTTATTTGAAGCAGGCTAAAGAGCTTCTTCCAAGGTAATCGTAACGTTGACAACTTTTTTCCGAGTAAAGTGTAACGTTGAGGAAATCATCGAATATACAGATCTTTTTTAAAGGAAAATTTACAATATCCATGCCAACTTACTTAAACCAGAGAAAGGAGATTTTTCCTAGGAAATCGTAATGTTTGGACTTTTTTCCGGGTGAAATGTAACGTTTAGGTGATTAAGGACTAAAATAGTATTTTTCTATGTGAGAATCTACAATATCTATGTCAATTTATTTGAAGCAGGTTAAAGAGCATTTTCCGAGGTAAACGTAACGTTGAGAACTTTTTTCTGAGTAAAGTGTAACGTTGAGGAAATCATCGAATATAAAGATATTTTTAAAAGAAAATTTACAATATCCATGCGAACTTACTTTAACCAGAGAAAGGAGATTTTCCCGAGGAAATCGTAACGTTGGGACTTTTTTTCGGGTGAAATGTAATGTTTAGGAAATTATCGAATATACAGATATTTTTTAAAGGAAAATTAGAAATATCCATGCAAACTTACTTAAATCAGAGAAAGAAGATTTTTCCGAGGAAATCGTTATGTTGGGACTTTTTTCCGGGTGAAATGTAACGTTTAGGTGATTAACGATTAAAATAATATTTTTCTATGTGAGAATCTACAATATCAATGCAAACTTGTTCAAAACAGGCCGGGGAGCTTTTTCTGAGGAAAACGTAACGTTAAAACTTTTTTCCGGGTAAACTGTAATGTTGAAGTTGTCAACGATTAAGGTATTATTTTTTAGAATAATAAGTTATAATTTACAATATCCACGCCAACTTATTCAAACCAGACTTGGGAGCTTTTTCCGAGGAAAACGTAACGTTAAAACTTTTTTCCGGGTGAACTGTAATGTTGAAGTTATCAACGATTAAGGTATTATTTTTCCAAGTTAGAATTTACAATATCTAAGCCAACTTATTCAAACCAGACTTGGAAACTTTTTCTGAAGTGATCGTAACGTTGAGATTTTTTTCCAGGTAAAATGTCACGTTGGGGCAATTTCCGAGTATGGTAATATATTTTTTGGATCAAAACGTAGCAACCCCAAATTAATTCAAATATACAAGGAACCTTTCCCCGAGTAAATCGTAATGTTGATGTTTTTTTCCGAGTAAATAGTAACATTCAGTCAATCAAAAATTAAAATAAAATTTTTCTAAATAAAAATTTTTAATCTCCATGTCAACTTGTTAAAGGCAGACCTGAGAGTTTTTCTCAAGGGAATCGTAACGATGAGATGTTTTTCTGAGCTAACTTTAACTATAATCAAACGCTTCTTGCAGGGTTTGAGTAAATTATTTGTGGTCATAACTTTAAAATAAGCCCGAGAAAATTCGATCTATGAAAATTGTAAGAATTTCGCTGTTCATAAAATAAGTTTCTCTACGTCAGAAAATTTTGAAATATAATAGAGATTGATAAATTTTATGAAGGAAAAAATTAATTATAGTAGAAACAACAAATGTTCAATAAAAAAAATAAAAATAAGAATAAACAAATTAGTATATTATTTAACTAGGCAGCTAATCACCTCAGCTTCGCCTTGGACGACAATTTCCTATGATCTGAGGCCTTCCCATTCAGCTGCCTAGTTGTGTATACTATTTTTCCGCACGATGGCGCCAAGAAGTGCTACTGACTCTAGCGGAAGCGGCTGGGAAGTACCGCTTCCCGGCCGGAGTACGGAAAAAACTATTTTTTAACTTTGAGACATAGTTTATTGGATCTGAGAAAAAATAGTTACCTGTGTTTTTTGTCGTCAAATTAAATTGTTAATTCTTATTTGCAGAAAATTTTTACACAATATCGTAGGTTCATTTATAACTTTCCGTCTGTAGTCCATTTTTTTACTAATAAAAATATTTATTCTTTTTTCAATAAACGACTTTTTTATTTCACCTTGAACTGTAACAAACAGATTAGAGCCTTTTTGATTTCCCTTGTAACTTCGATTATGATTGAACTAATGTATTACAAAATGATCTAAAAATAAAAATTTTACGAGCTCAGGTTGGACATTAAAACAAATTTTAATTTATTTTGATGTACCTAGAAAAAAACCCTCACGTTACGATTATCTCGGGAAAAACTCCCTGGCCTGCTTTAATCAAGTTACCATTGATATTGTAGATTCTCACATAGAAAAATATTATTTTAATCGTTAATCACCTGAACGTTACATTTCACCCAGAAAAAAATCCCAACATTACGATTTCCTCGAAAAAATCGTCCTTCTCTGATTTAAGTAAGTTGGTATGGATATTGCTAATTCCTTTGAATTTCCTTTGAAAAATATCTGTATGTTCGATGATTTCCTAAATGTTACATTTCACCCGGAAAAAAGTCCCAACGTTACGATTCCCTCGGAAAAATCTCTTTTCTCTGGTTTAAGTAAGTTGGCATGGATATTGTAAATTTTCCTTTAAAAAGTATTTTTATATTCGATGATTTAATCAACGTTACACTGTACTCGAAAAAAAGTTCTCAACGTTACGATTACTTCGGAAAAAACTCTTTAACCTGCTTCAAATAAATTGACATTGATATTGTAGATTCCCACACAGAAAAATTTTATTTTAGTCGTTAATCACCTAAACGTTACATTTCACCCGGAAAAAGTCCCAACATTACGATTTCCTCGGAAAAATCTTCCATCTCTAATTTAAGTAAGTTGGCATGGATTTTGCTAATTTTCCTTTTAAAAAGATCTTTATATTCGATGATTTCCTCAACGTTACACTTTACTCGGAAAAAAGTTCTCAACGTTACGATTTCCTCGGAAAAATCTCCTTTCTCTTGTTAAAGTAAGTTCGCATGGATATTGTAAATTTTCCTTTAAAGAAGATCTTTATATTCGATAATTTCCTCAACGTTACATTTTACTCGGAAAAAAGTTCTCAACATTACGATTTCCTCGGAAAAATCTCCTTTCTCTGGTTTAAATAAGTTGGCTTGGATATTGTAAATTTTCCTTTAAAAAAGATCTTTATATTCGATGATTTCCTCAACGTTACAGTTTACTCGGAAAAAGTTCTCAATGTTACGATTTCATCGGGAAAATCTCCTTTCTCTGGTTTAAGTAAGTTGGCTTGGATATTGTAAATTTTCCTTTAAAAAAGATCTTTATATTCGATGATTTCCTCAACGTTACAGTTTACTCGGAAAAAGTTCTCAATGTTACGATTTCATCGGGAAAATCTCCTTTCTCTGGTTTAAGTAAGTTGGCATGGATATTGTAAATTTTCTTTTAAAAAATATCTTTATATTCGATGATTTCCTCAACGTTACACTTTACTCGGGAAAAAGTTGTCAACATTACGATTACCTCGGGAAAATCTCCTTTCTCTGGTTAAAGTAAGTTCGCATGGATATTGTAAATTTTCCTTAAAAAATATCTTATATTCGATGATTTCTTCAACGTTACACTTCACTCGGAAAAAAGTTCTCAACGTTACGATTTCATCGGGAAAAGCTCCCTAAGTCTACTTCAAATAAGTGGGCAATGGTCTTGTTACTTTTTACCTGGAAAAACAATATAAACTATCTCAACGTTACAGTTTACCCGGAAAAAGTGCACCCGTTACTTCACTCTCGGAAATTTTGCCTTTTTATTGATCGTTATTATTTTCACGGAAAAAATATACTGATTACTCTTTTCTCGGAAAAATGTGGCTCATATATTGGCCGATTTTGTTGTTGTTACAGTTATGTCGGAAAATTGTTAACTTTTTACAGTTTTGTCGTAATTAAAAAAATCGTTATGTTTTTCATGAAAAACTGGTACTGTTACTGTTTTACCGGATTTTTTGGCCGGTGTTTTTTTTCGTTCGGGCCAACGATATAAAGCGGATGCAAAAACACAACTGATTCCAGGGTTTTAGCTGATTTGGAGAGGAACAGTTTTCGGCTAAAATGCAAGCTTTGAATATTTTAATTTTTGTAACATTATATTTCCGTCAATTTCCAATCATAATTTTCTACTAAAAATTACATAGCTTATTTTAATTTGAAATAATAAAGTAAATTACACAAAGCCCGCGATACCGTATAGTTGCATTTACTTAAAAATAATTAAAAAATTAAAAATTACAACGGACTTCACTTTTTTTTTTTTTTTCTTCATGGTTAATGCAATTCTTTGACAAGCGCGAGACAGCAGTTTCATGTAATCGTACATTTAAAAAAAAATTCATGCAATGAAAAAAAAAAAGTTGAGTAAAATAACAAAAAAAAGTTAAAAAATTTTTTTGCTAGTTTATAATTATTAGCTCTTATTGGCGTTAGGCAAAGTGAAAACTACTGCTCCTTGTTCGCCCAGAGGATTGGATCTTGACTCGAGTAATGAAGAATTTGAGCTAATTTATTTTCTTTTAATTTTATAAATTAAAATAGTAGCATTGCCATTTATTATAAATTCATCATTAATTTTTTTTTCACTTGTATAGTATTGTGTGTTAAGGAAACGAGGTAAGTAATGGATGGAAATTGTTGGTCAAGTCTAAGAGAATTACACTTGAGTTTTGCGATAACACACGCACTTTAGCACTTTAATGAATTCTAACTTAAGCTTACAAGAGTCGAGCAACTCGTCGTTTTTACCAGGAGAGCTCGAACTCCAGCTTAGTTTTGATTGCCGCGAGCTGTGTAGATCTCCGAGACGCGTGGCTGTTGCGTTCACGGATGGAGAGCGACGGATGTCTTGAGTAGCCGCTCGCATGGAGTAAAGTCTCGTTTGACCAAAGTGGTGTCAGCGAGAGCTGCTTTGCGCACGGAATATGAAACATCACTGCTAAAAAAAATTGTTCAATTCCTTTATTTTCCTTGGTTATTAATAAATCATTTCTTTAGTTTTAGATACATTTTATTTATTGTTTATTCAACAAAACCTACTTTTCACTGGATGAAAAAAAATTATCATACTTACCGACGCTTGCGGTTAGTCAGCGGTTCAGGTTCTCCAGCACCATCGATATATCGAGATTCTCGAACTCAGTCTGCGATATCGCAGCGCGAGGCAGCAGACGAACTCGCCTCCAAAGCCGCCGATGGAAAACCAATTTTGATAATTTTTCAAGGAACTTAATCAAAAATCTAGATAGTAACTCACTTGTAGACCGATTTAAAGAATTTTTTAAGATTTTTCCAGATCAATTAGTTAATTATTGAAGCCGTAATCCATCGAGCAAAATGCCCTATGCCAAATAATGCATCACCAGAAGGCACCAGTCTCTTAATCCGTACATATAAGATGGTCGAGGCACCAATGTCTGCACGTAAGCTAAATTGTGCGGTAGTATCTGCTGGGAGAGTAGGCTTGGCCTAAATAAAAAGTGAATGTTTAAACAAATTTAATCCAACCAATCGCGGCCAGCAATCCTCCTCTCAAAAATGTCGGAATAACATTCAAAACTGTTTAAAATATATCTATATATGTATTAGTATTAGTATGGTTGGATTAACCTTCATTTGAAAGCGAAAGTATATTTTGTATATCTTGTTGAATATTCTGTTTTTAGAATACATAAATTTATTAAATAAAGTACATTTCAATTAATTAAGTAAACTCCCGACGACTCGACTTTCGTCGTACGAGTGGCGTATGGATTACACTTGACAACGCTTATTTATCTGTGCTGTAAAAGTGCAATTCTGCACTCGCATACTTAATCATTTAGTTCATCGCATGTCAGAATTTCGACATTTATCCATACACCCATAAATTGGCTCTCATTTAAACACACCTCCTCAAATTTATGGTTTACTGACCTACATATTTTCAAACAATTTTCAATGCATACAAAAATTTTTCAAACTTATTTCGACCAAGCGCTTTTGTCAAAATATCTGCAAGATTATTCTCAGACTCAACTTTTACAATGTTGACAATACTTTGCATATAGCATTCGTTCACAAAATGATGATGCACTTCGATGTATTTAGAGTTTTTTATCAAATTACCAAATTTTGCTACCGCAAACGCACCAGAATTATCTTCATAAATTTTGACAGATTTGTCAATCTTCGACCTAAAATCACTAAGTAAATTCAAAATCACTTTCACTTCACTAACCGCATCGAATAATGCAACATATTCAGCAGCTGTTGACGATTTCGTCACACTGCCTTGCTTACGCGATTTCCAGTAAATAACATTTCCAAATCTCTTACTACATAGCCTGTAGTTTATTTTCGATCAACTTTTTCGCCAGCCCAGTCCGCATCAACAAAGCAATCTAACACGTCAGCGGTCAAATTTCTTTCGTGCGTCAATTTAAGATCTTTCGTCAAAAATAAGTATTCCAAAATTCTCAACGCGTATTTATAATGAGATTCATCATAACTATTCTAAAATCTACTCAAGTAATTTACACTATAACTCACATTTTATCACGTTCTCGTACTAAGGTATAATAAAGCTCCGATCAAATTTGTATACTTCAAATCATTTGATGCTGGCTGTGCAGGCTTCACATATAAGTTTTGTTCCATAGGTGTACCGTAAAGTTTTGCACTCAAAATATTATATTTTCTCGCTAGTGAATTTATATAATCACTCTAATCGAGTGTCATAAAACATTTCTTAAAATCATTTCTTACTCGGGCTCTCTCTCAACCCGTATATTGCTTTAATAAATTTGTAAACTTTATTTGAACCGTCTTGATAACCCATTGGTTGTTTTACAAATACTTCTGACTTTACCAGACCATTTAAAAAAGCTGTCTCTACATCCATCTGATTTATTATGTAGGCATTTTGGAAACTGTTGCGGATTTACTGCTTCATTAATTTTATTTTTATTTGCCGGATTAAAAGCTGGTAGGGGAGGGTTGTCAAATAAATTGAGTAGACCATTAATTAAGTTTATTTGAATTTTATTTTCTAAGAATATATTATTATTAAAAAAAAAAAAGGTTCAAGTTTAATAACTTTTATTAAATCTCTTAATAATTAATCAACAAGTATGAAATTTAAGTAGTTAATGTGTATTGACAGATTAATAAGTTTGATGTTGATAACATGAGCTCATTACTATAAAATAGAATAAGACAAATCATCAAAGTATAAAATAATTTAATTATAAATTATGAAGAATCCCTGTTGAGCCAGGTCCAGTTGAAATGTAAAATGAGATAAAATAAATCAGTGTAGTATACTTAAGAGAACTATCCAGAAGGTTAAGTTGAATTTCATGAATTAATGCAAATGAGCTGAGAATGAGCTTGAGAGAGAGAATAATAACTGATTAAAGAGGGAATTGAGATATGAGAATATGTTGAATTGAGAATTGCCAGCATTAATTTCCGTGTAAAGAAACTTAACTAATTTGAGAAATCGCCTAGTCAAAACTCTTGACAAATTTGATTATATTAATTCAAACCATAAATACGAGTTTTGCTTGAGTACAGTTGAGGTAAGCAAAGCAACAGAGAATGGCCTTGAAAAGAGTAGAAAAGAAAATGGCTGCGTGTAAGACAGCTGAAAGAAAAGAGAGAGAGAGAGCAAGAGAATGCACAGTAATTTTATTGATTTTCTGGCTGTGAGAAGGGCAATGTAAAAGCACCGGTAAATTATTGTTACCGGTTCTGAGCGAAATACCTGAAGATGCCACGCCGTGAAAGCTCTCCTTGCTGAGCAATTAACCCAAGAATTGAATTGAGCTGAGCCGTTTGTGTTGTGAAGGTTTATTGCCGTCTCTTTAGGTACTCTGGAGATCGGCGTGGCCTTCAAAAAAAAGGGAATTTGGAGTAGAGTGTCGTGAGGTGCAAGCAAGTAAAAAGGTTCCATTAACTATTAACTTTATATTTACACACTATTTACAAGAACGTATCGAACTAGATACGTTCTGAAAGAAAGCAAAAGTTTGGTCGTGACCTCGAGAGGAAGGTACGACGATCACAAAATTAGGTAACGCAGTCTTAAAGACCGGGAGCAAAGCGTCCGTGCGGTAACTATGACACGGAGCAACTGGCTTCGGAAAGACGCTGAGTGCGACGCGACACTGCTGGCGCCTTCGTTGACTTATGATCTAAAGGTGAGCTCTCATTGGCTCAAACATGCCGCCCGCCTCGTCCAGAGACGAAGCTTGTCAAAAGGACCAAACATCCAAAAGGACAAAAGAAAGAACATGAAAAAATAAAATAAAATAAAAAAGGAAAATGAACAAAAGGAATACACAGCCAGCCTCTGTTCAAGAACGGGTGACATGTTTTACAAAATTGATAACGAAAAAGCTTTGATAAAAGAGCAATTTCACAATAAATTCATTTAACGCTTTGCGTCTCATGACCGAGATTTACAGCAATTGTACGTAGCTTAACTTGAAGAAATGACAATCAGAAAATTATGCACAAGTCATTCACTAAATTTTTCTTATCCTAACTTATTATTTTTTCTTTTTTTTTTCTTTTTTCTTTTTTTTTTAAATTGCATTAAACTACTCGGGCCGCCCGCCATGACGGCTTACAGAGAGTTTATACTTGAAGTAAAATCTGAAAAGTAAGAAATTAATTAAACAAGCCATAAAAGTCAAATGAATAAACAAACGTGTAATATAAAAGGGCAAAACCAATTCTACATCTGACATCACTCGGTGAACACGGGGAGCAAGCACAACTTAACGAGATGCCGTTTGTATTCTCCGGAGGCAGTGCGAACGAAGACATGCCTAACTTGCCCATCCGGGCTGACCACGATTTTTGTTACTTGTGCGAGGGGCTACTTGGAGGGAGGCGTATTTTCTTCCTTCATCAGCACGACGGAGTTGACCTTTAGTTGTTCTTTAATTTCACGCCAACAAGTCCGAGGTTGAAGGGTATTCGGCTTTCCACCGTCTCCAAAAGTCGTCCCTCATTTTTGATATCAAGCGATATCGAGACGATGGAGTTATTTCGAAGTCTACAAAACCAGGCTCAGGTAGAGTGGTCAAGGGGTGACCTACCAAGAAATGGCCCGGCGTCAGAGGTGCCAGATCAAAAGAGCTTTTGCTGACGATAACAAGCGGACGAGAATTGAGACAGGCCTCGATTTGACACAACAGAGTTGTCATTTCCTCAAAAGTCAAGGTCCTTGACCCAATCACACGTTTTAGATGGTGCTTGACCAACTCGACCCCGGCTTCCCAAAGACCGCCCTCATGAGGACTGAGGGGTGGGATAAAAGTCCACTCGACCTGCTCTTTGGCAAGACTAACGGAGGTCTCCTTATAAAAGCGGGAAGCCTCGCTAAACATGGCTCTGAGTTCCTTGTCTGCCCCAAGGAACGTGCGACCATTGTCACTCATGAGGGATTGACAGTGACCTCTGTGAGACACGAAACGGCTGAAGGCCGCGATGAACGCCTTTGAGGTTAGATCAGAAACGACTTCTTAGTGTATGGCTTTTGTTGCCATGCACACAAACAGGCAGATGTAGCCCTTATAGGCCTTATGACCGCGACCTTTAGTAGTTCTCAACATTATAGGCCCTGCATAATCCACGCCGCTGGCTATGAAAGGACGAATAGACCCAAGACGATGCTTAGGTAAATTACCCATAATCTGAAACAAGGTTTTAGCAGCGTGTCTTGCGCAGGTTACACATTCGTCAAGTATCGACTTGGCCAAAGGATGAATGTGTGGGATCCAAAACTTCCGAACAACATGGTTAATCATAAGCTGAGGACCCCCATGCATGGTTTTGACATGAGCATCACGAAGTACGAGAATGGTAAAATAGCTATCCTTATGTAGAATTATAGGATGCTTCTCATCAAAGGAAAAGGTGGAGTTTTGAAGCCTCCCACTGACTCGAAATAAGCCATGCTCATCCAGAAAAGGGTGGAGTGCACGGATTTTGTGACGTTTCAAAAGAATCTTGGATGCTCCCAAGAAATCCATCTCTTCAGCGAAATGTAGTCGTTGAGAAATGGATATCCACTTCCTCAAGGCTTTAGCGAATTCGTCCTGCGATATTGGGTGTAAAGGGCCCAATACCGGTTTAGTCTGGGTTTCTGGGCGTTTTTACGTCAAAAAACGTAAACAATACGAAGTTATTCGCACTAAAGAGTAGAGATTAGAGAACCTAAAGGGTAAATTCTTTGGATCCAAAGCTTCGGCCTTAATGGTCAAGAAAATTACCATATCGCAGGTTTTGAAAGACGAGTTTTTAGTCATTAGCAAAAAAGTTGGACCATTCCACCACAACTTCAAATTTTGCAAGTCTGAGGGAATAATGCCTCGAGTGGCCAAGTCGGCCGGGTTGTCAGCGGATCTGACGTGCCGCCAGATGTGTGGGTCAGTGAGAGTCTGGATTTTGCTGACTCTGTTCGCGACGTAAGTAGGCCACTTGGACGCGTGCGCTTTAATCCATGCCAGTGTGACCTGGGAATCCGTATATGCAAAGGTAGGAGCATCGGGGATATGAGGATCATTCTTCAAGCGTTTGAAGAGCCTAGCGGCTAATAAAGCACCACACAATTCAAGCCTTGGAATGCTGACTGTTTTGACAGGGGCAACCTTGGTTTTGGCCATGACCAGGTGGCACGAAAGTTTGGTATCATCGTTTATTTTCAGGTAAGCTGTAGCAGCGTACGCGCGCTCAGACGCGTCACTGAAAATATGCAATAGACATTCGTATCCAAAGACTTCGTATCCGACGACAATGTGCCAAGCCATCTTGGTATTTTTATTAATTTGAGGTCAGGTAGAGCGGACCGGAACTTAGTCCATTGCTCCAACAAATCAGCAGGGATTGTCTCATCCCAATCTAACCCAAGCAGCCAAACATTTTGAATAATTATTTTCGCAATGATCAGGACGGGCCCAAACCAACCAAGGGGGTCGAACATCCTGGAAATGTCTGAAAGTATTGAGCGTTTGGTCGGTTTGTCAGAGTTCAAACTTTTCAACGTTACTTTTAGAGTGAAGGAGTCATCTGTGGGGCTCCAGGCCAAACCAAGGACGGACACGGATTCTGCTTCCTGAAGAATTTTCAACTGGTTGGCTGGACCCTCGCACAGCTCAGGAAGATTTGATGCCCATTTGCTAAGGCTGAATCCAGCTGAATCTAACACGGCTACCAACTGTCTTTTAACTTCCAGCACCAACTCCAGGTCGTTACCACCATCGTGGAAATCGTCCACATATGACCCGTTCTCAATTGTCTCTGTTGACTGGCCGCATGCGCAGCTGGCTGCCTGGCTTCTGTCTCACTCTCAATGTACGTTGCTGCGGCGAGATAACTTTCTTGAGTAGTTTGAAAGTCATCGTTGGCCACGTAGTCGGAATCCGCGTACTCCTTGTACAACATCAATCTCCGATTATTGTAGTACGCGCTCCAGTAGTCCTCAAGTATTGTCATGCGTCGATTCAGATAACCTACAGTGACATTGGCTTGTTTAATACTTTTCTTAGTATTTTCAATAAAATTAGTAATGTATCTCGTGGTAGCTGTTTGCTCAGCAATTATTTGCTCAAAAGTCAAAGACATTTTGACTAATTTTATAATCTCAAAAAAGTTCAAAAGAGCTGAGTGCTCCAAAATTAGTTTACAAAAGGTAATTTCAAGTTTATAAAAATCGATGCAAAATATTTTTAAAGTTCTTAAAAGTATTTTCAAAGTTTATAAAAAATCTATGCAAAATACTTTGAAATTTCACAAAGTATTTTTAAAGTTTATAAAGAAAGGAGAGAGGTGTGTCTCTATATAACCTGCCCAATAAATGATTCATGTAAAAGTGCTAGATCACACATTCACCCAGATAAGATAATAACCCCAACAATCTGTTCGACAAAAGGTTTATGTATAGCGTATACTCAATTGAGCATCAGACACAAAAGCCCACTCAAAGGGGCAACCACCGAGTAAGAATCACCACCAGATTCACAAACTGTTTGTCGAACAAGCTGTGTTAAGCATTCCAAATACAATTTTCCAGTAATTTAGATAATAGATGTCTTAACAGAGCACACCTTTCCTAAATGTAAACAATATGAGACTCACAGGCTTGTATTTCTAGCCATATCAATATCCAGCCCTACGCTGGAGATAAAATTCAACTAAATGTCTAAATTAGAAAAAAGTAAAAGTAACAAAAATAATTGTTGTACTCAAGAAAATTGTAAGGTATTGATTGCAGTAGAGTGTTAAATTCAAATAAAGTCCTGAATCAGGCTCACAAAAGTCAACAAAAAAAACTACATGCCTGCTGGACAAAATGTAAGCAAACACTCAGTGGTGAAGGCTACTCCAGATCCAAGCACAAAGAAATAAATATATCCTAAATAGCATTCACACTGCAATCAATATATTACAATGGGACCATCACACAATTTTTTTTCTTCTTTTTCTTCAATGATGACACAGGGTTGCAGCTTGTAGACTGTGGTACTGAAGAATGTAGTGTTGACAGGTTAGGTCTCTTATGTGACCTGCAGTGCTTGTCCGTCGACGAAAATTTCGTCGAAAAAAGTTGATGCGAGCCTTTACAACGGCAAGGTGAGTGAAAATGGCGTAAGTGCGCAATAGCGCGCCACGAGAAATATCGTGAACCGGTGTTGTCGGTCAAGAGGATGACCAGCCGATTCACGACGATGTTAAAGTTACAGGTGAGGCCGTTGCCTCCTTTTTTATGATGCGTGACTGCGACACGAGTCGTCGAAAGCACGACTTGTTTTCCCTCCTCGCGCACTTTACACTTTATTTTTGCACTGGTTAAAGATCCAGGCTCCGAAGGACCATGTTGTGAAGGTTTATTGCCGTCTCTTTAGGTACTCTGGAGATCGGCGTGGCCTTCAAAAAAAAGGGAATTTGGAGTAGAGTGTCGTGAGGTGCAAGCAAGTGAAAAGGTTCCATTAACTATTAACTTTATATTTACACACTATTTACAAGAACGTATCGAACTAGATACGTTCTGAAAGAAAGCAAAAGTTTGGTCGTGACCTCGAGAGGAAGGCATGACGATCGCAAAATTAGGTAACGCAGTCTTAAAGACCGGGAGCAAAGCGTCCGTGCGGTAACTATGACACGGAGCAACTGGCTTCGGAAGGACGCTGAGTGCGACGCGACACTGCTGGCGCCTTCCTTGACTTATGATCTAAAGGTGAGCTCTTATTGGCTCAAACAGTTTGAGTTAATTGAAGATCAAATGTCTTCCGAGTTGAGCCAATACTAAGTAGATGATTCGTCGAGTTGACTGTACTGATGAGATGACTACGTTGAGGATGATGAGAAAGAGTCACGAGAAAGAACCAAGAGAAACCAGAGAAGTTTCACAAAATGGCGAATGAAACCGTCTATTCACGAGCGTTGTCTTGAAGAGAGAGAGAGAGAGGCCCGAGCGTAACAGTCAAGTCATAAGTAAATGTAAACACCGATATTGATTTGAACTTAAATTATGAGAGTTTTCTTAATTACATTAAAAGGTGTGAGCGTTGGTCGAGTAGCAGCAGAGAGTAGCCTTGAAAATAGAGAGAGATAACCCGATAGAGAGAGAGAGAGAGAGAGAGAGGGGGAGAAAATGGCCGAAATGGCTACGTGCTTGTGCACATTGAGATAGACGAAATCAGCACAGAGTCGTAAATTCTGTGCTAGAAAAAATGAAAAGTGAGAAGGGGCAAGGAAATGACTGTTTCTTGCACCTGAATACCTGGAAATGTTCGATGAGTGAGGATTGTCCCAGAACCAGACAAATTCTCCGTGGACCACCGGTGAAGAGTAGCTGGTACACGTGGTAATAACGCGGCTTCGAGTTTGTTGATGATCACAGAATTACTGTCTGTGATCGTCCGGATGAGCAGGTGCACGGTGAAAAGGCAGGTTCCGGGACTACCTGGTGAAAAAGGCGATGAGTAGAGCCGTTGAGAAGAACCGTGAAAAAGCCGGGAGAACTCTCTGCTGCACACACACACACTTGAGCACCAAAACCAGAAGCCAGCACGCGAGGCCTGTGGCAGCAGCAACGGCGACAGCGGTACTGCCCAGTACTACGGCGCGCGGGAGTGAAAATTGGGACTAAAGTCCCCGCCTAGACTCATAGATGGAGCCATGTAGTCTATCAATTTAAAGTGGAGCGAATGAGCCGAAATATTTACGAGCGAATAGTGGTCCACTCCGTAACAGCAACGATAAGCTAACAAACATTTTAAAGTATTCTAGCAACGGGAGAATACAAATCCTCAAGCCCTTCCGCTTGCTGAAAACCTCTAACAACAATTCGTGCTTTATTTCTATTGTCGGATTTATTTGTAAAAACCCATTTTAAATTTAACAATTTTTCATTTTACGGCATTTCTACTAGTTCCCAAGTTCTATTTTTAATCAAACAATTCTTTATTCATAGCCTGTAACCGCAAATCGTTCTCACTACCACTCATTGCTTCCTCATAATTTGAGGGACTATCAGCGCTAACAACATTAACGTAGATATAATTTGAGTTTACATTTACCCCATACCAATCTGGCTGCCGTCTTACTGATTGCGGCCTTTGTGAAATATTTTCCATCACCTCAACGCTATCTTGGTTGTCTATATTTTCACCCGACTCTATTTTCTCCCAAACCTCGTTTGATTCAGAGTTTTGATTTTCAATTTGCAAATTTTCATCATCGCTATCATCATCGTCATTGCCTGCAAAACCAATTAAATTTTCATCATTTTTAATGATGTCCACATGTCTGGCTCTAACTATTTTACCATTCAACAAAACTCTGTATCCAACGTGGTCATAACCAAGTAAAATTCCTAAATCAGCCTTTCTATCCCACTTAGTATCTCTCTTAATTTCGGGCACCCTTACAAAAACTTTACTCCCATATAAACGTAAATTTTTCAAACTTGGCTTCTTTCTAAATAAAATCTTAAAAGGGGCTTTATTTTCAATCGTGTTTGCAATTGTTCTATTTTTGATGTAAGCTGCGGCTTTAACTACCTCCGGCCAGTATCTACGATTTACATTTGCCTCAAAAAGCGAACACCGAGCAGAACCCATAATTGACCGATATCTTTCTGCGGTCCCATTTAATTCATGCACGTTTGGAGGACAAGGTTCTATCAGAATTCCTTTCTCCCTCACTAATGTGAAAATATTCCGATTAATATACTCACTCCCGTCATCACATCTTCATTTTTTAATCTTTCTCTCGGTTAGATTTTCGACTTTCTCCCTATATTATAATCCTTTTTTTTTTTTTGCTCCGCAAAACTGAGTCCGCAAAACTTGGTCATTGTTGTGACGAAAATCTTGAAAACACGGTCAAAAGACAGTTAAATTTTGACTTTTTTTGCTCCGCAAAACTGAGTCCGCAAAACTTGCTCTGCGTCGTGAAAACTGAGTCCCCAAAACTGAGTCCTCCTTTTCGTTGTTTTAAAATATAAAATGTTACCATTAAAATTCTTTATAATTTTTATAACAATAAATTTGTTTAAAAAAAATTATTTAAAAAAATTATATTAATATAAGTTTATGCTTAAATTTACTAAAGTTAATAAATTTGATTGTTACTTTTCAATTAAAAGAAAAAATTATTAAATTCTAAAATGAAATGTACTTCTGTATAAGAATTATTAAAATTTTTTAAGAGGAATAAAAATCTAATTCTGATTTTATTCCAATTTCCATTATGTAGCAACTTGAATTTTTTTTATATTATAATCTGGTTTTTTTTATGATCCTCAAAGTTGAGTCCTCAAAATTGAAAATCAATAAAAACACGGTCAAAAGACACATAAAAAAGATACTTATGAGTCCTCAAAGTTGAGTCAACGATGGGAAAGTTGAGTCCTCAAAGTTGAGTCCTCCTTTTCTCAAAACGGTGCTTTTTAGATTCTCATGTAATATTTTCTATAGAAGCAGCTTGGTGTATAGAAAGATTTGAATTGTGTAAATGTAGTCATTCAGTACAACGTTTAGAAATTCATACAGAAAATCAACAAAACATAATATAGTTAAAAAATTAAATAGTTAAAAAATTGGAAAACAACTTTAGCAACTTGGTTTGAATTAAATAAAATTGATCTGTTAGAAATATTAAAAATGCCAATATACCAAATTACTATAGATTTCTAGATGATAAAACTTTTGTTGGATAGAAAAATTAAAAAAAATTTCAAACTATAGGTACAATAAACGTTGTTTCTTCTAAAAATTCAGAGTTTTCACTTAAAATTAATATCAGATAAAGTAAAAGGTGGTACTTCTCACGAATACTTAAGAACTCATAATAAAATTATTTATAAACATATAGAGAAGGAGCTATTTAAATGGGTCTAATAGTAAATGATAAAAATGTATATGCCATTTTTGAAGAATCTATAAACTATTTAACTCCGAAAAAATTACAAGAATTTTTCGGATTATTTTTATTGTCTGAAAAAATTCTTGGTAATTTAATTTGGAATAAATATAAATTACATTTTATAAAAGATTTCAAAGATAATGCAGAAGATAGAGGTTTGAATGAAATAATCAAATTTCTATCTAGCGAAGATTCTAATTTAAGTTATAAATGTTTTGGTTTACCAGAACCATGCTTAGAAAATATTTCTAATATTTCTGAAAATTATGACTGCAAAATAAACTGAAAAGAAGAGTATGAAAAAATGTTTGAAAAATTTAATAATGATCAAAAAAATATATTTAATACAATAACAAAAAACAAAAATAATATGTACTTAAAAGATGGGCAGGTGGTACAGGTAAAACAGTTTTTCCTTTTGTAGGAAAATTAATAATTTTAGGTGACGATTTTAGACAAATCCTTCCTGTAGTCAAAAGAGGCAATGAAAAAATTATTGTAGAAGATACGATTAAATACAGTAAATTGTGGAAAAATTTCAAAATTCTTAAACTCACTGAAAATATGAGATGTAAAGATAAAAACTTTTCTAAATTATTACTAAAAATAGGAGAAATCGAAAATTTAAAAATACCTATGAAATGGAAAAGTAAAGATGTTGGTTATTAAATTTTTGGAGATATAAACGAAAATAATAATTTAAACAAAGTTATTTTAGAATCGAAAAATGAAAATGTTGCAATGTTTAACAGAAAAGTATTAAACATATTAAATGGACCAAGTAAAACATATTACAGTATAGACAAAGCCATTCATAAGGGAGTAGATCAAACTGATTCAAATATATGTTGAGATTATCCAATTGAATACTTAAATTCAGTAAATGACGGGCTTTCTACCCATGAACTAAAATTAAAAAAAAAATGCAGTGGTATGTTAATTAGAAATCTAAGTAAAAAAGATGGTGTATGCAATGGAACTAGATTGAAAATAACAAATTTATATGAACATAATATTGAAGCTACATGTAAAAAAACAAGAAAAATACTACAGGTTGGTAAGGTAGATGAGGTTGGTTAGGCGGAGGTTATAGGGAGGAGTGTGGAAGGGAAGATGAGGTGGGAAGGGTTTGTTATTGCACTTAAAAATGTTAATAGAGCTTTTTCAAAATTTAAAGTACTTCAACAAAACTTTAAAGTTAGTGACTGAGTTGATGAATAAAGTGAATAAGATTTGTTCGTAGATTGGGTGAGATAAGTTTGGGGGATAAAATACGGTATTTGAAGTAAATCAAATTAGTGAGGTCAGTAATGTTGCTAAGATTGTATTAGATCAGGTAGTTGAAGATAAAAAAGTAAGTATAGTTAGTAGGGTTCTTAATATGGGTGAGAATAGTAAATCGGGTTAGATAAGGCGAGTCTGTGCGGAGGGTAGAGTGTAGGTAAGGTGGTTGTGGGCTGGTAGATCAGATATTAAAATTATAACTTTGGCTCTAATTAGAATTTTCATATAAAATCATATATCATTAAAAAGGTCTTGAGCTCAGCAGCTTTCTAATTATGTCATTTTATGTCATTGAAATTTTTATTAAATCCTTTTTGTTGTCATGAGAGGGTGCTGAACAAAGCCGTTTATCATTTTAAATTCAGCCCTTTCCCCACAAAATCATAAATCGGCTTAGACGCAATTTTGCGAGCTGGTACTATGCAGGAAGTAAGTTCATCTCAAGAAGAATCTGTAAAAAAATTTTGTATAATCCAGCCGAATAACCCTTCGTGCTTCAAAATTTTAGATAATTTTCTTCCAGTTTTTTTGCACAGCAACGAGGGGGGCAAGTTTGACAGGTTAAAAATCACGAGCGCGAAGCACGAGTGATTTTTTGCCAAACTTGCCCCGCAAAACACAGTCGGAAAATTATCGACAATTTTGAAGCACTAACGGTATTACGACTGAAAATCGAGGCTTGCTTATACGAGATTGCAAAATTTGAAAAAAATCGCGATTTTTTATTATTTCGCTAATTACTAGAGTAGTTTTCAGGGTGGGCAGTTTAAGCTAGAGATCTAAGATGAGTCAGGTCCAAAATGAATAAGGTGAGTAGGGTTTGTTGGTAGGGTGAGTGAGAGATGAGTTGGGGATTAAGTGCGATATTTGAAGTAAGTGAAATTAGTAAGGTCTGTAATGTGGCTAAGATTAAAATATTTTAGGTGGTTAAAGAGGAAAAATCCAGTAGGGTTGGTAGGGTTATGAATCTTTTGGTAACATAATTTGATAAAATTATGATGAGTAAGTAAAGTTCAAACTGAAGTCTCGTGTCTAATTTTTATTGGTTTTAAGCACTTAAGTTTATTTATTATTTTACCAAACATAGAGCTTACGTATTGTTTCGATTAATTTTTATAGTCATCAATTATAATTAGGGGGTTGGCGAGCGGAGCGAGCAGGGGGGGTACCCCCCCTAGTATTAATATAATCCACGAAATAATCAAAAACATCCGACTTTAATTTAATTGTGTAAATCAATGCACATTTATTATAATCATCAAGAAGGTTAAAAAATATTTTGAATCATCATAACTCGTTTTAATATGAGGCCTATTTAAATTTGCATGTACCAACTCTAAAATCTCGGTGGGTCTACTTTTTTTATTTTCGAAAGATAAATTATTCATTTTATTTTGTATGCACGTCCCACACTTCAAATTTACTGACTCTCATTTTTCTGGTAACCCATCGACCAATTTATTCTTACACATTTCCTCCAGATATTTAAAATTTACGTGACCGAAAATTCTATGAAACCTTTCTTTCTGTGTCATGTTTTTGTTAACTTTCTCCGACGAATAACACACTCTCACATCAAAATAACTATTTATTTTGTACAACCCATTTTCTTTGCAAGCTACTGCAATTAAAATATTCTTACTATTATATATTTTCGACGTATTTCTGACAGACATTATTTTATTTTCATTCGTAATTTTCGCAAAACTCAAAAAATTTTTATCCATCTCAGCTACATAAAATATATTGGATATTTTTGTTTTATGCTTAATCCTGTTCACTTCATAACACGGAAAGAAAAATTCACTGTGTTTTTCAGTGATCAGCAATCACAGTCAAAGCAGGTGATCGTTCAGCGTGCTGCGTTGTGCTCGGCGTCATCTTTTTATGTGAACGCGCGCCCTCTACACGAGTATTGTAATGTTGCTCACTGGATTTTTCAGTGATCGCTTAGGGTTCACTAGATTTTACCGTAAACGCAGGCTTCGGGAGCGTGAGCGATTTTTGTTCACTGTCTTTGACCCTGAATAGTTCCCTCCGTGTAATAAGTTAAAATTCTGCTAACTTTCGTGCCTTTCAAAATTCTACCGTCACCAACCTTGATATTAATTGGCTTTTTCAAAACTATAGATTCACAAAAATAGGATTCATCATTAATAATGTGGTCTGTTTGATTCAATTTGTATCACAATTATATGTATCAACAACATGTTTATCAAATTTATCACCGTCTGTTGAAAGCAAAAAAAAAGAGTTCTTTACCTGATCATCCGTGTTGTCGTTTTCGGTGTTACTATACCTCGCGTTGTGCTGAGTCGCTCCATCGTTGCGGGGCTGCCAGTTTCTGCCTCCGCGATTTGAGTGTTGTCGACCACCTCTGCCGCCGTGACCTTGAAACTGCTGAGATTGCGGCCGTTGTTGCTGTTTCTGCTATGATGCTTCTTGTGCACTTCAAGTGTCCAGGCTTACCACACCCAAAGCAACTGAATTTATTTGAGCTTTCTGCTTGAAATGCACTACACTTTTACTTGTTTGATTCACTCAAGTTTCAAGTTTCGGATTCCACATGCTTATTTTATTTTTCAAGAACTCACAATTTCTATCCTCTGTTGATAGAGCATCTACCAGATCTCCAATGTAGCTTAAGGATTCTGGCAAAGATTCTGGCTCAGCATGGAATTTAATTCCTCTGCCTCGTTGACTTTTCCTCCAGAATTTTTCAAGTCATTTATGGTCTTCTTAAAATCACAGAAAAATTAACTAGAATTGTCATAATTTTTTAACTTCATCTGGTCAAGCTTGTTTCTGACACAGATTTGCATGTCTGTAGATTCTTTTAGATACATTTTGTCAAACTTCTGCATTATTTTCCAAGCAGATTTTCTCTCTTCTTCGCTCAAAAATTCTGATTGATCATTGCGTATACTGCAATAAATGTAGTTAATTGCTTTCTCGTTCATGTTGGTCCAATTCTCTTGTGAATCTGATGTCAAAGCCTCTTGAACTGCTGGATCTGCACACTTTTTTGTTTTCAAATATTGCAGTACCCTTATTTGCCAAATGCTATAATTCCTTCTATCAAAGATATGGAATCTTGCGTCTTTGTTTTGCAACATAGTTAGCTCTTTAATTTGTTTATCTTTATGTTCCAGATCAGCCATATGACGGTTTTGAATTTCTTCAACAAGAATTTTTCCTACTTTTTTTAAATCACATTCATGTATGGTAGCATACATTCTTTCTTTTTTATATCGTAGCAGAATATCTATTATCTTCTTTCTTTGTGCCTTTACAAAGTCTTTTTAGCTCATCTGTAATAAGACAACACAAGATTTTTCTGGGTGGCGATTTACATAAAGTTTTTATTAAATCTTCCTTTGGCACTTACTTTATACCTGTCATGCTTAGCTCATTCAAGCACTCATTTTTTTTTTCCAATAGGCTCGTTAAAAATTCTTTCCAAGCCCCTTCGCGTTCGAAGTAACGTGGTATCTCAGTTTCACTTCAAAACACTTTAAAATAGTCACTTTTCCGTTTTCAAAAACTACGCGCTCTTGCTACTATGTTAATTATTTTGATTTATGTTACAGAGTGTGAATTAAATTGCTTTAACCGAAACGACATTATGACGACTATTGCACTGAACTGATTTTACACTTTTTGCCTGTATAAATACATTGTATAAAAATGCAATTAAGCATTAGCACACATTCAATGACAGGAGGAATCTCTCCTGTCAGAATTTCATCATACATTTCCCTTACATAAATTTGTCCCAATTTCAACAAAAATAATTATGATTTATTACAGTGAATTCATTGTAGACGGTGTACTGAGAAATTCAGCTAAGAATTTTTTAATAATGAGGTACTACCAAATGGGTAGAATTAGTCGATGATGTACCGCAAACCCATAAAAGTAGTTCATAAAAAGCAAAGATAACATTATAAAAAGCCTTCAGCTAAACCTTTGAGTTTAAAATAAACTTGAAAAATAAGTTCTTGCTCAGGTATAAGTAAATTAAAAACAAATCTTTGAATCAGAAAATAGTAAAATTCAAAATGAATGAAACATCCAGATGATTTTAAGTAACTCAAATATTTTCGAGAGTTAATCATAAATTGGAGCATTTCAAAGAATTTGACACGGAATAAGATTAATTTTTTATCATGGTCTTGGTTTTTTTCCAAAAATTTAAGTGAAAGATTTTAAAAAATTGTATTTTATGAGTAATGTAAGAGTTCATAAAATTTGAGTGAATACCAGGTGAAAAACATACCCTGCTATGTATCAGAAAAATTAAAAACACATGAAATTTTTCATGGGATGGAGCAAACAATATTACAGGTTTTTCTCTCGATAAGCATAAGTTCAGTCGCACATGTATTCGGTAGAGTTCGACTTTAAGATTTGCAACCAAGACCATCATCGGGACTAACAAGGAGAGGCTACACCCTGCGGGGTACTGATCCTAACGAAACTTTAGGGATCGTTTTCTAATATCAAAAAATGAAGAAATCCATCAATAATTCTGTCCAAAAGTACCTTGATATCGATTTGCCATATAGCTCATATGGCATTTTTAGCACTTTTTCAGTTTTTAGCTAATTTTTCAAAAATTCCTCTTCAAAGCCTTTTGCACTTACAGAATTCTGCAACCTCGCATTCTTTTTATTTTTTCATTTATTTTCAAGGGAAAATATTCTCAAGTTCACTTTAGATGAGTTGGACCCTGGGCTAAGAGGATTTCTAAAAGCATTTTTTAGGGTTTTCTGGCTTTTTTAAACTTTTATTGTACATGAACAACTTGATTAAAGCGATGTCTCAGAATATTCTTCTCAAAAATTGATTAAAAAAAACAAAAAGAATGTGAGGTTGCAGAATTATGTACGTGCAATAGCTCTTGTAGCAACAGGAATTTTTGGAAAATTAGCTAGGCCTTATTGGTCAGAATTTTTATGGATTTCTTCAATTTTTGATATTGGAAAACGATCACCAAAGTTTCTTTAGAATCGGTGACCCGCTGGGCCTCTCCTTGTAAGTTTAAACTATAAATAGATTTATTTATTTTCAGCGCTCATTTATGGCAAATTTTTATCTGTAATAATTAGTTTATACGTTCTGTAATCTAGTCTAATTTTTTAAAAGAACAAAGTTTGATACGAGGGATATGAAAAAAAAAAAAAAAATTAATTCATAGTAAAAAAAAATATACTGTCCAACTCGATTTGGACTCTATTTTAGAGTTAGTCAAATACAGATTTTGTCAAGCATGTAATTTTATTCCAAGTTAGGAATTCGTCGGACTCAGATTTTTCCTAGTATAGATTTCTGGGCGTAGGAGTCATCTAGCTTAGCTCGAAAGGTCTAAGCTGAGCTCCAAGCCTTCAAGCCAAGTTTCGAGCTATCAAGCTAGGCTTCAAGCTTCCAAGCCAAGCTTCGAGCTATCGAGCTTCAGTTTCAACCTGGAGTAGCTTGAGTAGGTATTGTTTAACGCCGCTGGGAGGACAAATTGTAACTAATAAAACTTTCTAAAGCACATTTTTTTTTTTTTAGGTGAAGTTTGAAAATTCTTACCCAGTGGATAAAGGTGTACCTTCACTCCTACTATTTTGTACCCTAAGACTCCACCAGGTCCAGCTTAACAGCGTGGTACCCAGCTCAAAATCGTGGTACCAAGCTTCCTTAGCCTAGAGTCTCTTAGTACCCTGCATCCATAACTTGGAGATTAGCTTGGATGCTTAGAGCTTAGCTCAGACGCTGGGAGCTTAGCTTAGATGATGAGAGCTTAGCTTGGAAGCTTGGAGCCTAGCCCGATAGCTCGGAGCTTTGCTTGGAAGCTTGGAGCCTAGCTCGATAGCTCAAAGCTTGGCTTGGAGACTTGGAGCTTGGCCTAGACCTTTCGAGCTAAGCTAGACGATTCCTACGCCCAGAAATCTATGCAAGGAAAATGCTAGGATCTGAGTCAGATGAATTCCTAACTTGGAATAAAATTACATGCTTAGCAAAATCTGTACTTGACTAACTCTAAAATAGAGTCCAAATCGAGTTGGACAGTATATTTTTTTTTTACTATCGATTAATTTTTTTTTTTTTTCATATCCCTCGTATCAAACTTTGTTCTTTTAATCAGCTGGAAAGTTTCGATACTCATACTCGCAAGTGATAATGTGTTACACGTTTGCTTGAAAAGCTAGATGCTGCAATCCTCTATTATATTAAGAAGTTTATTTTCGTCGCCGTCGTCGTCGACAACTTCCTTTTTCAAAAAAAAGTGACTTAGACGTCTCAGATCAATTTGAAATTTGGTCATCAGGGGTTTTCGGGGGTGCTGATCACTA
The DNA here is from genome assembly GCA_038277355.1 of Encarsia formosa. Classification (NCBI taxonomy): domain Eukaryota; kingdom Metazoa; phylum Arthropoda; class Insecta; order Hymenoptera; family Aphelinidae; genus Encarsia; species Encarsia formosa. The sequence goes on along the minus strand of CM076185.1, from coordinate 50,064,630 downwards.
ATCCAACATTTATTTTTAAATTTGACCTATGCAAAGTCTACTTATCCAAGGTTGAAATTTTTTTTCTCAAATCTGATACGAGAATCGTCCCGTTTCTCGGTTAGTAAACTAACCGAGAAACAGGCCTATTCTCAGTTAGTACGTATCGTGAATTTGTGTCGTTCAGCTCTTTTCTCTCCCCCCCCCCCTTTTTTTTGTTATGTTTTTATTAATTGTTTTATTTCAATTTGAAATTGGTTTTAATATTTTTTAAATAAAGTAAAGATAATTTGTAAAGAATACTGTATAATTTTTAAAACCATAATTTTTCGTTCGTATAAAGTCGAGTTCATACTGGACCAATCTGTTGAGAATATGAGACTTTTTAAATAAGCCGCTTGAAATCGGCAATGGTATTTCTTAGTAAAAACAATTCGTCTAAACTTTCGGCGCCCTTTTGTCGTAGCAGAAGTATAGAGTCAGTTGGCTTTGTGACTTTGAATAAGTAAAATTAATTTAAATTTTTGTTAGCTTATAATTACTAGTTCATTCAATAATTTAAAAAATAAAAAATATATGAATATATTCATTTATTAATTTTTGTTTTACTTAGAAGTATTTCCGGTAGAGCAACATTGTTGTCATTAACTATTTTCGTTATTCATAGGTTGAAAATTACTTTGTGTAAAAATTGTTGAATGGAATGTAAACAGTCTGCTGCGCGCTTCGCGCGCATAATATAAAAAAAACACACCGCACGCTACGCGCGCGTAGTAAAAATGTAAGTGAATAGCCGGTTAAGGGGGGGGGGGGGTAATCGGCCCCCAGAGCAAACCCCTACAATATATATATATATATATCATTCGAAAGGGCATGTAAAAAGAAAATTTTTGGCGCCAACCAGAATCTTTTATACTCACTAATACGCATGCGCGGTCCAAAATAGTGATTTTTCAACTTTAATTCATATCTTAGAACCTATTAAGGCTAGAGACATGCGGTTACAGGCAAAATTTTCTTTGAAAAAAATGTAGTTCACTTATATTTTTTAATATCTTTTTTGACGCCAAATTTAAGCCGTTTGAGCCATTGTTCGAATTTTTTTACCTTAAATTTGCGATAAAAAAAAAAAGGTGTATATCTATAGAAAATATATGTGACGTATTTTAACAAAAATTAACTGCTCTGATTTTTTCAGATTTTCAAAGGGGAGGGGAGCTTTCCTGACCGATTTATCAAGACTTTTTACATAAAACGCCACCTAGTGGGCGCATATTAAGTCAAAATTAAAAATTATATATACGGTTGAACTACATTTTTTTTTTTAATTTTTACCATAAACCGCGTTTTTCTAGCTATTTTAGGTTATGAGATATTAATAAAAGTTAAAAAATCATTATTTGGCTCCGTGCTTGCGCACCAGAGGGAGAAAAAATTTGCGGTTCGCGCCAAAAATTTTCTTTTTCAAAGACCTTTCGATTGACATATATATTGTAGGGGTTTCTGCAAAAAAAATGTTGACTTCATTATCTAGCTTAATTATTTATAAGGTGTAACGGGGTATTTCTTAAGAAAAGGGCCTCCTTTAAATAATTAAGAGAGTTTCCCGGGCCCTCCCGTGACAAGGAAATTCTATCTAAAAATAATACGGGGAAACACTCCTTAATCTGGGGTCAGGGTTTCCACGGAGAGAAAACCTCCGGGAATGGTTGGTGAGCTAGAGAGATAAGAAATAAATTATTACAAAATTTCAGGTTAATTTCATTTATTCTTGTCTACCAAGAAATCATTGTCTACATTTACAAACAAATTTTAAAATTTTGAACAAAGGAGTATAACTGAAAATTATGTCTACAAAATGGCGGGACGCCACGTAAAGGAAAATCGCATTTATTTATTGTTTAAGTGTACGCGAATAAATTTTATTTATAAAAACCGCAACCAAAAAAAAAAACAAGAAAAAAAACATGCTTTTCCAACTTTCTATTAAATAATGTAGGGAACCTTACTTTAGCAAAATTTTCTATTTCAAAATGGCCACTTCAATTTACTCTCTTTTTTTTTCATTAATTTGCTTTCCAACTCTCAAGGTGAAATGGATTAACCCAAGTTTTTTGTAATCTGATATCAACCTAGCTGTAAATAAATTAAAAAAAAATGTCTGCAACTCAAAGAAAAGAAAGAAAAAACTTAAACAAGTCTACGAAAAGAGAACTTAGAAATTTAAAATCACACTCTCAAAATACTACCTCACACTGTGGCTACTGAGAACAGAGTGACGCTCCCCGCGTCTCTCTGACTCAACTTCCTTCTTCCCCATTCCCTCCAAACACTCTCAGCCAATCAACACAAATTAATCTAACCAAGCCTCATTCACACTCGAGGAACAGTCATATGTCCACCAATCAGACACATTCATGCCACAACAACCAATCACGTTCCCGTCTACAATCTTCCGGTGGCGATCGCCACGCCAGCTATACTACGCGCGAAAATCCAAAAAAATTAAAGTAACGCACACGAGGCATTCACTACTCTAACTTTATTCCTCGCGCACATACTCTCTCTCTCTCTCCCCTACACGCACACATTGTCCGCGCAACGCACAAAAACAAAAAAAATAAAACTACACTCACGCCCGCGTCTACTGTGTTGAGTATGCGCGCACGTGCCTGCCGACGCAGTTGCGTCGTCTGCCGACAAGCGCCGCGCACCTCCTCCGTCGCCGAAAACTCCCCGACGGAGAATCGGAACCCGTGTGTGGTGTATGTGTGTGTACATGCGCGACCTGGGCCGGGAGAGCCTTCCCGGGTGGTGAACATATGTGTGTTTGTATGTGTCGTGCGCGCGCCGTGTGCTCGTGTTGCTACAGCAGCGTTCAGCCGACGGCGACCGTCGCCACGTGGTCGGCTTCTGCTGCGCGAGAAAGCGGCATGGTTATCACCTGAGAAAGTAAACAAGCAAATTAATTATTTCACTGTTTTCCCAGGTGACATGACACTGCCAGGTAAGAAAAATAATTCACGAGGGATTCGCTCCCTCGCAAAGGTTATATTAACTTTTAGGATTTTTAAGTTATAATTCGGCCCTGGGATGATTCTTAAAAAACTTTTTCGCAGAAACCCCTACAATATGTATATCAATCGAAAGGTCTTTGAAAAAGAAAATTTTTGGCGCAAGTCGCAAATTTCTCGTTCCCTCAACTGCGCATGCGCGGAGCCAAATAGTGATTTTTTAACTTTTATTAATATCTCATAACCTAAAATAGCTAGAAAAACGTGGTTTGTGGCAAAATTTTCTAAAAAAAAAATGTAGTTCAACCGTATACATAATTTTTAATTTTGACTTAATATGCGCCCACTAGGTGGCGTTTTATGTAAAAAGTCTTGATAAATCGGTCAGGAAAGTTCCCCCCCTTTTAAAAATCTGAAAAAATCAGAGCAGTTTATTTTTGTTAAAATACGTCTCATATATTTTTTATAGACCTACACCTTTTTTTTTTTATCGCAAATTTAAGGTAAAAAAATTTGAAAAATGGCTCAAACGGTTTAAATTGGGCGTCAAAAATAATATTTAAAAATATAGGTGAACTACATTTTTTTTAAAGAAAATTTTGCTGCAAACCGCATGTCTCTAGCCCTAATAGGTTCTGAGATATGAATTAAAGTTGAAAAATTTTTATTTTGGACTGCGCATGCGCAGTAGTGGTTATAAAAAATTCTGGTTTGTGCCATATATTTTCTTTTTTCATACCCTTTCGAATGATGTATATATATATTGTAGGGGTTTGCTCTGGGGGCCGATTACCCCCCCCCCCTCCCCTTAATCGGCTATACCCTTTACATTTACAAAAATTAATTTATTAAGTTTACTAATTCAAAATAAATTATTATGGAATAATAAATTATAAATTTGATATTGGAAATTCATGAAAAGTACATGATTATCCATCAAATTTGAGAAAGTACATTCTTGCAAAAGCACGGGAACAGTGGGATTCCACTCGAGTTGGATTGTTTCAGTTCTCAACCGTCGTTTTTGCTGAGTGGACCCGCGCTACGCGCGCCTTCAATATGTAGTAGTATTTTAGATACTCTAAGTAACAATATTTCTAAACTTTTTGTTTTAATTTAAAAATAAAATAAAGATAACAAAATTCTCAACCGAGCAAGCGTTAGCGCAGCGAGGTATAGAAGCTAGTTGGAAACTATGAATCTTGTGCAGCAACTTAAGGAATACTGTGCCTTTCTAAGGTTTGAAACTACTCAGAACTGCCTAGTGCTTTGTTTTGCAGCTATTTCATGCTTGGAATTTTGAAACCAAACAAATCTCGTTCTCAAAAAACTGGGTTTTGATAATTGAGAGATTAGCGTGCCGTTTGAAATACTTGTATTCCCCAGTCCGTTTATCATTTTAATAACAAAATACATTGCAAAATTTTTAACAAAAATACCAAGCAGTAGTATTTTAGTTTACTAAGCTAATGATTGGACTTTGAATAAACTTGATTTGATTACAGAACGCATAAGCTAATTATGACAGATAAAAATTTGCCATAAATGAGCGCTGAAAAGAAATAAATCTATTTATAGTTGAAACTTTCAAGGAGAGCACCAGGCCTTTGGGTCATGGATTTGGCTCAAACTTGGTATTGTAACAGCTAGCGCGTTAATTTAATTTGAATTCGGCGCTAACTGTTATGGAACGTGGATGTGGATCGGTAAGTCAGGTGATGACGAGATCTACCGATCAGCATTACTCTAGTTTCGGCGCTTGGCGCGATCACACGTGTGTCAGAGAGCGAATATACTTATTTACTTTTTTGTGTTGTTAGATAACTTTATTGAGGTTGTGTTGGATGAAGTTATCAGTGAGAAGTTGTGTAGATTTTCCTGTGATCCAGTTGTCATTGGATCGGAGCGGGGAAGGCGAACATCTCACGGAAAGTCAGCGTGCGGCCTTGGAAGGCATTGTCGTCTTGTGTGAAGCCATTCGGGCTAATAGTAATTATCATTATTATTGTTTAATCAAGCGAAGGTTCACCTGCTAGAAAAGTAAGTCCGCGTAGCGGTTAATCATTGAGTATTTGTTCCGGTGATAGTTAGAGTCTGAGTGTGTGTGTGAAGTACAGTAAGTACTTAGATTTTGTATCGGAGTTAGTCCACGCCTTTGTTCTTTTGGCGCGCTGCAGCAAGCAGACGAGCACGAGAGTGTGTGTGTGCGTCGGTGTGTTAGTAGCGACCACAACACAGACGACGAACTTTATTTTTGTAAAATCAATTTTCGTCGACTTAAGACTTTGAGTCATTCGGGTTTACTTGTTTGTAAACAATCGGGTAGAATTATTTTGAAATATCATATAACTTTTGATTTTTTTTTTTATTGTTAATTAAAATTATTAAAAATTACATTTGATTATCAACTGTGTTTACCCGTGTTCCTGCGATCGGTCCACGTAAACTCACGCCACTACCGACGAAGGAGAGCAGCGTAATAATAACATTAGTTCGTGTACGCGTCTTCCCCCAGTTTTCAGGATTGAAGAAGAATCTCTTGTTAGTTTCTCTGAATGGGCCTTTTAAAGTCATATTGCCTCCATACCATATGCTAAAAAATCAGCATTTTATCAGCATGTTTAAATAAATATTTATAAACATTTTATTTAACTATTTAAACATTATTTATAAACATTCTTTAATAAAAAGCTGTTTTTGACCTGATTTTCAAAAAAATATTGCTCAGACCTTATTACACTTACAGAATTCTGAAACCTTGCATTTTTTTTTTGTCTTTCCAAGTACTTTCTGGAAAAAATAATTTAAGATTTTTTTTTATGTATCAGACCATGTAAAATTGAGATATTTAAAATGAAACAATGACGAAAAACAAGGCCTGGTCCTCTCCTTATTATTCCCGATGATGGTTTTGGTTGCAAATGTTATAGCCGAACTCTACCGAATACATGTGCGACTGAACTTATGCTTATCGAGAGAAAAACCAGTAATATTGTTTGCTTTATCCCATGAAAAATTTCATGTGTTTTTAATTTTTCTGGTATACAGCAGGGTATGCTTTTCACCGGGTACTCGCACAAATTACAGGAACTCTTACATCACTCATAAGTTACAATTTTTTAAAATCTTTCACTTAAATTTTTGGAAAAAACCAAGAACATGATAAAAAATTAATTGTATTTCGTGTAAAGATTCTTTGAAATTCTCCAATTCATGTTTAACTGTCGAAAATATTTGAGTTACATAAGATCGTCTGGATGTTTCATTCATTTGAATTTTATTATTTATGTGGCATTTGAATACTTAAACTCCATTTACCAGAGATAATAAGAAATTTTACATAGAACACTATAATAAAAAAACCCAAAATATCTGTTGTTAAGAGTTTTATTTTTCTTAATTTCTTTGCAGCATCAATAGAGATAGCAACAAAAGTTTGGCTTTATTTATTAACTTTTTTTAGGGCACTACAACTTTTTGCAGGGGCAACATTTAATTACAGTTTGCTTAAATGTTTAGGATTATTTTAGTTTCATTGATTTTTTCTTTGTCAAAAAGTGGTAAAATTTTTAAAAGTCATTTGCCAATAATGCGAGGAATCCGTTAGAATATTTAACAGTTTGTTCAAATTTTCTGACTCAAAGATTTGTTTTTGATTTATTCATACCTGTGCAAGAACTTATTTTTCAAGTTTATTTTAAACTCAAACGTTAAGCTGAAGGCTTTTTTTAATGTTATCTTTACTTTTTATGAACTGCATTTATGGGTTTGCGGTACATCATCGACTAATTCTACCCATTTGGTAGTACCTCATTATTAAAAAATTCTTAGCTGAATTTCTCAGTACACCGTTTATTATGAATTCACTGTTATAATAAGTTTAACAAAATGCTTAGCTTAAAGCAGCCATATATTGCGACCGTACAAGCGCTTAAATGTGAAGAAAGGATAGCCTACGCTGTCGCCTGTAGCTCGGAAATTCTCGCATGCTCATGAATTCTTTTGCAGACACTTATGCAGCGTATATTTAAATCTTAGCATTAATTATGTCGTAATATTCACTTATTCCAACGCGCCTCCTTGAATTTACGACATTCCACATGTAATTATAGTAACTGTTCTTACATTTTATTTTTACAAACTCAATTTATGATCTTATTATTTGAAATCAATCGGAACGAATTTCTATTTGTGAGATATTTAATTTCATCCAAATGTTAGAAAATAAGTCTTCCGTATTAAATTTCTAAGCCATCTTAACATTATCGATCACGCCATTCTCACAATTCTCATTTATATAATGATATTGCACTTATCTATACTTCGAGTTTTTAGTAAAATCATCGTACCTTGCAATCGCTACTGCTCCTCAGTTGCTTTCATAAATTTTGATCGGTTTTTCAGTTTCTCAATGAAATGATTCATTCAATAAATTTTTTAAAAATAAAATCTCAGTTACAACTTCCAACAAAGCAGTGTAATCAGCAAAAGTTCATTATTTAGTAACATTTTGTATACGTGTTTTCCAGTAAATGAAATTACCGTATGATCTAATTTCCTGTCGTAAATTTTTATCTATGTTATCACCTGCAAAATCTGAATCTACTATAGACTCTAATTTCCCTCTCAAATTTCTATCGCTATAAATCAATTTAGAACTTTTAGTTTTATATATAGACTTTTCACGGTTCACCGAAACTTCAAGACTTGGTAAGCATGTATTTGTAATTTTCTGATAGTATAAGAAGCAACTGTAAAAAAAAAACTTCAAGGTACTTAGGTGGTCTGGTTTCCAGATGTAGCAGTCCGTGAGTGAGGTTGATCAATGTTGATCATTCATACTTAAATTGGAAAAAAAACTTTTTCAATGGTTTTCGTAATCAAAGTTCTCTGGTCACAGCATTTATAGAGGTTAACCCTGGAATAAATGAATTTACCCATAAAGTATGTCTTCTATCAATTAAAAAATGTTTTTAGGAATAATGTTACTTATCTGAAAAATCCTCAGGACATAGTTCATAATTTCTGTTTCGTCATATTTTTGGCAGATTGCTGATAGGCAATGATTACTCCTCGGTAATTTAACATCGCCGTTATTATTTAACTAAAGTTGTTTAAACTAGAACAAAAAAGATGCTGCAGCACAACAGTTTTTAATTATTTTTAATATCAACTTAACGATAATTTTTTATTTTTCCGCAGACAAAACTACAATTACTAACCCCAATATTTTGAAAAATAAGCAACATGATCTTTGCCACGATTGAGTCGCGCGAAAATGTGATTGTCATTTTGATCAAGCGTCTATGTTGTTTACTTTTTAAAATATTGTGATTAGTAGTGTCAGTTTTTTCTACGGAAAAATAAAAAATTATTGTTAAGTTATAAATAAAAAAATATATAATGAGTATTTAATAAAAATGATAAAAAAGTGTTGTGCTGTAGTATCTTTTTTTGTCCCAGTTCAAACAACTTTAGTTAAATAATAATGGTGAGGTTAAATTACTGAGGAGTACTTATTGCCTATCAGCAATCGGACGAAAAGTTGACCATGGAGAAATTATTAACTATGTGCTGCAGTGTTTGAGATTTCGCGCCTCTTTTTGACAACTACACCGGTGAGCTGAGCGACGGACGCCACGATAGTCCTGGTCGCCGGCATCCGCCCGCACCAGTCTCGCTCCACGTGTGATCGCGGCTCATCGCATCGTGGGTCTTGCGAGGGCGACTCGTTTCTACGCCCTTGTTCGGCACACCAGAGAGCTCGAGACCTCCCGGCCAAAACGGCGAGGCTCTCGACTCTCTTTGAATATAAAGTTCAGTTAATTATATTTAAGGTGTTTGTTATTAAAAGTGCTTTACTTATTTTTACCCTTGATCATACACCGAAATCCTAGAGTTCGTTGCCTCTCACGAAAAGGCAAAGGTCCGTCGATAAAATAATCTAAATCTGAAACATTTGGTCCTAGCCGAGCCAGATCAGCCACCCTTTTTTACAGTGCACTTTGAGGTATGTGTTTAAGTGAAGTGCTTTTGTGAAGAACAGTGCCACACTGCCCTTGCCATGTTCGAGAGCAAGCGGGAGACCTAAAATCTAAAATCATCGAAAGAAGGACACTGCCCTTCGCTTTTTCCTCCAGAGGGTACAGTGCGATGCCGCTGGCACGACAAAGAGAGCAAGGAGCAGAGTACTTTCAGTTGAGTGCAGAAAGTCAGTGAACCTGTACGAGCCTACCTGACGAAGTTGCAGTCGTTACTTCTTCGGATCCGTCCACCCCTTCCAGAGCAAGAACTGGTGGATGTGATGATCCGAAACATGCTCCTGACGATACAGCAAATTGTTCGAGCAGAGGAGATAAAGGATGTCGTTTCTCTCTGTACGAAATCTGTGAAAGCTGAAAGCCACGTGAAGAAGAAAAAGTCTTCTTCGGTCGAATCATTGATGTTTCCTGATTTAGCCTATAAGCCAGCAAAAGTTCTTCTAACGTGCTGGAGACCACGATGGCCTCGTGCACGGAAAATAAAAAGACAGGAACCATGACCGAACCCCCCCCCCCCCTCCTGAAACGGTTGACCAGGGAGGCCAAGAAGCTGTTGGTGAAGATGGTGACTGATAACTCGAAGTTTCCTTCTCAAAAGCCGAAAATAGGTGGAAGTCCGAAATATCAGGATTCCGCTTGAAAGAAGCAGAGGAGGGACTCTGCGATCAGTAGCAGTGATTTTGGTACTCGAAGCAATAAGAAGAGTACTAAGGATCATATAATCTGCTTTGGTTGCAAGGAAAGAGGGCACTACAAGTCCCGGTGTCCTGAGAAATCGGAAAACGGTCGTCGCTCAGAATAAAAGAAGCCGATTCTGAGTGCAGCGTCTCCCGAGCGGCTTTGTTTGTTAAAAAGAGCTGAAGTTCATGTTCAGTGGCTCGTAACAGCGCTGAACATGCGGCCAATCTTGACGCTGAAATTGCGATTGTGCCGTCGTTGCAACTGATGATACTTGCTTCGCGGAACTGGAGGTCAACTGGCAAAGAAGCGATTTCACGTGGTCAACGCGGAAACACCCGCTGCGGATGTGCAGCAGAAGAAAAAGTTGGCAGATGGATCCTGAATCGGATGACGACGAGACCTCACCACCGGAAGAAGCGTGCATTCGCGTTTGCGTGTAGGCATTCCTGGGAATGCTAATGCGAGTTTAGCATTTATCGTGAGAGATATGAGTTCCATCTCTCATGATCATAGCAACTCGAATAGCGGGTTCGTAGTTTTTCGAATACCCGGTCCATTTAAGAACTTTTGCGTTACGAATGTTGATAGTTGTGTGTTCCGCGATGCGTTGAAAGATATTTTATTGACGTTTATGGTCGAAAGGCGTCGATCCGAATGTATTTGTAAAGCATTCGCGACCTATCGACGGTTGATAATGGCTGTCACGAATTATCAACGTCTGGGAGGGGGATATAGCCGAGGTTTAAATTATTAATTCAAATCTCGGAGCGAATGCATTATGCAGGGTAACTGGCTAGGTTACCGGCCGAGCAGCTTTTTCGGCTGAGAAGTGTGGGAGAAGCTGAACGGCAGGCTTGTGGTTGCTGTTGGATAAGTATCATCGTCTCATAGTTTATAACAACTTGTAGTGATTATCCCGAGATCTTGGCGGCTTGAATCAGGGTTGTTGTTCCGTAACGAACGGATTGTACCTCATGCGAGCGGCGATAAGTAGGTTAATTATTATTGTAAAACGCGGAGTGTAGTTGGTCAAACTACACTCAACATAACCTGTCTTTTCTCTCATTTGCTTTTAAGTTCGAAAATTTATTTCTTTCATTGTTGTTGGTCGTCAGTAGTAAACGTACTCTGACTCAAGAACTGTTGTTATTTGTTTATCTAACTAAAGTAAGTTTTAGTTGCTAAATTGACTCTTTTATTTGAACAACCTTTTGTTCCTCCGTTAATCTTATTCGCACGATTTATATATTTGCACTGGCTGGTGAAGCCATGCGTTAATGATTAATTAGTTATTGCATGGTTAATTGTTTATTTAACGCGTACGTGTCCACGATCTGTCTAAATCATCGAGGCACGAGACAGTGTATGAAAGGTATACACCCGGGCAGGAAGGTATAGTAAGTATTTGGGAGGACTTGCTATAGGCTGTCACGGATTTATAATCCTTGACGTTATTATTTTAAAAGGGGTAGGATCTTCGTCTTTTTGGAACAACTACTTACGTAGTTGTCCCGTTCCCTTGTTGTCTGGCTCTTGATTAGGTTAATAAAATGAAATAAAGTAAGGTAAGGTGATATAGTTTAATTGAAAAACAAATGGTGAAAGGTTACAATTTAATGAGTTTAATGTCCTCCGACAGAGTTGAATATTACAATAATCTACCTTAAAATTACCGGAGTATCCGGGCAGTTGATCGTTCAGGGAAGGTTCTCTGGACCTTCCGGGACCTTATCCAATGGTGATGGCGAGGCGATATTGCACTGACGGATCCTTGCCTGATCCGGCTCTGCTTGTCCAGGTGTGCTACACGTGGTCTTCGATCGCTGCTAGCTTTCGGTCGAACCACTCGAGTGTCGGGGACGAGAGTGGTTTGGGAGCGCGGCTAAGCAGCGAGGGAAGCTACTTCGCCCCACCTGTTCCAGCAGAGCGGAGGTGCCGGCTAGCAAAATGCATAATTGCAATTTCCGTGGCCCCCTCCCTAACTCCTTTTAGGCGGATTATAAGTAAGTCTGTTGCAACTTGGGAATATGGGATCTTTATGGGGATCGATACATGACATGCCTCCCCTCTTAGTCCATTGTTGCCCTCGACAATGCAGGGCTGGACGACTGTAGGAGTGCAGTCCTTGTATCGATGATAAAAAAAAATGTATCGAAGATAGGGAATGTATCGATTTCGCTTGTGTGAATCTTGGTAGATGGTGGTGGGCAGGCGCTTAGCAAAAGTTTTTTTTTTTTTTTTTTTTTTTTTTTTTTTTTTTTTTTTTTTTTTTTTTGAATAACTATTATTTCAGAATAGTTAGTTCAAGTGTAACGTTTTGGATGTAATTTCTACCCGATGTTCAAAGAGATCGGTAGTTTTTATAATTGCTGTATAACGATGATCACGGGGTGGGAAATGGTTGGTTGAAAGTGGGTAAGAATATTGTAATTTTTGAGTTGTAAGCCTGAATTCTTGAAATTTTTAAACGAAAATTTCAAATAGCTAGTTGTTTAGCTAAATGCTAAATAGAAGTTTTTGTGTTGCTTGCGCAAGCCAGGTAACAGGGATTCAGACGTAAAAAAAAATAATTATTGCTCTATATTGCGCGGTTATTGGGCACTGGAGCAGAAAATTCTGTATGGGTTGGTTAATATTTAAGTGGGAAGTTGCATCTACGTATATAATTTTCAATAATTGCCAGGAGTGAGGGAAGTTCACAGTTTTCGCCTTGATTTTAAGATCGCTAATTAGTTTAGTCAAAAGTATTTGGAACATTCGATGAAAATTCTGTAATGTATACGACAGTATTGAGTGCAGCGGTTCTGTATATTATTCTTTAAGTTCCTAAACGATTTGAGTTACAATTTGTCGTTATTTAGTTCGCTATGAAACTTAAAATTTGATATAATTATTTTGTCTTAGTGTTTTTTTTTTTTTTAATTTTTGTGTCTAAATTTTTGCACTAAATAAAAAAAAAGTATGAATTAGCGGGAAGTTTCAATGAAATCAGTGCTTTTGACACTCCGTTTGACTGATTTAGACTGAGTTTTGCCTTAATTGGTCGAAAATAGTTAAATAAGTTTCCAAATTTGTTTGATAAAATTTTTGAGTTTAGTGTAAAGAATTAAATTATTCATTAATTGACGTAACTTAAATTATCACAATAAGTCTCTTACATTGTGCGTGTTACTGAGAAGTTTACATATGAAGATTATCTTGAATTTCGATTCGTAGAGTTTGTACAATAAATATTAAAATTAATATTACAACAAATAATTTATTTATTTATTTATTCACTTTTTATTATTATTATTATTATTTTTTTGATAATGAAGTTAAATTAACTTGAGCAAAAGTTTTTACCAGATGTTAACAATATTTAAGTATCATATAAAAAGTAATTACAAAAAAAAATTATTGTTCAGTATTCGAGAGAGTTTTGTTAAATCTAAGATAATGTCCGAGTATGAATTAAAATTTAGATTCTGAAAATACACTCAATTTGTTACACAAAATTGTATGAGAAAAGTTTATATTTTACTGGTGAAGCTGCTTCTGTTTTTGATGCGAATGTTGCTGTATCGTCCTTCTTGAAATCGGATAGTCGGCAGGCCGGTGGTTACGCACGAGAGTATAGTGTAAGTAGGTGTAAACGGTGACGTTGCAGCGGTGCGCTCATCAAATTATATCATGCTATGTTGCCAGTTATGATAAGTGTGATTTTACTGGTGCATTCAGTAGGTGCTCCAGTCGGTATTACGTCGATCGGAGAGCTAGTTGGACTCGCAGTTTGGTCAATTTACAAGAGTTATTATCTCATATCCTCAACTTGTCGAGGTGCATTAAAAGGTAAATACTTTCACATTTGTTATCAATCGATCATTATTTGTTTTTAAAAAAAAAAAATTAAAACATCTATCTGATACCTGAGTTTCGACGGATAGTAAAAAAAATTTTTTTTATTCGGATTCGGCGAGTTTGTGAGTATAGTACTTTGATTGTTACTATTTTTATTAAGTGTAATTGTCAGAGTTAAGTCGTCAACTGTCGTTATTTCATAAATTAATTGTTTGCAGGTTGTATTAAAAGATTCGTGGGTGTGTGCATAGTTGGGTCGCGTGCTGCAGGTGCATTGCGGGCGAGTTGGTGGAAGAGTCGCCTGTGTTGGAGGCATAGCGGGTCTGCATGCGACGGGCGCACTCAGCAGGCTAGTGATCACGAAGATTCATGTTTATGGTCTCGAGTCTTAAGCGTGTTTTGAATGGACAGTTGGTCAAATTTGGTTTGAAAATGAAGTTTTTTTTTTTTTTTTTGTTTATTATTATTATTGTTATAATATTTTTTTTTATTATTTTTTTCTTTTATTATTTTGTTTATTTATTTATTTTTTATTATTATTATCATTTTTTTTTTTTTATTGACGTTTTGTTTTATTTTTCATGGCTCTGCGACGTGAAGCGGTGGTTTTGTATTGGAGTTTGATGCTTTTGGAGAGGTTGTGGGCATTGTCGAGATTTGTGGAGATAAGTCCACGTGGATGACAATGTCTGCCGACTTTACAGTCGGAGGCAAGCTGTGAGTCTCATTGGGAGGAGTATCATCCTGATGATTATTTTTACATGTGCATGTTTTTCGGTTGGGTTCTTCTTTGTTTTTTTTGTTTTGTTTATATTCTTTCTTTTTGTTGCAGATAAAGAAGAACAAGGGTAGGATTTTCTCGACCTGAAGAAATTTATCTATCAAAAATTTTAGGACTAATGTTATCGCGATTGAGGATCCTAAGCCGATGGCTATAAATGAATGTGTTTGCTTCTGTTCCGTCCGTCGAATATGTATCGCTCGCAGTTTATTTTCGATTTCGCTCAGGGGAATTGGGTTAAATTTTTGTAGTGATTCAGTGAGTTCTTCCTCTACTTCCATGGGGTATTTGGTTGCGTATTCATGTATCTCGGGTTTTATTATGTTCAATTCTGCTGACAATTCGGGGTTATAATTGTATTCTGATATGAATGAGATTTTCCGAAGACCGTGTAAGGTAAAGCTTGATGTGTGTGCAGTACATTCGCCACTTAGGTAAAGTGAGCCTGTACCATTTATGAGAAATTCATTTCGATGATTATGGCAGGTTATTGTGAGCTTATTTGGTTTTAAAGTTGAATATAACCATAAATTCCATGCGTGCAAGGGTGTTAGAATTATGGGCGTGTTTGGTATAATAACTGTCGAGCAGGTTTTTAGAGAAGAGGTTGTCGGTTGATTGAACATTGAATATTCACACGATGGGTGTGTCACTCCGTTGATTAAGGGTAAGAAGTCTTCACATATGTCTGGTTTCTCGATAAGACAATATAATTAACTGTTGGTTTTATTGCTAAATAGCCTGTATTATCAAAGGGGAGGGTTATCGGGTTTGGAAAAGAGTGTATTTTGTACAAATCGAGGTCGCCATCCATTACTAAAGGTAGTTTTATAGAAACGTGAAGCTTTCCATTAGTGATAAAAATAGTCGTTTTCGCTACGTTGAATCGGTAGTGGGGTGTAATTACATCTGCTGCGTTTGGTATCCGGAGATTCGGATTGTTGTTAATTTTTAAGAGTAGATTGGACATTTGGGAAAAAGATAACAGGAGAGGGTGTAGATGTCCTCTTGCGGTGGTTTGAATTACTTCCATCAAGGTATCATAACCCTTTTGTAGTTCGTCAAGTTCGTATGAGTAATCAAACCACCATCTGGTAACGTTTTCAAATTGCAGGTTTCTGTTTATGGCCAAGTTTTGTTCGGAGATGGCTTCAACACGACTGATTAAGCGTGAAATTTCTAGAGTTTGATTATTTTCTGATTTATACAGATTTTCGAGCTCTGATTTAATTAGGTGAGTTGATTCAATTGAAATTTGTGATAAGTTATTCTGACTGTCGTACAGTTTGTCGATGTCAATATTGATTAGTTCGCGGTCTTTCGAGTCCATGATGCCGAATAACCATTTCGTAACCCAACCGCCGACTTCGATTGGAGCTCCTCGCGTTTTTCGATTATAGGGTAAGTTATCGATTTCTTGCTGAACGAACAAGCTTTTTATAGATTCATGTAGATCATTTATTGCGAATAATTTGCGGGTTATGTGAAGTTCCAAGAGTGTTGGTGTTATTTGGTCAGGGTAGACTCTATATAATTCATTTACTAAATGTTTGAAATTTTTGTTTTCCGTTTTAAAGTTTCTGTCTAGTGGGGGACAATTTAAGAAAATATTAATATGAATTTTTGTTCTGACTAAATTAAATTTCCCGACGTGTTCAAAGAAAATACCCGGATTATTGGGGATTGGTTGCGTTTCATAGAAAGTTTTATTCTCCGTGTGAACGGTACCGACTGGAGCGAAGCTCGTGAACCACAGCAAAATAAAGAACATTTTTCTGGAACAAAATTAGGGCAGATTTAAATTAGATAAGGCGATGATTTTTGAGAAGAAAGGCTTTTAGTAAAAATTTTTCAGACGGTCTTTATGAACTAAGATTTTTTTTTTGTTTTGGCTTTGCAAGAGGGCAGTGTTATTTTCGCGTACTTCTAGGACGTCGAAAACTCCATTATAGAATTTATCTAGTTTGTTTTTACGCGGTAGTTTGTTGACGTAAACTTTGTCTCCGGGTTTTATATCTAGGGGTTTAGTTGATTTGTCGTAATTTCTTTTGTTAACTTGTTTGGATGATTCTAAGCTTTTCAATGCCATCTCTCGGATTTCAGCTATTCTTGTTGCTAGATCGTAAATGTAACCATTATATGTGTCGTTATCGAAGTCGTCTAGGCATCCTGAAGGGGTTCTAGGATTTCGTCCCATAGCTATTTCGTAGGGGGTAAAACCTGTGGAAGAGTGGACTGAGGAATTGTATTCCATCATGGCAAAGGGAACTAGCTCGTCCCAGTCTTGATACTTAGGGGTGTTAGTCCTCAAGTAGTCTTTCAAGACAGCATGACTTCTTTCCAATGATGCGTTCGACTGGGGGTGGAAAGATGTCATCGTTTTTAGACGACAGTCAAACATGCTTTCAAGATTTTTGAGGAGTTTATTCCTAAAGCTTTTACCTTGATCGCTCAAGATAATTTTAGGTACTCCATGAGCGGCTATAAGATGTTTAGCAAGGACTTGTGCCACGGTTAGCGCTTTAAGATTAGGTACTGGTACTGCTATACAAAATTTTGAAAATAAACATTGCATAGTGATTATATAAGCATTGCCATTCACAGTTCGAGGCATAGGTCCGACTGCATCGATAGCCATTTTAAAGAACGGTTCTGCGGGCGTATCAGTAATTACCATGGGTTCTTTGGTGCGATAACCTATGAGTTTAAGCTCTTGGCATATTCGGCATCGATGAATGTAATCGACTATATCTTTACGCAAACCGGGCCAAGTAAATTTTTCCCTCACTCTTCTGTAATTCTTCTCTACTCCACGATGTCCTCCGAATAGGCTATCGTGGCATTCTTTTAGGATGGTGTTGCGGAATTTGGGTGGTGGTGTTATGCAGACACCTAGACAGATCGTTAGCGTCATAGGTATGTTTTTGAGTGCGTCTTGGACTTCTCGGTGTAGAGTTCCACGTGGTAATGCATCTGTGAGTTCGCCCTTTTGTGACATACGAACCGATGTAATTTCTTTTTCTAGTAGTAGATGATAAAGATTGTATAAGCATTCTTTATCTTTCAAAGAACTTTGCTTGGTAGGATTTCTTTCGGTTTCTGTAACAACTAAAGAGAAGATGGTTCGGCCTCGGGTTTTAGAGACAAGAACATTGCCAATCGTAGGGTTCAGATCTTTAAGTTCGCTTTTCGAAATTAGCTCTAACTCGGCAAGAAGTTGATTGTTAGGCGTGTGTAGGTTTAAATTCGCAGGGACAAAATGTATTATGTTATCTTTATGTCCCGTGAGGGCATCTCGGGTGAGTCTCACTGTCAGTCGTTCGGGGGGTTTGATCGGGGTGCAAAAAGGATTCAAGAGGGGGGGTATAATTGGCGGAATGGTTTTAACGCTGGTGAAAATGTCATTATGAGTATTTGCCGTAGTAGGTTTTGGACTTCGAGGTATCAAATTTGAATTTGGTTGTTTTGTAGGAAGTGATTGCTGCGAGGATTGAAGGGTCGATTTGGCGGTATCTCGAGGGTGAGTGACACTGTCTTGAGTGTTGACAGAGTTTTTCGATGGAGCTAACTTATGATCTGGTGGAATTTGTTGAAGAGTCGGAATTTTCACTAGACATGATTTTGGTGTTTTTGAGATTAAAAGTGTCATCAAAAATTGTTGGGGGTATTTTATGTATGAGGAGAGTGGACGATAAGGGAGGATTTTTGAATCCTGAGTCATCGGTCAGTTGCCATTTATCTAAGTCTAACAGGGATTGTGTATTGTTCAGAATCTGTCTATCATTTGCGTCAATAAGGTCATTTTCCAAATAGCCTGGATCACTGTGGACAACAGAGTGATCCGCTTCGTGATAGTTAGATCCTAGGTCGAAATTTTCAAGAAGTTCTTCCCATTTTCGAGAGTCCCACCACAAGGAATTAAATCCTTCGATATACTCTTCTTTCTCCTTAGAATTGAAGTTGGAAGGTTTGAGCTGAGCTTGGAGTTCCAAATTTGATTTTACGGGGGTAGTCTCGTAGAGTTCTTCTTCGTCAGAAGATGAGGAGTCATCATCATTTGCTGGAGGTTTCACTCTTTTTGATGGGGAATCAAAGAATGCCTTTCTTGATGTCGGTTTTTGGAAATGGGCGACTACATCTTCAAAACCATCCGATGGTACTATGGTTACGTCGAACTCACTTATGCCAGAAATCTCATCTTCTTTTTGGTTGCTGATTTCAGACTCGGTGGCAGGAGATGTGGTTGTTGTGTTGAGAGGTTCTGCCAAACTAGGTATTAATGACCGGCTTTGCAAGGGTACAGGTGCGTCGGAGGCGCTTTCGGTTTCATCTGACGTTTCTATTTCTGAGGTAGAGCTTTCAGCGTTTGCTTGATCGACGGGTGTAGTATTTTTCGGATCTACCTGTTGATTTCGTCTGAGTCTTAGACGAGAGGCGATGGTATAGCCTGGAAGATTTCCCTGACCAGATACGTTCGGCGATGCATGAGTTTTATTTTTGGAGCCTTTCAGTCTACCTTTTCGCGAAGGGCCGGGTTGCGGGGCGTCAGAGAAGTTTTCTTCTTTGCTTTTATTGTGTGCTTGTCGAGCAAGTGATGTTTTTGTTGATTTTGGTTTCTGAATAGGTAGTATGGTTTTTGTTTTGATATTTTTCAGGGATTAAGAGGCTATGTTTGCCGATTTTTCGTTTTCTACCTCTTTCTGGTCTATCGGATTTCTTGAGAGCTAATCGGCGTTAGTGTTAAGCCTTCCAGGTTTGTAACGGAATATGTATCTGTAGCCGCGCAGTCGGGCTCTCCAACGGTTTAATCTTGACATTGAGTCTTTGATTGAATCAATCCATTGTAGAGGTTCATGGTCAGCGTATACATAGAAAGTGCGACCGTAAAGGTAGTGTCTGAAGTGCATGATGCCTAGGACTACAGCTAAACACTCTCGCTCGGTGGCAGAGTAGTTTCTTTGATGTTCATTGAGCGTTTTTGACATATATGCAATAGGTTGATCATTATTTGGTTCGCCTTGACTCAAAACTGCCCCAACTGCGTATGCACTAGCATCGGTCGTTAGTATGAAGGGTTTAGAAAAGTCTGGTCAAATTAAGACTGGTGCCGTGCATAGAGCTGTCTTTAGTTTTTCGAAACTGGCTTTTTGGCTCTCCTCCCAGCGGAATTTACAATTTTTCTTGAGGAGGTCGTTTAGAGGTTTTGCAATTTCAGAGAAATGGTGGATAAACCGGGGATAGTAAGAATAGAGTCCAAGAAAAGAACGAACGTCCGAAGTACTCTTTAAGACGGGAAAATCCTGAATATCTTTGATTTTTCCCCGGTCAGGTTTGACTCCAAATTGATCGATATGGTGGCCCAGGTATTTTACTTCAGGGGTTAGAAATTCGCATTTTTCGATTTTTAATCTCAATCCAGCATTAAACAGTCTTTGAAAAGCTTCATTAACCTTTCTCTCGTGGTCTTCAAGAGACTTGGAGAAGATGATTATGAGTCATCTAGGTAAATGAACAATTCGATTCCTTGTAATCCGGTCATGACGGCTTCCATCAGCCTTTGGAATTTCGGGGAAGCACAGCAGAGTCCGAAAGGCATGGCTGTGAATTCGAAGTGCCCGTAAGGCGTTGAGAAAGCGGTTTTAGCTCTGTCATCCGGGTGCATAGGTATTTGGTGGAATCCGTTAACGAGATGAAAAACTGAAAAGTATTTGGACTTGCCTAGGGACTCCAGTATTTCTTGAACGTTTGGGAGTGGATAGGCGTCTGGAATTGATACTTCATTGAGCCTTCTGTAATCAATGACGAGACGATGTTGATTTTGACCGTCAGGGCCAGGCCGTTTTGGAACTATCCATAGAGGTGAGTTCCAAGGGCTGGAGGAGGGTTGGATGGTTTCTTTCTTCAGCAAGTCATCTACTTGCCTTCTAATTTCTTCGTGTAATTTTGGAGGATAACGATATTGACGCGTAAATATCGGTTTGTCACTGGTTAACGGAATGGTATGTTGTACTAGATGTGTGCGAGGAGGGTCGTCGCCAGGTAACATAAAGAGATATGTAAAACGTTCGACTACTCTCTTCAATTGAGCTAGGGCTGCTTTGTCATGATGTTTTCTTTTCAGAAGGTCAATTATTCGAGTTACTCTTTGTTCAGGAGGGCAAGGCGTTCCCTCGACCTCGGAATCGAAGAAGTCGTCGGAACTATTGAGTTCAAAGGGATACAGATCTTGCACCGGTATTTCAACTTCTTGAGGTTCGTTTCTCGTGTTAATAGCTAACACGTAACATGAACCTTTTTCATGGGTAACGGCTGACTCGCCGATGAATATTCCGGTAGGGGTTTGTATTCGGGGAAGATACGCCTCTCCTCTTGGAGAGCTTTCCGATACAAGAATTTCTATCGCAATTTTACAACGCGCTGGCAACGTATATCTTGTGGACAGAGCTTTACCTTGCTTTCGACGAGCTTTATAATGGAAAATAGTCGAAGTTATTTTGCTGGACGTAGGTTGAATGTCGGGGATGGTGTTTTGACTTTGAGGTGTTCGTCGAGAGTCAGGGAATTCTGCAGGGGATTCGGCAGATTCAGACTCACTGTTGTCTGTAGCGCTAGAAAAACAAATGTCCTGAGTGCCATTTTGAGTGATTAATTGATTATTGGCCAAGTCAATTTGACCCTTTTCAATTTGTAGATAACAAGAGCCAAGAATGGCATCTTCTTTAAGCGAAGAACTTTCGGGGAGGACGTGCATGTGATGTTTTCTACCGTCTCTTTCTTTGAAAGTAACGGTACCGAGAGTGTAAACGGGTTCTGCTCCGATCCCGGTCAGTTGAAGACTACGATTTTTGTTGATCTTACACGTGGGATTTAGGGATTGAATTTTAAATACGCTCACGTCTGCGCCGGTGTCAATTCAAATGCGCCCCTTTCCGGCTTTAAATATGTTATTAGTAATTTCGATCTTGGGTGATCTGTACGAAATTTTCTTTCTTTCCCTATGGTTTCTAGGATTGTAAATCTTAGGTGAATATGTGTCGGAATCATTAGTAGATTTGTCTATATTAAGGGTGTTGCTACTCTGGGAGGTTGAATTTTCGGAAAAGGTTTCTGAGTCAGAGGATTCTGATTCAGAGCGATCTGAGTCTGGGGATATATCCTATAGGTCTTCAAGAAAAGAGTCATGAAGATTTTTCATTTTTCCGGCTTGCTTAAGTCTCCGGAGTTTCTTCAAAGTTCTTTTGCTGATAACACTATCTTGTAAAAAGGGAGCATCGTCATCAATTAGATGGAATATATGTTTTTGTTTACAAATACGAATCGTAATTTTTCCATGCGCGTCGACTTGATTATTGTCTTCTCCCTGGATTGTAATGGGAAGGTGAGGATAGTAGAAAACCGAGTCTTTAAAAACGGAAGCTTTGATGACGTTCACTTCATTGGTTTGTGCAGCGGAACATGTTACGACGCCCTTTTTGAATAGGTAATTTTTAATTTTTATGGTTGGTGCGGTTTTCTCGCCACAGACTTTCCGTACTCCCTTGTTTTGAATGTTTTCACCGATCGGCGCTCGGGGCTCTGAGAGCGCGGGAAGCTCGCGGGCGCGCCGTCCGGACGAGCTTGTCTCCAGTTTAAATTCTCGCTAGAGGAGATATTTGCGGGAATATTCGTTGGGGTCGGGGCTCGTGGAGTAGGGCCGTAAGGACCTGGGGATCCGGGTCTACCAGGCGGCTTGTCGTAATAGTTGTTAGGGAAGTAGGCTGGTGTTGCGGCATTAGGATAGGGCGAGTGAAAAGGGGGCATAGGAGTTGGGGGGTAGTAGTAGGGCATAGGAGGATAATAGGGCATATAAGGGTGAAAATTTAGATAAGGGAAGGGAGGGGAAAGGGGGCTTGTCGACCTATTAGGGTATCGGCCTCTAGGGCTCTCGGACCTAGGGCAGGAGTAACGATCTGATGATCTGGGTTGATCGGATAGGCTCTGTCTTTCCGGGTTTTTCAGAATGCTTGAAGGTTGTTCGTAACGCAGGGAAGGGTGAGCATCCAGTTTACCTTCTGCTGTGTAGGTCATTGTTCTAGGCATTTTTATATCGTTAGGGTCATAAGAATACGAGATATTTCTATCGAAGTTTCGCTGGTCGTTAAAATCGGAGAATTTAACGTTGCGCCGGTCGTGAGATGATTCTCTTTCAGGTGTCCTGGGTCGACCATAAGGGCTAGGAGAACGCGATCGCGGAGGCGGTTTTTGGGTGGAGGAATACTCTACATCGGCACGATTTGATGCTCCGATGTTAACCTATTCCTCCGCATTCAGAGCTGCGTTTAAAGCTTCGGAAAAGTTAACAGGGTTATGGTTAGACATTTGGTTGCGGATGACAGAAGGTAATCCGCGAATAAAATATTCGGTAGCGAGGTCTTCGAAAAGGGACTTATTATGTCTCTTGATGTCTTCGTCATCTATTCCCTCGTTTTTTAGTTTCGTGGCAGCGCGGACTATAGCTGAGAGTCTATCGTGAAAATTTAAAACAGATTCATTCTGTCTCATATAAGAGTCTGAAATAAGGTTAAGGTAATAAGATAGGGATCGTTTTTGAGAAAAACGGTCCTGAAGATGTTTCCGGAGTTGGTCTAAAGTGTCAAAAACTTTTCCGTCGAGACTTGTTTTAGCCTTGCCGGTCAATCGAGAAATAACTCCTTGGAGGAAAAGTTCTTTCAGGGTTGCGTCTGTAATTCGTTGGTCGTAGCTTTCCACGTCCTGCAGCCATGGGCGCAGGGGTGTGGAACCAGTGTAAAAAGGGATTGCAGCAAGAGCACTTTGCATCAATGCTGATGCTTGAACGTTCGCGAACGCGGTTCGTGACTCGTTTAACGTAGCTGCCATTGTAGACATATTTTCGGCCATCTGGCGGGCATGATGTAATTCGGCCGCCTTCTTTTGATCTTTGTCTGGAATGGCTTCAATCTCGTCCAAAGTAAGATTCGCGAGGTAAGCCATATCGAATACTTATAAATTAAAGGGATAACGTCGTTTGATAGAAGTAAAAATTTTATACAAAAAAAAACGAATCTAAAGTTGCGATTTTTGGCGAAACTTCAGGTAATAAAACGTGAAATGTATGCACTATAAGCGGGTCAAATTCAGAGCGATGAGCAGATCAGGTTCCGAAAGCGTTTGTGAGTGTAAGTGTGTTGTTAAATTAGCCAGAAATGTTGAGGTCAGCAAAAAAAAATATCGAGATTTGTCAAAAGAAAAGAATCTTTCTTTCAACCATTCGCCAAAAGTAACCGTTATCAGATAATAAAAGCTTTTTCCTTACTTCCTTTTTTTTCCATTAATTTTTAGTATTATAAATTTTTGAAGGAAAAATCATCAATAAAAATTTTTTTTTTTTTTTCTATTATTAACAAAAAAAAGAAAGAGAAAACCAATCAAAATAGTCAGGCAACAAGGTTTAAGTTCCCCACAAGGGATGCCATTTATGTCACGGATTTATAATCCTTGACATTATTATTTTAAACGGGGTAAGATCTTCGTCTTTTTGGAACAACTACTTACGTAGTTGTCCCGTCCCCTTGTTGTCTGGCTTTTGATTAGGTTAATAAAATGAAATAAAGTAAGGTAAGGTGATATTGTTTAATTGAAAAACAAATGGTGAAAGGTTACAATTTAATGAGTTTAATGTCCTCCGACAGAGTTGAATATTACAATAATCTACCTTAAAATTACCGGAGTATCCGGGCAGTTGATCGTTCACGGGAGGTTCTCTGGGCCTTCCGGGACCTTATCCAATGGTGATGGCGAGGCGATATTGCACAGACGGATCCTTGCCTGATCTGGCTCTGCTTGTCCAGGTGTGCTGCACGTGGTCTTCGATCGCTGCTAGCTTTCGGTCGAACCACTCGAGTGTCGGGGACGAGAGTAGTTTGGGAGCGCGGCTAAGCAGCGAGGAAAGCTGCTTCGCCCCACCTGTTCCAGCAGAGCGGAGGTGCTGGCTAGCAAAATGCTTAATTGCAATTTCCGTGGCCCCCTCCCTAACTCCTTTTAGGCGGATTATAAGTAAGTCTGTTGCAACTTGGGAATATGGGATCTTTATGGGGATCGATACATGACACATTTATTTATTTGTTTATATATATATATATATATACACTCAAATTTTTTATTTTATTTTTTTTTTTTTTAACGTTTTGTTTTGTTTTTCATGGCTCTGCGACGTGAAGCGGTGGTTTTGTATTCGAGTCTGGTGCTTTTGGAGAGGTTGTTGGCATTGTCGAGATTTGTGGAGGTGAGTCCACGTGGATAGCAATGTCTGCTGTTTTTTTGACTGGGAGGCAAGCTGTGTGTCTCATTAGGAGAAGTATCGACCTGATGATTTACTTTACTTGTGCATGATTTTTGGATGTATTCTTCTTCATTTGCTTTCATATCCCGTTTATTTTCCTTTTTTCTGTTGCAGATAAAGAAGAAGGTCAAGATCTTTTCGATTTGAAGAAATCTATCTAACAGGGTTTTTAGGACCAATGTCAACACGACTGAGGATCCCAAGCCGATGGCCACGAGCAAATGTGTTCGTTTTTGCTCCGTTCTTCGGACATGGATCGCCCGCACTTTACTTTCGATTTCGTTTAGGGATTAAAATTTTGGAGTGCTTCAGTAAGTTCTTTCTCCACCTCCATGTGGTATTTGATTGCGTATTCATGTATCTCGGGTCTTATTGTGTTCAATTCTACTGAAAGTTCTGGTTTATAATTGTACTCTGATGTGAATGAGATTTTCTGAAGACCGTGTAAGGTAAAGCTTGACGTGTGTGCGGTACATTCACCGCTTAGGTAAAGTGAACCTGGGCCATTTATGAGAAATTCATTTTGATGATTATGGCAGGTGATTGTGAGCTGAGTTGGTTTTAAAGCTGAATACAATTATCAATTCGATGCATGCAAGGGTGTTAGAATTATAGGCGTATTTGGTATAATAACTGTCAAGCAGGTTTTTAGAGAAGAGGTTGTCGGCTGATTGAACATTGAATACTCACACAATGGGTGTGTAACTCCGTCGATGAGGGGTAAGAAGTCTTCACATTGCTTGGTGTGATCATAAGTGAAACAAGATTGAAGGAAGGTCATTTAAGAGAACATATGTCTGCTTTTTCGATAAGACAATATAATTAACTGTTGGTTTTATTGCTAAATAGCCTGTATTATCAAAGGGAAGGTTTATAGGGTTTCGGAAAGAGTGCATTTTGTACAAGTCTAGCTCGTCGTCGATTACTAAAGGTAGTCTTATAGAAACGTGAAGCTTTCCATCAGTGATGAAAATAGTCATTTTCGCTACGCTGAATAGGTAATGGGGTGTAATTACTTCTGCTATGTTTAGTATCCGGAGATTCAGATTATTGTTAATTTTTAGGAGTAGATTGGACATTGGGGAAAAAGATTACAGAAGAGGGTGTAGATGTCCTCTTGCGGTGGTTTGAATTACTTCCATCAAGGTTTCATAACCCCTTTGTAGTTCGTCAAGTTCGTATGAGTAATCAAACCACCATCTGGTAACGTTCGCTAATTGCAATTCTTTGTTTATGGCCAAGTTTTGTTCGGAAATGTTTTCAACACGACTGATTAAGCGTGAAATTTCTAGTGTTTGATTATTGTTGTATTTATACAGATTTTCGAGCTCGGCTTTGATTAGATGAGTTGATTCGAGTGAAATTTGGGATAAATTATTCTGACTGTCGTACAGTTTGTCAATGTGATTATTGATTAGTTCACGGTCTTTCGAGTCCATGATACCGAATAACCATTTTGTAACCCAACCGCCAACTTCGATTGGAGCTCCTCGAGTTTTTCGATTGTAGGGTCGGTCATTAGTTTCTTACAAGATAATAAAGCTTTTTATAGATTCGTGTAGATCATTTATTGCAAATAATTTGCGGGTTATGTGAAGTTCCGAGAGTCCTGGTGTTATTTGGTCAGGGTAGACTCGAGGTAATTCATTCACTAAATGTTTGAAATTTTTGTGTTCCATTTCGAAGTTTCTGTCTAGTGGGGGACTATTTACGAAAATATAAATACGAATTTTTGTTCTGACTAAATTAATTTTTCCGACGTGTTTATAGAAAATACCCGGGTTACTGGGGATTGATTGTATTCCATAAAAGGTTTTATTTTCCGTGTTAATAGTTCCAACTGGAGCAAAGCTCATGCACCACAGCAAAATGAAAAGCATTTTTCTGGAACAAAAATTAGGACGGATTTAAATTAGATGAGGCGATGATTTATGAGAATAAAAAAAAGGTTTTTAGTAAAATTTTTTCAGGCGGTCTTTGTGGACTAAGATTTTTTTCTTTTTTTGGCTTTGCAAGTAGGCAGTGTTATTTTCGCGTACTTCTAGGACGTCGAATACTCCGTTGTAGAATTTATCTAGTTTGTTTTTACGCGGTAGTTTGTTGACGTAAACTTTGTCTCCGGGTTTTATATCGAGGGGTTTAGTAGATTTGTCGTAATTTCTTTTGTTAATTTGTTTGGATGATTCTAAACTTTTCAATGCCATCTCTCGAATTTCAGAAATTTTCGTTGCTAAATCGTAAATGTAACCATTATATGTGTCGTTATCGAAGTCGTCTAGGCATACTGAAGGGGTTCTAGGATTTCGTCCCATGGCTATTTCGTAGGGGGTAAAACCTTTGGAAGAGCGGACTGAGGAATTGTATTCCATCATGGCGAAGGGAACTAGCTCGTCCCAGTCTTGATACTTAGGGGTGTTAGTCCTCAAGTAGTCTTTCAAGACAGCATGACTTCTTTCTAGCGGAGTGTTCGACTGGGGGTGGAAAGATGTCATCGTTTTTAGACGACAGTCAAACATGCTTTCGAGATTTTTGAGGAATCTTTTCCTAAAGCTTTTACCTTGATCGCTCAAGATATCTTTAGGTATTCCATGAGCGGCTATAAGATGTTTAGCTAGGACTTGTACCACAGTTAGCGGTTTAAGATTAGGTACAGGTACCATTATACAAAATTTTGAAAATAAACATTTCATAGTGATTATGTAAGCATTGCCACTCACAGTTCGAGGCATAGGTCCAACCGCGTCGATAGCCACTTTAAAGAACGGTTCTGCGGGCGTATCGGTAATTATCATGGGTTCTTTGGTGCGATAACCTATGAGCTTAAACTCTTGGCATATTCGACATCGATGAATGTAATCGACTTTATCTTCATGCAAACCGGGCCAAGTAAATTTTTCCCTCACTCTTCTGTAAGTTTTCTCTACTCCACGATGTCCTCCAAATAGACTATCGTGGCATTCTTTTAGGATGGTGTTGCGGGATTCGGGTGGGGGTGTTATGCATGCACCTAGACAGATCTTTAGCATCATGGGTATGTCTTTGAGAGCGTCTCGGACTTCTCGATATAGAGTTTCACGTGGTAGTGCGTCTATGAGTTCGCCTTTTCGTGACATACGAACCGATGATATTTCTTTCTCAAGTAGTAGATGATAAAGATTGTATAAGCATTCTTTCAAAGAACTTTGCTTAGTGGGAATTCTTTCGGTTTCTGTAACTACCAAGGAGAAGATAGTGCGGCCTCGGGTTTTAGAGACAAGAACATTGCCGACCGTTGGGTTCAGATCTTTGAGTTTGCTTTTTGAAATTAACTCTAATTCTGCAAGAAGTTGGTTGTTAGGTGTGTTTAGGTTCAAATTCGCAGGGATAAAATGTATTATGTTATCTTTATGTCCCGTGAGGGCGTCTTGGGTGAGTCTCACTGTTAGTCGTGTAGGGGGTTTGATCGGGGTGTTAAAAGGATTTAAGATTGGGGGTATGATTGGCGGAATGGTTTTAACGCTTATGAAAATATCATTATTAATATTAGCCGTAGTAGTTTTCAAATTTTTAGGCAACAAATTTGAATTAGGTTGTTTTGTAGGAAATTCCAGCTGCGAGGATTGAAGGGTCATTTCGGCGATATCTCGAGGGCAAGTAACATTCTCTTGAGGGTTTAGACAGTTTTTCGATGGGGCTAGCTTATGACCTAGTGTGATAGTCTTTGCGGAATTTGTTGAAGAGTCGGAATCATCGCTAGACATGATTTTGGTGTTTTCGAGATTGAAAGTGTTATCAAAAGTTGTTGGGAGTATTTTAAGTGTGATGAGAGTGGACGATAAGGGAGTTTTTTTGAATTCTGAGTCATCGGTCAATTGCCATTTATCTAAGTCTAACAAAGATTGTGTATTGTTCAAATTTTGTCTATTGTCTGCGTAAATAAGATCATCTTCCAAATAGTCTGGATCACTGTGAACTACAGTGTGATCCGCTTCGTGATAGTTAGTTCCTAGGTCAAAATTTTCGAGGAGTTTTTCCCATTTTCCAGAGTCCCACCACAAAGAATTAAATCCTTCGATAAACTCTTCTTTCTCCTTAGAGTTGAAGTTGGAAGGTTTGAGCTGAGCTTCGAGTTCCAAATTTGATTTTTCAGGGGTAGTCTCGTAGAGTTCTTCTTCATCAGAAAATGAGGAGTCATCATCATTTGCTGGAGGTTTCACTCTTTTTGATGGAGAATCAAAGAATGCCTTTCTTGATGAGGGTTTTGGGAAATGGGTGACTGTATACATCTTCAAAACTATCTGATGGTACCATGGTTTCATCGAACTCGCTTATGCCAGAAATCTCATCTTGTTCTTGGTTGCTGACTTCAGACTCGGAGGCAGGAGATGTGGTTGTTGTGTTGAGTAGTTCTACCAAACTAGGTATTAAAGATCGGCTTTGCAAGGGTACAGGCGCGTTGGAGGCGGTTTCGATTTCGTCTGAAGTTTCTATCTCTGAGGTAGAGCTTTCGGCATTTGCTTGATCGGCGGGTGTAGTATTTTTCAACTTCACCGGTTGATCTCGTCTGAGTCTTAGACGAGAGGCGATGGTATTACCTGGAAGATTTCCCTGACCCGATGCGTTCGGCGATACATGAGTTTTATTTTTGGACCATTTTGGTCTACCTCTTCGCGAAGGGCCGGCTTGCGGAGCGTCAGAGAAGTTTTCTTCTTTGCTTTTGTTGTAGGCTTGTCGAGCAAGGGATGTTTTTGTTGGTTTTGGTTTCTGAATAGGCAGTATGGTTTTTGATTTGATTTTCTTCTAAGATTGAGAGGCTATCTTTGCTGACTTTTCGTTTTCTACCTCTTTCTGGTCTATCGGATTTCTTGAAAGCCAATCGGCGTTAGTGTTAAGCCTTCCAGGCTTGTAACGGAATATATATCTGTAGCCATGCAGTCAGGTTCTCCAGCGGTTTAATCTTGACATTGGATCTTTGATTGAATCAATCCATTGTAAAGGTTCATGGTCGGCGTATACATAGAAAGTGTGACTGTAAAGATAGTGTCTGAAGTGGATGATGCCTAGGACTACAGCTAAACACTCTCGCTCAGTGGCAGAGTAGTTTTTTAGATGTTTATTGAGCGTTTTTGACATGTATGCAATAGGTTGATCATTATTTGGTTCGCCTTGACTCAAAACTGCCCCGACTGCATGTGCACTAGCATCGGTTGTTAGGATAAAAGGTTTAGAGAAGTCTGGGCAAATTAGAACTGGTGCCGTGCATAGAGCTGACTTTAGTTTTTCAAAACTGGCTTTTTGACTCTCTTCCCAGCGGAATTTACAATTTTTCTTGAGAAGGTCGTTTAGAGGTTTTGCAATTTCAGAGAAATGGTGGATTAATCGGCGATAATAAGAACAGAGCCCAAGAAAAGAACGGACGTCCGAAGTACTCTTTAAGACGGGAAAATCTTGAATATCTTTGATTTTTCCCCGGTCAGGTTTGACTCCAAATTAGTCGATATGGTGGCCCAGGTATTTTACTTCGGGGGTTAGAAATTCGCATTTTTCGATTTTCAATCGCAACCCGGCATTAAACAATCTTTGAAAAGCTTCATTTACCTTTCTCTCGTGATCTTCAAGAGAGTTGGAGAAGATGATTAAGTCATCTAGGTAAATGAACAATTCGATTCCTTGTAATCCGGTCATGATGGCGTCCATCAATCTTTGGAATGTCGAGGGAGCACAGCAAAGTCCAAAAGGCATGGCTGTGAATTCAAAATGCCCGTAAGGCGTTGAGAAGGCAGTTTTAGCTCTGTCATCCGGGTGCATAGGTATTTGGTGGAATCCGTTAACAAGATCAAAAACCGAAAAGTATTTGGACTTGCCTAGGGACTCCAGTATTTCTTGAACGTTCGGGAGTCGATAGGCGTCCAGAATTGATAATTCGTTAAGCTTTCTGTAATCAATAACAAGACGATGTTTATTTTTACCGCCAGGGCCCGGCCGTTTTGGAACTATCCATAGAGGTGAGTTCCAAGGGCTGGAGGAGGGCTGGATCATTCGTTGCTTCAGCAAGTTGTCTACTTGCCTTCTGATTTCTTCGTGCAATTTTGGAGGATAATGATATTGACGTGTATATATCGGTTTGTCACTGTTTAACGGAATGGTATGTTGTACTAGATGTGTGCGAGGAGGGTCGTCGCTAGGTAACATGAAGAGATATGGAAAGCGTTCAACCACTCTCTTTAATTGAGCTAGGGCTGCTTTGTCATGATGTTTTCTTTTCAGAAGGTCAAATATTCAAGGTACTCTTTGTTCAGGAGGACAAGACGTTCCTTCGGCCTCAGAATCGAAGATATCGTCGAAACTATCGAGTTTAAAGGGATACAGATCTTGCACCGGTATTTCGACTTCTTGAGGTTCGTTTTTCGTGTTAATCGCTAACACGTAACATGAACCTTTTTCATGGGTAACGGCTGACTCACCGATAAATATTCCGGTAGGGGTTTGTATTCGGGGAAGATACGCCTCCCCTCTTGGAGAGCTTTCCGATACAAGAATTTCTATCACAACTTTACAACGTGCTGGCAACGTGTATCTTGTGGACAGTGCTTTACCTTGTTTTCGACAAGCTTTATAATGGAAAATAGTCGAAGGTATTTTGCTGGACGTAGGTTGAATGTCGGGAATGCTATTTTGACTTTGAGGTGTTCGTCGAGAGTCAGAAGATTCTGTAGGGCACTCGGAAGATTCGGAATCGCTGTTGTCTGTAGCGCTGGAGAAGCATATGTTTTGGGTGCCATTTTGAGTGATTAATTGATTATTGGCCAAGTCGATTTTGCCCTTTTCAATTTGGAGATAACGAGAGCCGAGAATGGTATCTTCTTTGAGCGAAGAACTTTCAGGGGGACGTGCAAATGGTATTTTTTACCGTCCCTTTCTTTGAAAGTAACAGTACCAAGAGTATGGACAGGTTTTGCTCCGATCCCGGTCAGTTGAATAGTACGATTTTTATTGATTTTATAAGTGGGACTTAGAGATTGAATTTTAATTACACTCACGTCTACGCTGGTGTCAATTAAAACACGCCCTTTTCCAGCTTTTAATATGTCATTAATAATTTCGACCTTAGGTGAGCCGTACGAAATTTTCTTTCTTTCTCTATTGTTTCTAGGATTGTAAATTTGAGGTGAATACGTGTTGAAATCGTTAGTAGGTTTGTCTTAATTAGGGATGTCACTACTCCGGTTGGTTGAATTTCCGGAAAGGGTTTCTGAACGAGAGGATACTGATTTAGAGCGATCTGAGTCTGAGGATAGGCCTTCAAGAAAAGAATCGGGAAGATTTTTCATTTACCCGGCTTGCTTAAGTCTCCGAAGTTCTTTTGCTGATAACACCATCTTGTAATAAAGGGGCATCGTCGTTAATTGGGTGGAATATATGTTTTTGTTTACAAATTCGAATTCTAATTTTTCCATGAGCATCGAATTGATTATTATTTTCTCCCTGGATTGTAATGGGAGGTCGAGGATAGTAGAAAACCGAGTCTTTAAGAACAGAAGCTTTGATGACATTCACTTCATTGATTTGTGCAGCGGAACATGTTACGACGCCCTTTTTGAATAGGTAATTTTTAATTTTTATAATTGGTGCGGTTTTCTCGCCTCAGACTCTCCGTACTCTCGCGTTTTGAATGTTTACACCGATCGGCGCTCGGGGCTCTGAGAGCGGGGGAAGCTCGCAGGCGCGCTGTTCGGACGAGCTTGTCTCCAGTTTAAATTTTCGATAGGGGAGATATTTGTGGGAATATTCGTCGGAGTCGGGGCTTGTGGAGTAGGGATGTAAGTACCTGGGGATCCGGGTCTACCAGGCTGCTTTTCGAAATAATTGTTAGGGAAGTAAGCTGGTGTTGCGGAATTAGGATAGGGCGAGTGAAAAGGGGGCATAGGCACTGGGGGGAAGTCGTAGAGCATAGGAGGATAATAGGGCATATAAGGGTTCTAATATTTGTAAGTGGGTAGTTGAAGGAAATGAATAAGTACCTTTTAAAATTATATTTATTAATCAAACATCATTGAATACATGTTACTTTGAGCGCGGCCGTAGTGCGACTGCCGCGTCCACAGGTGCGCCGAGGCTCACACCCGGAAAGTGCTAACGCTTGCACATCTCTACTTTCATACATTACAACTTTCCGCCTCTTTTAAATATTGCTTCTCTAACAACCGTGAAGAGCGTCGCACTTTTACACTTTCATCATTACATTTAATTATCTGATCTATATGGCGTTTTACTTGCTCATTCTTATCATTTGTAACAACATACGTAGACGGTGACAATTGTTTCGCAATCGCCCCGCCTGATCTCTTATCGGACCTCATGCCGTGCTTATCTATCATAACGCGGTCTCCGGTTGACAATGCGATCTTGCGCCGGCCTGGTCTCGCTACAATTTGCTCACGCTGCTTTTTCGCTACTTCCGCCACAACATTCGGTCTTAGTAAATCAAACCTTGTTCTCATTTCTCTCTTACTCATCAGGTACGCGGGACTTCTTCGCGTTGTACAGTGCTCTATACTCCTATAATCATATAAAAACATGTTCACTGCATCATCCAGCGTCTCTCCCCCCTTCACAATTTTATCGACTTTATTTTAAAGATTTGAACGAAATTTTCAGCAGCCCCGTTCGAAGCTGGATGATATGGTAGAGATAGCGTATGTAAAACCCCATTTCTGGATAAAAAATTATGAAATTCCCCGCTTTTTTCCTGCGAAATCACAATGTATGCGGCTCCATGCTTTGTCTGGCCAAGGCCATGTTGTTAACGGTGTTTTTGCGGGCTTTTTTCTCTCTATTAAACAGATTTTACAATTACTAACTAAATTTTCTATATCGCGATCAATGTTCGGCCACCAAACATATAAGCGCGCAAACATTTTGATTTTTACAATTCCTAAGTGCGTAGCATGCAATTCGCGCAAAATTACACTTCTTATTTTTTCTGAAATCACTGCTCTAAGTCCCCAGAATAGACACCCTTTCTCTACCGTTAATTCTAACCTTCTATTGTACAGGCTTTTTTCTTCATTAGTCAAATTTTTACTATTATGAGGCCATACCCCCAAAACGCGTTTGATTGTTGTGCTAATCAATTCATCTTTTTGGCTTAGTTCAGCTAACATTTTATAATTAAAAGTAGTTATACCTTCTTCAAAAAAATTTACCAGTGAAAAATCTGTCTCTACCGGTTCTGTATCATCATCTATTGGTAACCTTGACAACGCATCACAATTCGCGTTAGCCTCCGACTTTACGTGTTCTATTTTATACCTAAATCCCGACAAGTAGTAAGCCCATAGTTGAAATCGGTTAGCAGCTGTCAATGGGATCTTTTTTCTTGGGCCCAAAATCAATCCTAAAGCCTTATTATCGGTCCTCAAAATAAATTCTCTCCCAAAAAGAAATTGATAGAAACGTTTAACCCCGAAAATTATTGCCATCGTTTCTTTATCTAATATTTTCCTATTCAATTCATTTTTTCCGATTTTTTAGAAGCGTATGCAATTGGTTTCTCTGAACCGTCTGTATACTGGTGTGATAATATAGCTGACAACCCGTAATCCGACGCGTCACATGCCAGTATTATTGTCTCTTTCGGATCGTAATTTACCAAAACTTTCGGCGAAATTAAGGGGGGGGGGGGCTAAGAGGCTAAAAAAAAGGTAATTTTTGGGAATTTATATTGAAAAAACGGTTAATATTATTTGAGTCATTTATTCACCATATAATTAAACAACATTTCAACTACCTTCCATAATTTTTTCAAATAAAAATATTAATAAATAAGCCGATGCCAGTACTTTTTCGGTGATGCTTTCGCTTTTCGATTTTTTACGGTGAGGAACGCCATTTTTTTTAGGATCACCTAAAATCAATTTTGAAAAAAGATTCTGTTAGAAGACAAGTTTATCTTGGTAATAACACGAGGATTTTTTTCATTTTTGACGATTTGGTGGTTGTTTAATGTGAAAAACCGTTTTTTCGGCTAAAAAATCCGCCATTTTGTTGACGCCACTGCCGTAAAAATGAAATTTTTTTAAAATCCTCGTGTTAATACCTGGAAAAATATATATTAAAGAAATCCTCAAAATTTCAGAACGATCGGTGATATTTTCCTCACCGACTTTAAAAAGACTAGTTTTGAGAAAAACGCGTTTAAAGTTTTGAACAAGATAAAAGTAATGAAATTTTTTTTTTTTTACCTTAAAAGGAATCATCGATTCCTGCACCATAAAGCACTTCTTCTGCTGCTTCTGCTTCGTCTTCAGCTTGTTTTTCTTTCCTTCTACGCTTAACCCTGGCATCTTTACTCTCTTTGGTAGCTTCTTTCTCAGCTTTGTCTATACGGCTTTCATCCTCGATCATTGCACGAAAACTGCTGTAACTTTCTGAGATCGACTCAGAATGACTTGAAATTTTGACACAACATTCTTGAGATGTTATACTTTAAGAAAAAAAAAAAAAAAATCGATTTTTTAAAGTTGCTTAGGGTATACCCCCCCTTAATTCTCGTTTTAACCATTCGAAAGATATCGTACAGTTTTTGTCCCATTCAAATTTTTTCTTTTTCAATAAATCGTATAATGGCTTTAACTTTTCCGACCTTTTTTCAAGAAATCGTGCATAAAAATTTATCAAACCTAAAAACGACTCTTACTCTTTAACATTTTTCGGTTGTGGCGCGTTAACCATTGCATTTACTTTGGATTTAGCTTTGTGTAGTCCCTCTTTATCAATTACAAATCCCAACAACTCCAGATTTTTCTGCATAAATTTACATTTCCCTTTATTCAATCTCAATCCGCATTCTTGTAATCTTTCACATACTTTGTTTAAATTTTTTAAATGCTCTTCGTCCGTTTTACCCGTAACATAAATGTTATCAAGATACGCTATTGTACCATCAATCCCTCTTAAACACTCATCCATTTTTTTCTGCACGTCTGATGGTGCAGGCGATACCCCTTCCGGTATTTTTGTATATCTAAATAAACCTTGGTGAGTAATAATAGTTAATAATTTCGAACTTTCTTCATCTACCGGAAATTGCATGTGTTAAGTCCAGTTCAGTAAAGGTATTACCACCCTGCAGTTTTGCAAAAATATCATCTATCGTATGCAAAGGATAATCATCAACAATAACATGTGGGTTAATGGTCATTTTAAAGTCACCGCAGATTCGAATATTCCCGTTTTCTTTAAAGACTGGCACGATGGGTGTAACTCACTCGCTCACGTCCACTGACTCCAAATGCCCTAAATTAACTAACCTCTCAATTTCTCTCTCAATTAATGGTCTTAAAGCATGCGCTACATTTCTACATTTTAATGCAACCGGCTTTGCGTTGTCTTTCAAATAGATTTTGGCTTTGCTTTTATTGTAATTACCAACTGAGTCACTAAACAACTCTTTAAATTTTTCTTTAATATTTACTGCCACATTTTCAACATTCAATTTATTAATTTCATTCTCGTTTTTAACGTCAAATTTTAACGGCCATAATCCCCGGCAATACAAAACACTTCAATACGCAAGTTTTCCCCCGAAACTCTACAGTTAAATTGCATTATTTTCCCATCGGTTGCAAAACACTATTATCATACGTTTTCAATTTTCGCTCTGTTTTAACAATTCTAAATTTTTTAATATTTTCATCGTAACATTTCTCCGATATTACAGTCGCATAAGTACCCGTATCAATCTCCATTTTAACCGTAGAACCGTTTATTTTCACATTTTCAAACATTGGATTTCCTTCCATATCCTTATCATTAATTACCTTACCTATGAACTTTCTCTCATCACCGCCGTTCATGTACAAAAACTCACTTTTCGCTGCCCACTCCTGCGTTTGTCCAGTGCTTCCACCGTTGACCTCGCTGATACCGCTGCCGCTGCTGCTCGTTGCCTCCCCGTCATAATCGTACTGCATCCGCTGCACTTGTTGCTGTCCACCCGTTGGTTCCTTGCGGTTTTGGCAAACTCTTTTTAAGTGTCCTTTTTTATGACAAAAATCACACTCAAAATCGATATACCTGCACCTGTTGGCTAAATGGTAGGGGATGCGCAACGAAAGTATACTCTTCCTTGTTGATTTTTGACTTGAAAATTATTACCATTAGTAGCTTGCACGTTTTGTTCTAGCTTTGATTTCATAGTCCTCCTTTCACCTGGCCGCGTAGAGCTATTTGAAATTCCAATTGAAAATACTTCACTTTTTGTCTCTTTATTTTGTAGAATTTTTTGCGTACCGAGTGCATCCTTCTCCGCTGATTCTTGAGCGACTGCTTCTTTATAAGCCGTCTCAAATGTCAACTTTTCATTTTTAAAAAGTGCTATTCTTGTATCATTATTTTGAAGTTCACATACAAACTGATCTCGTAATGCCGAGCTCAAATTAGTCTCAAAATTGCAGTTTAGCGCTAATTTTTTCAGTTTAGCTGCAAACTCTGCTACTGTTTCAGATGCTTTCTGTTTTGCCTTATTAAATTTGCATCTTTCCATAACTTCTGAAGGTTTAGGGTTTAAATGTTCACTCATCACTTTGACAATGTCCTCGTACGATTTTTTACTTATTTTGGATGGTAACAACAGTTGTTTTATTAATTTAAACACTTCTGTATCTACTTGTACCAATAATTGTGCTTTCTTCTTTTCTGGTTTTATGTCTTTTGCTTCAAAAAACATCTCCATTTGCTCGACAAACGTTTCCCAGTCATCTTTATGCAGCACAAACTCTACTCTGGATCCCATTTCACCGTCGCTTTCAGGCTCTGAATCAGCTAAGTCGGTTGCGCTTATTTCCCTCAAGTTGGCTCCTTCAATTTCAGCTACTGACGTGTCCACTCATTTTCCGGTAGGTGCTACGCTCTGAATTTTATCAATTATATCTTCAGTTTGAGTGCTTCTGCTGAAACTTTTTTCAAAAGTCTTAGTATTATCGTCTTGCAAATTTTGTTGCTCTTGTGCTCTTTTTACTACTTTTTTTACTACTTTTCTTAATTCATGACTGTATATCCACCCCAGTAATTTTTGTACCTTTACCTGGAAGAATTCGCACAAGAATTCTACTAAATCTGTTTTTTTTGCCTCACTCATCCATGCACTATTAGTAATTCTTGGGTCAGTCACTAACATTTCCTACTTGAGTTGCGCTCCCGTAGCAATTTACTCCACTTTCCTTTCAACTAGATCCGATAATCCTTGTCGCCATTGTAGTATTTGTAAGTGGGTAGTTAAAAGGAAATGAATAAATACCTTTTTAAATTATATTTATTAATCAAACATCATTGAATACATGTTACTTTGAGCGCGGCCGTAGTGCGACTGCCGCGTCCACAGGTGCGCCGAGGCTTACACCCGAAAAGTGCTAACGCTTGCACATCTCTACTTTCATACATTACAAGGGTAAAAATTTGGATAAGGGAAGGGATGGGAAAAGGGGCTTGTCGACCTATTAGGGTAATGACCTCTAGGGCTCTCAGACCTAGGGCGGGAGTAACGATCTGATGGTCCGGATTGATCGGATCAGCTCTGTCTTTCTGGGTTTTTGAAGATACTCGAAGGTTTTCCGTAACGCAGAGAAGGGTGAGCATCCAGTTTACCTTCTGCTGTGTAGGTCATTGTTCTAGGCATTTTTATATCGTTAGGGTCATAAGAATATGAGATGTTTCTATTGAAATTTCGGGGATCGTTAAAATCAGAGAATTTAACGTTATGGCGGTCGTGAGATGATTCTCTTTCGGGTTTCCCAGGTCGTCCATAAGGGCTAGGAGATCACGATCGCGGAGGCGGTTTTTGAGTGGAGGAATACTCTACGTCGGCACGGTTAGGTGCTCCGATGTTAACCCATTCCTCTGCGTTCAGAGCTGCGCTTAAGGCTTCGGAAAAATGAACAGGGTTATGGTTAGACATCTGATTCTGTCTTCGAAAAGGGCCTTATTATGTCTCTTAATGTCCTCGTCATCTACTCCCTCGTTTTTTAGTTTCGTGGCAGCGCGGACTATAGCTGAGAGTCTATCATGAAAATGTAAAACAGATTCGTTCTGTCTCATATAAGAGTCTGAAATAAGGTTAAGGTTATAAGATAGGGATTGTTTTTGAGAAAAACGGTCCTGAAGATGTTTCCGGAGCTGGTCTAAAGTGTCAAAAACGTTTCCGTCAAGACTTGTTTTAGCCTTGCCGGTCAAGCGAGAAATAACTCCTTGAAGGAAAAGTTCTTTCAGGGTTGCGTCTGTAATTCGTTGGTCGTAGCTTTCCACGTCCTGCAGCCATGGGCGCAGGGGTGTGGAACCAGTGTAAAAAGGGATTGCAGCAAGAGCGCTTTGCATCAGTGCTGATGCTTGAACATTCGCGAACGCGGTTCGTGACTCGTTTAACGTAGCTGCCATTGTAGACATATTTTCGGCCATCCGGCGCACAGTGAACGGATCCGAAAATCGTTGGAAAGAATCTATTTAAATGAAGGAAAATAAAGCTAGAGAGAAGCGGTCAACGACAATCAAAAGCTAATTTAATAACAATCATAGGAAAAATATAAAAGTTATAGGTTTTCCATTCCTAACCTGAAAAAAATGCAGAAAAAAAAAATCACTAATGTCTAATTTTCGTCCAAAATCTGAAAAGAACGAATACGATTGTAAAATCAATTTTTTTTTTAGTTTATGGCAAAAATAAATGATTTTATAAACATTTCTTCTACTGATTTTAATTAAACATGTTTAAATCGTAATTATCGATAAAACAAAATATTTTTTAAACATAAAATTCATGTAACTTCATAAAATATACTATGTAATTAAAATATATTACGTAAAAAATGATAAAAAATCATACAACCCCATAACTGAATTCGTCAGACTTCTACAACCCAATAATCGAAATTATCAGGCTCTTACAACCCTATAACTGAATTCGTCAGACTTCTACAACCCAATAACCGAATTCATCAGGCTCTTCCAACTCCATAACCAAATTCGTCAATTTCCTACAACCCTATAACTTAATTCATCAACCTTCTATCCTTTAAACATACAACTCCATAACCAAATTGATCAGATTCTTACAACCCCATAACCGAATTGATCAGACTCCTACAATCCATAACTGAATCCGTCAAATACTTACAATCCTATAACCATATTCGTCAAACTCCTACACTACTCCATAATAGAATTTGTCATACTTCTACAACCCTAACTTCGAAATCATCAGACTTTTATAACCTATAAAAGAATTCATTAGACTTCTACAACCCTTCTTTATAGAATTCTTTCATAGGTTGTAGAAGTTAGATAAGTTTGAGTATAGGGTTGAAGAAGTCAGACAAATTCTATGATGGGGTTGTGTAGGAATCTGATGAATATGATTATAGGGTTGTGGGGTTTTGACGTTTTCAGTTATGGAATTATAGGAGCTTGATGAATTTGGATATGTAGTTGTAAAGGTCTAACGAATCTTGTTATGGGGTTGCAAAGGCATTTAAAGTTAATTATGAGATTGCAGAAGCTAGACGGGTTGTAAGAGTCTGATGAATTCGGCTATAGGGTTGTTAGAGTAGAATTAGAGTTCAAAGAATTCGGTCATGGGGTTGCAGAAGTTCAACTAATTCTGCTTGGTTGTAGAAGTATTACAAAATCAAGTATATGGTTATCAAAGTCTGATGAATTTGATTGCGGGGTTGTAGGAGTATATCAAAAATTTCTATAGGGTTGTAAAATTATGACAAATCCATTCAACAGGGTTGTAGGATTGAGGAATACATAGAAGTCTAACGAATTAAGCTATGGGGTTTTAGAAGTCCTATTTAGACTTCTATTCCTAAAGTCTGCAAACCCATAACCAAA
Organism: Encarsia formosa; assembly: GCA_038277355.1. Classification (NCBI taxonomy): domain Eukaryota; kingdom Metazoa; phylum Arthropoda; class Insecta; order Hymenoptera; family Aphelinidae; genus Encarsia; species Encarsia formosa. The sequence goes on along the minus strand of CM076185.1, from coordinate 50,024,088 downwards.
TTCGTCAGAATTCTACAACCCCATAACTGAGTCCGTCAATATTCTACAACCCTATAAGTGATCGCAAATCCAACAACAATCCATTCTTCAAGCCTACAACCTCATAATTGAATTTTTTATACTCCTGCAACTCTTTATTAAACCGAATTGATCAGACTTCAACAACTTTATAACTCGACTCAGCAAACTTTAATTACATGCCTGAATTCATCAACCTTCTATTCCTCAAGCTAAAAACTCTATAACCTAATTCGTTTTATTTCTACAATTTATTTCGATTATATTTTTACAATCATCTTCTTTATCAGATTTAACGCGTCCACAAGTTCAATAATTTCCGAGTATGCCATACTTTTCGTAACAAAAGATGATCAGGACAAGCTAAATCACTTCGAATTAAAGTGGTTAAAAATTGTCCTTAAGAATTTTTGAAATGTTTCCAAGTATTGAAAACTTCCAACAATCGAAATTTCAATTGCCGAATATATTTTATATAGAGAGAAAATAAATTTTCTTTCGGTAGACAAAAAAAATTCCAATGATAGAAGACTTCCATTTATTGCCGATTCTAATTATAAAGTTTACGCAGTAAAAATGTATTTAAAAGATAATAGCAATGAACAATTATTTTAGAAAGATAATACATGGAAAACAAAGTTTTGATCCTAGTTGATAATTGTACGAATTATTTTAAAAGATTGTGAAATTTTTGGAATGATCCGATGAATTTGTGAGTATCACAAAATGATCCTTATAATCATTTTTAAAGATCCCAAAGATTCATAAATGATCATAAGGCTCATTTTTATCATTTTTTTTTTTTTTTTTTTTTTTTTTTACCATAAGTCCAAAAACCAATGATTTGGATCATTGATAATTCTTTACGAATTTTGTTGATTTTAATCAATTTTTTTTGTCAGATGAGTTTGGTTATGGGGTTGTAGAAGTAAAGGGAAATCCGTTAGGTTCTACAAATACGACAAGTTCAAGTATGGGGTTGTAGAAGTCTGATAAATTTGGTTGCAAGATTGTAGGGGCTTGATGAATATGGTTGTAAAATTAAAACTATTTCAGTTAACGGGGTTGTAGACTTGAGAAATACTGAGAAATCTAACGAATAAAGATATAGAGTTTTAGAAGTCCTGGTTATGGGGTTTTAGGCTTAAGGAATATGCAGAAGTCTCATGAATTTAATTATGGGTTGTAAAAGTCTGACGAATTCGGTTAAGGCGTTGTAGGCTTGAAGAATAAATAGAAGTCTAAAGAATTTAGTTATGAGTGTGTAGAAGTCTAACAAGTTTGCTTATTGGTTTCAGAAGCTTTATTAATTCGGTTATGGGGTTGTAGAAGTCTAATGAATTCTTTTATAGGTTATAGGAGTCTGATGATTTAGAAGTTAGGGTTGTAGAAGTATGACAAATTCTATTATGGGGTTGTGTAGGAGTTCGACGAACATGGTTATAGGATTGTGGGTATTTGACGAATTCAGTTATGGGTTGTAGGAGTCTGATCAATTTGGTTATGGGGTTGTAAGAATCTGATCAATTTGGTTATGGAGTTGTATGTTTGAAGGATTGAAGGTTGATGAATTAAGTTATAGGGTTGTAGGAAATTGACGAATTTCGTTATGGAGTTGGAAGAGCCGGATGAATTCGGTTATTGGGTTGTAGAAGTCTGACGAATTCAGTTATAGGGTTGTAAGAGCCTGATAATTTCGATTATTGGGTTGTAGAAGTCTGACGAATTCAGTTATGGGGTTGTATGATTTTTTACATTTTTTACGTAATATATTTTAATTACATAGTATATTTTAAGAAGTTACATGAATTTTATGTTTAAAAAATAGTTTGTTTTATCGATCATTACGATTTAAACATGTTTCATTAAAAAAAGTAGAAGAAATGTTTATAAAATCATTTATTTTTGCCATAAACTAAAAAAAAATTGATTTTACAATCGTATTCGTTCTTTTCAGATTTTGGACGAAAATTACACATTCGTGAATTTTTTTTTTTTCTGCATTTTTTTCAGGTTAGGAATGAAAAACCTATAATTTTTATATTTTTCCTATGATTGTTATTAAATTAGCTTTTGATTGTCGTTGACCACATCTCTCTAGCTTTATTTTCCTTCATTTAAATAGATTCTTTCCAACGATTTTCGGATCCGTTCACTGCGCGGCGGGCGTGATGTAATTCAGCCGCCTTCTTCTGGGCTTTGTCTGCAAGGGCTTCAATCGCGTCCAAAGTAAGGTTCGCGAGATTAGCCATATTGAATGCTTATAAATTTTATACAAAAAAACCGAATCTAACGTCGCAATTATTCGCGAAACTCCAGGTAATAAAACGTGAAATGTATGCACTATAAGCGGGTCAAATTCAGCGCGACGAGCGGGTCAGATTCCGAAAGCGATTTTGTGTGTAAGTGTGTCGTTAAATTAGCCAAAAATGTCGAAGTTGGCAAAAAAAAAGTGTCACAATTTGTCTTGAAAGAGAATTTTTTTTTTGAACCATTCGTCAAAATTGACAAGTATCAGATAATAAAAGATTTTTCCTTTCTTTTTTTTTTTATATTAATTTTTAGTATTATAAATTTCGAAAGGAAAAATTATTAATTAATTTTTGTTTTTAAGAAATATATTAACAATTTTAACTAGGTTTTTAATTTTAATTATTAAGATAGAACCAATTAAGATAGTCAGGCAACAAGGTTTAAGATCCCCACAAGGGATGCCATTTATGTCATGGATTTATAATCCTTGACGTAGTTATTTTTAAAAGGGGTTAGATCCTCGTCTTTTTAGAACAACTACTTACGTAGTTGCCCCGACTCTTTGTTATCTGACTCTTAATCGGTGAATAAAATAAAGTAGAGTAAAAGATAATAGAATTGGTGGAACGCCGATAAGCGGACAGCGGCACAAAGAAGAAACGGCTTAGTGCTACTGCGGCTCCACAGTAGGAGGAATACGAACGAGGAGAGAATGAAATGAAACGGCGATTACTTGCGCGCACTTCTTCTCTCGGTCACTTGGGTCTCCTCAATTTAATGTCTCCGCCTTGCAATATATTTTCTTTCTCTGTAGAATCGAAAATTTGAAATAGCTGAGGGAAAAGTTTCTTGAAAAGGTTGCAAAATTTTAAATTTTGAAGATCTAAAATTAAAATTTAAAGCTCGAAACAATTAAAATTTGAAAAGGCTTTTATTTCTAACACTAAACTTTTACTGTAGTAATTGAAGTTTATTATTTTTTTGTTTTTTTGAAAAATTAAAGTTGAAAGATAGATAAAATTGGAAAAATTGAATTCTTTATTCATCTTTGGTCGATTTTTATTCTGGAAAAATTTAAATGAACAATAAAAATTTTTTTTTTGTGTAAATTAAAATCTATGCAAAGTAATTTCCCTTGAGAATTAGAACCCTTTCTAACATTAAAGTCAACAACTTTGATTGAGCTTAAAAATTGAAATTGAGAAAATTACCAAATCTGAAAAGTGAAAATGGAAATAATTGAAATTGGCAATTCCAAAAATTATCAATTTGAAAATGGAAATCGAATTTAAACACTGAAAATTTATACCCTTGGAAAAAATAGAGTCTCGCCACCGGATGGTAACTCTAGCTTTTTCGAGTTCTGGAGTTTCGTACATTTTTTTTTTGTCCACGCACAATTTATAATTCTAATTGTTAAACTGCATGAATACTAAACTTAAACTACAGGGCTATAGCCTACGCATCGTCCTGGAACGAGGGAAAAGTTTTAAGACTCTAAAAAAATTTTTACACCCTATTCTGGCAAACTTTAAAGGTAAAACTAAATTTTTCGAACCCTAAACTTAATGCGTGGTCCTCTGGGGCCTAAACTACGCTTTCTGCTACCATTTTGTTCAGTTTTTTGCAAGAATAACCTAACCCTCCGTTTGCTTTTAGCAGACCGGTGAAACGGACTTAAAAAAAAAACCGGGGGCAGACGGCACCCCTCGTACGACGACGTGACCACGCGATGTTTATACTACCTTAAATTAGGAAATCTTCCTTACCTTGGTTGGTCGTGGTGGAGAGGAAAAGAAGACGCTAGATGAGGATCGCCTTTATTGGGTTTATTCCCTATTAATGAGTGTCACTTAATTGGTCAATGTATGATTTAATAATCCACTTTATTTGTCACAAAGATTTTTAATAATCCACAATCAATAATTATTCGGTCGATTTTTATAATTTAATAATATAAATTACTGGTCACAATTAGTTTTTAATAATTCACAATCAATAATTATTCGGTCGATTTTTATAATTTAATAATATAATTACTGGTCACAAATAATTTTTAATAATTCACAATCAATAATTATTCGGTCGATTTTTATAATTTAATTATATAAATTACTGGTCACAATTAAATTTTTATTATTCATAATGAATAATTATTCGGTCGATTTTTATAATTTAATAATAATATAAATTACTGGTCACAATAAAATTTTGATAATTCACAATCAATAATCATTCGGTCGATTTTTTATGATTTAACAAGAAAACTTGGTGATACTGGACTTATACAGAAAAAGATTAGCACTCTGTGCTCTTATTTGGTTTCAAAAACTTACTGCCTCCCTGCTCCTGCATTCGCTCCTCACGGAGGCCCGCTGTCCATCCCCACCTTGACTTTTCAAGTCAAGATGCTGATTAGGCAGCCAGGCTCCGTGGGAACGGATGCTGAGCGTGCATTTTTATACATATATGCTAGGTGCATTATATGTCACCTAACAGCACCCCCTTCCCAAAGTGTTCATCGTCCCTGGTGAACGTAGGTATAAGGTAGGGATAGATTCTTTGGGAGGGTGGTTGGGTTAGGTTTAAATATTTTATCTATATATATAAAACCTATTATTATTATTATTATTATGATTTTTTTTTTATTCCCTCTTTTCCTTTGTCTTCCTGGTCCATTGGGTTAAGCCTCTGGACACGACATATGTCGCCGTTGAAGATATACTTTCGGTATCTGATAGTTGTTCTTCTTGGATTCGCTCAGGGTCTAGATCGCCAAACGGGTCCTGTTTTGGGTTATTTATGTCTAATTCACCATCTTGGGTCCAATACAGATTCTGTCGGTGGAGATTTAGGTGGTCCTTGAGGTCGAGGGGGTGCAATTGCATTTGACATTCCTTACATTGGGCGGTATTCATCGGTTCCCTTAATTTACTTAAAGGGCATGTAAGTTGCCTGGGTGTACTCAACCGAGCTTTGTATTTTTTTTCCAATTAGTCTCGAGCAAAAATTGCACCCATCGGATCCACGTATTTAGCAAAGGCTAAGTATAGTGGGCCTAGGCATCGAGTTTCGGGCGTTTTTTGCTGCTCCCAGAACCGAAGCCACAGAAGCTGTCCCCAGGCGGAAAGGTCTCGTTTTGGTTGGTTTGGGGGGGGGGGGGGGGGGTTTCTAGTTAGGCTTTTCATATAGTCTTTTTTTCGACCGCAAATTTGGTCATGGTACATATAGGTTTTCCTCTCGATCCAGGCTCCACAACTGTGCCGTATGGTTGCCGTGAGTCCCGCTGTCTTGCGGTGGACTAACGCATATTTCGGTAGGTAACATTAGTCACTTTGAGTTAGTGCTTGGCCAGCATCCTCTTGATGGATGTACCGCACGTACCCCCATGCAAGTTGGCTTTTTCGGTTACAAACGGTCTGACAATACTCCAAGAGACCAAATTTGGCATACTCCTTGAAAAACAGGTTATACCTATATTCGCGTGGTATTAATTCTGGTAGTATACAGAATAATCGGTTGTAGTCTAGGCTTCCGTGTTGGGTTCGTCTTGAGGTCGTATTCGTGAGTTCTGGATCTCTGGGATATTCGCTCCAAAGATGGGACGTTTCTTGGGGCAGGACTTCATCTTGACTTCCTGGGTCGGTTGCCCCGGTGGCTTCAGGCTTCTGTCTGGGTTTTTTCTGGTTTCTTGGTGGGATCTTGAACACTATTGACTTCATTGTTTTTCGGTTGGGCGCGGTTTTCTTTGACGGATTATTTGGCGATCCCCGACTATATTCATCATATTTCTTTTGGTTCTTGAGAACTCGTTCGGCATCTTCTAACCGTTTGAAGGTAACCCTAGTTATGGTTCCCACGGGTTCGGTAGTTTCTATTTCCCCACTTTGAATGGGGCTTTAACGGCTTAGCCCCCGCAGTATTTGCCCCAGTCCTAGGTTGTTCGGGTGTCAAACTCTAACCAGGCAGGGGTCTTGTCCTGCTCGCTCCTTCAGGATACGCTGGGTGGGGTTGTTTTTTCTGGCTGGTTCATAATTCTGCAATTGGCCTCTAGTGGTAAAAAAGAAGGCTTTCGGGATTAGGAATCAATCTCTGGTTCTTGAACTGAGGATTGGGTTTTCGACGGAGATTTAAGGGGGGTTTTCTCTTCTTTGATAGGTTTTGGGTCCTGGTAAGTCTGGTCTTGAGGCGCGTTTGAGTTTCGGGTGAGGGCTGCCATTTGCGGCCTTACTACACGAATGTACCCGACCACCACGATCATTGCGATGACAAATATAACTAAAAATCCGCTCAGACTAAGTCCTGTATTGACAAATTTATCATCTTGTTGTTGTTTCAGGGTTTTCAGCTTCTTTCATAGTTCTCGTAAGGGTAATCCATGTCGGGTTTACCATCCATCGTCCTTAGTCCCTTCGGTGTTCCAGTCAGCCTGGGGGAGGTTTCTAGCTCTTTTGGACAGGTCGGGGTATAACTGCAAAAGTGTTAGATTGATCTTGGGGCGGTAAAAGAATTCTCCTTTCTGCACATGAGTCTCTGGGTTGGGCAAGGTAATCTTATCCGTTTTTCCCACCCATTCATGGGCCATTTGTAAAATTCCTTATCCTTCTACCGAGATCAGGGTCGTGTTGTGGGGGCAAAGGATTCGTATAGCTTCTTCTTCCGCAACAGAGAAAAGCCAAGATCCGGCGGCTTTTAGATAACGCCATTGGTCCATGACTTGCGGGTGGAACCGCAGGTCAAACTACTTGAGTGCTTCGGTAGACCGCTGGAGGTATAATTTTATTTCACAATTGGGGGCATGGGAAATTTTCCAGATTCCCAATTTAGTGTTACAGAGATACCCGTACTTTAGCTTCATACACTCTTCAAAGTCAATTTGGTTGAATTTAAAATATTGGAGTTGATCCTCACTCACTCCCAGGTATTCGTGAGAAGGTTCAATTTACGTGGCTCCATTGATCCCGGTACTAATGGATTGTGGTAACCCCAATGAGTGCATTCGATGTAGTTCATATGTAGTGTGGTCTACCAGCGGTATACGGACATACACCAATAGTCTGCCTCGGTTGTGCACCAATTCTACCTTGGAAATCTTCGCCACTTCGTCGAGGCACCAGCTTCTTTCCGAGATTGGGAGGACAAGATTCTTGGCGGTTTGTCCAATTTCGTTTCGAATTAGTCCAGGGGCAAGGTCGCCTCTCTGCCCCATGGTGATTATTTGTAATAGTTTCTTCCGTATTTCCATTAACAGATTCAGCTGGCGTTCCAGGCTTTGACCTTGTACGTACAGATCCTTCAGCACCGGTGACGCCTGCAATTTGGCTAAGGTGGCTTCCATTTTGTCAATTTTCTGCTTTTGAGTTAAGGTTTCATTGTAAAGCTCAGCTAAGGTACCGGTTACGACATGAACCTGTTCTTTCTGTATACTAATCAATTGCTTTTGGTTTTGCTGCAAATAAGCTTTCGCCAAGGGAGCCAATGATGCCAAACGGGGCCATTCTTTTGCTACGTTTGATCGAGGAATCTCTTGGGTCAATCGTTTCTGCAATGGCATTGTTTATTCGGTCTGCGATTTCTTGGTCTAACCCTTGGAGGGTGTGGTAGGTATTAGTTAGAATATCTAGGTCAGCCAACTCTTCACACGGTGGGTCATCCACATGATTATGACATCTTAGTGAGAGAGCGGCTATTGGGTCACCTACTTCATGGGTTTGAAGCAGTTTTTCGGTCTCCACTGCTACGATCAGCTTCCAATCTGCTCTCCGAAGATGAATCACTCCTACTTTTTCATAGTAGAGACCCGGGTTGGTGTTGTTATATTGTAGATCATGTCCCCACCAACTAAATGAATTCCCCACATCATAAACACTAGATAGTTTAGTATCTGCAATCATATTAGAAAATGTTCATCATTTAGGTCGGACCCTTCAGAACCGGACGGGACGCCTATAAGTTTGTCCATGTGTTTCCGAACTTGTTGACCATTTGGTGATTCTAGAATCACATTGTTTTTTCCCACGATCTCGACAATTTTGCACGGCTTCTTATAGTAGCTGTCAAACTTCGAGATGCGGGGCTCGACTAACACCCAGGAATACCCACCCGGTTTGCCACAGAATTTTTTCTTCTTTCGGTCAAATCGGTCTTTTGTTTTAATTCTCTCTGCTATTTCTCTCTCCCCGGCCGTTACCCTCATTTCATCCAATCGGACGATCAGGTCGCGCAGATAAAGGTTGTAGGTCCGCAATTTCTCTTCATTTGGTATCCGGATGGGGAATCTGGCCACTTTGCCATATACAAGCTCGAAAGGCGTGAAATTGGTGGCGGAGTATACGCTGGTATTGTAGGTGAACGTCGCAAAGGGTATAAGACGATCCCAGTCGTTATATTTTTCGGAGTAAGATCGAATGAAGTCCATGAGTGGCGCATGGCTTCGTTCCAAACTTCCGTTTGTTTGGGGTCTATACCCAGAACTGGTAAGACGATGCACCTTAAATAACCTCAGGAGTTCGTCGATCAGTGCAGAAAGAAAACTTGTACCTCGGTCTGACAAAAGTGCTTGCGGAGCTCCAAATTGGCATGTAAGATGCCTCACTAACGCGTCAGAGATCGTGGTGGCACGTAGGTCAGGGATAGGGATCGCAATGACGTATTTGGTAAGATTACACTGCATCGTAACCACATGTTGATTTCCCGACAGGGTCGTTCGTAACTTGCCGACTGTGTCTATGGACACCTTGTCGAAGGCCTCGATAGGTGTGTCAGTAAGTATCAGCTCCTCTCTGGTCTTGCAGCGGTTGATCTTCATTTCTCGGCAAGTACTACATCGCCAAATGTAGTCGAGCACATCGTTCCGCATGCCTTTCCAATAGAACCTTTCACGGATCTTCTGATAGGTTTGGTTTATGCCCTTGTGTCCACCGGAGAGACTGTCATGCAGCAACTTGATGATTTTCGGGCGTTGGGTAGCATCGGGCATAACAACGGTATCGAAGCAAACTGTGATATCAACCGGACTTCAAGAAAAAACGTCACGTAAGAGCTCTTCCAATAGTCCTGGCTCCAGTTGGCTCGCTAGGTCACCTTTCCGGGCGATTCTGAACCCGTTGAGGTTCCGTTTGCGTAACACGCTTTTCAGACCCTCTAAACACCTTCTCACCGTACCGATGTCTAGGGGGTCGTAATAATGATTCTTCACTATCAGGGATAGGATGTAATGGTTCTTGTAAGGCGTGATCATTATCATTATCCCCCGGTTTTTTTTTTTAAGTCCGTTTCACCGGTCTGCTAAAAGCAAATGGAGGGTTAGGTTATTCTTGCGAAAAACTTAACACTCAGTATACTTTTCTACCTTCGACCTAGCCAGTGGGTTTCATCAGATTCCCATGAAACCCAGCGACCAAACGAAGTCAGCGCTCTCTACGATAACTGGATAGTGGCAATTCAAGAAAATGCCCATGGGACTCAAGAACGCCCTTGCGACCTTCCAACGATTAATGGATCGCATCCTGCTGGGACTCCAAAACGTGGAAATGCTGGTGTATCTAGATGACATCATTATCTACGCCAATAGCCTAAACGATCATATAAGGAAAGTAAGATTGCTGTTTGACCGACTAAGACATGCGAAACTGGGCGAATTCGATCGTGTGACGAAGGTCATAAATATCGTTTGAAAATTATTGCAATCTTTAAGTTTAGGTGTAAGAAATAACGTGTCCAAATTTCAGAAGGATTCAACACGGTTTCTGAGACATTTTAATACAAAGTTGGGCTAAAATCGCACCAAATCGAGTGGTTTAACATAGGCTCTTATGAGAGAAGCATGCTGTTTTCATTTCGCTGTAGTTTTTGAACCAGAATGGAAATCATCTTGAAATTTGGATATGTTATTCCTTAAGCTTTAAGGAACAAATTGCTATGTTTTTCGAAAATTTCTTATAGGTTTTTAAAACAATTTCAGCGTTGCTTTGCAAATAAAAAATCAGAAAAAGTTTGCTGATTTTTATTAATTTTTTAAAAAAATTTCCGGACACTGTTAGAAACAAGAAGTTTTTAGTAATTCTCTGTAAAAATTTCAGAAAGATTCGTTGATTCAATTTTTAGTACCAATGAGTTGAAAATAAAATAATTTTTGTCAATTGGCTGCAGCGTGTGTCAGCTGTTCCCGTGCCTGACATATAGGCGGCTCCCCCCACCACGACGCCACGATCGAACTATAAGAAACTAAACGAAATATAATTTCTTTATATAATTTTATTTATATTTAGGGTAGAAGTTGACCAATCAGAGCGCACCGTATGAAAGTTGACATCTACTGTTGAGGTGAAGTATATTACCCGATACATGTAACTAAAAAAGATAGCTATTAAAGAGCAATAAACAATGAAAAAATTAGTTTGGACTAAAATTTTTGACTTAAACTTTCATTACGAAAAAATTTAGATTGGGTTGAATAAGCCAATATTTGCATTATAAACACGGCAACTCGAACCTGAAAAAATTGGCAACTCCCAGATAGCCCCTTGAACTAGTCCCGGTGTTCAGGATAAAATTTGCTTTAATCTGATTAATAAAGTTTTTTGCTTTTCAAAGAGGTCATATGTAAAAGATGTCTGCAAACATAACATTAAAAATTAAATGATATTTGCCAAATTGTAGATGATTCCTTGAACTTGCAATAGTGCTTTGAACAAAATTCCGTTCTATCTACTTAAAAAAAACCTTTTCAAACAAAGCACTTCTATGGTGTGTTGAAAACCTAACCATTCAGAAAAATAATCTTCGAATTGTACATGGTCGCGTAAGCCTGGAATTGTTTTTTGGACGAAATACGGTGCGATCTACTTAAATAAAAACTTTAGATCTGAAACAAGGCACTTCCAAGGCATCTTAGAAAACCCAACCTGCTTTGAAAAACAATTTGTCGGAATGTAGGTAAGCCCTTGAATTTGCAATTGTTTTTTGGATGAAAATTCCTTTGATCTACCAGAGAAAAGATTTTGCTTTTGAAACGAGATACATCCGAACCAAATTCAAAACCAAACTTGCTCAGAATTACACTTTGCCAGCTTTTAGATAGTTCTTTGAACTTGCAACTGATTTTTAGAAGAAACTTGGTATAATTTACCTAAAAAAAGCTTTTGCTTTTCAAACGAGGCATCTCCGAAGTTCATTCAAAAACCTAACCAGCTTCGAAAAACAATATGCCAACTTGCAAATGGTTCCTCGAACTTGCTACTAATTTTTTGAACAAATTTGGTTCAAACTACGTTAAAAAAGCCTTTGCTTATGAAACAAGGCACATTCAATGTATCTTAGAGAACCTAACAAGCTGAGAAAAAGGATTTGCCGACTTGTATATGGTCCTGTGAACCTGAAATCGGTTAATTGACGAAATTCGGTTCATTCAACGTAAAAAACGCCTTTGTTTATGCTAAAAACCAGTTAGAAAATGTTTTTTTATGCAGGCTAGGTTCTCTAAGATACCATGAATGTTCCTTGTTTCATAAGCAAAGGCATTATTTAGGTAGATCAAACCAAATTTCGTCAATAAACCGATTTCAGAATTACGGGACCATCTCAAGTCGGCAAATCATTTTTCTAAGCCGGTTAGGTTCTTGAATATACTCTGCAGATACCTTATTTGAAAAACGAAGACTTTTTTTAGGTAGATTCAACCGAATTTCGTCTAAAAACCAGAAGCAAGGTCAAAGAATCATCTACAAATCAGCAAATTGTTTTTCTCAGTAGGTTCCGTTTTCTAAGATACCTTAGATGTTCCTGGTTTCATAAGCAAAGGCTTTTTTCCATAGATAACAAAAAATTTATTCAATTAAACAGTTTCGGGTTCACGGGACCACCTACAAGTCGGCAAATTGTTTTCCTAAGCAGGTTAAGTTCACTAGGATACCTTGAATGTGCCCTAATTCATTAGCAAGGATTTTTTTCAGTAGATTCAACCAAATTTCGTCCAAGAACCAGTAGCAAGTTCAACAAACCATCTACAAGTCGGCAAAATGTTTTTCTAAGCAGGTAAGATTCTTTAAGATACCTTGAATGGGCCCTGTTTTATTAGCAAACGATTTTTTTTCTGTAGATCCAACGAAATTTCATTCAAAAATCAAGTGAAAGTGAAAAGAACCCTCAACAAGTGGAAAATGGTTTTTCTAAGCAGGTTAAGTCCAAGAAGATACCTTAAATGTGCCCTGTGTCATTAGCAAAGGATTATTTTCAGTGGATCAAATCAAATTTCGTCAAAAAACCAGTAGCAAGTTCAACAAACCATCTAGAAGTCGGCAAATTGTTTTCCTAAGCGGTTTAGGTTCTTTAAGATCTTTAAATGTGCCATGTTTCATTAGCAAAAGATTTTTTTCGGTGTATCCAACTAAATTTTGTCTAAAAACCAGTAGCAAGTTCAACGAACCATCTAAAAGTCGGCAAATTGTTTTTCTGAGCAGGTTAGGTTTTCTAAGATATCTTGAGAATACCTTGTTCTAAAAGCAAAAGCTTTTTTTGGATAGATCTAACCAAATTTCGTCTACGAGCCAATAGCAAGTTCAACAAACCATCTAAAAGGTGGCAAATTGTTTTTCTGATCGGGTTTTGATAGGTTCTTGAATATACCTAGAATGTGCCCTGTTTCAGGAGCAAAGGATTTTTTTCGGTAGATCCAACCGAATTTTGTCTAAAACCAGTAGCAAGTTTAACAAACCATCTACAAGTCAGCAAATTGTTTTTCTAAGCAGGTTAAGTCCACGAAAATACCTTGAATGTGCCCTGTTTCATTAGCAAAGGATTTTTTTCGGTAGATCCAATCAAATTTCGTCTTAAAACTAGTAGCAAGTTCAACAAACCATCTAGAAGTCAGAAAATTGTTTTTCTAGGCAGGTTAGGTTTTTTAAGATACCCTGAATGTGCCCTGTTTCTTGAGCAAAGGATTTTTTTCGGTAGATCCAACCAAATTTCGTCTAAAAACCAGTAGCAAGTTCAAAAAACCATCTACAAGTCAGCAAATTGTAATTCTGAGTAGGTCAGGTTTTTGAATATACTCTGGATGTACCTTGTTTTAAAAGCAAAGGCTTTTTTCAGGTAGATCAAACCAAATTTCTTCAATGAACACATTTTAGGTTCACAGGACCATCTACAAGTTAGCAAATCATTTTTCTAAGCATGTTAGGTTCTTTAGATACCTTGAATGTGCCTTGTTTCATAAGCAATGGCTTATTTAATGTAGATTGAACCAAATTTTATCCAAAAATGAGTAGCAAGTTCGAAAAACCATCTGCAAGTCGGCATATTGTTTTTTTAAGCAGGTTAGGTTTTTGAATGAACTTCGGAGTTGCCTTGTTTGAAAAGCAAAAGCTATTTTTAGGTTAATTGAACCAAGTTTCTTCTAAAAATCAGTTGCAAGCTCAAAGAACTATCTACAAGATGGCAAATTGTAATTCTGAGCAGGTAAGGTTTTTGAATATACCTTGCTTGAAAAGCAAAGGCTTTTTTTAGGTAAATCGACCGAGTTTTCGTTCAAAAATCAGTTGCCATTTAAGAGACCTACAAGTCAGCAAATTGTTTTTCTATGCAGGTTAGGTTTTTTCTCCTTCCAAGGTCTTACATACCTTGGAAGTGCCTAGTTAAAAAAGCAAAATTTTTTCTTAGTTAGATAGAACGGAATTACGTTCAAAGTATTATTGCAAAAGTTCAAAGGACCATCTACAAGTTGGAAAATAGTTTCTCTAAGCAGATTAGGTTTTCCAAGATACCTTAGAAGTGCCTTGTTTTATAAAAAAAGGCTTTATGCAGGAAGCTTGAACATAATATTATCCAGGAAACAAGAGCAATTTCAAGGAATCATTGAAAGTCTGAAAACTGTTCAATTTTGTTGGCAGTGGATTTATTATTCAACACCGTCAACAGCTCTTATGCTGCAGCAGCAGCAGGCGCTCGGTAAGTCCCCAGCCCGCATAGGGCAGTTCGGGTATGGCCGCCGAGGCTAACGCATGTGTAGGGATCGCTATCCCGAGTTGAGGTTTTACTAATAAATATGAGTTTACCGAGACTACCGTAGCTTTATTGTGTTTCACCCTTACCTCCCTGTGCCTAAATTAATCTGCTGTCAACAGGTCATGGGCTTCCAGCATCGTTTTTTGTGTACTTTACGGCACGCGACGGGAGGTTAGAAAAAAAAGCCAGTTTACTCGCGCACGCGTTTTTGCTGCACTTACCGCGGCAGCTCGTCTTTTACGTTCTGCGTTTGTGCTACAGAGATAAAATCTGAGGATTTGTGTTTTTTTTATTCGAAAAAAAAGGAGTGATTTTATCAGCTGGCACGAGAAGACGTAACGTTGTCGTTTTGTTTACGAGGACAGAAGGACCGCCGAAAGCACTAGGAACGAGGACAAGAGGACCACTGAGGACATTTTCATTGACTTCAAGATGGACGACGGGAGGATTGGAGGCTCGATTGAAGTGTTTTTTACAATGAAAAGTGAGTTTTTTGTTATCAAAAAAAAAAGAAAAGAGTGTGCATGTAAGGAGATTTCGAGTGGGGAGGGAGTTTTGGGCCGAGAGAGAGAGAAAGAGAGAAGACGCGCTGGCATGTGAGAGTGCAGATGCATGCTGCAGCCTGCACGCTACGCAGAATAGGGGAGGTATTTCCTGGAACGGAATAAACCCAAGCGCATTTGGGATTTTGTTGAGTACAAACACTGCAAAGTCAGATGTTTTTAGGTGCGTAATTGATATACGCTCGTTTCTTTCTTTTTCAGCACAAATTTAGCCATGCTATTTGTGTTGATTTTTTTCTCTTTTTATTTCGGTTTTCCATTTAGGTGATTATCAGCTATGCTACAAGTCACTTGATTATCTCTCTCTCTTATTTGATAATTTTCTTACTTTGCGCGTGCGGATAGTTTTTAGCTAGGGGCGCTGACTTTTTACAGTTGTAAGTATTTTCACGCTCGAGATTATTCGTTTCTCTTCACATGCTGTGCTGGCTGAGAAATTGGATTTTCTTTAAAGATTGGCTGACCACCGATTCTTTTTAAGATTTGAGGAGTAAATTTTTAGTGAATTCTTTTCATAGGAAATCTTTGTTATTTTCTGGGAATTTTTTTCTGAGTGAGTTTTTTATTTTTGAGAAATTCAGAGAAATTTGTTGAGTGAGAGAAAACTTTCAGGGAATTGTTGTGAGTTGAGAGAATCATTCTATCTGGATTATTTAGTGATTATCAGCTGTGCTGGTCACTTATTTCTTTTAGAATGATGTTTTCAAAGTTTCTTTTGAAATCTTTGATTTTGAGGACTTGTTTTTGAGTTTGATGCTCGAGATTTTTTACTTATTTTTCAAAATTTCTCTGAGTACTTAAGTTTTCTTGGAAATATCCATTTCGAAATTTTGATTATGAATTTTTTGAGTTTTCTGTTCCTTTGAGTTTTTGAAACAGAGTCTCAGATTTTTTCACTCTTTGAATTTTTCAAGAAAATTTTGCAAATTTTTTTTTCCAATTTTTTTAAAATTTTTGAAATTTTTTAAGAATTCTACTGAGTTGTGAGTGTACTGAGGATTGCATGAGTTTTTTTTAAGGAATTTTAGAGCAATTTAAGAAATCTGAAGAGCGTGATAAATCTGAAAAATATAGGTTTGGTATGAGGATTAATGCATGTGTGCCTGAGGATTGAAGTTGATCGTGAGGTTTGAGTTTACGAGTTGTTTTTGCTAAAGAAGGGAGGAGATGGCGAGAGTGCCATTTTTAAAAATTTTGCAAAACTAACGATCAAACTCTTTTCTCATAAAGCATTTATTTGCTTTACCTGGACATCAGTCGTAGAGGATCACTGTGTGATGTAAGATCGGCCTTGACGTACGCCGTGCGGTTATAAACACCGCACATTAAAAACGAAAGGTGTGTGAGCAGTGTATGGTGGTTTTTGAAAACTTTTGTCATAAATAAAATTGAGCTTGTTCTTAAGCTGTTTCAGTACGAGTAAATTTTAATTTGAAAGACCCTGATGAAGTAATTGAATGTTTGTTATATAGATGAACGGAGGTGACGAACCCCAATACACCAGACGAGGCATTATGAGCTGGTTCTGCTGAGATGTGGTGCGCCACAGGACAACTCTCAAGCAGGTTGAGCCAGTCCTTGAGTTGAGTAAAGAGGACATGCTAGCCAATAGCATAATCAGGACAAATATCAAAAGGGTAAATCATCAGGTGTGGCTTCACCTGGTGTTGATCCGATGGCCTGGGATCAAGGATGTGTAATATTAATTATATTTTACAATCACATGCAAAAGAATTTTTCCTTGTAATTAAAATTGAGTTTGAGTGAGGAAGTGGTACTACACATTGAAAACGAGAGTGAGGCTTAAACATTCAAGTGAGGTAACCTTTAATTACAGAGTAAAAAGGAAAGAATTCAGAGGACACAGAGAGAAATGGAGGAAGTTAATCTGAGCTGAGATACTTGGAGGCAATAGAGACTGAGTAAAGGCTCATCTCAGTTGCTAATGCAGGGTTAACGGTCACTGGTCAGTACGACCCAGCCACCTTGACACCGAAAATCGATTGAGGTGGTTAATCCAAATGTGAGTGAATTTGCTAAAACCAAACCATCTTCATGTCCTCAATAACAACAGCAACAACAAGTCATTAATTGTTATGACGTCAGCTATGCCCGCTGAGCTATCCATAAATACCCCGTTGAACTCGACGCTAACAGAGTTCAGCTTTTATGAACGAGGAGAATGAATTTGTGTGCGCATCGGCTCCGGCACCTAGTCTAAACGGTGAGTCTATTCCAAGCTCTCCTAGTTTTAGGATAGAGTTAGACGAACAGACTTGGAGGTTATGTCAGAACTGGAGGCTACTGAAGGCAAACTTCGAGTATACATCGAAGGTCAAGTCTGATTTTGTCACGATTTTGGATGATGTCACGAAGTTGCAGTACGAATTTTTTTTCTTTTTCTATCTTTCGCCTTTTTACCCCGAAACCTTAACCGTAACTCTCTTAACGATAATTCAAATTTGAAGCAGGAGTGAGATTAATGTAAATAATCTATGACTGCCTATCACGACCGTGACAAGGGGAATAAACGTATCTCGTTTTTCGTGATTATCAGCTGTGCTAGTCACTTAATAACCGTATGATACTTTAATTGAGAACCGAGTTCAGAGTAAAACAATTATTTTGAGCAATTGTCTTGTAAATCGAGGCAAATGTAAAAATCCTGAGATTTTGTCTGAGTAAGTTTAAAGCAGAGTTGAAAGCTTCATTTGCTAGACAAGTTAGAGCTGAACGACGACCCACATTTATGATTCCATGTAACTTGATTGGGAAATTTTTTGTTTGAGGTCGAAGCCGAAAGATAGAGTTCTTTATTTTATCGACAGGCTGGAAGGTATTATTAACGAGTATAAAAACTGTCCAGAGACAGTTAAGTTTTTTGAGTTGAATAACAAGCTGTGTTTATCTCTGGAATTTTCAGAGAGTTCACTCAAGCGAACAATACTGTTTCTGGGAAGGACAAAGAGGGATTTGCATTTTTTTCAATCAAAATTGAGGCATCGAAGAATGAGGTTCAAACTGCTACAGTTAAATTAACACTAAGGCCAGAGGAAGTTTTGAGTAAACTCAAAAGCCGTTGCTGTTAGAAGTTTGCACCCAAGACAAATGCAGTTTAAATCTACTAAATCAGTGGTACTGGCGAGTCTGTAACAAAATTAGGGATCACAAGAGGGTGTCTGTTTATTTGAGAGAGGTGAAGAAAATAATAATCATGCTTCTAGAGATAGTCGTGGCGAGGATGAAAGAGATAAGTAGTGTAGGTTATCTGTAAACGCCCATCACAACAATGGTCGGACAAATCAAAGTATCTCGAATTTCTCGTGATTATCAGCCGTGCTGGTCACTTGATAACTATAGGATACTTTAGCTGAAAACCGAGGTGAAGGTAGATTCATAGTTTAGGGAATTATGAGTAAAAATGGTTAAAAATGGTCGGGATAGAGGGTACGAAGGACTCAATGGTTTAAACAAAATGAGGGCGGTCAAACTAAGGTAATGAAACAGAACGACATAAGCAAGAGCAATGTTTCTAGAGGAGGAAGAGTGAGGACAGAGTATTATTGAGGCACTTAATTTTAGTGAAAATGCGAACATTCAAATGAGTTTTTGTTCGATGCTGATACATGCACATTGTTAACGTAAACATTATATTGTAAAACTTTGAGAAGTTCAGAGGCGAGTTTTTGGGAACAAAAACGAGGCAGCAATTTAAACTTGAATGCAGAAACAAGTTAATTGTTTGAGATTTTATATGCAAGGCATTTTGAAAAACATTTTGTGATTATCAGCTGTGCTGGTCACTAAATGATTTTCTATAGAAAAGCTTTTTGAAAGTTTTGAGGTTTCAGATATTTTTGAGGATTTTGCTAAGGCAGAAACCTATTTTTTAATGACATTTTTAGATGTCTACGATGGAGAAACGAGTATGCGAGGAAAGTAAATTTTTGCCACACTTGGTAATCTTCTCGATCAGTCACAGAATGGAGTTGAGAATCTTGATGCAAATTTCAGGAGGGAGCTTCAAATCTCATTAGTGAGTCGTAGAATTCTGAGACTGGGAGGGAGAGTGGAGAGAAATCTTCCCAAGGTGGGAAAATTGAAAAATGCTTCGATTGAGAGTTAGGTAATTCGTTTCTTAGCATCTTGCTTTAAACACGAGTAACTTTCATATCATGAGTAAACTAGAAGAGTTAATTTGCAATTGAGTAAGCACATAATCCAAGCGAAGCCAGAAAACTAGATGTAATAATCTTAAGGCTAGCGAGGTTATGTCACTCGTTCTGAAAAGTCAAAATATTTAAATTGAGATGCTAGAGTATTTGAGGAAGTTGAAATTGAGGACACTATCAGTGACTGTGAAACTTGCACGCTAACAAAGGTAGAAATTAATACTAGGTGAGGTTAGAATGAGGGACTGAAGGCATCAAAATTGATTTGCACGAACACCATGGGTTAGACAAAACCTGCTTTGTACCCTAGCGACACCTGTGCAGTCATGAGGTTTTAACGATTATTCCAAGTTTGCTAAAACTTATTCTGTAAAGTATAAGATCAATTCCGGAATGGGTCTTGAGAGAATTTTTAGAATTACGTGTAACCATGTAGACGAAAGCAGGAGTGCATGTTTCATAAGAGCTGGCAGAGAAACTGAATTTGAGGGTAAATTCAGAGAGTTGATGTTGAGTGAGCAGATAGCGACTTTACACGTGAACACTAAACGCAAAGAACGGCATAGCCGAGAGTTTTATTCAGACTTTGCAGGACGAAAAGTGCTTTAAGGTTAGACTCTGGTGACCTATGAGTATGTGGTTTCAGGAAGCTGAGGTAGCTGTTGATATAACAGAAGATCACGAGACAGATTTGAGTTTGAGTTTCCACCAAGAGCAATTAAAGTTGTTTTTGTCTGCTGCAGGACTAATTGCTATGTTTAATGGCACCTATCCACACAACAATTCATTATCTTTAGAAATGTGAGATTTAATGAAATATTAACATTTGGAGGTTTTAGAGGAAGAGTTGGATCTTAAACAGGATGAGTTAAAGTTAGTATTGTTAGCCAGTACAAACAAAGATCTAACGTTTTACTATCAGAGAGGAACTGAGTTCGATGAGCGAAAACAATGTGTGAGATTTGGTTGACAGATCTGAGATTGAGAGCGAGTTTCTGAGAGAGTACGAGTTGAGTGAGACATACGCTCCTGTCTCAATACTTGTCATGGTCCGGGCTGCGCTGTTTGAATATAACAAACTGAATTACATGCTTGTCAGATGGATATCAAGATAGCCTTCTGAATGATGAGCTCGAGGACGAGGCTTCCTGATGGATGCTTGTGTGAAGACGTCCTGAGAGCTAACGTGGTATGTGGACTTAGGAAATCTCTTTATGAGTTAAAAACAAGTCCTAGGAGGTAGAGTGAGAAAATTAACAACGAGATATTGAAACTTGGTTTCAGTCACGACATTAATAAATCTTGTCTGTTTACTTGGGTTTATAAAACTATACTTGCTCTCATCGTACTTTATGTCGATGAAATGCTCATTGAGAGCAACATTGAGCAAAAACTAAGTGAGGTTGAGGTGAGTTTGAGTGCTATGTTTAGGATGAAGGAGAGCCAGATGTCTTTCTGAAAAACTAAAATCACTTGAGTTTGTGAAAAAGAGTTCATGAGTATAACCCTAACAGACTGAATAGGCAAGAACCTTTAGAAGTTCAATCTGAGTATTTGTACTTCTCATGACACACCATCAATAACGATGAAATTGAGTAATCATGAGTTGAGGTCTCTTGAGTTCATACAATTTGACGAGTCTAGTAACTCTCAATTTAAAATAATTCCATTCAGAGGAGCAATAAGCTGATCCAGCCTAAAGCTACTGCTGTAAGGCCTGACAACGCCGATACGGTCAATGTGCTTGCAAGATAGCAATTGAACCTTACGGAGAATGGCTGGAATTACGTAGAAAGGATTTTCCTTTATTAGTCTGCGAGGTATCGAGATCAACCGAGGATTATCTGATTGAGTACTTTTGGAGACATCATCGCAGAGAGAAGCAAACCCTGGTAACAAGAACTTTGAGAGACGCCGAGTATAACGCTGCATCGAAAGGTTCATGCAGCTGAATCATCAGTTTGAACAAGCAACTTCAAGACACAATGATTTGGAAATTCTACCCAGTAAAGATCAACAGTGATAATCTGTGCACGGTTGACAGCTCGCAAATAGAGTGATGTTAAACATCATGATAAGAGTATTGAGGTATTAAGGAAAAATCCGAGGTACTGGAAGTTGAAGGGCAACTGAAAAACTTCTGTTTGAGGCTCATGGGAACTTTGTAAAGCAATGCGTTGCTGAGGGTTAGTTGATGTTAGTGGAATGAATTAAAAGTTCGACATGGCCGATAACCTTATCAAGCCACTTCACCGAGGCGATTTTAAAAGACTTAAGTTACGATTTTGGAATTGAGTGTGTATGAATAAGGATGTACATGAGATGTATACAATGAGTTCATGAGGAACATTTTGATTTATTATGTTACAGGTTCACCTAAGCAGTTAGTTGAGGCGAGACAATTACACCCACATTTATTAGCAGCGCATAAAACTGTTTTGGCGTTGCAATGAATCATTTTCCAAAAGTTTAATTAATTTGGTTTTCTTTGCAGTGCAGCGTTTGTCATGCGCTACACCAGCAAGGCCAACCCTTGCACCATTGTGCTTGAATGACATTAATAGTCATGCACTGCCCCACACTGTATGCCAGGTTTTGGCATGTTCTGCACGGCATTTCATCATTTTGTCTTGTAATAAACTAAACATTGCGATGAAAGTTCACTGGTTCGGGAAGAACCACAATAATGCACATTATGACGATTTGGGGTGCACTGTTTTGGGCTATTTCATCATTTACCACACTGCAATGTACAGTATTCAGATTAAGGTGTACAATATTGCACAAATTTGTCGTGCACTTTGGTGTTTTGATTTGTTGTGTACTGCGCGGCAATGCAATGCATTGAGCTGATTAGCCGTGCACTGTACCGTAATGCACTGATTCGCCGTGCACTGCACCGCAATGCACTGCACTGTACTGATTTGCCGTGCACTGCACCGTAATGCACTGTACTGCACTGATTCGCCGTGCACCGCATCGCAATGCACTGCACTGCACTGATTCACTGTGCAGTGCACTGCACTGCACTGATTCACTGTGCAGTGCACTGCAATGCACTGCACTGCACTGATTTGCCGTGCACTAACTCGCAATGCACTGCACTGATTCGCCTGCACTGCACCGTAATGCACTGGTTCGTCGTACAATGCACCGCAATGCACTGCACTGCACTGATTCGCCGTGCACTGCACCGCAATGCACTGCACTGATTCGCTATGCACTGCACCGCAATGCACGGCACTGCACTGATTCACCGTGCACTGCGCCGCAATGAACTGCACGACACTGATTCGCCGTGCACTGCACCGCAATGCACTGCACTGCACTGCACTGCATTGATTCGCCATGCAATGCACCGCAATGTACTGGTTTGGCGTGCGCTGCACCAAGACGCATAGGCAGGTGCGTTATTTCCCTTATAGTGAGTCTGGATTCATCCAGGCCCGGGAAATTCCGGGTCTGGAAATCCAGACTCGGGAGCGTTCAACCAACCATTGATCAGTTATCCCTCAAGCCTGAAACCCCCCAAACCCTGGGCGCCGAGTTCTATAAATGATCGATCGGTCATTCCCCAAGCCTTAAACCCCCAAATACCCTGGGCGCCCGAGATCAATAAAACAACTTATCAGCTATCCCCAAAGCTCTAAACCCCCAAAACCCTGGGCGTCAAGTTCAATGAATAAACTGATCAGCTATCCCCCAAGCTCTAAACCCCCAAAACCCTGGGCGTCAAGTTCAATGAATAAACTGATCAGCTATCCCCCAAGCTCTAAACCCCCAAAACCCTGGGTTCCCGAGATCAACAAAAAAACTGATCAGCTGTCCCCCAAGCTCTAAACCCCCAAAACCCTGGGTGCCCGAGTTCAACAAAAAAACTTATCGGCTCTCCCCCAAGCTCTAAACCCCCAAATACCCTGGGCGTCAAGTTCAATGAATAAACTGATCAGCTATCCCCCAAGCTCTAAACCCCCAAAACCCTGGGCATCAAGTTCAATGAATAAACTGATCAGCTATCCCCAAGCTCTAAACCCCCAAGTAACCTGGGCGCCAAGTTCAACAAAAAAATTGATCCGCTATCACCCAAGCTGTAAACCCCCAAATACCCTGGGCGCCCAAGTTCAACAAAAAAACTGATCAGCTATCCCCCAAGCTCTAAACCCCCAAAACCCTGGGCGTCAAGTTCAATGAATAAACTGATCAGCTATCCCCCAAACTCCAAACCCCCAAAACCCTGGGTGCCCGAGTTCAACAAAAAAACTGATCAGCTATCCCCCAAGCTCTAAACCCCCAAATACCCTGGGTGCCCGAGCTCTACAAAAGAACTGATCGGCTACCCCCCAAGCTCTAAACCTCCAAAACCCTGGGTGCCCAATTTCAACAAAAAAACTGATCAGCTATCCCCCAAGCTCTAAACCCCCAAAACCCTGGGCGTCAAGTTCAATGAATAAACTGAAAAAACTTTGACCAAAATTTAAAGTTGAAATTTTTCTACTGGTTGCAAAGCTTTCAAAAACATTGTAATAAAGGCTCAATTTTTAAATAAATCATTTTTAAAATAGTAACAATTTTGAAGTTTTTAAAATCTTATATCCTGATTGATTGAAAAAGTAGGAACAAATTGCTATTAATTAATTACTTCAAGGGGGGCCATATTAGGACACAAATTTTAGGTGTCTTAAAAAACCGTGTTTTGGTAAATCCTCTGGCATTTGAAGCTCATTGATCGAAATCGAACGTGTAATGTCTCATTTTAAAGCTCTTGAATTAAGCTTTTAAATGAGACCTTATTCGTCAAAAAATATTGATCTGATTGACCACAACGTCGATTCTCGCTTAGGGGGGCCATATTAGGTACAAGTACCTTATATAAAGTACGCTTAACTTCTAAAATTATTCTACTCGGTAACCAGAGTTTTGGGAGGTTTAGAGCTTGGGGGATAGCTGATCAGTTTTTTCGTTGTCTTAGGGCGCCCAGGGTATTTGGGGGCTTACAGTTTGGGGGATAGCTGATCAGTTTTTTTGTTGAACTCGGGCGCTCAGGGTATTTGGGGGTTTAGAGCTTGGGGGATAGCTGATCAGTTTATTCATTGAACTTGACGCCCAGAGTTTTGGGGGTTTAGAGCTTGGGGGATAGCTGATCAGTTTTTTTGTTGAACTTGGGCGCCCAGGGTTGTGGGGGGTTCAAGATTTGAGTTTTTTTTTTTATAAATTAGGTACTGAACTGTTCAGAGTTGAAAAATATTAAGATTAGTGGGGGGGGGGGGGGTCGAACTTTATCCAGACCCGGGCGCAAAATGTAATAACGCCCCTGCGCATAGGAATGGGATAATTCAAAATTTTTCAGCTTTACTTAAATGAATTTTATGAAATGTATGCACACATGATACATGCTTTTCTGATAAGTAAAATTGAAATTTTCAATCATTCGGAATTCAATTATTAATTTTTTTAGTATTTTAATTTAAAAAAAAACGTTTTAAATTCTAGATATCTTGCTTTTGTTCTCCTACGACAATTTTGGCTCGAGAAAAAGGATTTATCGGTCATTCCAAGTTTATCGAACTCGGGTGCCGAAAGTTTTGGAGGCTCAGAGCTCGGGGAACGTCCGATCGATCATTTATCGAACAGGGCGCCCAGGGCTTCGGGGGCTTAGAGTTTGGGTGATAGCTGATAAGTTTTTATGTTGAACTTGACGCCCTGGGTATTTGGGGGCTTACAGCTTGGGGGATAGCTGCTCAGTTTTTTATTGAACTCGGGCGCCCAGGGTATTTGGGGGTTTACAGCTTGGGGATGGCTGATTAGTTTTTTTTTAACTCGGGTGCTCAGGGTATTTGGGGGTTTACAGCTTGGGGGATAGTTGATCAGTTTATTTATTGAACTCAACGCCCAGGGCTTTGAGGGCTTAGAGCTTGGGGGATAGTTGATCAGTTTATTTATTGAACTCAACGCCCAGGGCTTTGAGGGCTTACAGCTTGGGGGATAGCTGCTCAGTTTTTTATTGAACTCGGGCGCCCAGGGTATTTGGGGGTTTACAGCTTGGGGATGGCTGATTAGTTTTTTTTTTTAATTCGGGCGCATAGGGTATTTGGGGGTTTACAGCTTGGGGGATAGTTGATCAGTTTATTTATTGAACTCAACGCCCAGGGCTTTGAGGGCTTAGAGCTTGGGGGATAGTTGATCAGTTTATTTATTGAACTCAACGCCCAGGGCTTTGAGGGCTTAGAGCTTGGGGGATAACTGATAAGTTTTTTTTTTTAATTCGGGCGCATAGGGTATTTGGGGGTTTACAGCTTGGGGGATAGTTGATCAGTTTATTTATTGAACTCAACGCCCAGGGCTTTGAGGGCTTAGAGCTTGGGGGATAGTTGATCAGTTTATTTATTGAACTCAACGCCCAGGGCTTTGAGGGCTTAGAGCTTGGGGGATAACTGATAAGTTTTTTTTTTTAATTCGGGCGCATAGGGTATTTGGGGGTTTACAGCTTGGGGGATAGTTGATCAGTTTATTTATTGAACTCAACGCCCAGGGCTTTGAGGGCTTAGAGCTTGGGGGATAGTTGATCAGTTTATTTATTGAACTCAACGCCCAGGGCTTTGAGGGCTTGGAGCTTGGGGGATAACTGATAAGTTTTTTTTTTAATTCGGGCGCATAGGGTATTTGGGGGTTTAAGGCTTGGGGAATGACCGATCGATCATTTATGTAACTCGGCGCCCAGGGTTTGGGGGTTTTCAGGCTTGAAGGATAACTGATCAATGGTTGGTTGAACGCGCCCCGGTCCGGATTTGAAGACCCGGAATTTCCCGGGTCTGGATGCATCCAGACCCACTATCAGGGAAATAACGCCCCTGAAGAGACCTGTTGAAAAGGTGTCCAGATCAAGAACGTCATCTAAAATTTGGTAAAGAATGCCTTACATCATTTTTTTTTAATTTGACCCAATTTCTCGAAGATCATCCCCAGGTATCTCTGTCATCGGCGACCCGGTTGTCCAGGTCGAAAAGATCATAAAAAAGCAGTTTTTAAAATCTATAAGTTCGTCATAAAAAAATGAACTCGATATCTTGAAGATGATTCCCAGGTATCCCATCATCGGCGACCTAGTTGTCCGGATGAAAAACTGAACATGAATTTGTATTGTCATCTAATCCTGAGGTCCTTACAAAATTTTAGACCTCTAGGTCAGATTTGAACCAAAAATGAACGACGAGAGTTAAGGAAAAGCGTGTAAAATAAAATAATATAATTATTTGTGATTATTGATTCAGGTATTTTATGAATGTTTTGAAAAAAAGAATAACCAAAGCCTGATTTTTTTTATATTTTCGTGCAAAGCTGCATTCAAATCTGTGAGCTTTAAATTAAATAATTGCAAGATCATTAATTTTCTCATAAGAGCCAAGGTCAAGTTGTAAAAATTTTAAATGTTTCTAACTTTTTTCACAAGCTCCTCCTCACTTCAAAAATAGTTAATATTAAACTTTGTAAAATTTTGGAACATTTAAATATTGGTATTAATATAAATATTTTTATTTTCTTATTTTTTTTTTTTTCTGGAGCCAAGGACGTCGTAGGAGATTTTAATAAACACAAAAGCAAGATATCTAGAATGTAAACGTTTTTTAAAAAATTAAAATACTAAAAAAGTTAATAATGGAATTCCGAATGATTGAAAATTTCAATTTTACTTATCTGAGAAGCATGTATCATGTGTGCATACATCCCATAAAATTCATTTAAGTTAAGCTAAAAAATTTTGAAATATCCCATTCCTATGCGTCTTGGTGCAGCGCACGTCAAACCAGTACATTGCGGTGCATTGTACGGTGAATCAGTGCAGTGCCATACATTGCAGTGCACTGCATGCACAGCGAATCAGTGCAGTGCATTGCGGTGCACTGCACGGCGAATCAGTGCAGTGCATTGCGGTGCACTGCACGGCGAATCAGTGCAGTGCAGTGCATCGCGGTGCATTGCACAACGAACCAGTGCATTACGGTGCAGTACACGGCGAATCAGTGCAGTGCATTGTGGTACAGTGCACGGCGAATCAGTGCAGTGCATTGCGGTGTAGTGCATGGCGAATCAGTGCAGTGCAGTGCATTGCAGTGTAGTGCACGGCGAATCAGTGCAGTGCAGTGCATTGCGGTGTAGTGCACAGCAAATCAGTACAGTGCAGTGCATTGTGGTGCAGTGCACGGTGAATCAGTGCAGTGCATTGCATTACGGTGCAGTGCACGGCAAATCAGTACAGTGCAGTGCATTGCGGTATAGTACGAGGTGATGTTAAGCTTGATTGAATGATATTTTACAAAAAATAAAATAAAATAAACATAGCAAGTGTCTTATTTACATAAGTATGATTTTTTGGTATAGTTAGATTGAGCGAAATCAATTTTTTTTCCAGTTCTTTTTTCCTTTTTTCTAATGTTGAATATTGCATTTCTAATTGAATAATTCAAGATTTCCTGGAATATTTTACCCATGTTTGAATAAATTTGTCATTTTCAAATTATGCGCTCTCATTTTGGTATTTTTATATTTATATCAATTGTATACATCCCTCTATAATTTTGATGTTATTTTTTATTCTTTTTTCAACTTTTAACATGTTTGACCCGCCGATTGCCTTGAATTAATTTTAAAAGTTGTGTTCGCTGCCGTGCCACTGTGGAAATACTAATAACCTAAAAAATTAAATGATTGGTTAACTTTCAGTTAGTCTCTTTAGCTTGCAATTAATGACAGGATGAAGTTGAGTAAGATGTTCCCATAAAAATTCCTTTCTCATTAAACAAGGTCTACATAGAGTAGGTGCAAAAACCTAACCTGAAAAAAATTGAACAGTTTTCAGACTTTAAATGATCCCTTGAAATTGCTCTTGTTTCCTGGATGATATTATGTTCAAGCTTCCTGCATGAAGCCTTTTTTTATAAAACAAGGCACTTCTAAGGTATCTTGGAAAACCTAATCTGCTTAAAGAAACTATTTGCCAACTTGTAGATGGTCCCTTGAACTTTTGCAATAATACTTTGAACGTAATTCCATTCTATCTACCTAAGAAAAAATTTTGCTTTTTTAACTAGGCACTTCCAAGGTATGTAAGAACACCTAACCTGCATAGAAAAACAATTTGCTGACTTGTTGGTCTCTTAACTTTGCAACTGATTTTTGAACGAAAACACGGTCGATTTACCTAAAAAAAGCCTTTGCTTTTCAAGCAAGGTATATTTAAAAACCTTACCTGCTCAGAATTACAATTTGCCAACTTGTAGATAGTTCTTTGAGCTTGCAACTAATTTTTAGAAGAAACTTGATTCAATTAACCTAAAAATAGCTTTTGCTTTTCAAACAAGGCAACTCCGAAGTTCATTCAAAAACCTAACCTGCTTAAAAAAACAATATGCCGACTTGCAGATGGTTTTTCGAACTTGCTACTCATTTTTGGAACAAATTTGGTTCAATCAACATTAAATAAGCTGTTGCTTATAAAACAAGGAACATTCAAGGTATCTAAAGAACCTAACATACTTAGAAAAATGATTTGCTGACTTGTAGATGGTCCTGTGAACCTAAAATGTGTTCATTGAAGAAATTTGGTTTGATCTACCTGAAAAAAGCCTTTGCTTTTAAAACAAGGTACATCCAGAGTATATTCAAAAACCTAACCTGAAAAAAAATTGAACAGTTTTCAGACTTTAAATGATCCTTTGATATTGCTCTTGTTTCCTGGATGATATTATGTTCAAGCTTCCTGCATAAAGCCTTTTTTTATAAAACAAGGCACTTCTAAGGTATCTTGGAAAACCTAATCTGCTTAGAGAAACTATTTGCCAACTTGTAGATGGTCCCTTGAACTTTTGCAATAATACTTTGAACGTAATTCCATTCTATCTACCTAAGAAAAAATTTTGCTTTTTTAACTAGGCACTTCCAAGGTATGTAAGAACACCTAACCTGCATAGAAAAACAATTTGCTGACTTGTTGGTCTCTTAACTTTGCAACTGATTTTTGAACGAAAACACGGTCGATTTATTAAAAAAAGCCTTTGCTTTTCAAGCAAGGTATATTTAAAAACCTTACCTGCTCAGAATTACAATTTGCCAACTTGTAGATAGTTCTTTGAGCTTGCAACTAATTTTTAGAAGAAACTTGATTCAATTAACCTAAAAATAGCTTTTACTTTTCAAACAAGGCAACTCCGAAGTTCATTCAAAAACCTAACCTGCTTAAAAAAACAATATGCCGACTTGCAGATGGTTTTTCGAACTTGCTACTCATTTTTGGAACAAATTTGGTTCAATCAACATTAAAGAAGCTGTTGCTTATAAAACAAGGCACATTCAAGGTATCTAAAGAACCTAACATACTTAGAAAATAATTTGCTGACTTGAAGATGGTCCTGTGAACCTAAAATGTGTTCATTGAAGAAATTTGGTTTGATCTACCTGAAAAAAGCCTCTGCTTTTAAAACAAGGTACATCCAGAGTATATTCAAAAACCTAACCTGAAAAAAAATTGAACAGTTTTCAGACTTTAAATGATCTCTTGATATTGCTCTTGTTTCCTGGATGATATTATATTCAAGCTTCCTGCATAAAGCCTTTTTTTATAAAACAAGGCACTTCTAAGGTATCTTGGAAAACCTAATCTGCTTAGAGAAACTATTTGCCAACTTGTAGATGGTCCCTTGAACTTTTGCAATAATACTTTGAACGTAATTCCACTCTATCTACCTAAGAAAAAATTTTGCTTTTTTAACTAGGCACTTCCAAGGTATGTAAGAACACCTAACAAGCATAGAAAAACAATTTGCTGACTAGTTGGTCTCTTAACTTTGCAACTGATTTTTGAACGAAAACACGGTCGATTTATTAAAAAAAGCCTTTGCTTTTCAAGCAAGGTATATTTAAAAACCTTACCTGCTCAGAATTACAATTTGCCAACTTCTAGATAGTTCTTTGAGCTTGCAACTAATTTTTAGAAGAAACTTGATTCAATTAACCTAAAAATAGCTTTTGCTTTTCAAACAAGGCAATTCCGAAGTTCATTCAAAAACCTAACCTGCTTAAAAAAACAATATGCCGACTTGCAGATGGTTTTTCGAACTTGCTACTCATTTTTGGAACAAATTTGGTTCAATCAACATTAAATAAGCTGTTGCTTATAAAACAAGGCACATTCAAGGTATCTAAAGAACCTAACATACTTAGAAAATAATTTGCTGACTTGAAGATGGTCCTGTGAACCTAAAATGTGTTCATTGAAGAAATTTGGTTTGATCTACCTGAAAAAAGCCTTTGCTTTTAAAACAAGGTACATCCAGAGTATATTCAAAAACCTAACCTGAAAAAAAATTGAACAGTTTTCAGACTTTAAATGATCCCTTGATATTGCTCTTGTTTCCTGGATGATATTATATTCAAGCCTCCTGCATAAAGCCTTTTTTTATAAAACAAGGCACTTCTAAGGTATCTTGGAAAACCTAATCTGCTTAAAGAAACTATTTGCCAACTTGTAGATGGTCCCTTGAACTTTTGCAATAATACTTTGAACGTAATTCCATTCTATCTACCTAAGAAAAAATTTTGCTTTTTTAACTAGGCACTTCCAAGGTATGTAAGAACACCTAACCTGCATAGAAAAACAATTTGCTGACTTGTAGGTCTCTTAAATTTGCAACTGATTTTTGAACGAAAACACGGTCGATTTACCTAAAAAAAGCCTTTGCTTTTCAAGCAAGGTATATTTAAAAACCTTACCTGCTCAGAATTACAATTTGCCATCTTGTAGATAGTTCTT
Source organism: Encarsia formosa (assembly GCA_038277355.1). Classification (NCBI taxonomy): domain Eukaryota; kingdom Metazoa; phylum Arthropoda; class Insecta; order Hymenoptera; family Aphelinidae; genus Encarsia; species Encarsia formosa. Next base: position 49,993,276 of record CM076185.1, on the reverse strand, counting down.
TGAGCTTGCAACTAATTTTTAGAAGAAACTTGGTTCAATTAACCTAAAAATAGCTTTTGCTTTTCAAACAAGGCTACTCCGAAGTTCATTCAAAAACCTAACCTGCTTAAAAAAACAATATGCCGACTTGCAGATGGTTTTTCGAACTTGCTACTCATTTTTGGAACAAATTTGGTTCAATCAACATTAAAGAAGCTGTTGCTTATAAAACAAGGCACATTCAAGGTATCTAAAGAACCTAACATACTTAGAAAATAATTTGCTGACTTGAAGATGGTCCTGTGAACCTAAAATGTGTTCATTGAAGAAATTTGGTTTGATCTACCTGAAAAAAGCCTTTGCTTTTAAAACAAGGTACATCCAGAGTATATTCAAAAACCTAACCTGAAAAAAAATTGAACAGTTTTCAGACTTTAAATGATCCCTTGATATTGCTCTTGTTTCCTGGATGATATTATATTCAAGCTTCCTGCATAAAGCCTTTTTTTATAAAACAAGGCACTTCTAAGGTATCTTGGAAAACCTAATCTGCTTAGAGAAACTATTTGCCAACTTGTAGATGGTCCCTTGAACTTTTGCAATAATACTTTGAACGTAATTCCACTCTATCTACCTAAGAAAAAATTTTGCTTTTTTAACTAGGCACTTCCAAGGTATGTAAGAACACCTAACAAGCATAGAAAAACAATTTGCTGACTAGTTGGTCTCTTAACTTTGCAACTGATTTTTGAACGAAAACACGGTCGATTTACCTAAAAAAAGCCTTTGCTTTTCAAGCAAGGTATATTTAAAAACCTTACCTGCTCAGAATTACAATTTGCCATCTTGTAGATAGTTCTTTGAGCTTGCAACTAATTTTTAGAAGAAACTTGGTTCAATTAACCTAAAAATAGCTTTTGCTTTTCAAACAAGGCAATTCCGAAGTTCATTCAAAAACCTAACCTGCTTAAAAAAACAATATGCCGACTTGCAGATGGTTTTTCGAACTTGCTACTCATTTTTGGAACAAATTTGGTTCAATCAACATTAAAGAAGCTGTTGCTTATAAAACAAGGCACATTCAAGGTATCTAAAGAACCTAACATACTTAGAAAATAATTTGCTGACTTGAAGATGGTCCTGTGAACCTAAAATGTGTTCATTGAAGAAATTTGGTTTGATCTACCTGAAAAAAGCCTTTGCTTTTAAAACAAGGTACATCCAGAGTATATTCAAAAACCTAACCTGAAAAAAAATTGAACAGTTTTCAGACTTTAAATGATCCCTTGATATTGCTCTTGTTTCCTGGATGATATTATATTCAAGCTTCCTGCATAAAGCCTTTTTTTATAAAACAAGGCACTTCTAAGGTATCTTGGAAAACCTAATCTGCTTAGAGAAACTATTTGCCAACTTGTAGATGGTCCCTTGAACTTTTGCAATAATACTTTGAACGTAATTCCACTCTATCTACCTAAGAAAAAATTTTGCTTTTTTAACTAGGCACTTCCAAGGTATGTAAGAACACCTAACAAGCATAGAAAAACAATTTGCTGACTAGTTGGTCTCTTAACTTTGCAACTGATTTTTGAACGAAAACACGGTCGATTTATTAAAAAAAGCCTTTGCTTTTCAAGCAAGGTATATTTAAAAACCTTACCTGCTCAGAATTACAATTTGCCAACTTCTAGATAGTTCTTTGAGCTTGCAACTAATTTTTAGAAGAAACTTGATTCAATTAACCTAAAAATAGCTTTTGCTTTTCAAACAAGGCAATTCCGAAGTTCATTCAAAAACCTAACCTGCTTAAAAAAACAATATGCCGACTTGCAGATGGTTTTTCGAACTTGCTACTCATTTTTGGAACAAATTTGGTTCAATCAACATTAAATAAGCTGTTGCTTATAAAACAAGGCACATTCAAGGTATCTAAAGAACCTAACATACTTAGAAAATAATTTGCTGACTTGAAGATGGTCCTGTGAACCTAAAATGTGTTCATTGAAGAAATTTGGTTTGATCTACCTGAAAAAAGCCTTTGCTTTTAAAACAAGGTACATCCAGAGTATATTCAAAAACCTAACCTGAAAAAAAATTGAACAGTTTTCAGACTTTAAATGATCCCTTGATATTGCTCTTGTTTCCTGGATGATATTATATTCAAGCCTCCTGCATAAAGCCTTTTTTTATAAAACAAGGCACTTCTAAGGTATCTTGGAAAACCTAATCTGCTTAAAGAAACTATTTGCCAACTTGTAGATGGTCCCTTGAACTTTTGCAATAATACTTTGAACGTAATTCCATTCTATCTACCTAAGAAAAAATTTTGCTTTTTTAACTAGGCACTTCCAAGGTATGTAAGAACACCTAACCTGCATAGAAAAACAATTTGCTGACTTGTAGGTCTCTTAAATTTGCAACTGATTTTTGAACGAAAACACGGTCGATTTACCTAAAAAAAGCCTTTGCTTTTCAAGCAAGGTATATTTAAAAACCTTACCTGCTCAGAATTACAATTTGCCATCTTGTAGATAGTTCTTTGAGCTTGCAACTAATTTTTAGAAGAAACTTGGTTCAATTAACCTAAAAATAGCTTTTGCTTTTCAAACAAGGCAACTCCGAAGTTCATTCAAAAACCTAACCTGCTTAAAAAAACAATATGCCGACTTGCAGATGGTTTTTCGAACTTGCTACTAATTTTTGGAACAAATTTGGTTCAATCTACATTAAATAAGCTATTGCTTATAAAACAAGGCACATTCAAGGTATCTAAAGAACCTAACATACTTAGAAAAATGATTTGCTGACTTGTAGATGGTCCTGTGAACCTAAAATGTGTTCATTGAAGAAATTTGGTTTGATCTACCTGAAAAAAGCCTTTGCTTTTAAAACAAGGTACATCCAGAGTATATTCAAAAACCTGACCTACTCAGAATTACAATTTGCTGACTTGTAGATGGTTTTTTGAACTTGCTACTGGTTTTTAGACGAAATTTGGTTGGATCTACCGAAAAAAATCCTTTGCTCAAGAAACAAGGCACATTCAGGGTATCTTAAAGAACCTAACCTGCCTAGAAAAACAATTTTCTGACTTCTAGATGGTTTGTTGAACTTGCTACTGGTTTTTAGACGAAACTTGATTGGATCTACCAGAAAAAATCCTTTGCTCCTGAAACAGGGCACATTCTTGGTATATTCAAGAACCTATCAGAACCCGATCAGAAAAACAATTTGCCACCTTTTAGATGGTTTGTTGAACTTGCTATTGGCTCTTAGACGAAATTTGGTTAGATCTATCCAAAAAAAGCTTTTGCTTCTAGAACAAGGTATTCTCAAGATATCTTAGAAAACCTAACCTGCTCAGAAAAACAATTTGCCGACTTTTAGATGGTTCGTTGAACTTGCTACTAGTTTTTAGACTAAATTTAGTTGGATATACCGAAAAAAATCTTTTGCTAATGAAACAGGGCACATTTAAAGTATCTTAAAGAACCTAACCTGCTTAGAAAAACAATTTGCCGACTTCTAGATGGTTTGTTGAACTTGCTACTGGTTTTTTGACGAAATTTGATTTGATCCACTGAAAATAATCCTTTGCTAATGACACAGGGCACATTTAAGGTATCTTCTTGGACTTAACCTGCTTAGAAAAACCATTTTCCACTTGTTGAGGGTTCTTTTCACTTTCACTTGATTTTTGAATGAAATTTCGTTGGATCTACAGAAAAAAAATCGTTTGCTAATAAAACAGGGCCCATTCAAGGTATCTTAAAGAATCTTACCTGCTTAGAAAAACATTTTGCCGACTTGTAGATGGTTTGTTGAACTTGCTACTGGTTCTTGGACGAAATTTGGTTGAATCTACTGAAAAAAATCCTTGCTAATGAATTAGGGCACATTCAAGGTATCCTAGTGAACTTAACCTGCTTAGGAAAACAATTTGCCGACTTGTAGGTGGTCCCGTGAACCCGAAACTGTTTAATTGAATAAATTTTTTGTTATCTATGGAAAAAAGCCTTTGCTTATGAAACCAGGAACATCTAAGGTATCTTAGAAAACGGAACCTACTGAGAAAAACAATTTGCTGATTTGTAGATGATTCTTTGACCTTGCTTCTGGTTTTTAGACGAAATTCGGTTGAATCTACCTAAAAAAAGGAATTTTTTTCAAAGTACTATTGTAAGTTCAAGGAACCATCTTCAATTTGGCAAATATCATTTAATTTTTAAGGTTATGTTCGCTGACATCTTTTACATATGACTTCTTTGAAAAGCAAAAAAATTTTTTAATCAGATCAAAGCAAATTTTATCCTGAACATCGGAACTAGTTCAAGGGGCTATCTGGGAGTTGCCAATTTTTTCAGGTTCGAGTTGTCATGTTTATAATGCAAATATTGGCTCAAAAATTTTAGTCCAAACTAATGTTTTCATTGTTTATTGCTCTTTAATAGCTATCTTTTTTAGTTACATGTATCGGGTAATATACTTCACCTCAACAGTAGATGTCAACTTTCATACGGTGCGCTCTGATTAGCCAACTTCTACCCTAAATATAAATAAAATTATATAAAGAAATTATATTTCATTTAGTTTCTTATAGTTCGATCGTGGCGTCGTGGTAATTTTCAAACGATTCTTATGACCTTCGTCACACGATTGAACGTCCTTAAAACTTCTAGACTAGACAACATTTTAAAAATGGTCTTTGTAAGTTTGAGTTGATATATAGTTATTCACTCAGTCGCTTGACATATAAGTATAACTGATAAAAATAATCCACCCAGGTACCTTTCGTTGCAAGCAGTTTTTATTAATGATAAACATAAGTTTATTTATCGCGCAAGGAGAAAACTAAGTCGCCAAGAGACATGAAAAGGCAAATAAATATGAAAAAATCGAGAAAAGAAAAAAGTGAGTCCACCGAGATTCGAACTCAGATCTCCAAGATTGCTAGTCTGGTGCGATATCCATTACACCACGGAGGCAACGAGCTCGTTCTCTGCTAAGTCAAATTTTATTCTTTTCTCGATATTTTTAGTTGAATCTTCAAAAACTAATGATTTTAATTTTTTTATTTTTGACATGTCTGCAGCTTTGATGGGTGAACCATGGTGTCGCTTAACAGGATGATGCCAAGTTTACAATGTATCAGTACAAGACTGTGCAGTCATCACAGGTTTATTCTGGTTATTTTCAAGCATGCCAAATGAAGTTGCAATCATGTGCTTGTAACAAGCTTTATTTGAATTTCCTGGTAAACACTTGCAGGAACATTCTATTACTTTTTAATGCATAAATACACTAATATCTACATTTTAAGACAAAGGTTTTGAAACCTCAGATCTTCGTACACTGAGATTTGATATAACCAAGATCATCTATAAAAAAGACATAATAATTTTAAATAGATCAACTACAAATTTAATTATGAATTTTTTTACCTTCCATATAATATTTTACATGATTTAAAAACTGCAATTCATACATTGATCTACTTGACCCAATGATGATCTTTTGTTATACGAGGGCCAGGACTTGACAGATTAATGTATTTGTATAAGTTAGGAGATGGAGTTTTTATTAAATGTAAAGTTTCAGGCTCATCTTTAATCTAATTGCCAAAATTATTATTTTTATTGTAGCAATATAATCTAAAGAGCTTAGAGTCTTGGATAACGTGTCTTTTAATTTTATAATTTTTTAATAAATTGATATGATAAATAATTTATGCATGTACCTCTGAATTAAATCATTTTTGTTGCCTTATAGAGAAGCATTTCTTATTCGGCAATGTTCTTTCGGTAACCTGATAAAATCTACGAAAAAAAATCTACGTGGACAAAATCTACGTGTACGAAATCTACTAAATTACCTTAAATTCTTATAATTCAATAATGATTCAGTCACAATTTAATTTTTAATAAAACACTAACGGGTTATTTTTTAAAACAATGTGCGCCATAAAATTTAGTTCCAACCAAAATCTAGTTCGAATAAATTTTTTTTTTTTTCTGTTAAAAGGGAATGTATACTAAATTACCTTAAATTTTTATAATTCAATAGTGATTCAGTCACAATCAACATGATGATGATGATGTTATTTATACATATGTATTTTCTTTATTTTTAAAATCCTATAATTTTTTTTTTTTTTTTTATTATTCATTATATTTTGATTTTTTTATTTTTCATTTTTTATTTTTTATTTTTTATTTTTAGTATTTTTTGATTTATTTCATTTCGATTCTAGATTTTGTCCTCGTAGATTTAGAGATTCGTAGAATTTTTTTTCGTGGATTTTGTCGTGATATTTTGTCTTCGTAGATTATGTACGGGATTCGTTCTTTCAGTTGATTTACAGTCAAATTTTAAAAATTTGAATCATGTACAGGAATTTTTAAATTCAACTGATCATATCCATTTGGAGCAATAATTGAGTTAACCTCAAAACCACTTTGCTTTTGATGAATTGTATTTTTATCATAGAAGATTAATCTATTGATTAGGGTAAAATGATTGTAGTTATTTTATATTAATTTTCATTATTTTACTTGATTCCTAATTGTGTGATTATAAAAAATTAACCTCTGAATAATCTTAGCTCTTCTTCCCCCTACTTGAAGTTTCCTTTCTCTTAAGAGTGCTGCCTACCGTGCGGAGAGCGCCGCCTAACGTTGTATTACGGGCGCGTGGAAAAAGTTCCTGATGAAATTTCAATAATGATTTAATCATCACTATAAAAATCTCAAAAAATAGTTGAAATTAGTCTAAACTTGCCTTACTATCTGGTTTTTTCGAAAAGTTTTTCTAAATGCTTGAAAACAATGATTGAAAATCTCGATAAAATCAGCGTCTGCTGCGCATGTTAATGTCAAGCAAATGGCCAACGGTGACAGTCGTCGAATCAAATTCCGGAAAAATGGACTCATCAGGCTGGTTGAGGTCGAACGGCTACGTCAACCTTCTCCAGGCACGTCTCAAGGTTAGTAAAAATCATCAAATCAACATCAAGGTTGATGGCGGGCGGAATGTTGAGTATTAATTTAATATTTAAATCGGCCGCCTCAATTATCTCGCGTCGGTCACTTATCGGCCAACTCACCGACCGAGCGCCTCCTCGGCGGTTGCCTCGTGCTCGGGCCTTCGATTGTAGATTAACTCATGTCGGCTAGCGTTGCACCTCGTGTCAACGTGACTCAAGCAAATTAAATAATAATTTGCTGTAATACTCAACGAAAAGTAATGTGCGAGCGCGCGATTAATTACGCAGTGCTTTCACGTTAGTTTGGGCTCAATACGGGTAAAATCAACTGTTTACTGGGACTTCAACATCCGGGTTTTTTCGGCTTGCTTTCACGCCTCGTGTAAGCAAAAGAAGCATGGATTCAATAATAATCCGAAGGCGAGCTCAAAGGGAAGTGATTAGTAAGTGCCAATCAATATAATTGTGTGTTTACAATTACTTGAAAATCATGCAAGAGTGGAAAATCACCGGCTCATCTCTTATGGTTCACGCGCCTACGACCATAACCTCGCTACCGCCGCATGGTGAACGCGGTATTTTGGTTTGGCTTTTCCTCAAGGTGCTACTCGTCAAGCTCCTCTCAACGCTCAACTGGTCTACTCTCAAAAGGATCTACTCATCTTTAACAATCACCCAAGCACTCTGCTCAACAACAAAGAGGTTTTATCATAACTGCAAGCTCATTCATCAAGGTGTACATCAACTCAACTGAGTTGATTGCAACTCTTTATTATTGTAAATATTCAAGTAAGGTGTACACTATTGTTTAACTCAACCCAGAAGGTCTGTAAATATTGTAAATAAATAATCAAAATTGTATATAATGGTAATAAAGTGTCTTGTTTAATTACTCACTCCCCTTCTACATCCATAAAATTATTTATGGCAGCAAAACTCAAGCTCAATATTTAACATACTTGGACAAATTATATGTTTTCCGAAAGGTATTGAAAAAAGAAAGTTCTCTGCGTGAACCGCGCGTCGATAACTTTCAAATTTCCGTCGCGTGGTTCAAAAAACCAACTAAAAAATCAGTTTCCAATCCGTGAGAAATCGCATTGTTGCGGAACGGAGATGGTTCTAATTGATTAAACCTCGACAAATAACATATATTCGGAAAGACATTGAAAAAAGAAAGTTTTCTGCATGAACTGAACCTCGATAACTTCAAAACTGCCTTTACGCGATTAAAAAAAAAAATAAATAAATAATCAGTTTCCAATCCGTGAAAACTAGCTTTTTTGCGGGACGGAGATGATTTTAATTGGTTAAACCTGGACAAATCATATATTTAACGGAAAGATATTAAAAAAAGGAAGTTTTCTGCGTGAACCGCACCTCAATAACTAAAAAATAGCCTTTACGCTATTCAAAAAACAACTTTAAAAAAAATCAGTTTCCAATCCATGAGAAATCGCATTTTTGCGGAACGGAGATGGTTTTAATTGATAAAATCTTGACAAATCATAAATTTTCGGATAGGTATCGAAAAAAGGAATTTTTCTGCGTGAACCGCACCATGCTGTTTCCGAAATTGCCCTCGCGTGGTTCAAAAAACCAGCTGAAAATTCAGTTTTCAATCCATAAGAAATCGCCTTCTATGCTACCTGAAGATGTTTGAATTTATCAAACCTAGAAGTACATATATAGTTAAAAAGGTACTGAAATAAGGAAGCTGAGCTAAGCGCGTGATTTCTCAACTGCTGAAAAGTGATTAATTAGAGCTGGTTTTTTGAACCGCTTGAAGGCAATTTCAAGGATACAGCAGTCTAGTTCACGCAAAAAACTTTTTTTTTCTATATCGTTCCGAAAATATATGATTTGTCCAGGTTTAATCAATTAAAACCATCTCCGTTCCGCAACAATGCGATTTCTCACGGATTCGAAACTGATTTTTTAGTTGGTTTTTTGAACCACGCGACGGAAATTTGAAAGTTATCGACGCGCGGTTCACGCAGAAAACTTTCTTTTTTCAATACCTTTCGGAAAACATATAATTTGTCCAAGTACAATCAATTAAAACCATCCCTGTTCCACAAAAAAGCTGATACATACTACTGGATTGGAAACTGATTTTATAGTTGGTTTTGAATCGCGTGAAGGCAGTTTTGAAGTTACCGTAGTGCGGTTCATGCAGACAACTTTCTTTTTTCAATATCTTTCCGAAAAGATATGATTTGTCAAGGTTTAATCAGTTAAAAACATCTCCGTTCCTTGAAGAAGCGATTTTTCACGAAATGGATACTGACTTTTTAGTTGGTTTTTGAATCGCATGATGGCTATTTTGTAGCTATCGAGTTGTGGTCGACGCCGAATTCTTCCTGTCTTTGATACCTTTCAGAAAACATATGATTTCGGTAGGTTAAATCAATTAAAATCATCTCCGTTCCGCAAAAATGCGATTTCTCATGGATTGGAAACTGATTTTTTTTAAAGTTGTTTTTTGAATAGCGTAAAGGCTATTTTTTAGTTATTGAGGTGCGGTTCACGCAGAAAACTTCCTTTTTTTAATATCTTTCCGTTAAATATATGATTTGTCCAGGTTTAACCAATTAAAATCATCTCCGTCCCGCAAAAAAGCTAGTTTTCACGGATTGGAAACTGATTATTTATTTATTTTTTTTTTTAATCGCGTAAAGGCAGTTTTGAAGTTATCGAGGTTCAGTTCATGCAGAAAACTTTCTTTTTTCAATGTCTTTCCGAATATATGTTATTTGTCGAGGTTTAATCAATTAGAACCATCTCCGTTCCGCAACAATGCGATTTCTCACGGATTGGAAACTGATTTTTTAGTTGGTTTTTTGAACCACGCGACGGAAATTTGAAAGTTATCGACGCGCGGTTCACGCAGAGAACTTTCTTTTTTCAATACCTTTCGGAAAACATATAATTTGTCCAAGTATGTTAAATATTGAGCTTGAGTTTTGCTGCCATAAATAATTTTATGGATGTAGAAGGGGAGTGAGTAATTAAACAAGACACTTTATTACCATTATATACAATTTTGATTATTTATTTACAATATTTACAGACCTTCTGGGTTGAGTTAAACAATAGTGTACACCTTACTTGAATATTTACAATAATAAAGAGTTGCAATCAACTCAGTTGAGTTGATGTACACCTTGATGAATGAGCTTGCAGTTATGATAAAACCTCTTTGTTGTTGAGCAGAGTGCTTGGGTGATTGTTAAAGATGAGTAGATCCTTTTGAGAGTAGACCAGTTGAGCGTTGAGAGGAGCTTGACGAGTAGCACCTTGAGGAAAAGCCAAACCAAAATACCGCGTTCACCATGCGGCGGTAGCGAGGTTATGGTCGTAGGCGCGTGAACCATAAGAGATGAGCCGGTGATTTTCCACTCTTGCATGATTTTCAAGTAATTGTAAACACACAATTATATTGATTGGCACTTACTAATCACTTCCCTTTGAGCTCGCCTTCGGATTATTATTGAATCCATGCTTCTTTTGCTTACACGAGGCGTGAAAGCAAGCCGAAAAAACCCGGATGTTGAAGTCCCAGTAAACAGTTGATTTTACCCGTATTGAGCCCAAACTAACGTGAAAGCACTGCGTAATTAATCGCGCGCTCGCACATTACTTTTCGTTGAGTATTACAGCAAATTATTATTTAATTTGCTTGAGTCACGTTGACACGAGGTGCAACGCTAGCCGACATGAGTTAATCTACAATCGAAGGCCCGAGCACGAGGCAACCGCCGAGGAGGCGCTCGGTCGGTGAGTTGGCCGATAAGTGACCGACGCGAGATAATTGAGGCGGCCGATTTAAATATTAAATTAATACTCAACATTCCGCCCGCCATCAACCTTGATGTTGATTTGATGATTTTTACTAACCTTGAGACGTGCCTGGAGAAGGTTGACGTAGCCGTTCGACCTTAACCAGCCTGATGAGTCCATTTTTCCGGAATTTGATTCGACGACTGTCACCGTTGGCCATTTGCTTGATGTTGAGAATTCTTTCGTGAGTAGTATTAAAGAACTAACCTTAATTAGGTGAGAAAGGCGAAACCGTTTTGAGATGACTGAAGATGGTGTAAGTATCCTGCAGTCCACCGATTCTAAAGTAATTGAACTTGGCGTTGTATTAACTGCCACCTTGAGAATCTTGAGATTGAGAGCTCCCAAAGCTAAGGCTTAGGAACGGAACGGTGTTGAGCGCTGAGCCAACCCAGAAATATCCAAGTTTGAACACATCCAAAATCTTGCGAGTCATTCTTGAGTTGTTTCAATGGACGAGAATGAGAATATATTCAAGTTGAGCAGGAAGAGTCGTAAATTCTTCTTATGTTGATGGAATGAGCGTCAAGCAGATTGAGCACACATTCAATTTGAGCAAGAAGAGTCGTAAATTCTTCTTCTGTTGATTGGATGAGCGTTAAGCAGGTTGAGCACATATTCAATTTGAGCAAGAAGAGTCGTAAGGTCCTCTTACGTTGATTGAATAAGTGTCTAACAGATTGAGCACTATTTAATTTAAACTAGAAGAGTCGTAAGCTCTTCGTCTTTGTGATTCCATAAATTGAGCGACGCACGTAAAATTTTATTAATTTTACTTATGCCTTTCATTTCCTACCCATGAGATAGGTAGAGAGAGAGTTGAAACTTCATTCATTTCCACCTTGAGTAACGAGCTTGTAGAATTTATTATTCTCCAGTTTAGCGTGGTTGAGAATTTTCAGTAGAGCTTCGTTAGCTCCCTGAAGATTTGTATCGTAACTGGAGTAAAACGTGCTGGCAAACCTCTTCTTGCTGTTAACCTTCTATATACTGCCATGAGTCCGACTGTTAAATGATCAGTTACTGCATCCAAATGTACCACTGATGATGAAAAATATACAAAGTGCGATTCTAATCTTCGTAAATTTGAAGCCTCACCCTTTCTAAAACTCATCGCTGAGCGGCCCAGCCAATAAGTCGACCCCAATATGAGTGAAAGGGTGAGAGAGGGTTACTCTAGCTAGTAGTAATTCCCCCATGAGTTGTCGAGCATGATCCGCCTTCTGACTTATACTAACCACACTGCGCGCGAGATGTGTGATTTGACAAGCGCTCGACTACGATGATCCAATACTTTGGACGAATTTTGGCAAAAGTGAGTTGAGTACCACTGTGATGAGCGTTTTTGTGAGCCTGATCCAAGTGGAGCCTCGTGATTGGTTAATCACGAGATATAATTGCTGGATGCTTCAAGGAAGTTGCAAATCTCGCCTGGTAAAGACGACCTCATACTTGTATAATTCCTTCCACATCCTTGTAAACCGTAAGCTGATTGAAAATATGAGCTTGAAACTTTTGAGTTTGGCAGTAACTTGAGTTTTCTGAGAAGTACACATGTTGAGTTGCCTTTTATACAGAAGAGATTTGCCTGGTTGAGTTGATCTGCGATGAGATGGCTTGGCTATGACGAGGTGGATATTTTGAAAATATCTCGGGCAATCACGCACCAAACCGTGAGCCTATGTAAGGTGATGAACGATGAGTGACAATTGATGCGCTCCCACGTCTGGTGAGGATCCACGTTGACCTTGAGTACTACCTGAGTGAGAATTGATCCAAGCCAATGTCACCTTTGAGCTCGGACCATAAATTGATGAAGTTGAGTTTAGATAATGAGTTTTTGACATCGTGGTTGTGAGCTTTACCAACAAGTGAACAGCCTACAATTCCAGTCCTGATTTGGTGATTTACCTAGGTTGGGCCACCTTGGTTTTTGAGCATACAAAAGAGATTGATATCCCCGTAGTTGATGATCGAACTCTGAGATAAATAACCGCAGCCATGGCGTCTTGAGATGCATCAGAGAATCTCTGAAGATAAACTGTTGAGCTTTCCATTGTCCCATGAGAATTTGAGCAGCTATGGTTCTTAAAGGAGGATTTTGATTTGATAACTACAGGTGAGATGATGCTGATGGGGTCTGAGATTTGAAACCCTTGTGATCTTTTCTGCAATTGTAGGTATTTCAGTGAGAGTGCGAATACGTTTCGACGTGGGAGCCACCTTGTGCTGATGTTTTTGCAGATTTGTTATTAAAATCTACCTTAAGTTTGATGGTATGCATGATACCACCTTTTGAGAAATTTGAGTGACTCGGATTCCATGTTGTAAATAAGGAATCCACCCGCCATGCGTAATTGTTCCAGCTGCTCTGCCTTTTCTTCTAATTGAGTATTCCAGCTCCACCACAAATGTCGTCTGCGGCGACTTTGAGTAACCGCTCCACTGAGGTGGGTGGTTTTGATCTTCATCTTGAGCTAATTGGAGCAAGCCTTGATTGATAAAGATTGCGCAGCTGGAGAGTCATGAAACCCATGAGTTGAGCTTGCAGTGAGCCTCTTAAAGATTTTCACCTACCCAAATGATTCGCTGCATTTCTCGATCTTGCAGATGACCGAAAATTTGCCGATACCTTTTTTGTGATGTCCGTCAAACACGTGCTTGTGTAAGCGAACCCAAGTGAGTAAATCCACGATGTTGAGCCATAATGCGAATCCTGGGTGCGTTATATCACTGAGAAAGTTATCGACGCGCGGTTCACGCAGAAAACTTTCTTTTTTCAATACCTTTCGGAAAACATATAATTTGTCCAAGTACAATCAATTAAAACCATCCCTGTTCCACAAAAAAGCTGATACATACTACTGGATTGGAAACTGATTTTATAGTTGGTTTTGAATCGCGTGAAGGCAGTTTTGAAGTTACCGTAGTGCGGTTCATGCAGACAACTTTCTTTTTTCAATATCTTTCCGAAAAGATATGGTTTGTCAAGGTTTAATCAGTTAAAAACAACTCCGTTCCTTGAAGAAGCGATTTTTCACGAAATGGATACTGACTTTTTAGTTGGTTTTTGAATCGCATGATGGCTATTTTGTAGCTATCGAGTTGTGGTCGACGCAGAATTCTTCCTGTCTTCGATACCTTTCGGAAAACATATGATTTCGGTAGGTTAAATCAATTAAAATCATCTCCGTTCCGCAAAAATGCGATTTCTCATGGATTGGAAACTGATTTTTTTTAAAGTTGTTTTTTGAATAGCGTAAAGGCTATTTTTTAGTTATTGAGGTGCGGTTCACGCAGAAAACTTTCTTTTTTTAATATCTTTCCGTTAAATATATGATTTGTCCAGGTTTAACCAATTAAAATCATCTCCGTCCCGCAAAAAAGCTAGTTTTCACGGATTGGAAACTGATTATTTATTTTTTTTTTTTTTAATCGCGTAAAGGCAGTTTTGAAGTTATCGAGGTTCAGTTCATGCAGAAAACTTTCTTTTTTCAATGTCTTTCCGAAAATATGTTATTTGTCGAGGTTTAATCAATTGAAACCATCTCCGTTCCACAAAAATGCGATTTCTCACGGATTGGAAACTGATTTTTTAGTTTGTTTTTTGAACCACGCGACGGAAATTTGAAAGTTATCGACACGCGGTTCACGCAGAGAACTTTCTTTTTTCAATACCTTTCGGAAAACATATAATTTGTCCAAGTACAATCAATTAAAACCATCCCTGTTCCACAAAAAAGCTGATACATACTACTGGATTGGAAACTGATTTTATAGTTGGTTTTGAATCGCGTGAAGGCAGTTTGGAAGTTACCGTAGTGCGGTTCATGCAGACAACTATCTTTTTTCAATATCTTTCCGAAAAGATATGATTTGTCAAGGTTTAATCAGTCAAAAACATCTCCGTTCCTTGAAGAAGCGATTTTTCACGAAATGGATACTGACTTTTTAGTTGGTTTTTGAATCGCATGATGGCTATTTTGTAGCTATCGAGTTGTGGTCGACGCAGAATTCTTCCTGTCTTCGATACCTTTCGGAAAACATATGATTTCGGTAGGTTAAATCAATTAAAATCATCTCCGTTCCGCAAAAATGCGATTTCTCATGGATTGGAAACTGATTTTTTTTAAAGTTGTTTTTTGAATAGCGTAAAGGCTATTTTTTAGTTATTGAGGTGCGGTTCACGCAGAAAACTTTCTTTTTTTAATATCTTTCCGTTAAATATATGATTTGTCCAGGTTTAACCAATTAAAATCATCTCCGTCCCGCAAAAAAGCTAGTTTTCACGGATTGGAAACTGATTATTTATTTTTTTTTTTTTTTAATCGCGTAAAGGCAGTTTTGAAGTTATTGAGGTTCAGTTCATGCAGAAAACTTTCTTTTTTCAATGTCTTTCCGAAAATATGTTATTTGTCGAGGTTTAATCAATTGAAACCATCTCCGTTCCACAAAAATGTGATTTCTCACGGATTGGAAACTGATTTTTTAGTTGGTTTTTTGAACCACGCGACGGAAATTTGAAAGTTATCGACGCGCGGTTCACGCAGAAAACTTCCTTTTTTTAATACCTTTTTAATGATATATGATTTGTGCATGTTCATTTTATTAAAAATATCTTCGGTCACCAAAATATAGTTAATAAATTTTATTGCTTCTGACATTAAAAAATTATTGTATGAAAAGCTTTCACAAATGTATAATAGATTGGAGCTAAAAAAATAAAAGTATCGAGTAAATGTAGAATAGAAAAATAAAATCTTGCTATAAGTTAAAGAAATCGGAGCACGTTTGGTTTGTTGTGATCGGAGCAGCTGGCGCGGTACCAAGGCCCAGTTCGTGACAAGAACACGGAGACAGCCGAAGCCGTCTGATCTCGAGTCTAAAAATAGCTGCGCGTCGTTTGGCCCAACGCCGAAAGCCAATACGGAATATAACCGGTAAATTTCCGATTGTGTTTTAACCAAGTTAGAATAATCTATCATGATTGTTTCTAAATTGTAACCGAATTGAAACATCAAAATAGCTATAAGCCTTCAGTTATTTGGTATAGAGTATTATTTTATCAGTACTTACTAATTTATAATCACATCCACACGACAAAAAAGTATTAAAAAAAAAAAAATTAAAATTAAGTAATTATTATTGAAGCCCTAACTATTTTTATGTACTACTTTGAAAATAATTTTTCACTTGAAATAAAAATTTCTTGGAGCCCCAAGGCCCAAGCCCCCAGCCGATGCTTTCAGCGAGCGCCGGCCCTGCGTGCCGGTATAGTAGATTTTCCGGCCGTTTGTTTAGTTGACGGCGCCACGGTTAATTCGGAACTCTCTCCGAGGTAGGCAGCACTCTTAATAATGATTTTAATTGTTTTAGGTTCATCGATCCATAAACATCATTCATTTTCTAAAAAATATTTTTATTAATTTTTCAAAAAATTTGTGAAAACCGCGAATACTGTAGACTTATTAATTTCTACCTTACTTACTACTGTTAAGTACCGACAGCATTCAACAACCAACATGGTGCTCACGCAGACACACAGATACACATCCGCACTCATGGATTTGACTAAGTTATATTTGGCGAGATATTTATTTAATAGTCTATTAAGTATGAAAAATAACAAAGAAAATTATAACAATGAAAACGAAAGTGATGAGTAAATGCAACTTAGACAGAAGAAGAAAAACCAAATTGATAAAAGCAAATACCTCAGTACAAGGCAAAAGATGACTTTAGTGGTTGGGATGTCCATAATAATTATTGTTTACTGCTTTCTAAAAAAATTTCATTAATTACTAATCACAACATAAAAATAAGTGAAACTTGTCAGTACGAGAAAACTATAGTTTTATTGACACTTTTATTGATATTAATGTGGGATTAGGGTTGACAACCACAATAAAACAACCAGTTAAACTTCACTCAATTTATTTCCTGCTTAAATACATGCTAAGAAGGCCGGGACTTATACCGTCATCACGGTTCGTTGTCCTGTTTCTGTAAGATGAATTCAAAACTAATACTTCCAATTTCAAATTGATTTTGCACATATGATGCTAAAAAATCATTAAATAAATTTATTAACACTGTAACGGTTGACAAGGTTATTCCTAGGTCGATTTAATTAATTGAAGTTTTTGTATTCTGGCGCCAAGCCATCGATAATCTTCCGACCGGACGGGTAGTTGGGGAGAGACTTCGCGCCAAGAGTGACAGCTGTTACTTTATCGCGAGCCACCGCACGGGAAGGAAATCAATTTTTAGATCCTAACAGTCGGGAAAAAGCTAGTTTACCCAGTCGGAGTACGCAAAATAGATTTTGTTGTGAAATCCGGTCCGCGAGTGCGCAAGTTGAGTGCTGACGTGTTCCAACAGATCAACTTTGAGCAGAGGACGAAGCCTTGTCCGGGATCATTGTCTACGAGATTGGCCATCGAGCGTTTGTGTGTGTGTGTGAGGTGATCACCCAGCGTCAACAGGTTAGTTGTGCGTGCGTTGACTTACGATCGAGTCAGTAAGAGTGTATATGTGTGATCGGGTCGGTGCCCGATAACTGTCTCTGTCTCGGGTACGAGTCCTTGTCCACCGGGTCAAGGCCGTACAAGCGAATTATTGCTACGGGAGATAATTAAATTGTTTGAATCTCGTATCGCGTCGGTGCGAGCTAGGCATAATCCTGCGTGAATCGGGGATTTCCGATTCTCGGAAAGATGACTTTCGTGTCGTGTTATTGTTTACATTTTCTTTTTTTTGTAATAGTTTTAAGGTATTAGTGTAATAAATTTAGTTTGATTAAAATCTTTTTTTTTGTTATTAAGAAAACCTCTGGTCCACTCGTTCGTTCCCTGGAAGGACTTCACGCCACCTACCAAAAATTTGGCAAGCCGAGTCGCGACCTTGGGAATTAATTGTGGGTAATTAGTTCGCGATCGCGTAATCCCAAGCATGTCTCGAGATTGATTTTCAGGTAAGAAGTTAAGTAAGGAGTGCGCGAGACACACTCCGTGGTCTACGAGTGTTCGACTGACAACGAGGGTGTTCTCGCAACCGGCGAGATTCGTTGTCAGAGAATAAATCGAGCACTGTGACAACATATACACATACACTAAAATAAATTATAAACATTGTAACGGGGTATTTCTAAAGAAAAGGGCCTCCCTTAAATAATTAATGGAGTTTCCAGGGCCCTCCCGTTACAAGAAAAATCTCTTTCAAAAAAAACTCTAGGGGAAAACTCCTTAATCTGGGGTCAGGGTTTCCACGGAGAGAAAACCTCCGGGAACGGTTGGTGAGCTAGAGAGAGAGAAAATAAATTATTACAAAATTTTTTAGGTTAAATTTGATTTTTATTCTTGTCTACAAAATTTAAAAGAATCAAGTCTACAATTACAAAAAAAATAAAATTTTAATTTGAGAACAAAGGAATTAAACAAACTATAAATAGTCTACAAAATGGCGGGTAACGACGCCGCGCCAAGACAAAAAAAAAACTCTATCGAATTTAACAAACTTTTAATAATAGCCAAACAGAATTCTCATTTAGCGTGCCATATACACAATTTCCGGAAAACCATGCTTTATAAAGTTTTTCAATAATTAAAACAAAAACCTTACGTTACAAAAATTTCAACCAAAAATTCTCTGATGCCCCAAAATGGCTACTCTCTGGTTTTTCAACTCTCGGTATTGCAAGAAGGAAATAACCCAAGTCTTCGATTTCTTCTTGTACCTAGCTGTAAATAAAGAAAAAAAAAAAATGTCTACAACTCAACTAAAGAAAATTAGGAAAAGGGAACTTAGGAAAAAGTCTACTCAAAGGAACAAAAAAAAAATCACACTCTCAAACACTACCTCACGCTGTGGCTACTGAGAACAGAGTGACGCTCCCCGCGTCTCTCTGACTCGACTTCCTTCTTCACCATCCCCTCTAAACACTCTCCGCCAATCCACACAAATTAATCTAACTAAGCCTCATTCATACTCGAGGAACAGTCATTTGTCCACCAATCAGACACATTCACGCCACAACACCCAATCACGCTCCCGTCTACAATCTTCCGGTGGCGATCGCCACGCCACCTATAGTACGCGCGAAAATCCAAAATAAAGAATAAAAATAATGTACCCGAGGCACTCACTGCGTTAACCTATCCCTCGCGCACATACTCTCTCTCTCGCTCTCCCCCATACGCACACATTGTTCGCGCAACGTACACAATACAAAAAAAAAATAATATCTCACTCACGCCCGCGTCTACTGTGGTGAGCGTGCGCGCACGCGCTTGGCGACGCAGTTGCGTCGTCTGCCGACACGCGCCGCGCACCTCCTCCGTCGCCGAAAACTCCCCGACGGAGAATCGGAACCCGTGTGTGGTGTATGTGTGTGTACGTGCGCGCCCTGGGCTGGGAGAGCCTTCCCAGGTGGTGAACATGTGTGTGTGTGTATGTGTCGTGCGCGCGCCGGGTGCTCGTGCTGCTGCAACAGCAGCGTCCAACCGACGGCGATCGTCGCCACGTGGTCGGCTTCTGCTGCGCGAGAAAGTGGCATGGTTATCACCTGGGAAGGTAAACAAACAAATTAATTATTTCTTTGTTTCCCAGGTGACCTGACACTGCCAGGTAAAAAAAAATAATTTACGAGGGATTCACTCCCTCGCAACATTTATTTAATAAGACTTTACAGCAGTTAAATTTTCTGTAATTAAGTTTAAAAATGTATACGGCTGAAGGATGAACTATTGTTGAAAAAATTAAAATCAATCGCAACAAAAACAGTTTCAGTTTTTTAATGCTGTAAATTTTATTGAGTCAAATATTGACCATGTTTAATTCATACATTTTATTTTTAAGAATTATACTTTTAAAGTTACAAAAGCTTTCAAAGTAAAATAAAAATGGGTAAAATTTAATTCTTTTAATATTCATTACGTGGGTCATTTGAAAAAATTAGCAGCGGATCTCGAAACAAAAGTAGAGTTGTGTAGACAAAATCTGAGAAAATTGTTCAAAAAGCCAATACTACAGCTCAAACCTGCTGCAGTGAATAAGATATATAACAGTTTTTTAAAAAATTTTGTACACAATTAATATTTAACAACTTTCTGAACTCAGAGTTGTGGAATAAGCCAATTGACATTGACCACCTTCTCGGTGCCGCCAACGTTCAGCAAAATGGTCCTGTCAGTGAGGCACCGCACTACCTTGTAAGGACCGTGGTAAGGGCATTCGAGAGATCGCTTGACAGGCTTGGAATGCATGTGGACGTGCGTGCACGACTTGCGAGCATTCGGCACGGGTTTAGTTTCTCTGATGTGCTCCCGGAAGTGACGATTTGGCTCTAAGTCCTCGGGAATACAAAATTCACCGGGTATTCGAAGTACGGTGCCAAAGACAAATTCCGCGGGGCTAGCGTCGAGCTCAAGGCGGACGCAAGTGCGGAGACCAAGGAGAACTGAGGACAAAATACGAGATCAGTTAGGATTGTCACCATAACACATTATGGAGGCCTTAAGATCGCGATGAAAGCGCTCTACGAGGCCATCCGATGATGGGTAATAGGAAGTTGTGCTCTCCAAATCGTAGGATCCTCTCACAGCCTATCATTTGGAGTAAGGCCGAGAAAAACTGGGACTCAAACTGCGAGCCTTGATCAGTCGTGTGGATCTCTGGGGCTCCGTATCGACAGACCCAAGTATCGTAGAAAGCCCTGGCAATGGTTGTTGCCTCCATATCGGGCAAATTCACCACCTCAGGCCACCTAGAGTAGTGATCAACCATGGTCAAGGCGTATAGATTGCACTCACTCTCGACGAGTCTGCCGACCAGGTCGATGTGGACATGGGTGAACCTACCATCGGGGACTGGGAATTCGCCCGGCAGAAGCTTGTTGTGGCGCGTGACCTTTGATTGCTGGCAAGGCATGTAAGCTTTGCACCACTGGGCAATCTTGCGAGCCATATTCGGCCAGACGTAGTTTCGACGGATGAGTTTGATGGAGACCTTGGGACCAGGATAAGAGTGACCGT
This sequence comes from Encarsia formosa, assembly GCA_038277355.1. NCBI lineage: Eukaryota > Metazoa > Arthropoda > Insecta > Hymenoptera > Aphelinidae > Encarsia > Encarsia formosa. Next base: position 49,972,441 of record CM076185.1, on the reverse strand, counting down.
GGACCATCTCAAACACGGCTCTCCGAAATGGAGCTGGGACATACGGGCGAATGGTAGAGTCAAAAGTATCGCAGAAGATTGGGGTATGATTCTCTCCGATTGTCAAGCGAATGAGCTTCAATGGTTTGGACGGGTCATCGAGAATCTCCCTGAGCTGCTTGTCTGCGGCTTGGCCGGCAGCTAGTTCCTGGAGGGAGAAAATCGTTGGTAATCTGAAGGCGCCGATGTTGGCCAAAATTGCCTGAACCTGGGAAAGCTCGGTACTTCCGAGGATAGGGCACTCCAATTTAAAGTTGCGGGAGTCATGAAAGACTTGACCTTGTCGGGAATCGCGACACGAGAAAGTGCATTGGTGACTTGGTTCTCGGGCCCAGGAATATACTGGGTGGACGTCGTATACTCTGATATGTAGGCTACTTGCCTTTGACGCCGAGCAGGGGCATGAGCCGAGTCGTTAACAAACGCATATTTCAAGTCTCGATGATCGGTGAACACGTTGAACTGACGGGAACTTGGTGATGGCACGAACCTTTTCTGGGCATGAGCTAATACCCTCTTCGATGATAACGATCCCGATGAAGGGAATTTCGGGTTTGACGAAAATGCACTTTGCCAAATTGATGCGAAGGTGGAACTTTTGGAGTCTCTCGACAACGATACGGAGGTGTATTATGTGTTCCTCGAAGTTTTCGGAAGCTATGGCGATGTCATCAAAGAACTTGACGACAAAAGAAAGATCAACGAGGGTGGCATACAAATAACGCTGCAAGGTTTGACCCGTGTTACGTAAACCCACGATCATGACCAGGTACTCAGATAACCCGACGGGACAGATCACGGCCGATTTCAGGACATCATCCGGATGGATCGGAATCTGCTGGTAAGCCCGAACCAGGTAAAAAAGTGTGAAAATTTTCTTGCCTCTAAGGAAACAGGTGATGTCTCGAAAGTTGGCGGCGTTGAAACGATCTGGGACCGTGATGGAGTTAACATAGGCGGTAGTCACCGCAGATGCGCCAGGAGTCTCCCTTCTTCACAAAGTGAATGGGCAAAGCCCAGGAGCTATCCGAGGCCCCAAAAATTCCAGCGTCGCACAGGTGCTTAAACTTGGCCCAGACGAACTCGAGTTTATCGTCGGAGAGATGACGAGATCACTGTGCGCGTGGGTGGCCGGAGGTTATGATGCGATGGGAAATTCCCTTCTCCTGCCGAGACGCAGGTGGCTTGAGGCCAGTGACACGAGGGAATTCCGAGAGGAGTTGAGAAAAGGGGTACGATGGATCGACAACCGTAACACCAGAGCAAATCGGTTGGCGGGGAGTACCGATAACGTGCAACTGGGTTATGTTGTCAACAAGGCGCCATCGTTTGAAGTCGGGAATTAAATCGAAGTGATGGAGCAACTCGGCTCCGAGGATAGAGTAAGGAATATCAGCAATGAAAAACGACCAAGAAATTTTACAGTGGAGGCTGAGGTCAAAACTTTCGGTGATGATTCCGAAGGATGGGATTTCAGTGCCGTTAGTGGCATGAAGAGGTATGCTGATTGATCGGGGACCGTGCTTTTGGCCATGATTGATACTTAAGCACCAGTGTTGAGGAGGAATGGTCGGTTGTTTCGTTTGATGATGACAAAGATGTGAAGGGAGTCAGAGCACGGAGCGTTCGTCTCGCATACTCCGGGATTAATTAGTTTTTGCCTGGGGCTATGTCTTTCTATACTCATCGAAGCTCGTAATGTTTCGAGCTTTCACGAAGTCGTTCCAGGTGGGGCAAGGAGGGCCACGACAATTGCGATAATTTTCGCGGTACTTGAAGTGCGGAAAGCAAAGTCAAGGAGCCTCGATGCCCTGATCCTGGGACTTGGCGCGGTTGTCGGACTTCTCGCGACCACGAGACTTGCTTCATCCCCGTTGGATCTCTTGCCTGACCACAGCAGCGATCTGGGCTAGAAGCAGCGCAGGCTCGGAGACCACGCTGATCTGAAGGCCAGGGGACTTCCTATTTCTGGCGTGAAGACGATCAGCCTTTTCAGCAGCAGCTAACTCGTCTCACGCTGATACCTCAGTGTCAACAGCAAAAGAAATGCTGTCAGGGAGGCGTTTGGCCGACAACCTCAGGATGACGAAAAGGTCAAGCTGGCCTGCTCTGAGCGCTTTCATTCGGGCAAGGAGTTCCGAAGGCCGGAGATCGCCGAGAGTTTCTCCTCGGCGGATTCACCGTACTTCGAAAGAAGAACTTGTTTCAATATCTCGTAGCGATTCGGAGGAGGAATGATCATGTCGGCCAGGTTGTCGTTAACAGAGCTAGGGAGGTTTTTCCTGACTGCCCAATAACGAGCACTGTCAGCCGTGATCCCATCATCTTGAAAACGCTTCTCGAGCAACCTGTACTCCGGGGTACGAGTTGAAAACTGGTTAAATACGAAAGGACGATCTTTCCCAGCTGGGCGAAGGTCATGATGAACAGAATGTAAAGATTGGGTATGAAATGGGTTCGGTTGAATAACATCAAAAGGAATGCCGAGTATCGACGATTCCGAGTGGGGCCGAGGCAACTACCAATTGTGGTACGCAAAAACCACTACTCTTGAACATTTTGAATTTTAGTGAAAAAACTAAGCGTTTGTAAGCCAATTTTTTTTTACGTACTTAATTTTAAGGTTTTTAGGAATCAAAATGTATTTTTTTCACTTCAAATATTTATTTATTTATCGAGTAATTATTGTTTGAAGTCAAGACCTTTTGGACCCAAATAATGAGAGTACTTTTTACCTTACCCCAATTAATGGTCTTTTTTTAGTCGTGAAATCCCATCTGTGATCCACGTACCCCTATTAATGATCCGAAGACTCAAAAATGAGGTAAGGTTTGGTAAATTTTGCTTCGTTTCACTTCTTTGGTGTGGATAAAGTCGTCGACATGAAAAACCTTGAAACTAAGTACGTAAAAAAACTTGGCTTACAAACCCTTAGTTTTTTCACTAAAATTCAAAATGTTAAAAAGTAGTGGTTTTGGCGGACCACAATTGGGTCCATTACCTTATTTAATTAAGAAACAAAACACTGTTAAGTTTTTTTGTGGGCTACACAGATTTATTTTAATTGTAACAGCTGTTTCAACGTCTTAGCGTTTTTCATTAGATTTATTTACAAACTGTAACTCTAACGTAGTTCTCACTTGGTATATATACATTAATGTGCTCGTAGTGGGTGCGGTCAATTAATACAAAACAAGAAATTAAAAAATTCTAAATAACTAACAAGACTCACAAAATTCTTTCTCTTTTCTTTTCTTTACACTACTCTAAATTCAAACAAAAATTAATAAATAAAATAAAAAATAAAAAATAAAAAATAAAAATAAACAATAAATAATGAATAATAAAAATAAATAAAAACAAACATTAATCAGGTTCGAAATAAATTTAATAATGGTGATTTGTTCTAATCCACTTGATTATTTAAAAAACAATCAGAATTTCTCAGTCTATTTATCTCGAGAGATTCCAAAACATTTAGTAAACTTCCTTTCTGGCAAACATGTAAAACATCATACTTTCCATCAAATGAATGATTTTCTTCATTAAGGTGTCTCGAATAATTTGATTCATTCTTCCCAATATTGTTATCATACAAATGTTCACCAATCCTAGATTCAAACTTGCGACCGGTCTCTCAAATATAAACTTTACTACAACTTCCACAATTTAATTTGTATATACCTGACTTTGAGATAAATTTGTTGTCCTTGTTATTTAAACTCTTGTTATTCTTTATGAATAGTCCCAATTTTTTATCAGTTTTAAATGACACATCGATATTCTGATTTAATCTCTTAATACTCATTTTCGAGGATGTCCCTCCAAGTAAGTACGAGAAAAGTAATATCTTTTATTCAAATATAATTTTCAAGGCCATCCTTTCCATCTCCTTTCTCAATAAACCATTGACTAAAGGTGTCGAATAACCATTATTCAAAGCTCACTGTTTAGTTCTGTTCAGTTCTTTCAAATAATTGTCCTAATTCATAGGTATAGATAATAATCCATGCAAATAACAATTAAAAGAAGCAAGCTTATGTGATAATGGATGGGAGAACTATTATTTATAATCATATCAGTCTGGGTTGGCTTATGAAAAATACTAAATTGTAGTTCACTTTATAACAGGGCGATTATTAAATGAATAAATTTTAATCAAGAGAAAATTATCAATTTTATTAATTCAAAAATTAGCCTAGTTACAACAAACTGTTTTTTATTTTACTAAAATTATCACTAAATTCACTTTAATCTCAAAGGAGGCTGGCTAAGGAAGATCGTAATTTACACTTTTCTGCTGCATTATTTCGAAAACATAAGAACCTTTACCAGGTAAAGAAAAACCATTTTATTTTTCACTGTTTTCTGCCATTGGAATCTGGAAATATGCCTGCTGTAAGTCGATAGTACTAATGTTTTTCTTGATTTATCCAAAATCGAGTCCATATTAGGAATAGGATACATATTTTTCGAAGTAATTGCATTGACATCTCTAAAGTCTATACAGAATCGATAAGTACCATTCGGTTTCCTCACCATAACTGGTGCACTCGAGTATTCACTATTTTTTTATTTGATGATACCCTCAGCTAATAATCTGTCAACCTCTTCATAAGCTGCTTTTTTAATTACAGGTGACATCCGTCGAGGTTTATGTCAAACTGGCGTTTGAGAGATTACTTCAATTGTATGTTCAATTAATCCTGTTAAACCAAATTCCTTTTTTTGTTTTGATAAAATATCTTCCACTAATTTATCTACCATCTGTCTCTCAACTACATTCAACTCTGAAATTCCAGCACACTCTGCATGGATAACTATTTTTTTCTCTTTATCACAATAAAAGTATGCCATTCACCTTCTTTTGCACGCCACTGTCGCCGTCCCAGTTGCACGTTGATGTCAAAAGCAAGACAAAAATCCATTCCAAGGATTATCTCATGTTCCAACTCTTGAGCTCCTTTGAAAGAAATTACTTCACACTCATTACCTACTTCAAGTGAAACTTTCAGGACATCCATCGTTGGACTGATGGCCCCAGTTGCAGTGCGCATTAATGAATCAGCAGGTAGTAATCTGTCATTAAACTTTTTTACCAACTGTGAACCAATTAATGACACAGTGGCTCCTGGATCTAAAAGTGCTTTGTAAGGCTCACCGTTTAAAATTACGGTCAAAAAATTCCTATTATCACAACTAAAAGCAGCTAATCTTCTTTTCAAACCACTCGTCTCTGTCAAATCTTCTTTATTAACCTTCTTAATCGCTCCTTTTTTATTGTCTTCTTCTTCACCCAATAAAAATTTTACTATTTTCTCAATTTTACCTAATTTTTGGTAACTTTCTTCTTCTTCTCTGTCATTTTTCAACGAACCATTCTCTTCAATTTCTGTAACAACCTATTGTTTTTTAAAAAAACTTTTAACAGTTTCACTCTCTTTATTTAATTTTTTATCATTTTCAAAAATTTTTTTTACAATTTCTGTCGTCTTTTCTTCTGGTTTTTTTTTTCAAATTAATTCTGTCCCCCACCTTGCACGTTTCCCCAACTCTGTCTTAATGGTTCACAATTCGGGCATTTATTAAAAACACAACCTTGCATACTACAAACTTGGCATCTTGGCCCTTTTCTTGTTATATTTTGACAACTTTTAGCTACATGGCCAGTTTGATTACAAGCATAACATATTGCAGAAGGACATCATGATGCTATATGACCATCAAGCTTGCAATGATAACAAACGCCTTTGAATCCATCTTGATTTTCTGGTTTCTCTCTTTGACCAAAATTTGGAGTCCACTGGCCTGAATCTTCAGTCTGTCGTTGTACATCACCTTTAGGTAAATTCCAATCTGGTTGGATTTTTGGTTGAAATTGCTGTTGAGGTACCCCTTGTTTTTGAGGTTGACCTTGAGTTAAACCTAGAGGTTGTGATTGCAAATTTTAGTTAAAAACTTGCGCTTTATGAAGATAACTTTGGCTTCTCATTTGTGACTGTTGTGGTTGATTCTTTGAAAAACTCGAAACTGACTCCATTGCATCTGTCACTGGCTCTGTCTGTTCATCTTGATTTTTCTTCAATTTATTTTTCTTACCACTCTTCTTTTTACTCAAATCCACATTTTTAGCTTGAATCTCATCTCCGTCTATTGCTACTACTTGACCTCTAGTTTGTTGATTCGTCATTTTTGCTTCAAAAACTGCTCCTTTTATTCTCATCTTCTCAACTGCTGGTAGAGCTGTATAACGACTATCCAATTCAAGCTGTCTTTCCCAACTTCGACCGAATTGTTCAATATCGTCGAAAGAGGTAACCAAAATATGTGACATCGCTTTTCTATACGACGGTAACAAATTTCTATAAGCAATTTCGACTTGATAACGACGAGCTGGGGGATTATCAAATTTTGAAATTATAAATTTGAAACGAGTCAAATACTCAGAAATTTTCTCTCCTTTTCCTTGAGCTCGTCGTCTCAATTCGTCCAACAAATCTTCTCTGTCGTAGACACCCACATAATGATTGCAAAAAACTGTCTTGAAATCTGTCCAAGTCTTCAAATCTTTTCTTACAATTCTGAACCAAATACTTGCATTTTTCTTCAAAATGCAGGGTAAAGTTTGGATTAAATCTAAATCATTAACTCGAACTGTCGCTCTACAATCTTCAAGCTCATCCAAAAATTCTTCAGCATCTTCATCTTCTTGGCCATTAAATTTTAAACCCCAATTTCTTAACATTTTTACTGCTTGAATTTTCCTGAAATCATTCTTTGTCTCTTCTCTTCTTAAATTTTGAATTTTTCTAATATTTTTCTTCTCTGGTACAACTTCAACTTCTTCTGTTAAATTTTGAGGTAAAAATGTATGTTTTTGTGTTTTATTTCCATCAGGTTGTTGAATTTTTGATGCACCATCTCGATGCCTCCGTGGTGTAAAATTCTGCTGAATACTTTCATAATGATTTTCAGGAACTTCACAGCTTTTAGTTCTCAAATCTCTCTTCAGCTCTGTCTGCCTTGATTTAATCTGTGATGCTTTACTCGATGTAGTACTTCCAAATTCTGATAAATCTTTCTCGTCGTCATCTTCAATAAAATAATCACCATCGTCAATCTGTCTTTGTTCTATTAAATTCAAATGAACCATCAGCCTCTTTCGATTATTATCTTGATCCATTGTAAATTTTACTCTTTGCATGTTAAATTCTTCAGTATTTCCAAATAATTTTTCTTCAAACTCGTTCTCAGATGTTGAAGTTTCTTGTGGTAAATCATCAACATTTTGCGCTGGAGTAAACCATTTTTCTTTTCCGTCACTCGTCATAGGCATATTTCTGGATAAAGGTGTTTGATGTGAAAAATTATCCTGTCTTCTCCTTGATCTGATTAATTGAGCTTGCTCAAATTCAACTTTACTGAATCTTAACATTTTTGGAAGCGTGATTCGTGGCCCATTTGAAGTAGTGACTTTCGTAGTTAATCTTCTCTCATTTGAAAATCCATTAGCCACTCCACTGGTTGCTGTCATCATTGAAAATATTGTTGTTGGATTTGCCATGGTTGTGTGGACTACATCCGTTGTAGCTGTCATGACTGTAACCGTAGTAACCGCTGTTACAGAAGTTGGCGGTGGTACCACATGCAAACTGCTCGCTGGAGGTTCCGGTATATCTTCCTTCATCTGTGAATATGTCTTTGCACTCGTCTGAACTGAGAGCAAATCCGGGATAATCTCGTCGTCTTGTTTAGAATTTGACAGAGTTGAGGGTTGGCCACCTTTTGAAGTTCCATCCACTTTTGCTGGCTTCTTGCGAGACCGACCACGTAATGCCAACTGCTTCGCTTCCTCTCCAATCGCTCGTTGAAGTCCTCAGCCATATCGTCCATGTACTATGGAATATAATAACAAGAGTCAGCATGATTTTCTTTTCCCTAAACAACCTATCCCTTAAAATATTTTCATCTCCGACAACACTAAGTCCAAAATCTCTTAATTCCATTAAAATTTCAGGTAACTTTCATTTATTCACTTCTCTATTAACAGTCCGACCCTCTCTAGTTTTATTCACTTAAGTCATTATTTTCTCATGATTATCCATTTTAATATTAATTTTAATTAAAGTTTATTTTAATTTTGATCAAAGTTTAATTTTTATTTTTAAATTCAATTTAATTTTAGTTAAATTTGTTAAGGGGGGAACACGGTGTAAATCATCAAATTTTTGAGTATTTTATTTATACACTATTTATTATTATACATATTCAGAACTTTACACATAGTTAGATGCAGGTTTACAGAGTATAAAAATTTTTTTTTTTTTTTTTTTTTACAAAATGGCGGCTGTGAAGTAGAGCGCGCGAGACGTCTTTTTTATTCGGCCCACATTCTCATTCTGTTTCTGTTGATCTGAAACAAAAAAAACAGTCAAGGTGTTATTTGTTATACTTTTTTACATCCCGTAAACTAAGAAAAAAAAAAAAAAAAATTTTTTGACAAAATTATGACATTTTAAAAAAATTGACCCTTTTTTTTTCGTCAATTTGTTTATGAAAAATGGGGTTTAAATAAATTTTTTTTAGATATTGTTAGTTTACATGGTGATGAATTTTATCAGTAAAGTCTCTGCCAAATTTCAGATCAATCGGATGATTTTTAAGGAAGTTATGATGTGGGCCGTTTTCAAAAGTACAGTTTCGAGTAAAACGCGTTTAAAGTTTTTAAAAGTGATTTTTATGAAATATATAGATACCTGCATTTATCCGGCGATTCCTGCACCATAAATCATATCTTCTGGGCTAATTTCTTTGTCTTCTGACTCCAAAAGAGCTTCTTTTCGGGCTTTTCGGGCTTCGTGGGTGGATTGAGAGCGACGTTGAGATTTTTTCTTTTCACGACGCTTGTTGACGTATGCAGCGTAATGAAAGCTTTGTTCGCCGATTTCAATTCCTAAAACTTGCATGATCCATAAAATTCCTAAATAACCTTCGTTGTAGATTATAGCTGCTAATAAAGCTGCAATTTTCACGGTTTCATGCCCCGAGTGCAGGTGTTTTGGTGCGAACTTCCAGATGAGAGCATTAATACTTTCATTTGCGTTCTGGGTGTAACCACCGAGGCAGCGTTCCAACAAATCATCTCTGCTTAATTCTTCATAAATAGGTAAAATTTTTTCAGCTACAATGGGATCCAAAGGCTTATCGTGTTCTAAATCGTCATTATTACCGCGCTCTTTCTTGCTCTTCCGCTCGAGCGCTCGGATTATACCTGCGTCGCTTAAGTCTTCATAACTTGAAAACCATTTGAAATATCATGTTGAAACTATACAGGGACATTTTTGAGATGTTATAGAAGAGATTTAAGCAAAAAAAAAAATCGGCTTTTTTTTTTTTCACACCGTGTTCCCCCCTTAATTTGATTTCAAATTTGATTTTCTTATGATTAAAAAAAAAATTTATTTAATTTTCCAATCAAAATTTAATCAAAATTAAAAACTTCAGATTCAACTTCTTTTTTTTTTCAAAAGAAATTCAATTTACCAATTCCAATTCTCAAAATAAATATTTAATTCAAAATAAAAATTTCAAATTCAATTTAAAATTTTCATCTTAACTCAACCCTTGCAGTTCATTTTTTTTCCAAGCATAACCTCAAAAAAAAAAAAAAAATAATAATAATTAAACAAAATTTTAAACTGTCAAAACCTCAAAAGCTTTAATATTTTTACTCAACTGGCACACGTCAATTCCTTATTTTTTGGGTTAGTGCTGTCACAGGGCTCGAATTAAGGAATTTAATTCCTCGGAGGATCGTGATTGAACACGAGAACCCGCGGCGATCGTCGTCCGCACTCCTCCGGCCTGATGACAAAATGCACTTTCTGTGCACACGACAATCCGTCGATTTTTCTTCAATACCTGAAAAGAGGGGGGAAGACGCGTACGCGAACTAATGTTTTTATTACGCGGCGCGGCTGCTCTCCTTCGTCGGTAGTGGCGTGAGTTTACGTGGACCGATCGCAGGAACACGGGTTAATTAAATTAATGATAAAATGTAAATTTTAATAATTTTAATTAACAAGAAAAATAAATGAATCAAAAATTTACATAATATTTCAAATTAGTTCTGACTGTTTACAAACAATCCAACCCGAATGACTCTAAATCTTAAGTCGACGAAAATTGATTCTACAAAAATAAAGTTCGTCGTCTGTGTTGTGGTCGCTATCAACACACCGACACACACACACACACTCGCGCACGTCTGCTTGCTGCAGCGCGCCAAAAGAACAAAGGCTTGGACTAACTCCGATACAAAAATCTAAGTACTTCCTGTACTTCGCACACACTCTGACTCTAACCATCACACAAGCAAACATACAATGTCTAACCGCTACGCGGACTTACTTTTCTAGCAGGTGCACCTTCGCTTGATGTAACAATAATTATAATAATTACAACTAACCCGAATGGCTTCACACAAGACGACAATGCCTTCCAAGGCCGCACGCTGACTTTCCGTGAGATGTTCGCCTTCCCCGCTCCGATCCAATGACAACTGGATCACAGGAAAATCTACACAACTTCTCACTGATAACTTTATCTAACACACTCCAATAAAGTTATCTAACAACACAAAAAAGTAAATTCTATATTTGCTCTCGGATACACGTGTGATCGCGCCAAGCGCTAAACTTAGAGTAATGCTGATCGGTAGATCTCGTCATCACCTGACTTACCGATCCGCATCTGCGTTCCATAACAGTTAGCGCCGAATTCGAATTTAATCGACGTGGTAGCTGTTACAGTGCACAATAGTCACAAAGACATAAAATCTAAGCACCAGTGCTACCCGTTCTTTTTTTTCCAATCCGATCACTCAAAAAAAAAAAAAAAAAAATTATACACACACTTAAAATCTTACAACTTCAAGGAACACAAAACGTTGATAAGAAAACGGCGCACGCGCGTCTTCTCCCCTGCACACAACACGTGCGTTGTTCCTTTGTCTCGTCTCCTTGTTTACAAAAATGTTGGTGCTTAACTACGATTTTCCTCAGCCTTGCCCCACGTTGCTAGGGGCCATTTATAACAGGGCAATTATTAAATAAATAAATTTAAATTAAGAGAAAATTATCAATTTTATTAATTCAAAAATTAGTTACAACTAACTCTGTTTATTATTTTACTAAAATTATCACTAAATTCACCTTAATCTCAAAGGGGGCTCGCTAAGGAAAATCGTAATTTACACTTTTTCTTCTGTCACTATCACACGTCAAAAACCTCTCTTTACCTTTTATTTTTCGTGACTTTTGATGATTCAGCCACATCTCTCTGGTGGTTCCTCGTCGTTGTTTTTCCCGGTGCAGGTCCAAGCTTGTCTGGCCGTCGTCGAAAAACTCGTAGAGAAAACCATACTCTCTAAAACTGTTCGAGTGAATTTCCACTCGAATCGAGTGAATTTTCATTCCAAGCGCAAGTAAAAAGTGAGCCAGTCCGCTTCGAGTGAAAACCCACTATAGCATCGAGTGAAGTTCGATCACTCGAAGAAGAGTGACTTTTAATTTTACAAAAACTACCAAAAACATTAACAAATTTTTCAACTATTGAGATTTTCAGTAATTGTAAATGATTATTTTGAACTTATTATTCAAGAAAAAAAAAGAAATAAAAAAAAAAAAAAATTTTAACCGGGATTTGAACTTACGTCATTGAGAGAAAAAAAATCAAAAAAATAGTGGCCGTTGTAATTTAACCACTCGGCTATTCGACTTACTTATAGTAAGATGCTTTAAGCAGGTATAAAAATTGTTTACCTTACAAAAACTTAAATAAAATTTCAAATTGCTAAGAATTTATAAAGTTTTTTTTAACTTAACACTTCATTATTTTTATGATTCAATTAAAAAGGACACGGATAAATCAACAAAAACATAATTAAGTGTTAAAAAAAATTTTTTTTAGGAATAATTTAATAAACATCACAAATTTTTGTTAAAATTTTTTTTTTTTTAACATTTTACTGAAAAAATTTACAAAAAATAAATTAATTAAATGGAAACAAAATTATACAGAAACTGTCAAATAAATAAATTAACGAAACAATGGCATGATTAATTTATAAATGATTTTATAATCATTAATTAATGATTCAATGAGTAAAAATTATTTCCATGACTCGATATTTAATTATCAAAGATATTTCTAATAAATTAAAAAAAAATTATTATTTTTTTAGTTTTTTATTTCAATAAGCTACCAAAACAAATATAATTGTTTATTAATTAATTTATTAAAAAATTTGTTTGATGCTTAACTTATTCATTTTTAGTCATTTTTAGCTTATTGACCGCAAAAAATTTTTTTAATAAAAAATGATAAACCATAATTTAATTTTGAATAATAAAAAAATCGGCGATTATAATTAAAAACTCTGACATTATATCGAAAATAAATGATAGATATACAGTAAGTTTACAAATCTCGAGAAATCCACTCTAAGAATGAGTGCAATAAGATGATTGTAGGTTATGTTATCTTATTCACTCTTAAGTATCGAGTGATTTTTTCACTCTTTTCTCAAGAGTGGCCCGAACCACTTTATTAAGAGTGAAAAATGACTCTATTAGAGTGATCAGGGTAATTTAAGGAAATCACTATTTCTTTTAGTGAATTTTTCGCTCGAACAGTTTTAGAGAGTAGTTGTTGACACTCGATGATCGAAGAACGATGAATAAGAACGAGGCTCGACGATTCTTAACCCATTAAGTCCCAGGATTTTTTAAATTTTTCTTGTACTTTGAGCTCTGGAATTTTGATGAAAGCGATAAAAAATATTTTCAAAAAGACCATATACGACTATTTTCGGGTATGCTCTACACGATGGTGTAGTTTAAAAAAGTCAAAAATGTCATTTTCAATTATTAATTAACAAATTAAAAAAAAAAACTCAATTTTTTGCTGCATTTTTTTTTTTTTAATGAATTTTTTCAGTTGGAATTTTTTTTTTTTTCAAAAATGTGATCAGAGGTGATTACGATACTTGAAATTTATGGTAGGGTTTTTTATTTTTTATAAAAATCTTTTTTAAAAAAATAGCAGCCATAAAACGAAGTCGAAAATCTCAAATTTTTAGTTTTATTCACTTTTTTCATGTTTATTCCTTGAAATCGCACAAGTATTTAACGTTTACTGCTATTTTTTGTTGGGAAAGTCAAAATAATTGTACAAAGAAGCATTAAAATTGTAATACTTATAAAATATTCATTGTTAGGTTATGAGAGGTGATTTTTACACGATTTCAGTAGGGTCCACGGTGACCCAAACAGAGTTATTCGGAAACTTCCAACTGAAAAACGAAATGTATCAAAAAAAAACTAATGTGGATATATTTATTGTTGATTTTAATTGTTTAAACATTATTTATTTAAACAGTTGAAAAAATTTTGACAGTAAAAATCATTTGTTGAATCAAGTGAAGAAAACGAAAAATTCGAGATTTTCGCCTTGTTTTATGGCCGCCATTTCGTTAAAAAATATTTTTATTAAAAAAAAAAAATCCTACCGTAAATTTCAAGTATCGTGATCACCTCTGATCACATTTTTGAAAAAAAAAAAAAATCCAACTAAAAAATTCATAAAAAAAAAAATGCAGCAAAAAATTGAGTTTTTTTTAAATTTGTTAATTAACAATTGAAAATGACATTTTTAACTTTTTTAAGCTACACCATCGTGTAGAGCATACCCGAAAATAGTCGTATATGGTCTTTTTGAAAATATTTTTTATCGTTTTCATCAAAATTCCAGAGCTCAAAGTAAAAGAAAAATTTAAAAAATCCTGGGACTTAATGGGTTAAGAATCGAAATTGCGGGAAGAATTTAACCTTGAAAATCTTAATACTTTAGAAATCAAGAATTCCAAGAACTATTTTGGAAAATTTTATATTGACCTTACAATTTTTAGAATCAAAATTTTGGGCGAATTTAATATTTTGCAATCGTAGGATTTTGCCAGCCTCTAGTGGTTATTCGACTTGAAACGTCTCTTCAGCAATCACAGGCGTTAATAAGACGTCCATTAACTCGCTAATTAGTTGTCGGACACCAGGGTCGTCATTGGCTGGCTCTGACCAATGAGCGCGTGGTAGGGGCGTGGCCACGCCTCCACGGACGCTCCTACGCCCGCCTCTCACTCGACCGCTGCCCCTCCGTAACTTCCGGGAGGTGCTGCTCTCTTTGTGGCTCGGCGGATCTTAGCACTATTTGTGCTGCTATTGGCTCACTGCCTCGCCACTTCATTCACTTAAGTTTTTTTTTTTTTTTTTTTTTTGAAGGGTTTACAGAATTTACTGCAAACTTTCTTTCGGTCAGTTGTACGAGAATGATTTTTCATTTGGTCTCCTAAAACTTAAGTAGCTTTTTATCAATAATTTTCTCGGTTCGTTACCTTGAGCTTATGCGGTTCAATGACTTGGGTGATTTTCTAAATTTAGGACGAATAAAATTGATGATAATAAAATTCGAATTCCTTTCTTTGCACGAAAATTTCGGACTAAGCTGGCGCTGTGTCAGCAGTGGTTCCCACCGATTTAGCACACCCGTGCCTCAAAACACTGTATCAGCGGCCTTGACGGCACCTGAATATTTCCACGTCACGATATTTCGGCCTCTGATTTTTTTTATTTTTTTATTTTTATTGTATGATTAATTCTATGCCGACAGTTTCATTGTATAATGAATATCTATCTAATCTATAATATTTTAACTTTGTTCATATATAATGACTACTATCTCACTACCTAAAGCTACAAGACATTGGGTAAGCATTGTTTTGGCAACAATTGCGCTGATTAAACTACTAAATTATTGATAAGTTTGATTATAAATTAATTATGAAATTAGAATTGACTCCTATTAATTCAATTAAATAAAATGAAAAATAAAAATTCCACGCTGAAATATAATTTTGAATTTCATTAATTCAATTAGATAAAATTTAAAATTAAAATTTTGCTAAAATATGAAATCAAAATTAATTAATTTAATTAGATAAAGTACTTGTTTATCATAATTTCGATGATAAAATTTTTTCTTCTAATCGTTTTCATTAAACTTCATGAAAGAAAGTTGGTAAATTTGAAATCATGACTTAAATTTAAAAATAATTAAATTATTGATAACTCTTTATTAAAATAATTAATTAAAACAGAAAGAAAAGACTTACCAAAAAATTCAAATTGATTGTAATTATCAGAAATAAATTTTAAACTCAACTTATTTGAACGATAAGTTTCAAAAGTTTTTCCAACTCGTCAGGATTTTCTCGTACTGTTATGTGACAGTTATAATGCACATACAGTTTTATAGAAAGTAGCGTAGTTCTGCAGAAGTGTGATTATTCAGCAAATGTACGCGCTGCATTGTCGCCAGCGCGACGCCCTGGCGGGAGAAGACAACGGCCGGCCGGCCGGCCAAGGCTGGAGCAGCGCGGGGCAGTCTTGATTAAAGTAGCTTTAAAATCCACAAATTACCAAAAAAAATTATAAAAACTCGGTGACGTGTCTAATTGCTGCAACACGGCTTCTTTTACTGATTTTCAGATACAGTGCGAAGGAGGCAGCGGCAGCCGTGGCGCTCGTCTTCTTGCCGGCAGTCAGTTCTTCTTTCTTTTTCTAGCAGCTGGCTGGTGCGTGCGCTCCCTCTCTCTCGCTCTTGTTTGCTCTGCCTGCTTGGACCTCTCTCTCTCACTCTTCTTTATGCTTTCTGCAGCGCTGCGGCTGCTGCTGATAATTACTGGCACACGTCTTTCAGTGTTTTCTCTTTTTCTTCTTTTTCTTTTCAGCTCTCGTACATGAAATATTATTTACATTTTTATTTATAACATTTTCTTTATTAACCTTTATTTTGCCTTCAAAGATGAGTCAAAGTAACGAACTAAACTTCGTTACAACTCTCAACAGCGTTCAATCTATCTTTAGTGATAGATAAATCAAGAAAATTCAATGAATTATTATTCTCCCTCTATAAAGTGAATTTAATATTCTCATCAATCCTGTTTATAGAATTCAAGAAAATGTCCAGCTGTCTATCCGAACCAGTCAAACATGCAAAAAAAATCATCCACGTACCTGAACCAAAATTCGAATTTATAAAAAAGTTTTTGTTGACTTATCTTAGCTTCCAAAAAATCCATAAATATTTCTTTATTATTTCTTTATAATGGGGTAGTCCCCATTATCAACCCAATTTTACTCTTGAATACCTTCTGATCAAATTCAAAATAATTCTGTCCAAGGACTGGGTTCAGAAAATCTATAATTTCGCTAGGACGTTGAAACAGCTGTCACAATTAAAATAAATCTGTGTAGCCCACAAAAACTCAACTGTAATTTGTTTTTTAATTTAATATATGTATATTATATTAGCGCGTTTAGTGTTATAATAATATTTCTCTCACCCTGTGTTTTTTAAATAACCAGACGTGGCTCTTATAAGAAGAGATTTTTGGGTTATAATAACTTCTCTATCTCTTAGTAAAATTTCTCCATTCCTTAATAAAGACTGACAAGATGATCGGGGCTAGACTGCACATTTCCCACAGTTCCTTAGTTTTGTCTTATTTAAGACCATCACAGGAACTTGCGCGATGCGAGAACTCGCGCATCTCGCATCGCGCAGTTTGGCTGTAAAGTTAGGTTAGGACAAGTGCGCGACGCGAGCAAATTCTCGCATTGCGCGAGTTCCTGTGATGGCCTTTACAGGCACCCAGAGGCTTGGATCCTTGATTGTGTTCACGCGTTGTAAGTTTCAGCGCTCCCAAGTCCCGGTGTTCTCAGGTTATATACTGTTGGGATTCCACGGCAATGCCCAATGGTTTCCTCAGTCAATTTCCTGAGTGGGGTTGACCTAGTCACCCTAATTTTCTGATGGCCAGCAATGGTCATCACCGCATGGTCACCCCCTCGTGAAGCCGTATTTCACTGATGCGTTACCCAAGTGTCGATGCCCTATCGCACATCGTGTCAACACAAAAGTTTGGCGTCAAGGCCTTGGGCGAACCACGAACCATCGTCTTTTCATCTGAGCGATGGTAGGAATGTGACATTTGAAACTCAATGAAAGAAAATGTATTTTAGCATAAATAATTATTCTGTCAATTTTAATTTACATTAACACAAAAAATTATTGCTCAGTTCATTTGCGATATTCATCATGCCCGGGCTAATTAAGATGGATTTGGCCTTCAGTTGAAATTATTTATAAAAAGTAAGGAAATATTTTCAATTAATTTATTTTTTTAAATATAATTTTATTTGAAAGTAACTTTAGATGATAAAATAGTGAAATATTTCAGAAACTGAAGGAGTTTGAAGATTTAGAAGAAAATCAAGTAAATGTTCAAGTATACGTTTGTGCTCGAATGCATACAAAAATATTCAGTGAAGTAAAAGCTAACATTCAACTTTTGAAAGTAAATCATCATTTAACTTTTTATAAAAAAAAAAAAAAACTGAAAATAATTTATGAAATGATGAAGTTATATAAAAGCATAATAAACAAAACACTTTTGATCAATTAAAATGAAATCAAAATCAAAGTTTTCTAATAAAATGACATAAATATTTAATAAAATGAGTATAAATAGATAGATTGACGTAGTTTTAAATGCGCGCAGCTTACTTTCTAGTAAATTATAAAGTGTAGAAGAAGCCACAAAATGTTTACCAATTAAAAGAATTTGAATTTTTTTTCCATGTAACATATCTGGATTTGGGTATGTTGGGGTTATTGTGCGAATAAGGGTAATTGTGTGAACTTCAACAGCAAACAGTTATTATAAATCCTGGAAAATTCTAAAATAAGTAAGAAAAAATTTTCTAAATATTTTATTGTATAAAATGTAAATGTGCCACCTTACTTTTTAATTTAAAATAAATTTAGTGAGTAAAAAAATCATAGTGACATTCAAAATTCGCACAATTACCCAAACACAGAGTCTTTGACGTCATTCCGGGCGAGCTTCCATAACTTTTAAATTAAAACAGCTTTTCGTCTCGCTTTTTGTTCCACGCAGTTTACGTACCTACAGTAACAATTGGTACCTTCCTAATTAAAACTTAAAGATTGGAGTACCTAGCTTCTTGCGCGCTTTTTTTTAATATACGTAAGTAAAATACGAGGTAAAATCACAAAAAAGTAGAAAGGAAAGAACATGTGCTACTTTCAAGAAAATTTATCAGTGCCCTTCGAAGAAAAAAAAAAAGGAAAAAAAGGTTAATGCTGTGGGTGTTTTTGGAATCTCATTGCAGTCAGTGGGAAAATTTTTTTGCGGTTGGTACCCCTACGCCTACTGTCTGCAGAGTGTTTGGAAACGGCTGCAGCCAGTGAAATTTTAAAAACAACTGTCGGTTGAGACGTCGATTTATGTGATGAAAAACAATGACCTTTTTTATATTTCAGCCTAATTAATAATGATTAAAACTGAATCATATTTTCTCAAATGAGTTTTCAACATTTAGAAGTAATGAGACCTTCAAATTATCGAAAATTTACTATTATTGCAAAATAACAAATTTCGAGGTTATGGTATTTTTTTCTAAAAATTGATAATATAATATAAACTTTTTTTTGGGTAGCTAATCATTTAATGAATTTGAAAAAACTATTCTTGGATTAATTAGATGCATTGACAATTGCAATTTGAAAAAAAATAAAAAACGGAAAAACATTTTTAATAAAAAACTAGAACTGAAAAAGCATTTAAGTTTCAAATTTTTCATGAACAGTGTATACAAGCAATTATTTCAATTATGAAAATACTTATTTTTGGAGTGCAATCATCAAAAAGAAACAAATAAAGGCAACAAAGTCTTTAATTTACGTCGCGTCATTTATTTAAAAAAAAAAATATCTTAATACTAAGGTATTCGTGTATACTTTTTGTTCTGAGTAATACATTTATTGTTTAAATTTTTTAATGTTATTTTCTTTAATTTATATTCATAGTAGTATAAATGATTATAAAGTTTTGAGTTAAAAAATCAAGGTTAAAAGAGTATTTATTTTTATTGTTATTAATTGTTTTTATATGTTTCCTCTTCTTCTACAGAAATATTGTAAATTTTAAAAAGGCAAAAAATTACTAATGTTGCAGACTTATTTATTATTAAAGATGTTAAAAAATTTTTGTCAACTCAAAATCTAAAAAAGAATTTGACCATAACCTCAAAATTTGTTATTTTGCAATAATAGTAAATTTTCGATAATTTGAAAGGCTCATTACTTCTAAATGTTGAAAACTCATTTGAGAAAATATAATTCAGTTTTAATCATAATTAGTTAGGCTGAAATATAAAAAAGGTCATTGTTTTTCATCACGTAAATTGACGTCTCAACCGACAGTTGTTTTTAAAATTTCACTGGCTGCAGCCGTTTCCAAATACTCTGCTGCCAGTGGGGGTACGGCTACCAACCGCAAAAAAATTTTTCCACTGACTGCAACGAGATTCCAAAAACACGGTGTAGCTAACAAGTTAAGTATCCCAGAATAAACCCTGAGATAAAAAAAATAGATAGAGATCGATTGGTATTAAACCTGGTACTAAAACAGTGTTCAATGAACAAGAAGAACAGGAATTGGTAAATTGGTTTTTATACTTTTCCGATAATGGCAAGCTATTGTTATAAAATCCCATTTGATTAATAGTGTTGCAGATACATGCATTAAAATGAAAAAGCCCAATCCTTTCGCTAATGACAAACAAGATTATGATTGGTACGATGGATTTTTAAGAAGAGCTAAGGTAAATTGTTTCAACAGGGATTGTTTCAAGAATGGTTTGAGATTACTGGAGGGTTGAAAAAAAGACTCATTAAATATATAACCAGACAGAATTTTGAACTCTGATATCCTTTAACACTAAATCCAGTGCCGGAGAAAGTTTTAACTAGAAAAGGTGCAAAAAATGTAGCTCAAGTCACAGGCAACAATGAAAAAGAAAATGTTACTGTTTTGGTTAAAGGAAACACATCTAGCGAAAGGAAAAATTTGCAAAATAATCTAGCCAAATTTGCTTCTAAAGACTTTAGTTTTGGTGCAGTGAAAATCAATGGATGCAATCTAATAATTTTTTTAAATACATGGCCAACATTTTAAACCCTTAGCTGGAAGCCAAAAAAATAAAGAAACCAGTCATTTTTTACATTGACGGACATATCTCTCATCTAATCAGTGCTTTAAGTAACTTCTGTTTAGCACATGTAATAGTGCTAATTTCATTACCATCCAATACAACTTACATCGTGCTACCGCTGGATGTGGCTTTTTTTAAACCACTCAAAATCTTTTGAGAGAATTTTGTGAATGACTTTTGTTTTAGATCATTTGTCTTTAGCCCACAATAAAAACAATTGGTACTTTTGCTCCAAAAAAGTTTCGAAAAGTCTGAAAGTAGCTGAGTATTTTAAAAATGGGTTCAAAAAGAGTGGGTTATACATTTTTTTTATTGCAGCAATTGACATGCCAATTGACATGCATTTTTGTAAAATCTGGCAACGAAACTATGTCAATATCAGTTGAAAAAGCAGAAGTTAATGGTGCATCTATCATTTCAACAAATAAATTTGTAAGAGACCTTTCTGACAGTCAAGGTTTTTCTAGATCCGTTCAAATTATTGAATTATTGTGTTAAGTACTGAAGAAGACAGAAAATATTATTTGAGATCCTTTGAAAAAGTTTTAGGAAATTCCAAGGTTTCTGAATTTGGAGCAAATTTTAAAAATAAGTGGCATGGACTAGAAGCCACTAAAAGTCTATTTGAAAAATGGTATAGATTGCTACATCCGGAAAGTTTAACCAATTTTCGATCGGTAACTATTGTCTAACTTTCTTTTTTTTAAATATAATTTTAATTCATAATGATACGTAAGAATGTCTCCTTGATAATTTGTTGATCTTTGAATGACAGAATCATAGTGAATTCTCATAAATTCACCACTTATAATGGTTGTTTTGTCAATAAACTTAAAGACCCAGATTTTTCAGATGAGACAATACATTCAAAACAAATTTAAGTAAGTTTTGCAATCACTTATAAGTCTTCTAAAAAAGTATCTTTTTATTTTATTTTTCTATCAGTACATTAATCTATAGAGTTGTGAGACTCCGAAGAGAAACACAGCTGCGCATAGAGGTACTATCTTACAACAAAGAGTAATAGAAAATAAAATAATTAATAATAGTATAATGTTATATATACATAAATATCAGATTGTAGTTATATAATAAAAATCAGTAATATGAGATCAAAACTTAAATATTATAATTGATAATTTTATAATAATGTGATCATTGTACTAGCCCTGAAGATGTCATTAAAACAATGACGAAAAGTCGGCATATAATAAAAAATTTTTAATAAAAAATTTTTTTTATTTGTTTGTTGGACCAACCATCACTCCTTATATTTTAATTAAGTTTTTTCTTCACTATTTTGGAGCATTAAAAAATCTTCAAGTCACTAGGCAGCTTATTGAATGTTGTAATTAAGATAAAGTAGTAGCATATCTTGTAGATATTTTTATTGATTAATGGTATAATCAGTAGTTTATTCTTAGGGTCATTCAACGCTAAAGTGGTGATTTTTTTTTTTTGATTATGGAAAATGTAATGAAATTTTTGAGTGGCATATTATATCTATTTTTCGGAAACATATTGGTTACAATACTTTTTTTACGTTTTTTCATGTTTTTTCACTGTTTTCGTGAACCAACTGCTTCCATTGAATCTATCAGTGAAAATACGGTAAGTTGGTAGAACTGTTTCTGCTTTCCCACAAAAAAAATTTGTGAGGTTATCTTTGCAAATGATTAAGCAGGCCATAAAAAGTGATCCTGCCAAGTCTCAATTTATAGAAGTAAGTACTTTTTATTTTACAAAGCTTAAACATTCTCATTTTTTCATATCCCACCCGTCACAGTTTAAATGGTTTTATTAATATTATTCGATTTAAGTTTATTTTTAATGTCCAACTTTTTTTTTCCAAATCAAGTGCATCATTACCCAGTGGTTCATTATTTTTTTGGATTATTTAAACGATTATTTATTGTAAAAATAGTGTGACGGGTAGGAAATGTGACGGGTTTTATTGTTTTCAAAATTCAACATGAATCTATTCTTTGCATAAAAATATAAGCATTTGTCAAACCTAACCTTTAATATGAAATTGTGTGAGCATGATTTTTTATACTTTAAATTAAAATTCACGCTTGTTTATGCATTAAAACTTCAAAAATGCAAAAACTAACTTTTATTTTTAATAAAAAAGGATATTTAACGTAAAGGATAAACTTTGTAATGATAAAAGGTGCTTATATAAATAATATGAAAAAAAATAGGAGCATGAAAAATTTTTATTTTTTTAAACTGCAAGAATCTCAAGGTTCAAAGAGATCCACTCGAAACCAAAAAAAAAAAGAAGAGTAGAGTAAAAAAATGTTTTAAAGTGATACGTAATGTAGCAGTTTTTTAAATTGATTAAAAAATGTAAATTTTCATAATTTAAGCTTTAAAACATTAATAGTATAATAATATAGTATTTTAATCTAATTTAAAGTATAATTTTTAAACTTAGTTGTTTAAATCTGTAGTTTTACTTTTGAATTGAACTCAATGTTGCTGCAAGGCAAGCCTTGCGTTCATGTTTTATAGTACTTTCAATGTATATACACACATATACGTAGTAAAATAAATAATAAAAGAAAAAAATGTTTTTTTTTTTACTTCATTTAAATTATAAAGATCTCAAAAAATAAAATAATTAACAAATAAAAAGTATTTTGAAGAGTTTTTTTTATTATTAACAACAATAGAATTAGTAAACGTTTTTTAACTAAAATAAAAACTATATCGCTATGAAAAGTTAATATATAATTATAAATTTCGTGATTAAGCTATCACAGTTAGCCACAGACCAGTTACATAGGTCAAATAAACATAATTTGGTCTATATAAGCATACGTGTCCCACCCGTCACGGTGAATTTTTTTTTTAAAAAGGTTAAATTTTCTTTTTTTACTAAACTCAAGGTCAGAGATGATAGCTTATACGTTTAGGTACATCATATATTTTTTTCAAATTTTGTTGTCAGGATTCGCAGATTTTTTCAAGAATTCATTGCAACAAAAAAACCCACTTCCGTTTCGTGTCCCACCCGTCCTAGCCCTCTTTTTTTTCAATATCTCCTTCAAAATTAATAATTATTGAAAAAGTCAAATACGGAAATGATCTACACGCCAAGAGCTTTCAGTTAGTCGTAAAGTTTTTAATAATTATTTTATTTTTATTTGTTTAAATTTACTTGAAAGTTCTACAAATGTCCCACCCGTCACGCTGGAATGAGCTTTAGTGATACTAGTAGATGTCTTGAAGATCACTGCAACTCGATCATAGGAATGAATAAGAGAAACCAAGGTGTAACATGGATTAAGGCTAGGAGGTGGTTTAATTTTAATGTCACAATTTATCAATCCAAGAGCAGATTTTTGTACCATATGTTAGGACGCTATAAAAAAGTGCATAATAAATGATCATAAGAATATCAGAATTCATAGTACTTTTGAATAAGACAAAGAGAATGGTTCTCAATTTCCTGACAATATTGTTAATATGATTCTTTCAATTTAGATTATAGTCAATAGTAATGCCAAGATATTTAGACGATTCAACCCTTCTCAGTATATTACTACCTATCGGGTTTTACATTAAACTTGAACGAGCAACTAACAAGTTCTTGTGAAATTAGTCATTCAGTCGTAGGGTTGCCACCGGTTGGGTAAGCCTCCTCGGGCAGTGGACAAAAATTGTGGATCGCGTGCTTTCCTGTGGGGTTAGCCGTTTGCAAAAGGGCCCAGCGAACTTCGTCTTCTTGGTCCAAGAGGAGTTCCAGCACTCTGGCCATCGGCCACTCGCCTGGCGGTAGATTTTTTGTTTTGACTAAAACCAGAGTATCTTTGAGTTTCGTCCATGTGCGACGCCATTTTGGACGTACTTTGAGAATCCGCAAATATTCATCACTCCATCTAGACCAAAAGTTATGCATAAAAGAGGCGATATATTTCCTCGACTTCGTCTTGGGCTACAATAACAGCGGGCCTCCACTGCAAACTTTAGTCCCTCTGGGAATAATATACTTATTGAGTACATGACAGCTGTTTCGGCACTGCGTGTCTTCTTCAGATGTTAACGGCTGACTGAGCAGATTACATACATATTATATATATATATATGTATAC
The DNA here is from genome assembly GCA_038277355.1 of Encarsia formosa. NCBI lineage: Eukaryota > Metazoa > Arthropoda > Insecta > Hymenoptera > Aphelinidae > Encarsia > Encarsia formosa. The sequence goes on along the minus strand of CM076185.1, from coordinate 49,948,104 downwards.
TAGGGGGGTACCCCCCTGCTCGCTTCGCTCGCCAGCCCCCCAGAATTTTATGCTTGAATCTACACTTGTACCTACGCTTATACACATACTCTTGTGTCTACCTCTGTACCTACTCTGATACATACCATTGTTTCTACTTTTATAGCTTATGACTACACCTGCACCTTATTTCGTGCCTACCTTTGTTCTCACCTTTCATCTTACTCCAAACCCGTGTACCCTTGTTCTTACCGTTGTACTTACTGCTTTTTTTAACTAAGCTCTTACCCAGGAATATGCTCATGTTTATATATATATTTCTATCATGGTGATAACTGGTGTTTGAATTTTTTTCATGCTTTTATTTCTAATTCTAAGACAACTTTGTTCTAATCTTTGATCAAACTTTCATTTCAATCCTTTGTTAAACATCTGTTTCTATGCTTTTACCGACTTATTTTCGTCTTTTTATTTATTAACCTTCCCTGCTTTATAACCTTGCTACTATCCACGTCTCTTGAGTATTTTTTTCCGACTCTCTTTACTACGTCTGTTGATTTTTTTACTTCCTACATTTGTTAATAATCTTGTGCTTACTACCTATTTTTTACTCAAGCTTCTAACGCCGAACCTTCTGCACATGCATTTGTTTCTACATCTGTTTCTAGTCCCATGCTAACTCTAGTTCTTTATTATTTTTTTTTTTAATCTTCTACACTGAATCTAGCCTTGTGTATAATCTTTTTTATCCTCTTGTACTTACTACTCTAAATAACCCTATAACACACCTTGTTCATAACATTGTTTCAAACTTGATAACTACTGTGGTAACTTCATTGTACCTACTGCCGTACCTGGACTTGTCATTACGTCTGTAACTTTGAACCTACGCTCATATGTACATTTTTGCTTAATATTGTTTCTATCTCTTTCACATGAATCTACTTGCTTAAGTTTTGGTGTTTGCTGTTGTTTTTTCTTTTTTTCATGCTTTGGTCTCTTACTTTGAATATTTGTTCTCAACTTTGTGAAAACTATCTTTTCTATTGTTCTTCTCAAATTTTTTTGTAATTGCAATCGTGAAACTAATCATCTTCATACAATTTTGCCCACACAGCTCTTTAACTTTTTTGACAAATATTTCCTACATCCTTTAACATTTGGTATCAACGCTTTTTCTACGTAGGTCTGTCCCAATCAACCTATCTTGATTAATATCGAAGTTTATCTTACGACACCAGTTTCCAGCCATGTGTAGCCTCTTTCACTTTGTTATTATTTTCATACTTCAATTTGTAACTTTGAACGTATATTGTACTTTTTTTTTTTTTTTTTCTCAACATCTAACCCTGAAACTAACATCTTTTATACTATTGTTTTCGATCCTGTACAAACCTTTGTAGATAAACACTTACCCACTTTTGAATCTACTGATGTACCTATCCTCTTGCCAAACCTTGAAGCTCTCTAAACGAAGCGCACGCAACATTGTATTATATTATCTAAAACAAGTTTTGTCGAAGCTTCATTTAAATTAATCGACAATAAGTTATACAGTAGAACCTGTGTACATTGACCACCTCCCGTTCCAAGGAAAAGTGGCCAATGTATGCAGGTGGCCAATGTACAAAGGAAAGTGAAGGGGTGGGCTAAAAAAAAAGTTTCAAATTTTTAGTAATGTATTACAGTTTAATTTTCTAATTGAAATAATCTGTGATCTTCGTTTGCTTAGCAGCACAAGCTGAAGAAATCCACTTGGCTTCAATCTCAATATATAAATCATATAAATGTTCAACATTAATTTCAACTTTTTCTCAAAATCGAATGATATCGATAACACTCTTTAAAGCTTCATCGTAAGATAAATATTTTTTTATCATTTGATTTGTGTCCTCTTCCTCATCTTCGTCAATTTCTTCATCATGATTCTTTTGAGGTTCGAGGAAAGATTTTAATACTTCTTCAACGGCTTCATCAATGGTAACTGGGAACGGCTCATGAACAAGCTTTCCTTCATCTCGCTGTTCGATTTTATTGATTGAAAGAAAATCATTTGGAAGAATTTGTAAAACTTCTGCTAGAGGCGCTTCATCATCAACGGTCTGAGATTGTTCAGATGACACAGGGAAGTCAGCACGAGAAAACACTTCTCAAAAGTTGACTGTTGAACTTCTTTCCAAGAAGCATACATCCATCTTATTGCGTGTAAAACAGTAATGGATTTTTGAAATTCTGCTCTTGAGCCATCTTTTTCAGCAATAGCAATTAAAAATCTTAACATTTTCGGTCTGTAACGTGCTTTCACAGCTCTGATAATTCCTTGGTCCATTGGCTGAATTTCTGATGTTAAATTGGGTGGTGTATATACCCTTTACCTTTGCGGTACGTTCAGAGTTCAAATTCATTTAAACTTTTGTGGTTACAGATTCATTGGTTTTGTTTCAGTTTGTATACTAATAATTATTATTTTCATGATTATAATCGGATAATTTCGAACACTTGATTACATAATTATTTTTTCATTAAATCTATTCTCTAGATGTTTTGATTTAATTGTAATATAAAAATTAAAAATAAAAATTCAAATTTTAAATTTTGTTCTTCAACCAATCACATCACGAATAAAATGCTGACATTCTTTTTGGGTTCTCTCTTTTATCTTTGGATATTAGTTAATTTTTTTAAGGCTTCGTAGTTACTTTTTAAATTTCTTCTATAGATACATAGCTGATAACTTGTATCAAAAATTGGCGATGTGGGTAGAAACTGATAACATATATCGAAAATGGGGGCGTAAGTAAAAAAAGGGCATGGGGGGGTTATTAGAAAAGGGTTTAATTTATTAGCACGGGAAAAAAAGCAAACGCACGGGAAATTTTAGGTCAAATTCACGGGAAAAAAGACATTTGCACGGAAAAATAAGTGATTAAACGGGAAAGAAAATAAATGCACGGGAAAAAAATACTTGAGCGGAAGTTAAATGTATTAAACGGGAAAAAAAATATATTGAATGGGAGTAGAATTAACATTGCGCGGGAAATAAATGTATTAAACGGCAATAGAATTGATCTCGCACGGGAAAACGTCATATATTTTCTAGTGAATGGATTATCCCACGATTCGATTCGATTTACTATTGCACCTGCCACACTGACCCAGTTAATAAATTTTGTTTCCTGCCCTATAAGTCACTTTGTTGTAAGTTAATTTATAGTACCCCTGGTCACTCTAACCACAAAATCAAATCTTTGATGCGTGTTTTCGGTGACTCGTACTATAAAATAGTATATAGTACGAGTGCAGTACGTCAACAGGGCTTGTTAAGAACCTCGTGCTGTGCTTCGCTACGTACTTGGGTCCTTCAAACCACCCCGGTGACGATGCTGCACCTGTACTATAATATACTATTTTAAGTGCATTTATTATTCTACCTACGAGAACGTGTTATTATATATTATATCTTTGTTATTTACTTCGTTGTAATCTAGTTTTAAGTGCATTTAATTATCTATTTATGCGAACGTGTTACCATATATTTGTATCACTCGATGTACTTGTCAAGCGACCAAATAGGGTTATACCCCAAGGCCGAAATAAAAACCTTATATAGTCAGTCAGTCAGGGTTGGATAAGTTTTTTTGGATCATCGATTGCAGAAACTTTGGAAATTGCTTTCTGGTACCGAATGATGAGCAAAATCATCAATAATTTTTCTAAATGGTCCTTTTTTCGATTATCCACACAAAATGTTTGAATTATTTTTGTTTTTTAAATAATTTTAAAACAATTTGTGTTTAAAGCCCATTGCACTCCTAGACATGTGTATCCTTGCATGTTTTTGTCTCTTTATGAACTTTAAGAGAAAAATATTTTCAAATCTTAACTCAAAAAGTATAAATCTGAACAATTTATATTTCAAACCTCAGAAAATGCTAAAAAGTACTTCTAGTAACAAATTATTCCTGTTCAATTTTTTGAGTTTGGACTTGAATTTAAGTTGGTTGAGATCTTCTTTATATTGAATATTGAATCGATTGGGATCTGTCTTGAGTTTTATTTATTTTTTTTATTTTAACAAAGAACTTTTGAAGAAACGATAAGTCTCGTCTATGCTGTGCAATAATATACGGATTTACCTTATTGATCTAACCTGTCGACTAGGCAAGCTATTTTCGACCGAACAAATTATATTATAGATTTTTTAAAGTATTTTTGGAAAAACCTCGGTCACGATTATTTTAATTATTATTTTGGTCAATGTTCTTTTTACAGGCATCACGATACTGTTACTGCTTCAATAAGGCATGTTCAACAACGAATATTAATACACAACGTAGTCAATATTTATCTCATTGATCTAAATGTAGTACACAGTAAATTTCGTTTAAAATTTTTATCTTATTTTTTTTCAACAATCCACTTTGTTATTAGGTATTAATATTCGTTGTTGAACATACCTTATTGAAGCAGTAACAGTAATCGTGATGCCTGTAATGAGGACATTGACCAAAATAATCCTGGCCGAGGTTTTTCCAAAAATCCATTAAAGATACTTTTACAAATCTATACTATAATTTGTTCAGTCAAGACACATCCCAATTGATTCAATATTCAATATAAAGAAGATCTCAACTAATTTAAATTCAAGGACCATTTAGAAAAATTATTGATGATTTTGCTCATCATTCGGTACCAGAAAGCGATTTCCAAAATTTCTGCAATCGATGATCCAAAAAAAGTTATCCAACCCTGAGAGGAGGACCCGCTAGGACTAGACATTTGGGTTACTTCTTTGGGTTTTTAGCTAATTTTCAAACAATTTGTGTTCAAAACTTGAGCCAAAGGCGAGAGTGTCAAGGGTTTGCTAAGGGTTGGCTCATACTTTTCTAGCGTCGAGTGTAATGTTTTTTTCAACTCAAAGCAAGGAGTTCAAACTTCCTGTTTGGGAAAAATCAGAAAGTTTGAACTTTCTGCACCGTGTGTGAAAAATAAATTTTATAGAGTTAGGAAGTTTTTTTAATCACAATTTTAATGTTTAGAAGGACAATAATTGATGCATTTATCGCAACGTATTCAAAGTTTTTGCGCGAATGCGGAGATCTAGAGTTTTGCGCGCACGCGGAGATCTAAAGTTTTTGCGCACACGCGGAGTACCTAGGTTTGCGCGCACGCGGGATAATTTAGTTTGCGCGTACGCGGAACACCTAAGTTGCGCGTACGCGCAAATCTTTATTTGAAAGGGTAAGTTTGCGCCTACGCGGAGACTCCTCCGCGTACGCGCACGAGTACATACATGAATACATACATTGGATGATAATTACAAAATAAAAAAAAAAAATAAATAAATAAGGATTTAAAGTTAGTAGTAAGGCAAAGGGGATTCAAGCAGGGGGGGAGATTAAAGGGGGGAGGGAGAGGGGGGGGGGCTTGATCCGCGAGGGGGGAAGGGGGGAGGGCGATCAGAGAGTAAAAGGGGGGGACGCGCGCCGCTGCAACGCCGCCGCTGCAGCGTCTTCTCTACCGCTGCATCACTGCTCTGCTGCACCGCTGCACCACACCCCCGCTGCACCACACCACCACTGCACCGCACCACCGCTTCCGCTGCACCACCGCACCACCGCTGCATCTCTGCTGCGTTTCCTCCCTCTCTCTCTCACACCCCCCGAGGACCCTGCTTATCCGAGAGTAGGGGAACCCAGAGGACGATTATTTCTTTATTCATTTTTTAATAGGAAGCCGGGGGGGAGGTACTTATTTTTTCAATTTTTTTTTCAATTTTCAATTTTTACTTTTTTCAATTTTTTTTCATTTTTGCTGCTTATTTTTTGAGGATTATTTCAGCTTGTTATTTTCAATTTTTTTAATTTTAAATTTTGTCTATTTTTAAAATTTTTTCATTTTTCATTTTTTCAATTTTTCAATTTTTAAATTTTTTTCAATTTTCAATTTTTTTCAATTTTTAAATTTTTTTTCAATTTTCAATTTTTACTTTTTTCAATTTTTTTTCATTTTTGCTGCTTATTTTTTGAGGATTATTTCAGCATGTTATTTTCAATTTTTTCAATTTTAAATTTTGTCTATTTTTAAAATTTTTTCATTTTTCATTTTTTCAATTTTTCAATTTTTAAATTTTTTTCAATTTTTTCAATTTTTAAATTTTTTTCAATTTTCAATTTTTACTTTTTTCAATTTTTTTTCATTTTTGCTGCTTATTTTTTGAGGATTATTTCAGCATGTTATTTTCAATTTTTTCAATTTTAAATTTTGTCTATTTTTAAAATTTTTTCATTTTTCATTTTTTCAATTTTTCAATTTTTAAATTTTTTTCAATTTTCAATTTTTTCAATTTTTAAATTTTTTTCAATTTTCAATTTTTACTTTTTTCAATTTTTTTTCATTTTTGCTGCTTATTTTTCGAGGATTAATTCAGCATGTTATTTTCGGGTAGGCTTGACTGCGAGAGGATCGCAGCATGCAACTCTCCGCGTGCGCTTCGACGCCTGAGCAGATGTCCCGATGCACTTGACTTTTAAAAGGACCTGCCGTCGCGGTACGAATACTAAGAACGAAGCCGCTTGAAATCTTAGCGCTCGTCGAGCCCCTGGAAGCAATAAAGTAATCAACTGATTGCTAACGAACTTTTTAGAATTTTCCGTGTGAAAATTTTCACCCCCACCATGATTTTTTCTCTAAAATTAACGAATTTTCGGGAGGGCTATGGGATTTTAGTTCAGTGCAGGACTCAGTACGTATCCAGCCTTCGAAGCAGACAACATACTACACTCTCAACCTACAAAAATAATAAAGTAAGTTTTCTAAATAATTTTATCTTAATAAAAATAAATTATATTTTATCTAATGTTTTTTTAAATAAAAAAATTTTTTTGTTTACAGATGTCGTCCTTCATAGATGAGATCATCAATAAGATGAAAAAAAATACGACTAACTTATACAGTTTATCTCCTGATGGAGATAAAGTGAAAGAACGCGAAAAAAAAGAAAAAATAATTGCTAAAAATCGATCCTCGATGAAAAAAAATAATATTGAAATAGCTGAACCCGAATTCAGCTATTCAATTTCGCTGCCTCTCATTGAAAATGATTTTCATATTGATGAGGGGGTCAGCAGAAAAAATAGCCCGCTTAATCAGGGTGAGTACACCAGGGCTATGAGGATTAGAGAGTTTCATAATGCAAGGTGCTACCAGTTTGCTAAATATACTGTACATGATCTCTCATTGGCTAATCATTTGCCATGTTATTGGGAGGACAGTTGTGAATTTTGTGCTGATCTTAACAACGGCAAAAATCCGTTAAAAATATTAAAAAAACGACAATTCTTACAACTTCAACCCGAATTAACATTACAAGAACTCATACAACAACAGCAACGAGAGCAACAACAAGAAGAAAAACAAAAAGAACCACAAAAACAAAAGCAACAAGAACAACAGGAAGAAAAAAAACAAAAAGAACCACAAGAACCAAAACAACAGCAACAAGAACAACAGGAAGAGTCAAAGCCTAAACAAAAACAACAACAACGCAACAATAAAAGAAGAGCACTCAACGATATTATAAACATAAATAGTGATCAGTTTATTCGAAAGAAAACTTTTAATTATAAACCCCATGGAGCAGCTGCAAAGGAAAATTAATTGAACTTTAATTTTGTGTTTAAATTAAATTCTGTGTTTAAATTTTGTGTTTAAATTAAATTGTGTGTGAAAATTAAATTGTGTATTAAAATTAACTTGTGTGAATTATGTGTTTAAAATAAAAATCAAAAATTTTAAATAAAAGTGTTTTTATTACCTTATCTTTAATTTATTGTATTTAATATAAGATTTTCAGCAGCTGACCAGGAGAAGAGAAGTAAGAGGAGTAGAAGAGAGGGACAGAGGGAGAGAGACGTGTAAGTATTCGTGTATGCATGAGATTTTTAGGTACAGGCGTTCGAGAAAAAAGAGAGACGCGCGTGCATGCAGCAGCAGCAAGAAGATCGTGCACACGCACTGCACACACCCACGCAAGCAGTGTAGAAGAGAGAGAGCGAGAGAGAGAGAGCGAGCGAGAGGGAGAGAGAGCGAGAGGGAGACACAGCAGCAGCAGAGAAGAAGACGCGCGCGCGCTGCACCGCACCACTACACCGCACTACTACACCACACCACTGCACCGCACTGCTGCCACTGCACCACTGCACCGCACCGCAGTCTAGGAGAGAGAGAGAGAGAGAGAGAGAGAGAGAGAGAGAGAGCGAGGGTTATCGATATAGATATAGCTGCTAGCGTTATTACCGACAGCTGAACTTTCTCTTCCTGCTACTAGACGTCGCTGCACAGCAACAGCGCCGCCTGCGGATGGTCTTGCAACTAACTCTTGTGATTCCCTCGGCTGGACCAGCGGCGCTAGGGGATTCACACGGCAGGAGTACACTGCGTCTGCGTCAAGCGGCTGCGGCGGTGGCTTGCGTGTAGGAGGTTTATCTATACGCACGGCCTCTGTATCAGATCACTTTTGGTCGAGGAGTCGTACAGTTAACACGGCTCCTCGATCAGCAGGCTGTGAGAGTAAGATATAGCTAAAGGCGCCTAGTTATACGCTTACTCTCACAGCCTGCAGCATCCTATAGCTATATGTATATAGCTATAGGATGAGCATACATAAGCGATATATATATATATATATATATAGCTTATGCTTGCTCACAGTCATACCTTAGTATATAGAAAGTATTAATGAAACTCTTTTATTTTTTTAATTATTCTTTTTCATGCTAGACGGCTCTAGTGGTGTGGGAGGGGGGGGGGTATTCGAAGCACCCTCTAGCGGTGAAAAAATTTATTTAGCTTATGTTTGCTCATAGTCATATCTTAGTATACAGAAAGTAAGAATGAAGCCATTTTATTTTTTAATCATTCGTTTTCATGCTAGGCGGCGCTAGTGCTGTGGGAAGGGGGGGGGGGTATTTGAAGCACCCTCTAGTGGCAAAAAAGTTCTATATACGAAAAGACAGGTTAGAGTTAGACATCATTCTCTCACTTGACTCTCACTGAAAAGGTCGTCGAGGATCCTCTCTCTTTCGGTTGGTAGTAAGTCTAATGTAATTTTTATATAATTTTTCTAAGTTTTTTTCGCTTTTGTAGATATGGTTGGAAAAATCGTGTACCCAGATGTTGGTCTTTTAACGATCAATGATATTGAGCACTCAAAGGAGTACCAGGTGACTGATGTATTCGACTACCTTAAGATTGTAAATGAGGGTTACGGAGACAATGAGTATGAAAAAGTTGGGTTGGTTTTGAATAATGAAATTAAACTAAAAATTCCGCATGGCTTGTTTTGTTTCGTTTTATCAAAAAGACCTTATATAGATGCGTTAATTAGTAAAGATTGCTTATCAATTAAAGTACAATTTGTAGATGATTGTGACATGATTACTTTATATTTTGGAAGGTATAAATTGTGTGGTGTACCCTACGCTCATTTTCCTATGTATGATATTTATTCTCATGATTGATTGAAAAAAAAAAAAAAAAAAAAAAAAAAAAAAAAAAAAAAAAAAGGAGAGAAAGAGTTAACAGGGAGGTAAATGATTATTGGTTGCACCTCATGGGAGTCGGGCGTTGGCTTGGAGCCCGACTCTACTCTTTCTCTTTTTTTCAACTAGAGCGTGCTAGTAGCAAGAGACCTCAGGTTTTTTAATACTTACGAAATTAATTAAGCTTTATTGATAATTTTAACGCGATCATATTATTTTCTATTGTTAAATTTTACTCAAAGAAGCCTTTAGATTTGACCGTTTTTTTAATTGTTCGTGAAAATAAAATTTAATGTTTTATAAGAAAGGTTCACAGCTCCAAACCTCGCTGTGAACTGTAAAGCCCAACCAATCAATTGGCTTTCCCATGACTTTCTTATTGTTTTTTTACTAACGATCGACTTCATCTACTCCTACGAGTTTAGGCCATCTATTATTAAGCCAAATTTTTAATTTGTACGCGTTATTGTAGGTACACGCACTAGTACCTCTTTTTCTAAGCCAGTGATGTTCACATTTGAATGAATTCGGACCCATTGTTTTGAGCGAGGGCGCCCTCATGTCTTCCAAATTGTAGATAATCCTAAATTAAACAATAGAGGTTAGAAAAAAGCTATCAAAACTAATTTTTCTATTCTTTTATAAAATACTCACTTTTCTGGCAGGAGCTCTTGCAACCATCTTTTTTTCTCAACCTCTTTTACTACTATTCTCGAAGCAGCAGATAGACTATCTTGAATAATACGCTTTATGTCGGTATATTCAGCCCAACCATAACCCCAACTAATACCATGAACATGGTCGGCAAGGTAGGTGTTTGTTCTCTTCTCTGAAGGTTCGAGAGAGTCCCAGCTTACCGGTGGCTTAAAGATAACCACCGACCCTTGCGTGGCTTTGTTTATGTTAACAAAAGCAAACTCTTTAAGAATAAAAAGGTTTTTAGACATTCTGAAGCCTCGACCGCATACGTGTCTTGCTCCATCTTCAAGTAAGAATGACGTTTCCAGGGATGATCACTTGAATATATACGAATTTTTTACCGATAGAGGGAGCTTCTGTGCCTCGTCACCGCTACTGCGCATGAGCACTAGATCGTTTAGTAATTTAAATAGGACAGAAAACTTACTTTTTTTAACGTTGGGGGCGCAGTTTATGAAAGCTTGCCGTGAGAGGGCGCGCTTAAGGGTATATAGTGAAGTGATGTACAGTGACTTGATTATTCTCTTGGTTCCTCTCATACGAGAAGGTTGCTCTCCTGGAGAGCTGGAGCTTTTTAGTAAGTATATTCAGATTAGTTGCTAGAGGGCGTTGTTAAACTTTTGCTGTTTCAGTCTCCCCCACCATCAACATCTTGCCGCCTTCACCGCAGCGCATGCGTCTTGTCAAGCTGAGTGGGTATAAAGCAAAGTCTCGATCTCTTGTTTCATCATTCGTTCAGATCTTCTCTCGAGAACCAGACTTACTCTAAAGGTGAGAATGTTTATCTAGTAGTCATCTTCTTTTTCTACATCATCTCTTTTTTTCAGATGAAATTCTTCGAGCAAAACGTGACTTTACTCCTGGAGGCTTCAAGGGATCAGGATAGCTCCCAGGAAGACCTGGAGCGCTGGTTCAACCTGGCCACGGAGTTGATGCAGAGTCTAGAGGAACTAGCTAACTCTGATACTCTAAATGTACACGATAAGCGAAAATGCGAAACTTGTCTAACCCATGTAATATTTGCATACTGGGTACTTAACAATAGACTTAAGGTTGGTGGAGCGCTCCATAGAACTACCTATGATCGAATTCGTTGGGATGATGTTGCATCCGCTTTTAAAAAACGAGTTCGATCAGGTGTTATTACTAATTTAGATCATAAGGATGCTGAATCCTTTCTCGATGATGCTCGCGAGCTCTTCAAGGTAAAAGTTAAAGAAGCTTTGAAAAAAATGAGTATTTTAATTGTAAATTCAACTCTTTCCGCTGAATATTTACTTAAAAAGGTAGATTCGGAAGAAATTGATTGCAAATATTTCAACACTGAAAATAAAATCGTACAACTAACGAGTGATCTTGATGAATTGTTTAACGCAAACATAAAAGATCCTTTGTTAGATCAAATTGAGAGCTTTCAAAGTAGAGGGAGTGGTTGGTCTTTGTTAAAAGTAATGAGTTTAACAATACATATCAATAAGTACCAACCTCTCGTTGGTAGTACATATATCCCTTTACCCAAATTTATAGCTGATAAACATGCATGTATTAACATTCAAAACTTTAACGATGAAATGTGTTTTAAATATGCAGTACTAGCAGGCTTACACCCAGTGGAAAAGAATGCTCATGAGCTTTATAATTATAATAAATATTTAAATGAGCTTGATTTCACTGGAATAAGCTTCCCAGTACCGCTTAAATCTATTCCGCGATTCGAAAAACAGAACAATGTGTCAGTCAATGTTTACATTTTAACAAAACACGGTAAAGAATATAGCATATCTCCTATTATAATTACTAATAAATTTATAGAAGAAAGACACGTAAACCTATTGTTAGTACAAAGTTTCTATCCTGATTCAGACGAAGAAGATGAACAGGAAGATCTAAGCGATGAGCCTCTTATTTTTCATTACGTAACTATTAGAAATTTAAGCCGTCTAGTGCGTTCAGATTGTACAAAACATAGAGCCGCGATAAATATTTGCAATATTTGTTTGCACTTCTTTCAAAGCTCCGCAAAACTCGAGGCTCATCGCTTAGATTGTCAAAAATTAATTAAATGCGCAGTTAAGTTACCTGAATCCCCAAAAAATATTTTAAAATTTACAAATCATAAGAATAAGTTAAAGTGTCCTTTCGTATTGTATAGTGATTTTGAAAGTTTGCTTATACCTGTTGATGAAGGTCGAGCCTTTCAAAGTCATCAAGCTTTTAGCGTGGGTTTTTATATAAAATGTAGTTATAATGATGCTCATTCTAGCTTTCAAAGTTACCGACAGCTAGATGAAAGCATGCAAACTCCCGCGCAATGGTTGGTTGCGAGAATGCGAGACTTTGTAACTTATGTAGAAAAATTGTATGAAAACCCTGCAAAAATGGTTCTTAATTCTTTTGAGCAAAGGTCATTCGAAATGGCAACTTCTTGTCATATATGTCGTAAAGATTACGACGAAAATTCTATTCGCGTTCGCGATCATTGTCATTTAACTGGGAAGTATAGGGGCAGTGCCCACCAAGCTTGCAATGTAAACTTCAAAGACTCTTTATTCGCCCCTTTCATATGGCATAATTTGTCGGGTTACGACTCCCACCTAATTATTAATGAACTCGCGACTAGTGAGATATTAAAGGGGCGAATTTCTTTAATAGCCGAAACAAAAGAAAAATATATTAGTTTCAGTAAGTACGTAAAAGATAGTCGAATTAGTTTTCGCTTTATGGATTCATTTAGATTCATGGCTTCCTCATTAGATAAATTAAGCTCTTACCTAAGTCATCATGAAATTACTACAAAAGAGTTTCGAAAAGCGGGGTATAAGGAAGATCAAATAAAATTGGTGAGGTGTTTGTTACGATTACATTAGTTCTTTCGAAGTTTTAAAGGAAACTACTTTACCATCAAAAGATTCATTTAAAAGTAAACTCACCGGTCTCGATATTACCGACAAAGAGTATGCTCATGCTTGGAACGTGTGGAATACGTTTAAAATTAAAACTTTGGGGAAGTATGCCGACATTTATCTTATGTGCGACGTTTTACTATTAGCTGACGTATTTGAAAACTTTCGCGGTTCTTGTTTGAAGTCCAAAATTAATCTTGATCCAGCACAGTACCTGACCGTACCCGGTTTCACCTGGGATGCTGCTTTAAAGTTAACTGGGGTTGAATTAGAGCTTCTTACCGATATAGATATGTTGCTTTTCATTAAAAAGGGTATTCGCGGGGGTATAAGCCAATGTTCGAATCGTTTCGCGAGAGCAAACAATAAATTTATGAAAAATTATGATCCAACAAAAGAGGAAGTACACCTCGCTTACTGGGACAGCAACAATCTCTACGGTCATAGTTTATCGCGCCCTCTGCCGGTAAAAAATTTTTCTTGGCTCGAGAATTTTGAAGAAATAGATTTTTTGAAAGTCCCGGAAGACAGTCCGACCGGTTACATCCTCGAAGTTTGCTTAGAATACCCTGCTCATTTACATTATAGTCATCAAGACCTTCCTCTTTGTCCTGAGCACTTATGTCCACCAAACTCAAAGAATAAAAAGCTTCTTACAACCCTTTACGATAAAGAAAGGTATGTAATTCATTACCTCATGTTGCAACTCGCGATTAGGCTCGGTCTTAGAATTAAAAAAATTCACAGAGTTTTAAAATTTGATCAAAAACCGTGGCTTGCTCCTTACGTCGCGTACCACACGTTGATGCGAGCCAACGCGAAGAATGAGTTTGAGAAAAATCTGCACAAATTACTCGTGAATGCTGTGTTTGGCAAGACATTACAGGATCCTTTCAACCAAACCCTTGTAAAGCTTTACAATAGGTGGTACGGTCGGTATGGTGCTTGCGCTGCTATTGCAAACCCTAAATTTCGTAGTCGTGCAATATTTTCTGAAAATTTAATAGCCGTTCAATTCTCTCAGACCGAGGTAATGGCGAATAAACCTATATATGTAGGATTTTCGGTGCTTGAACTGAGCAAGGTTCACATGTATTCTTTTCATTATTTATGCATGCGTAAATGGGTTAAAAACAATTCACTTAAGGTCCTCTATATAGACACGGACAGTTTTATATATGAGATACGCGGTATGAGTATGTATAAAATTATGAAAGATCATCCTGAATGGTTCGATACCTCAGACTACCCCGAAAATAACGTGCACGGTATAAAGTGGCAAAATAAAAAGGTTCTAGGCTTAATGAAAGATGAGAATTTCATGAACGTCATGGTTGATTACATAGGTCTTCGCCCCAAACTCTATTGTACACGTACGCAAGATCAACGCGATGTTCTAAAAGCTAAAGGGGTAAAGAAAACGGTTCTCCAAAATACAATTACGTATGACGATTATTACAATTGTCTTTTCAATAAAGAGGTCGTGAGACGCGAGCAAAATAGTATTCGGTCTGTTTTACATCAATTGCGAACGGAAAAACAAATGAAAATAGCTTTGTCTTCTAACGATGATAAGCGGTGTTTAATCGAGGGTTCCACCGACACTCTACCGTGGGGACACTGGAGGATAACGGACACGGATCTTTTCGATTTGGTTGAGGAGCCGGTCGAGCATACTCCTGCGCAGGCGTCGGACGAGCCAATCGTAGAGCTTGCGGTGTCGGCGGCTCGAGAAAAAGTAGTGGGGGAAGAGTCGACTCAGGCCGTATATAGGGAGGTATCGTCGGAGCAAAATATCATTCAGTCTCCAAGACACGACTCGATAAGTTCTTCTTCTCCGAGTAAAAAACTTAAACTCTCTTAGTAAGTCTAGAAAAAGTAATATTCCTATTTTTCAATATTAATTAAATAATTTTTTAATTAAATATTTTATAATTTTAGAAATGGATCTATCACGATTAAACTCTATTAGCAACGTAGCTTTCCTCCCAAACAAACCCCTCGTTGATTTGGAGAAGGATAAATTGTATAGGGTGACCAATCTGAAAAAGGTAGTAACCAGATACGGGGAACGTGTTGTTGCTACTCTTGATTCTGAGTTCCATGTGTTCCTGACTAATAAAGTATGTGTGGTGATGATTGAGAATCAGAATCTTTTTGATGAAATGCTTATGTATGCTCGTAACAATACCTTGAAATTTGTATACCGGGGAGATAGAAAGTACGAATTTTCCAATGTAACTGATTAAATTAAAAAAAAAAAAAAAAAAAGGAGAGAAAGAGTTAACAGGGAGGTAATGATTATTGGTTGTACCTCATGGGAGTCGGGCGTTGGCTTGGAGCCCGACTCTACTCTTTCTCTTTTTTTCAACTAGAGCACGCTAGTATTCCTCCGCAAGAGCGCGCTAGTTTATTCGACAGAGCCCTCTCGTGGTTGAAAAATTGATTGTATATATTCTAGCTTACTCTTAGTAAATCTTCACTCTCTTTCTTAGCTCTCACGGGGAAGGTCTTTCTTTGCAAGCATGAATCTAACCGATTTTCAATCTCTTCCTTTTAAAAATATCGAGGATTTGCAAATTTGGAATTTTTATAAGGTGACTGACCTTCTTAAAGTCGGGTTAATGAGTAGTGGGGAGAGAAGGGTACTGTTAACTTTGGAAAATGAATTTAATATACTCCTTCCGTTGGAAATTTCAAATGACTTTCGTTGTAAATATAATACTTTGTTTGATTTGGCTAAAAAATCTCTTTTATACGTAGAACGGGGTAATTCTCGTCTAACCTTTATTTACGGTTATCATTATGACTATGTTAAGCATCATTTTGAAAATGAAATGTAGAGCGCGCTAGTGTAGAGCCCCCTAGCGGTGAAAAAACTGTATATATGTAATCCCTGCTAGACTATAACGTCACTCTCTTTCTTGGCTCTCTCTGTAAAGGTCTCTCTTTCATGGATTTATCGAGCTTGTTAACTCTTCTTGGTGCTATGGATTTGCCCATTGCACAATTTGATGACTTGGAACCTTGTGAGAGATACAAGGTTACTAATTTGCAACCAGTGATTTTAAAATCGGGAGAAAAAAGAGTTATTTTAATTCTTGATAATAATTTTAGACTACTTCTTCCTACACATGTTTCGAATAGATTGCTGGGTCATTTCGAGTATTTTGAAAATCTGTCCGAAAACTCTCATTTAGAAATCGACTATCACAAATTTGCGGGAATTTCGATACATTTCTTGTCACAAAGGGGTGAATTTTACATTGAGACTATGCCGAACGAATAAGCCGCTAGGGGGAGTTAGTTCTTAAGATTTAGTTTTAACTGTAGAGGTCTCTAAGGCGTGTGGAGAATCAAATAAATAGAATCGACGCACTGAAATACCTTCAGTTGCACAGAAGCTCTTTCGGTGACGAGTAAGTACTAAAAGCTTAGAGAGTTTGTTACTTTGAATTTTAACGATATTTTTTGTTACAGAAAATGGATCTTCCTGTTAAAATATTTCAAGACTTGGTTGTCGGTACAGAGTACCGGGTAACTGGAATGTACAGGGCTCCGGCTAGTTCTTCTTTACCATCAGAACGGGTTATTCTTATTATAGAAAATCAATTTAGGTTAGTTTTGAGATCCCACGCCTCAGAGGTAATGCTTAAGGATAATAGATTATTTTATAAGAACATGAAAAGGTATATTCGCTATGGTCTTTTGAAAATAGTCTACTATGGGTATGACCGATTCGATTTTCGATACGGTTATCTTCAATCCCATGGTGGTGAGTATATAAGTAGAATCATGAGAGTCTACTAGAGGGAGCTGCTGTTGGTCGCTAGAGGGAGCTGTATCAGCTGCTATATTAGAGTTGCTGCAACCCTAGAATCTCATTCCAAATCTTCTCTTGAATCAGAACAGACGTAAGTATCTTGCTCTCCGGTCTTGCCTCTCGCTTGAACTAATTTGAATTTTTTAATTTTAGAAAAATGGATTTATCTGAATTAAAATCGTCTCTCGGTAGGCTGCCACTGCCGATGAAAAAAATCCGACATTTGGAAAAAGGTGTGAGGTATGAGGTAACCAAAATCATCGAGGTGAACAAAGGTACGCAGCGCAGCATGGTCATAACAATCGAGAATGAGTATGACATTCTCCTGCCCCCTAAAGCGTCCAAGAAAATGGAAGAAAACTGTAGCGTATTTATAAAATTAATGTTTACGAACGCTTGTTGTACTAGAGTTTATATTAAGTATCTAGGTAGAAATAAGTTTAATTATGAAGGTATATTTGAATGTAAAAAATTAAAAATTGAATAAGAAAGAAAGAGTTAAACAGAGAAGCAATAGTGAGTGGCCGGCTTCATGGAGACAGAGCGGGAGTGGGGGCTCTTTCTCACTCTTTCTTTCTTTTATTAGTTCTAAGTTTTACCGCTAGAGATAAAAGTATACTTAAGAAAAGCAGAGAAGCCTAGAATTTCATTTCACGAGTCGAACTCTAGAAGTAAGTATAAATATCTGATGTATTTTTTCCTTCACAGCATATTGTTAATGAAAATTTTTTTTTTTGCCGAAATGCTAAACATTCAAGATTTAGATGAATTTTGGGTGAACAAGGTGCTGCAAATTTATGTCCAGGACAGAGGTCAAAAAGTCTTTGCGGTACTGGACAACGGCATTGAGGTCATTCTGCCTAAAGAAATATCAGTCACGTTGATTGAAATTGATGCTGTATGTAGTTCGGGAAATAATACTTTACAATTAATGTATATTGGCGATGATGAGCTTGTACTTTTTTATGACCAATAAAGAGAGAAAAAAAGAGTTAAACAGAGAGGTAAAATAATGAGCGGTCGACCTCATGGAGACAGAGCGGGAGTGTGGGGCTCTTTCTCACTCTTTTTAAATGTTTGCTTCGTCGGTCCATGAATTGTACGAAGAGTCAAAGCCAAGCCATTTAACGTAAGCTTTTTTACCACGTTTTTTCAGGACTTTTTCCACTAGGTACACGTCTGGATACTTTACTTTCAAGAGTTCCTGCTCGTAGAAGCCTCCTGCCACCAGATTGTCCTCGTGATCTTTCAGAAGGTAAGTAATGGGTTTGGTTTTTACTACTTTGGCAATAGTATATAATTCAGTTGACCAGTTAGGCGTGTAACCTTTTTCAAAGACTGTTTTTATCTTGCTCACGCGTACCTTGTCGCCAACTTTAAATCGAGGCTTTTCTTTCAGCTTCCTGTTGTCTGCGAATCTTTTCAAGACTTCCTTTTCGTTGGCCAATGTGACATCTTGAGGCTTTAAATTTATAGTCCGGTGTTTTGTATTGTTGTAGGTTTTAATTAAATCATCAAGAATATTGATCCACTTATAACTACCTTGTAGGCTGAACTGTTTCCACATTTTAGTTTTGAGAGTGCGGTTAAAACGTTCGCATATCGATGCTTTTAAATTGCTGAAAGTAAAGTACATATTGATTTTATACTTTTTCATCAACTTTTTAAAAATTTCGTTAAAAAACTCTTTGCCCCTGTCAACGTGTAGATGTTTAGGTACTCTTCCCTGCTGGAGCACCGATTTCATGGCTGCTGTAACATCTTGACCGCTTTTTGTCTTGAGTGGAACTGCCCAAGCAAACTTTGAAAATACGTCGATTATGGTCAGCAAGTACCTGTAGCCTTTGTTCTCTTGAGAGTACGGTTGCATCTCCACAAGATCAGCTTGCCAGGTCTCGTCCAAACCGCGCATGTCAAACTTTTGGCGAGGATACCTTCGTCTGGCTGGAGCGTGGAGCTCCTCGACGACTGCTCGTTTCATCATGGTTGCTAATTGAACAATGATTACCTCTTTGTTCGATTAGGACTTATATAATCTTTTTTTTCATCTCCTCCACAGTTTGAGTTAAATCGTTGAGAGCATATCGAAGCTGTTCATTGGCCTCCTTTACCCTTTGTACTTCTAGAGCAAACCCAGCAAAGGTGTCAAAATTGACTGCGTCGTAGGGGTCTTCGGGCGAGGCTACGTTACAAAGTCTTTTGTTTTCAATGTCGTAATCACCATCATTCGTGATTTTGAAACCAATACCTGAGGGACCGGGTTTGCCGAGCCTGGTTAGACCCTTCATGGCAAGGTGATGTCCAAACACGTCAACGCTCATGTTGATACTGAAGAATCTTACGCTACGGTGATTTATATATAACCTCCTTCCTGGAGCTCTTCGATGATGGAATGGATTTCATTGTCATGATTCGTGTTACCCGCGTCTCTCTCAGCGATCAAGAGTCTAAGTCTTTCAACCAGCTCGTTGGGATCATCCCAGTACACGAAATCTTTTTTCGAATTCAGATTCGCGATTTTCCACTTGGGTAAACCCGATCCTGACTTCTCAGGAGAATAGCTTAGCTTTTTTGCTATCCCCGAGAACATAGGAGCAATGATTTTTTGAAATTTTCTGCTGTTGGACACTCGTATATCTTTATCCGGGTGATGATTTAACCTGTGAGCGTTTGAAATTTTAAGGATGCGTCCGTAATTAGTCATATCTTCGGTGGTCGTTGATTGGGGGGATTTATTGTATAATAATTCTAACAGCCCCGGGGTACTTTTAAAGGTTTGGTCTTTGACTGTAATTGTAGAATCCGTAAAACTGATGGGAGCACTGCCTATAAAAGTACCTCCATTTTTAATTTTCACTCCATATATTTTATCTAAATTATTTTTTCTTTTCAGGACTTTCTTTTTGGGCCGCTCATCACCGTCACCCTCATCAGCTGTGTGAAACGCTCCTCTGTCTGAAGCGTAGTGAAGAACTGTGTTATCAAGCATAGCGTCGGATTCATCGTCAAGAGATGAATTTGACATGAAATTTGGAGAAAACTTTTTAATAGTTGAAAATTTTTTAACAGTGGAAAGTTTTTTCAAAGGCGTTGATAACCGCGAAGGTTTATCAGCGTAAATTTTTTCCAGAGGGTCTATTATGGGTTTAAATGTTTCCAATACTGCTTTATTGAAATTATCTTTTTCCAATTTCAGTAAATCATACTTGCGCTTGATGGCCTCCCTAGCCTTGACCAACTCGTTGAGAGTATTCTTCTCTTTTTGGAGACCGTCCATGTTCAAAGAATAGTAATAAACTAACGATAAATACATCACTGCGCTATATTTATGGCAAAGTTGTCAAAACCTTTTCTGTATCGACCATTATTTATATCTCTGTCCTTATCGATGACTATAAAACAATGATTACCCTCCTTCCAGCATTTTGAACAAAAACTTTTAAACTGAGCAAATGTCATGTCGGTATTTACATGATCGTCGTACACATGCTTCAAATTTAATTCATCTTGCCGGAACAATACCAGTAAATTTACGTTGTCGCGTACCAGTTGTTTTGGGATGCGTGAGTATGACTGACAGAGATAGAAAGAGTCGACAGTTTTATGTCTTCCCATGCAGAAAAACGCCCTCACGTTGTCTTGCTTCTCACAAGCAATATCATCAAAAATGAACAGGGAATTGGGTAGAGCTGCATCCGGGGATATAACGTCTTCGTGTTCGCTGAAGGGGTGATACTGTATTCCTTCAATGGGTTCCAACAGCTCTTTCAAGTACTGATATTTAGGCTGGTTAAGCGATTTTGAATAAACGTAGACGTTTGCAAATCTTAGACCGTTGATGTCGGTTATGAGCGCAAGTAGACTATTAGTTTTACCGCAGTTTGACGGGCCACAAAACACAGCTCTGATGCTATCAGGGAGCAAGTCACCGTGACGGTTTATTTTTTTTTCTTGCTCTACAATATCATCAAAGTTTGCGACGGGAAGCTGCTTAGGCTGCTGAATGAATTCCATCTTTATATCTAGATGTCTAATTCAAAACTGAGCTGCTTCTATAAATAGGGGTGCTTATATAGTCTTCATTCAGTTTTGAATTGACGTCTGTTAAGTGATGATCAATCATAGTCTTAAAAGTGGGCGCGGTTTGGTTAACACTATCATAAATAAGCTTCCTTTCGAATTACATTTGCCTGGGTACCAGTTTTGTGGACCCGGAACTAAACTAGCTAAACGATTGGCTCGCGGTGACAGAGGTGTTAACCCCCTTGATTCAGCTTGTAAACAGCACGATATAGCATATCAAAACCGAGACATGAACTCAAGGCATGCAGCTGATAGAGCTTTGGCCGAGCAAGCTTGGCTAAGAGTTAAATCAAAAGATGCTAATTTCGGGGAAAAGGCAGCAGCCTGGGCGGTCACCAACGCGATGAAACTTAAATCTAAGCTTGGTATGGGGCTTAAGAGAAAGGGTAAGAAAAAGTTGATTAAGAAAAAACGTACGAAAAAACTTAAGAGAAAACGCGTGAAAAAAATTAAGAAAAAAAGCATGAAAAAAATTAAGAAAAAACGCGTGAAAAAAAATTAAGAAAAAACGTTCTAAAAAAAGTAAGAAAAAAGAAACTTTAGGGACTATTGTTAAAGCAGCGTCAAAGTCTGTAGAACCGAGCGGCTCTGTAAAAGATATTATTAGCTCAGCTCTGAAAGGGGCCAAGGGTGCTGTCAAAAAAGCAGGTGGTAAACAATCTGTTAAAATGCCTCGAGTTCTTCCCGTTTCTTCGAAGATTGGGGGCTTTTTACCCTACCTAGTACCTCTCTTTGCTGGTCTTAGTGCCACAGGTGCTCTCGCTGGTGGAGCTGCTGGAGTAGCCAAAGCAATTAATGACGCTAAGGCTGCTTGCAGACAGCTTGATGAGAGTCAAAGACATAATAAAGCTATGGAATCCATTGCTATGGGAAAAGGAATGTAAGGCCATACAGGAACGGTTATGGATTATATCTAAGTCCCTGGTTGGGAAAGGGGTTAAAAAAAAAAAGATCGCCTTACCAAAAAGAGCTCTGACGAATCTCGATTTACTCAAATATGCTAAAAGTAAGAAAATCCCCAATTTTCGGGGGGTGTTTATGAGAAACGATTTACCCTCGGATGGTCCTCGCAATCAAGAGTCGGCTATTGTCAATCTCGATGATAGGGACGGTCCCGGGACACACTGGGTTGCCTACCGCAAGCAAGGTAATGATGTCACTTACTATGATAGTTTCGGTGACCTTCAACCTCCCGTAGAATTAATGTTATACTGGGGAGTAGACAAAGTAAAGTATAATCCTTCGAGGTATCAAGATTTTGGTACTTACAATTGCGGTCACTTGTGCTTGCAGTTTCTCGAAGGGTCTATATAAGAGAGTGTGTACACTGCAATAATTCATTCTTCTTTGAACTGTCATGGACTCTATTACTCTTACTTTCACGGGTAATTCATCGGTTCTTGAATCTCAATTTTTTCCTGCAATCGAGTTATCTCCTCATAAAAATTACGTCCTAGGTCTGATTGAATTTTTATCCTTCAACTCGATTCCGAATATAGATGGTCATAAATTACACATCACAAATCATACTTATACTTTACCAACGGGTAGTTACGAATTAGAAGATATTAATAAATATCTCGAGGAAAGCCTCAAGAAAGATAATATTGAATTTAAAATTACCCCCAACAATAACACTCTTCACTGTTCGATCACGTGTAGCGAGGAAATAGATTTCCAACCTGCAGACTCTATCGGACGTATATTAGGGTCTAAAAAAAGAGTCCTAAAACCTGGTATCACACATACCTCTGATAACCCCGTTAGCATCCTTAAAATCAATAGCTTGAGAATTGAGTGCAGCATCACCTCAGGATCCTATGTAAACGGGAAAAAATCCCACTCTTTTCACGAATTTTTCCCAAGTGTCCCTCCCGGGTATAAAATTATAGAAGTCCCCTCTCAAGTTATTTACTTACCAGTTAACGTAAAGTCAATCGATTACTTGCAGTTGCGTATAGTCGATCAAGACGGAAATATTGTTAACTTTCAAAGAGAAACTGTAACGATTAGACTCCATATTAAAGAAGCCTCGTAATGGGAATAATCTACAATAGCTATATAAGGGAGCCAGTATGGAGCATAACCATCAGTCGCCATCACGCTCCCAGAGTGATAACACGGCGAAAATTTCTAACGAAACAGAGCGTAAACTTTCTGAAAAGTCTCGGGTTCAAAGTCGTTCCTGGTGGAAAATAAATTGTGTATTTCTTTGTTGTTGGGGAAAAAATGGACGATATTCTAAACTTTCAGTCTCCCGTGACATTCGATGAGAGTATCTCTCACTATGAGATACACGCTCATCATCCCTACACCGGTTTCAATTACAATCAGGGGGATGAGATTCGTATAGCTATCCAGCACCAAGATCTAGCTGTTTTACCATCACGTAGCTACTTGCATATAGTCGGCCAAATGCGAAGGCAAGATCAATCTCGAGCTCTCAAGTCGCCAATGGTAAATAACGCCATTTGTCACTTAATAGACGATATGAGGTATGAAATAAATGCTATAGAAATAGATCGTAGTAAAAATGTAGGTATATCATCCCTAATGAAAGGATTAGTATCCTTAAGACGTAACCCTTCTCTTATTAATGCGGGTTGGTTAGACACTACTCATTCTAAAGACGAAATAACCGACGATAACGGCTACTTTGATGTTTGCATACCGCTTAGTTTGATCTTTGGCTTTGCGGAAGATTATCGTAAAATTGTAGTTAATGTGAAGCATGAATTAATTCTCCGACGAGGTATTAACGATATCAACGCTGTTAAGCAGTCTCAAATAACATCTGTACAAGGAGATTACTTTGAAACTATCGATATTAAAATAACTAAAATTGAGTGGATGATGCCTTACGTGACCCTTTCAAACGAGCATAAAATTCATCTTTTAAATTTCCTGCAAAAGGAAAAGCCTATAGCAATGAGTTTTCGTTCGTGGGATCTCTATGAGTATCCTACTCTTCCACATACCCAGAAGCATGTCTGGACTGTAAAAACAGCTAATCAGCTTGAAAAACCGCGGTATATGATTATAGCTTTTCAAACCAATAAGAAAAATAAAGCTGATAAAAACTATAGTCATTTCGATCACTGTTCTATTACTAATTTAAGGTTATATCTCAACTCACAATACTACCCTTATAACAATCTCAATTTGAACTTTCCTCAAAATCAGTACGCTATTCTCTATGACTACTACACTAATTTTTATAATTCTTATTACGGTGTGAGCAATGAAAACGTAGAGCCTATGCTTACTAGAAATGAATTTGGCAAAGATGCGCCTTTGTTTGTAATAGATTGCTCAAAACAAAATGAGTCGCTAAAAAATGCTCCGGTTGATGTAAGACTGGAATTTGAAAGCAATCAAAATATTCCCGAAAATACTACAGTTTACTGTTTAATAATTCACGATCGTATAGTTGAATATAATCCCATGACAGGGGATGTGAGAAAAGTTGTGTAAGAGTGGGGGGTGATAAAAAAGCTCCCTCTACTGGTGAAATATTCTGTAAATACGAGTGCTCTCTGCTCTAAACCTCAGTCATGGAGTATGCTGTAGACATCCAAGGCTTCAAACAGCCTCTCTCTAGCTCCGATATTGATCAAGACGATTACGTGGCAAAAGAGTTGGCTATAATTCCTCTAGCTGGCGATCGCGAACCCGTGGTTATTCTATTCAAACCTCCATACCCGTGGAAGAGGTTCCACGACAAGTACCGGGATAAAAACACTTGGCTTGAACGATATTATCATGGCTTATCCTGGAAATCGGGTACGATGGAGTACATGTATATTCGGTCGGTTCTTCGCGAACACCTGAGTGACTCATCCACGGTATTTGTAAGGGGCGCGATACAAAAACAATGGCTGCAGAGATTTAAATTTAACGTTGTTGATATAGTTGATAAGGGTCTTCCCCTCAACAAAAAAGTGAGAAAATTAGTAACCGTTTGCCCTCATCATAACGGCTCCTTCAAAACCACCTGTGCTCTGCATAATGCTAAACTTATCAAGCTTTATGTTAAAGAGTATTCCGAACTCCTTGATATGATCGATGGGTTGACTATAAATACAGGGTCTATTAACAAAATATAATCATTATTCTTCCGTCATGAGTTCGAAGAAGACCTCTGTTTCTTACCAGCCTCTCAAAGAGGAGGGTGAAAAAAAAAAGGAATCTTTCTGGAAGAAAATTAGCGATAGCTTTTCTTCCAATTCAAAGCCAAAATCAAATGGTTATGAAAAACTAAAGTAGCAGGCAAATAAATCACGGAGGTGTAAAAAACTATGGATGTACACCACAGGTAGAGAGCGTTGTGTGGGGCTCTCTCCTTATTTTCCTACTACGGGGCCATCCCTCATATCTATTTCCTTCGGAAATAGAAATAAAGGATGCCCCCTGAGCTACGGTCAAGCCTACCCCAAAATATCATGCTGAAATAATCCTCGAATATAAGCAAAATAAATAAATCGTCCTCGGGGTCAGCGGTACAGTGGTGCAGTGGTAGAGAAGACCCCCCCCCCCCCAAATAAATAAATAAATAAATCGTCCTCGGGTTCCCGGGTGCAGTGGTACAGTGGTGCGGTGCAGCGGCGGCAGTGCAGTGGCGGCGGTGCAGCGGCGGCGTCGCAGCGGCGTGCGTCCCCCCTTTGACTCTCTGATCGCCCTCCCCCCTTCCCCCCTCGCGGATCAAGCCTCCCCCCCTCTCCCTCCCCCCTCAACCCTTTATTCTTCCCCCCTGCCAGAATCCCCACAGAGTATCTACTAAAGTTTAACAAGAATTTTTTAAATAAAATTTTACAATTTATTAAAAAGAAAAAATTACGCCATTATAAATTTAATTTTTCTGAAAATTAAATCTTTTTTTCATTTTTTTTAAATTAAAAACTTGGATTTTTCTAATTAATCTTATAATGAAATTTTTTAAAATTAATGAATTCAAATTTTAAAATTTTATATAGTTTAATCATACCATTAAAAAAGAATTAATAAATTAAGAAAATATACAAAACTTGTAACAAAACATCAAAAATGGGGGGCGGGGAAAAAAAGGGCGGGGGGGGGCGTGGGAAGGGCGGGCGGGGGGCGTGATTGGAAAATTATAGGACAATTCAAAACTCATAGAAATAAGCATATTTCGGTACACTTTTACGGTTAGTTAAGCACTTTTTTGAGAGGCCTGTGGGGGGCGGGGGGAGGGCGGGCGAGGGGCGTGAGAGAGGAAAAACAACTATATAATATAGTAAGATACCTAACCTGTAAAATTTAACATTTTTTGAACTCAATTATCTCGAAAAAAAGCATGGATACCTGTATTTTTTAAATGCTATTTTGAAAGATCAGATGTTTATTTACAACATATTAAAAATTCAGATAGTGTTTGAGTTGTTTGCATTTTGCATGTGTTTTCCCATGTATGTGCTATATATCACGGAACTACTACCTTAATACTTTGAGATCAAGCTTTTTTTTCTAAATTTTCACGAGCTTCTTTAGCGTTGTAAAAATTGACATCGACTGGTCTCATTTTTATGCCATTGTGAGTACTGTAATTGTAAGCGTGAATAATTTTTTGGATAACATCAATGTAACGTTTTGTATTTTTGTAAGTAAAACACCGCAACATACGTTCACGAATCGTGCAATTCAAACGCTCAACGTCCACGCATTTTACATCGGGATTTCTTGCGACTTGAAAATTTATACCGAGGGTTTTTAGGTAATTTTGAAAAATTGAATTTTTGAATTCGGCACCAGCATCCGATTGCACTTACACAAGTCTACGACTCATCAGAGTACTTTTTTAAAAGCTTCTGTAACACGGTGCCTCGTTTTATCTTTTAAAATTTCGACCCATGCGTACTTGGACAAATAATCTACAGTAACTAATACAAAAGTACAATCATCGTTGTATTTTTTTATATTGGACGTTTGTAAAAGATCGAACTCCCATACGTCATCGACATTTGACACATTGTAGTGTAGTCGGGGAAATCTTCGCTTTACAGGTCTGTGTAGAGTGTAAAAATCCTGGTTAGACAACCACTCGGAATTTTTTTTTTTTTTTAGCTTTATTTTCCAAAAATTTACCTTTATGATTCACGTGTAACGGGTTACTTGCAACGGCAAAACCAGCCTCGTGTGATAAATCGAAATACTGTTTTTCATACTTTGAATAATCATTTTTAGCCATGTTTTTTTGAGCAAAACTTCTTGTTTTTACTGGTAAAAAAGCAATTTTTACTTTTTTCGAGAAGTGTCACCCTTTTAAATTCTTTTTTTTTCCTCTAGTGGTTACTTCCTCTTCTGTAGGTTGATACACTTTTTTATTCCCTCCTCGATTAGCTTTAGCTCTGGGTCTGTCGATGTACAAATCAATCAAAATTTTTTTTTGTCGATACGGAAGAATTGAATTATAAACTTAACTTTTATAAAACTCGAGAACTCTGGCTGCCACGGAAGATTTGAATTTTTAACTTTATTATTACCATAGAGTGTATTGTTACGTACCGCGTGCTTCAATAGAGCGACGATATCAGAGTTTTCAAGTTTTTCGTTGTCAATGCTTATGGCTCCGAATGAATCCCAATTCGCACTGGTGCCGCTTCGTTTAAAAAATTAATGAAATGGTGTGCTTTTTTTAATTCATATTTTGGAAAACTTCGTAATATAGCATCGATACTCATGGGCTCATCATTTATTTCAACATTTTCGGGTGTAACCTCTGCGGGAATCTTGCTTTTTTTAACAAGACTCTTACCTAAGAATGGGCGGGAAATGGGGGACAAGAAGAAAAATTCCTTGACGACTCTGGACGTTCTAACTCTTCTCCGTTATGCGGCTCGTCTATCTGACTTATTTGTTGAAGTAATCCGCTATTCTTGTACAAAAAAAAAATAATAAAGCTCAATAGTTTCAAAGTGCTAAACAGAGAAAAAAATATATATTTTTAATGAAATTTTCAGAGTATATAACTAGAGATAGTTCAATAATTCAGTTGTCATGAATATTTATTTATTTATTTATTTCAAAAAAACTCAATTTAATTACAGTATGTAATCAGTTCGCAAGTAATCCCATCATTAATTGAATCACGTGAGCTCAAACAAAGAATCTAAGCCGATTGGACCAGGGGGTCTCTCGCGTTCCATGTTCGCGGTAAATATTCGTATCGGCAGTGATTATCAAATTCTTAAAATTAGGCACTTGTCATTGTTTGCACCTACAATAAATCCCTCAATTGGCTAGCAACCCAGATTTCCATGGAAACCTCTCTCCTGAATGAACTGCACGAACACGCATTTCGCCGTTTTTTTCACGGAGTGTGAAGTTCAAATTGAGTGCAAAATAATACCAAATTAATACAATACCTCGAGCTACTGCTCGTTCATTGGCTCACCGATACAATTGACGTTAATTATTAGTAAAAAAAAACTTATTCTATGTGTAAGATAAATTTAGCTTCTTGAAGCTTATATAACTCAAAAGTAAGAGAAAAGATGTGTTAGCGTACGTGATAAAAATTTTAGTGCCCGAGCTCCCGGTCACGTGCTCGCTTCTTCCCGTGGGTCTGTATTTCACGCCGGCATGCTTTGTGAAGTTCCAGAGAGGGGATTGTCTCTCGAGAATTACAGATCACGGCACAAAAGAGAATGCACGCTAGAGCTATGTCCACGAGCACTTTATTTCGTCAAGCTCACGGATAATTAAATAACTTTATAAAAAAATCGAACATAATATTTATTTATATTATAAATATCGAGATAAATCTTCTCAAATTAGTGAAACCTGGGCTTTTAAACAGCAGGTACCTTGCACCTCTTCGTTTACTGATTAGTTAAAATTTTGCAACTCTGCTTCGTCCAAATCTTGTACGCTTTTATGTGAATTAATTTTATTTTCTTTGAAAGGAAGGTAACGAAATAAAACCTGCAAATATTTTTTACACTTGTTGAAATCATTTTTGAAACTCTTTGAATTTATAATTTCGTACATCTCCTTGTCGAGTCGCGATAAATAATCACCAGGGGTTTGAATTGTATTTTCTCCATCTTCTTCTGCTTTATTTGGCTGCCCGAGAAAGCTCTAAGGAAATATCACCATCCGCTGCATTATTTGATTGATGAAATAATTTTCATCACCAAAAAATCTATAATAGGTGTAACTAGCATAGGTAAAAATGCACCACCATCGTGTTGTAAAATTGTTTTCTTTTTATTTAACAAGTTATTTTTTTAAATTTTTTTTACGAATTTTTTAACTAATTTACGTAAAATTTTTTTGTGTTTTTTTAAACGATTTTTTTTGCAAATCATTGATATCAATGTTAACTGCCAGCGTGTTTAAAGTAATTTCAAGAATAGTTTTAATCAGTGATTTATCAGCACTTTTTATCAACGCTTTTCTCTGACTATAACTGGCGTTACCAAGCGCGTGAAGAAGTGCCGCTTGTTTTTTAGAAAACGATGCTCCTCGAGGCATCGTTGAAAGAGTACTGCATTTTTTTTTTTTGGGAACATAAACGTAATTTTTTTCATTATCGGGAAAAATGCGCACCGGAAATCTGAATTCATCGAAAGTGGATTGCGTGAGATCTACCAAAAGATACGAATGTGGGTCTTTGGTAGCATCAAGGTGAGCCTCTTTGACAAATTTAACGTTTTCAGGACAAATTTGTCTTGCGAAATGAAGTATTTGTGACTTATCACGTGGATTTTTGAATATGACAAAGTAGTGACTGTTCAAAGAGAGAGAGCGTTGTACGGGACCCTCGTGAAAGATGTTTTGGATCAATAACATGACACTCAAGTTTTTGTGGTGGGAGCCGTGAGAATAAAGATCAAGAATTTCATCTCACGAGGCCGATTCACGCATCAAATCATCGAGAATAATCAATTTTTTTTTATGATTATCAAAACCATAGTTTTTATCGTTTGGTAATCCCTCCTTAAACTCAATTTTTCCTTTTAGGTCTCAATAGCTCTGTTGCCACTCTGTATGATAAAATAAAATACGGTCAAACTTCATGTTGCACAAAACATCTGCGTGACGTAAAAACCGTGAAACGAAAAAACTTTTTTGGGAAGCTGTTGGTCTGGTCACAATACTAGTGAAAGGATGCTTACATTGAACACTCTGTGAAGCCATTGTGGGTGAATTGTTTATTGGATCAATGTACGCCGGAAGATCTTGTGTGTTTACATTCAGTGCTGAAGACGTCGGAGCCTATGATGGGTATTCTAGGGGAACATATCAAAAAAAGAGAACTCTTGATTTTGCGTTAATGCGGGATATAGTCATCCATTGTCGCAAAATAGGAAGTAAGTAATTTTTGTTAATTAATAACTCATGCTTTTTTAAAAAATTTTTACTATTAAATTTTTTTTTTTTTTTTTTTTTAGTTTGGCAAGCCAGAAAAAATGCAGAGCAACAGTGGAGAAGTAAGTGGAGGTATGAAAAATTAGCGTCGATACACTCTCAGGATTGTAAAGTTCTGACTGATCATGCTGATTTATGCAGGCTGAGTTAGATTAGATTTTTATTAATAAAAAGCGGAAAAGCAGTAGTATTTTTTTTTACAGCTCGTCAAAAGATTACCCTGTCGCTAAGAGAGAAGACAGAGACTTAGCTGATAAATTTAACTGATGGTAAATACGCGGAAAAAAAAGTTACCAGATAAACCCGTGTTAAAGTGGGACGGAATAGACCCGTCGCCAGCGCGCCGGTACATCCGATACTTAGGCGCTTCGACCCCAGCGTCTCGACAGAATGAACCCGTGCGCAGTAGGAGAGGGACAATCCTACGCAGAGGCAGGTTGAACCTGCCTCGCGCGTAGGATTTGCACTTAAGCCGCATAATGTTTTGGAGCAAACTCAGGATGCGTACTATAATATATATATATATATATATATATATAAAGCGTTAATGTATATGTGCGCGCCAAAACTCATTCGCATCATGCAGAGATTGTTGCACACGCACGTGCATGATTTAATTTAAGTTGTAGATTTCTATAGTGTATAAAAAATGTATAAAATTTATTAATTTATAAAATAAAATATATATATCTCAGTGCGAGCGGTATTTACATATTTACCGAATATAACATACATTTATTTATGTATAAAATGACGAAATATGAAATAACTTTCATAACAATTCAAAAATAGTATTTACATTTGATAAGGTATTCAAATGATCATTATTAGTCTGCGTACTGCTGCGATATGTGCCTCGCGAGCTGCTTATTGGCATCGAAAAGTGCTTTGTTTATAAACAAAACCAGATGAGCATACAAATTAAAGTATTGAACTATCCATAAACAATTGTAGATCGGTATAATAGACGATAATTGATAGGGTACAAATTTTGAGTTCGATTTTAATTTGTACAGTAGGTGGGTATGACTCCGCCTACTTTTTCTCGGGCGCAATTTGACATCGAATTTTTCATGTTACGGGCGCAATCGGTAGTGTTTTTGATCGGATGAGCGCAATCGGCAGTATTCTTACCAACTAGCTGCAGTGTGCGTTGAAGTAAGTTAGAAGATAGCTTAACACAAAATATCGTTAAAATTGATACGTGAGTTATCAATAACAAAAATGAACCACAATCTTCAAAATCTAATACCACCTTTAACCAATAACGTCACTGATCCAAGTAATTATGGTATGTTTTTATATAATTTTTTTTTGTGGTGGCTAAAATCTTAATTTTTTTTTCAATGTCACTTTAGTTATACGTGTAAGTATATTGTTTACAAAAATAGTTATAAATAAATTAAGTGAAATAAATTTTTAAGTATACAATAATGTATTATGTATCAAAATTTTTATTTTCGAACATTTTTTTTTGATATCGTCCTTTCAGTTACTATTTTTTTCCTTACTTTTTCGATAATAATTTTTTTTTTTTTTTTTTTTTTAAGTAACTAGGTTAAAGTTTCACATTATTTTTAAACTACGCAGGTTCAATTCTTCATCCAGTGCAGTTTCAAGCTCACCGGAACTTCCTGGGTGCACAACATTCACCATCTTCCGTAAATTGGCAAACTTTGCAATCTCCACATTCTTTTCAGATTAATCAAAGTAATATTTTGTCATCCAAGCAGCTAATCATCCAAAGTCCAAGTAATAATTTGTATATTTTATGTTGATTTTATGACTGAAATACCAAAAGTAATTTTTAACACAATAATAGTAATTTTATAATTCTTTTTTTTTTCCAATTTTATTTAACTTTTTTATAATGTTGTGAATAATTAAAAAAATATTGAATTTCTGCAGGTCATCACTTAAATCCAGTAAGCAGCAATAGTCATAATAGTTCTGCAAATTCTGGACAAAATCAGATCTTTCCACAGACTGGACGATCTGTTGAGCAACAAATAAGGATTAGCACAGGTCATCTCGAAGGGTGGAGCAATACTTGCAGTAGCTCTGCAAACTGGGGACAGAATCAGATCTTTCCTCCGACTAATAGTAGTTGTGAACAACAACAATTTAGGATTCCTGGTATTTATAATAAATTAATTGCTTGATACCGTAAATTTCATCACATAAAATACCAATTAAAAATTTTTTTACTTTTTAGACAATAACTCAATTATTAATTTTCCTAGTCAACAGTTTCCTGCTTCAAATACAAGAGCATATGATCTACACACTTCAAGTAATTTTATTCATATTACAATTAATTAATTTTTGTTCATTAAAGAACTATTGAAAGTTATGATTTTATTTCAGTTTTTTCAAAATAATTTAACATTTAGATTCATAGAATTTAGTTGATAATATAAGATTTTAGTTATTTTTCTATTAAATTTCCTGGCATTCCATAATATTTGATTTGCAAAATTTTGATTTTTTTAGTTAGTTTTGAGCATTTAATGTTTTTCAGTTTATCGACATTTACTTTTTATTTTAGTGTATTTAAAATTAACCACTTTTTAATTTTACCAATCATCTGACTAATTACTTTACTTTGCTATCACAGCTAGCTATGACAATTCACTAATTACAAACTTTGTATATAATGTTTTAATTGGAAATGGTGAAGGAGAGTTCATGCTGCTAGCATACAATTATTATAATAAAAATGATTACGCACGCCGCACTGAAAAAAAAAATCATTTTGATTATAGAGAAGTTTGTAGAATAGTTCTTTGGGAAGAGTTTCGGATTACCAGACTTCACAGGTAATAACTTAAAATAAGATAAAGAATTTGTAAGTCAAAAAACTTATGGTTTTATGCCTAAAATTAATCTGCTTTATACATTAAAATTTTTTTTAGCATAAGTGCTGAAAGACTCTATGAATTAGCCAAATTGACAAACAAAGTATTTCCAGAAATTCTTTTAAGTATACACTATACACTCCCCGTTCAGAAGGAGGTCCGCATGGAGCCTTTCAGTCTGCTTATGATACGATTAAGGAAAAATTCTTCGGTATTGAACTGACAAATCGAAATCATTTAAAAAGAAAAAATAGCGGTAAAAGTTTTGAACAACTCTCTGAATTGATAAAATTGTTTTCACTTATTTATACACTTATAATTTTTTTATTTTAGACAACGAAAAAAATGACAAAAAAATTGATCCAGAGAGTTCCGAAGACTTCAAATCGCTGCAGCCGGTTGTGTTAACTATAACTACAGAATATATTGAGCAATGGGTCAATAATGCAATAAATGAAAAAAAATTGTTTTATATGAAAAACTTAACCAAGGATATTTTTATAAAATTGCCAAATTTAACCCTAAAAGATGGCTATAAACTTGTGAGTATAAGATATACCATAGTTTATACTACTAAACGAAAAAAAAAATCATTTATTTCATTTTTGTACATAGATCATTGCAGAATATACTAATATATATAAAAAAGAACCAAACGTTATGGATAGAAAGTGGCCAAGAATAACTGAAAAATTATTCAAATATGCCAAAACGTTAAAAAAAAACAAAGCTGTCAAAGCGTTTATTGATTCATGTGAAAAAGTAACTGAAGGTTCGTATAAAACATATTGTTTTCATATAAAAGCACTAAACTAGTCATTTTTATTTCTTTTAAATAATACATTTAAAAATTGACAGAATTAAGGCAAATATTAGCTCTTTACTTATTGGTATTAGTAATGAAACGAGTTAATAAAACTGTAAAAAAAGGAAACGTTGGATCAAATTGGGCCCCAACCACAGAAGAAATCTTCAATAATTTTATTTTAGTGATCGATGTAAGTAATTTTCATTTTTTTTTATCCAAAAACTTTAACAATACACCTAAGCTCTTTTCACTTGTACATAATTTACCGATCATTATGCTGATAATTTGAAAATTATTTGCAGGACCCTGATTTTCAGTCTGCTGCTGAAGCAAAAATTGCTAGACTCGAGCAATTACACACTGATCATGGACTGCCTTTCTATTGTTTTCTTATCGTTCTTGATGGCAAGAGTGTGAGAGAGTTTTCATCTGTTCACGTTTGTATTGAAAAGATTTGTTACGAAGTTCCGTCAGTACTGTTAGCCGTGGAAATTTGTTTTCAGTTTGTTAAAGTTTTTCAAAAAAAGTTTACTATTGTAAGCAATCACGTCTGGAACTTCCTAGAAAACGAAGTTTTCGAATTTGATACTGCAAAAAAATCGACGGTAGTTAGTGCACGGATAGGACTCGGCCGGCTGAAACAGCCGGTAAGCATACCGGGGAAAAAGTCGGGTGAAGTTACGCCCGAAAAATCGGCGTAAGCATATATATATTTTCCTCTAGCGGCCAGCTGTTCGGGCGCGCGCCACCGCTCGGAATCGGCCTCATCCGCTTTTACAAAAATGCTGTCAATTTTTACCTATTAGAAATATTGCTTTGAAACTTTGCAAAAAATTTCCTCAAAGCATAATGAAAAACTTTCTCGCTGGAAGTTTTTTCAACTATTATTTTTAATGCTTGCTTTTATAATCCAAAGATTGAGGTTAAAAAAGTTAATTTTTTATTTTTAATAGTTAATTACTCTGCTTTGAAGCACTTTAAAAATATCTGGACCATTCCATTGGCAGCGGAAAGAGTTCAAGAATATGCTGCTAAAATTTCATTAAATAATATTTAGTAGTTTTTGAGTTTTTTCGAGTTGAATAAAAAAGTTAAAATTTTCTCGATACACGCATTTTTTGTTCAACTCGCAAAAACTCAAGAACTACTAAATATTATTTAATTAAATTTTAGCAGCATATTCTTGAACTCTTTCCGCTGCCAATGGAATGGTCCAGATATTTTTAAAGTGCTCCAAAGCAGAGTAATTAACTATTAAAAATAAAAAATTAACTTTTTTAACCTCAATCTTTGGATTATAAAAGCAAGCATAAAAATAAATAGTTGAAAAAACTTCTAGCGAGAAAGTTTTTCATTATGCTTTGAAGAAATTTTTTGGAATGTTTCTAAGCAATATTCCTAACAGGTAAAAATTGGCAGCATTTTTGTAAAAGCGGATGAGGCTGCCTGAGCTAATTTTTATTTGTAAACAAACTAAAAAAAGTGTGTGCATATTTTTGCTAAAAATTTTATATCATTATTATTCAATTTATTATTATTATTATTATAATTGTTTAATTTTTTATTTTTAGTTTATGAAACGAATAGAAATTTGCATGCACCGACTTCCGAGCGGTGGCGCGCGCCCGAACAGCTGGCCGCTAGAGGAAAATATATATATGCTTACGCCGATTTTTCGGGCGTAACTTCACCCGACTTTTTCCCCGGTATGCTTACCGGCTGTTTCAGCCGGCCGAGTCCTATCCGTGTGGGCTCTCGCAAAACTTAAACACTTTTTGAGTGTGTTTTAGATTAATTTTAGTTTATTTCCATTGCTTAAAAATTACTGTGTAAATAATAGATTTTTTAGTAACAAATGTGATTTATTAGATTAGGAACAAAGGATATTGTATACGTTTCTTGTGTTTAAACTAAACGTATTAATTTTTTTTTTTTTTTTTTTTTTTTTTTACTCTTTCGCTCCTGTGAGAAAATGAATTAAAATGAATCCTAGCAATTATAACTGCTACGCTTCTAGACAAAATATTGAAGTTGAAATATTAAAATTTACTTTAAAATTGTACGATCAAAAAATTTTACCTCGAGGTGGAGTAGATACTGTAATAGCCAGTGTAAAATCACTTGTTTCTGAAGTAATTATTCCTCACCTACAACTTTTAGTTAAAAATAGCTTAGCTTCTCCAGAAGATGAAAAAGCATGTTCTCGAGTACACCATATTTTGGAAAATAATAAAAATTTATTTAACGCTTTTGATACTGAGCATAAACGTTTGAAATATTATAAAGAAAACTGTTCGTACGTCTCACCTCGTTCGTATAAACTAGGCCTAGCTAAAAATTTCCAAGAAGAAGATTCTCATTCATATAAAAAGGTAGAAGAGAAAACTGTTTATGGTGCCACAGTTTCTATGACCGAAACCTTAACTACAGTTTTTTCAAAAACTAATTTATTTAATCATATGTACGAGTACGCTATTAAGTTAACCCAAGAAGATTCGAAGTCCAAGAGTAATTTTATACAATTTTCGTTGGGTCGCGAGAAATACAAATTTAATATTACCAAAGAATTACGTTTTCCTATACATGGTTATAGTGACGCTTTTGAAAGTAGAGGGGCACTAAGTAGCCATGCAGGGCAGCAGAAGTTAACCGGAGTTTATTACTCGCTGCCCTGTCTCCCCCCCCATTTAGTGTCCAAAGTTGATAACGTTTTTCTACCTTGTTTGTTTCATTCAAAGTACTTAAGCGAAGAAGGCATAGGATATGAAAACGCTTTCAAACCTTTTATAGAGGATGCGAAAACTCTTTCTAAAGAAGGAATATTAATAAAATTCAATGGTAAATTACTAAAAGTTTTTTTTGATTGCGATTTAATTTTGGGTGATAACTTAGGTATTAATTGTACTCTAGGCTTCGTAGAAAGTTTTAGCGCAACTAGGTTTTGTCGTTTCTGCTATGCGGATAAAAATTTGTGTGAATGTCTGTGTGTTGAAAGATTTGATTTAATAAGAAAGAAAGAAAATTACGAGAGAGACTTGCAGTTGAATAATACAAAACTTACAGGTATTAAACAAAATTGTATTTTCCACGAATGGGATTGGTTTCATGTTTACACTAATTTAGTAGTCGATGTAATGCATGACTTATTCGAAGGAATATGTAAATACACTCTAGCCAGAATTATTGATTGGCTCATCAAGCAAGGGATCTTCGATTTGGAGACTTTAAATAGTCGAATTAGAAGTTTCATGTATAACGAAATTGAAAAACCCCAAAAACCAATGCCAATTATAAGAGAAACTGGTAAAAAAGGCACTCTAAAAATTAAAATCAAGCAATCTTCGGCAGAGACGTTATGTTTAACACGCTACTTAGGACTTATGATTGGGGACAAAATTACTGAACCAAGCCCTCATTGGAAGCTATACGAGTACCTTCGCGAACTTGTAGGTCTTTTGACCAAACCAAATCTTGATGATGGTGAAATCCAAGAAATCGAGTATTTAGCTCAAAGACATAACTCACTGTATTTCGAATTATTTGGTAAACTCAAACCAAAAATGCACTTTTTACTACATTACGGACGAGTAATAAAAGCTAATGGACCAGTAATTCATTATTCTAGCTTAAAATTTGAGCAGCAAAATAAAATAATGAAAGATTATATAACTGGAACTACGTCCAATGTACAGCTACAGTCAACGATGGCAATGAGACATCAGTTAAGTACTTGCTACAAATTGAATTTTCCATCTGCAGGCAACGACGAGATTGAGAAAGGTCCTTTAGAAAAAAATACTCAGAATAATTTTCAAACATTAAAGTATGTTCTCATCTGGAGTAAACAATTTTCTCGAGGTACTATCTGTGTAACTAGATTTGATCATGAAGGAATAGTTTTTGGAAAAATTAAGAACATTATAAGTAATGATGGTGGGGTTTTATTTCAATTAAAAGAATTCAAAACTTTTTTTTTTAGCAGTCACTATCAGGCGTATCGCGTAACATCTGATATTGATGAAGATGATGTCTTCCTTGATATAAATAAAATGCCTAAACTACCTCCTTGTTTGTACATAAAAAAATTTGAGGAAGAATATATAGCGACACGGTATAAGCTGACTTAAATAACAAAAGCTGTTTTTGCTGTAAAAGTTATAAATATTAATGTAAGTAGTGTATAATAAAAAACTGGTTTTAAAATAATTACTCTTTTTTTTTTTTTTCAATCCGATCACTCGTTTTATTTTTAACTTGCAGAAGTTTAAAATATTTATTTTAATCCGCTATATTTTGATAAGTTGAATACTATATCATAAAATAACACAAAAAAAAAATTTGCACTCTAAAAATTTGGTTATCAAAAACTTTTTGTATGAAAGTACAAATACAATTCAGTACACAGTTTTTATGGTACTTGTTTCAAATTTAATCTGAGAAATTACCATTTCTTTAAACGAAATAAATATTTTGATAATATATGCATTTCCAGGCTCTGCAACAAAATTTTTCTACTGCAACTTGTTTACGTTATTCGTAATACTAATCATTAATAAAACAAACAATTATAACGATTTCATATGCATGACGCATATATATTTCCATACATATATAGTACGCATCCTGAGTTTGCTCCAAAACATTATGCGGCTTAAGTGCAAATCCTACGCGGGAGGCAGGTTCAACCTGCCTCTGCGTAGGATTGTCCCTCTCCTACTGCGCACGGGTTCATTCTGTCGAGACGCTGGGGTCGAAGCGCCTAAGTATCGGATGTACCGGCGCGCTGGCGACGGGTCTATTCCGTCCCGCTGTGCACGGCTTTGACGTGTTTCTTTTCACGGGTTCATCTGGTAACTTTTTTTTCCGTGTAAACACGTAAAACTTTTAAATGAAAATAAATTTAAACTTTTTTTTTCTTAGATATGCCTGAGGTGTTTAGGCCGAACACTCAGCGACTGTGTCATTGGTAATCGTAGATGTGCATCAGACGAACGAAGATAATAAATTTAAACTTTTTATTTTCCAAAAAATTATTTCATTTTCTAATTTCCAGACTACTCTACGCTGGAACAACATTACGTGGAACCATCTCAATCAGCGCACACGAGTAATTTTTTTTTTTTCAGAAACTATTGAATCATTGGTTTAGGAGGAAAATCACCCGATGGTATCGTCAGAGGTCGAATCATCTATGGAAAAAATAAAAGATGGTAAAACAATTTCGCACTTTTTTATTTCAATTTTTGTATTTTTTTAAAACTTATTTATGTGTATATTTTCGATTATTTAGATTACAGAGCAGTACAACCTCCAAAGACCATGGCTGAAATAGTAGCCAACATTTTTATGGAGGAGGAAGTGGGTTCACCAGAACAGACGGGGGAGTGGCAGGGCTTGGTGGAACAAGTGGTGCCCGACAAAGGTAAATTCTACTCTCTATTTTATTTATTTTTAAATTTGTACACTTACGAGCTTTCTTTTTTTTTAGTTACGCAACCTCAGCTGTTTCTAAACAAATTGTTGGAGATTCCAGTGCAACCAGGAGAGATATGTAAAAAAAAAAAAAAAGAAACCCCGCCGTTAAAAAAAAAATGTTTTTAAACACGTATTCTTATATGTATTTTTTCAGATGCGATTGTGCAGTCCCTTCTCGAGGGTGTGGACGAGGACCAGGTGGACACATGTATGCAACAGGATATAGTTGAAAGTAATACTTAAATTAAGTTTCCTTTGTAATTTTAGTTATAGAAAAAACCTTTACATTTAGAGTTTTTGATAATTTTAAGAAAAAAAAAAAAAAAAATGTAATATTTTGTATTTGAAAAGTAATATTAATAAACAATGGAAAAAAAAAAAACTTTGCGACGCTATTATTAAATTACACCTTCTCGGAATTAAAAATTTGAATTAAAATTTTTTACTACATTTTAAAATTAAAGTTTCTTTTTTCTCTTAAAAATTTTAAAAATCTCCAAATTTTTCATTTACTTTAAATTTCAGTTATAAACTTTAAATATTATTATTTGCTTTTTAATTACAAAATTATTGCTCAAAAATATTTTTTTTTTAATTTTTCTTTGAGATTTTATTTAATCATTATAAAGAAGTTTGAAAAATTCTCTTTCACACAAAATAATTTTTAAATTAATAAAATAATAGTCGATCCACGTGATTTGGAAAATACCTACGCAACATCACTGGAAGAGGATGCAGCAGACCAACAGAGCCAAAAGCATCGACAGGTAGCAGACAATCAAAACCCTGTACAGAACAATTACTCGCAGGAGCCTGGTACAGCGCTCACAAGCAAACATCAGGAACAAGACCGAGACGAGCACAAAGCGGATGCGATCAATGAATCCTACAACGTGGAGCAAACAGGTAGTGGGGAAAATAGATTTACCATTATTAATACCAGCGAGAGAAATATGACTCGATTCCGGTTGTTAGGTTTAGTTTTCACGATTAGAATCGTTGAACCTTTAGCTAATCTCCCTATCTCCCTATATTATAATCCCTTTTTTTTTTTTGCTCCGCAAAACTGAGTCCGCAAAACTTGGTCATTGTTGTGACGAAAATCTTGAAAACACGGTCAAAAGACAGTTAAATTTTGACTTTTTTTGCTCCGCAAAACTGAGTCCGTAAAACTTGCTCTGCGTCGTGAAAACTGAGTCCCCAAAACTGAGTCCTCCTTTCCGTAGTATTAAAATATAAAATGTTACCATTAAAATTCTTTATAATTTTTATAACAATAAATTTGTTTAAAAAAAATTATTTAAAAAAATTATATTAATATAAGTTTATGCTTAAATTTACTAAAGTTAATAAATTTGATTGTTACTTTTCAATTAAAAGAAAAAATTATTAAATTCTAAAATGAAATGTACTTCTGTATAAGAATTATTAAAATTTTTTAAGAGGAATAAAAATCTAATTCTGATTTTATTCCAATTTCCATTATGTAGCAACTTGAATTTTTTTTATATTATAATCTGGTTTTTTTTATGATCCTCAAAGTTGAGTCCTCAAAATTGAAAATCAATAAAAACACGGTCAAAAGACACATAAAAAAGATACTTATGAGTCCTCAAAGTTGAGTCTATGATGGGAAAGTTGAGTCCTCCTTTTCTCGAAACGGTGCTTTTTAGATTCTCATATAATATTTTCTATAGAAGCAGCTTGGTGTATAGAAAGATTTGAATTGTGTAAATGTAGTCATTCAGTACAACGTTTAGAAATTCATACAGAAAATCAACAAAACATAATATAGTTAAAAAATTAAATAGTTAAAAAATTGGAAAACAACTTTAGCAACTTGGTTTGAATTAAATAAAATTGATCTGTTAGAAATATTAAAAATGCCAATATACCAAATTACTATAGATTTCTAGATGATGAAATTTTTGTTAGATAGAAAAATTAAAAAAAATTTCAAACTATAGGTAGAATAAACGTTGTTTCTTCTAAAAATTCAGAGTTTTCACTTAAAATTAATATCAGATAAAGTAAAAGGTGGTACTTCTCACGAATACTTAAGAACTCATAATAAAATTATTTATAAACATATAGAGAAGGAGCTATTTAAATGGGTCTAATAGTAAATGATAAAAATGTATATGCCATTTTTGAAGAATCTATAAACTATTTAACTCCGAAAAAATTACAAGAATTTTTCGGATTATTTTTATTGTCTGAAAAAATTCTTGGTAATTTAATTTGGAATAAATATAAATTACATTTTATAAAAGATTTCAAAGATAATGCAGAAGATAGAGGTTTGA
This sequence comes from Encarsia formosa, assembly GCA_038277355.1. Classification (NCBI taxonomy): domain Eukaryota; kingdom Metazoa; phylum Arthropoda; class Insecta; order Hymenoptera; family Aphelinidae; genus Encarsia; species Encarsia formosa. The sequence goes on along the minus strand of CM076185.1, from coordinate 49,906,238 downwards.
ATGAAATAATCAAATTTCTATCTAGCGAAGATTCTAATTTAAGTTATAAATGTTTTGGTTTACCAGAACCATGCTTAGAAAATATTTCTAATATTTCTGAAAATTATGACTGCAAAATAAACTGAAAAGAAGAGTATGAAAAAATGTTTGAAAAATTTAATAATGATCAAAAAAATATATTTAATACAATAACAAAAAACAAAAATAATATGTACTTAAAAGATGGGCAGGTGGTACAGGTAAAACAGTTTTTCCTTTTGTAGGAAAATTAATAATTTTAGGTGACGATTTTAGACAAATCCTTCCTGTAGTCAAAAGAGGCAATGAAAAAATTATTGTAGAAGATACGATTAAATACAGTAAATTGTGGAAAAATTTCAAAATTCTTAAACTCACTGAAAATATGAGATGGAAAGATAAAAACTTTTCTAAATTATTACTAAAAATAGGAGAAATCGAAAATTTAAAAATACCTATGAAATGGAAAAGTAAAGATGTTGGTTATTAAATTTTTGGAGATATAAATGAAAATAATAATTTAAACAAAGTTATTTTAGAATCGAAAAATGAAAATGTTGCAATGTTTAACAGAAAAGTATTAAACATATTAAATGGACCAAGTAAAACATATTACAGTATAGACAAAGCCATTCATAAGGGAGTAGATCAAACTGATTCAAATATATGTTTAGATTATCCAATTGAATACTTAAATTCAGTAAATGACGGGCTTTCGACCCATGAACTAAAATTTAAAAAAAAATGCAGTGGTATGTTAATTAGAAATCTAAGTAAAAAAGATGGTGTATGCAATGGAACTAGATTGAAAATAACAAATTTATATGAACATAATATTGAAGCTACATGTAAAAAAACAAGAAAAATACTACAGGTTGGTAAGGTAGATGAGGTTGGTTAGGCGGAGGTTATAGGGAGGAGCGTGGAAGGGAAGATGAGGTGGGAAGGGTTTGTTATTGCACTTAAAAATGTTAATAGAGCTTTTTCAAAATTTAAAGTACTTCAACAAAACTTTAAAGTTAGTGACTGAGTTGATGAATAAAGTGAATAAGATTTGTTCGTAGATTGGGTGAGATAAGTTTGGGGGATAAAATACGGTATTTGAAGTAAATCAAATTAGTGAGGTCAGTAATGTAGCTAAGATTGTATTAGATCAGGTAGTTGAAGATAAAAAAGTAAGTATAGTTAGTAGGGTTCTTAATATGGGTGAGAATAGTAAATAGGGTTAGATAAGGCGAGTCTGTGCGGAGGGTAGAGTGTAGGTAAGGTGGTTGTGGGCTGGTAGATCAGATATTAAAATTATAACTTTGGCTCTAATTAGAATTTTCATATAAAATCATATATCATTAAAAAGGTCTTGAGCTCAGCAGCTTTCTAATTATGTCATTTTATGTCATTGAAATTTTTATTAAATCCTTTTTGTTGTCATGAGAGGGTGCTGAACAAAGCCGTTTATCATTTTAAATTCAGCCCTTTCCCCACAAAATCATAAATCGGCTTAAACGCAATTTTGCGAGCTGGTACTATTCAGGAAGTAAGTTCATCTCAAGAAGAATCTGTAAAAAAATTTTGTATAATCCAGCCGAATAACCCTTCGTGCTTCAAAATTTTAGATAATTTTCCTCCAGTTTTTTTGCACAGCAACGAGGGGGGCAAGTTTGACAGGTTAAAAATCACGAGCGCGAAGCGCGAGTGATTTTTTGTCAAACTTGCCCCGCAAAACACAGTCGGAAAATTATCGACAATTTTGAAGCCCTAGGGGTATTACGACTGAAAATCGAGGCTTGCTTATACTAGATTGCAAAATTTGAAAATAATCGTGATTTTTTTATTATTTCGCTAATTACTCGAGTAGATGCTAATTACTTGATTTTTCATCTTTAACCACCTAACATATTTTAATCTCAGCCACATTACAGACCTTACTAATTTCACTTACTTCAAATACCGCACTTAATCCCCAACTCATCTCTCACTCACTCTACCAACAAACCCTACTCACCTTATTCATTTTGGACCTGACTCATCTTAGATCTCTAGCTTAAACTGCCCACCCTGACAAGTAGGGTTGGTAGGGTTATGAATCTTTTAGTAACATAATTTGGTAAGATTATGATGAGTAAGTAAAGTTCAAACTGAACTCTCGTGTCTAATTTTTATTGGTTTTAAGCACTTAAGTCTTTTTATTATTTTACCAAACATAGAGCTTACGTATTGTTTCGATTAATTTTTATAGTCATCAATTATAATTAGGGGGTTGGCGAGCGGAGCGAGCAGGGGGGTACCCCCCCTAGTATTAATATAATAGATTATTTAGAATTAGTCTTTAGGGATATACATATCCATTTAATTAAAAGAAGTAGATCCGACAACGAATGGATAGGACTCAGCGTACGTAGTGAGCATTTTATGAACGGCACTGCAGATTTATCGTTTAGATCGGTTCAAAGTTTCAATTTTACAGATTTGTGGGAGGTTATTAGTGGTGTGATTCAATCAAATAATGGTTTTTCGATTGATAATAGTTTTATCATCGAAGCCACTTATATTGTTCTGTAAATCACCCAGGTTTTCAAAAAAAACAAAAATTACTATATCGCGAATAGTAAATCTATAAAATCAGATTTTAAATAATAATAATAGCTGTCTTCCTAGAGCTTTAGCGGTCGGTGAAGCGTATGTAAGTTATCGAAATACGAAATGTCGAAAATTTTACGACGCAATTCGACGAAGTAAAAAGTTACAAAAAGAGTACGGTGAAAAACTTTCTAAAGACGCACAAGTTAAAGGCCATCACAGGGACTCGCGCGATGCGAGATGCGCGAATTCTCGCATCGCGCGAGTTCCTGTGATGGCCTTAAGATTCCTAAAAACGGTTGTAGTTTATTCGAGATCCGTCAATTTCAAAAATTTTACAGTAAAAAAAAATATTGCTAATGTTGTTTACGAACTAGCAACAATCGGGAAAAAGGCACCACATTTTTTTTGATGGTAGAAAAGATCTCGATAAAATTGAAGATGTTATAAATATTTTATTTGACGTTCTTTTCAAATCACATTTCGATACCATCACAATTTCGACCGGCTGCGTGGGAAGAAAGTTTTTTGTCCGGATTGTAATAAAGGATACGATTCATGTTTAAGTCATACGTGTAGATTTATTTGTTCCGCTTGTTTCAAATCACCCGCGTGTGATAAAGAACTTCTTTCAATAACTTTTAATATCTGTAACCGATTTTTTACGGTGATAACTGTTTTAAAAATCATTTGATAAAAAAAAAAAGAAAAATAAGTTATTAACTTCCATTTTCGAAAATGAGCGATTATGTAAAAAATGTAAAAGAAAGATTAAAAATAAAAAACACGACTGCGAAATTAGATATTGTAAAGTTTGTAAGTCACCACACTCCTTTAATTCTAAATGTTACATGCAACCGTTAGTAAAATCCGAGCCAAAAAATGAAAAATTTTTATTTGTTTTTTATAATTTCGAGACGCGACAGGATGAAGCGCCCCAGGACTACCCTCATCGTACCCGGGGACCCGCGCTATAATCGTATATCGGCCCAGCATCGATGACGTCACACTCCTCCGCGCCCCAGCACCCTCCTCCCCCTCCGCGGACCTCTCGCTATAATCGTATTTCGGCTGCAGCAGCGATGACGTCACCCCTCTACCACCCTGACCCCTGTGACGTCACTAGGCCACGCCTCTTTAATCTGGCATCAAGAATTCAATAATTATTTGTCTAAATTAGGTTTTATTGTGAGCAAGTATGATAGCTGATTATATGTTAAAAACAAAACGAAAAAAGATCTTATACATATTTTGATATTCCTAGATGAAAAATTGATATGTTCAGAAGATCTTGAAAACAATCGGGCTATTCAATTGAAATAAATTGATGGATTTGTTGTTAAATATTTGGGTAAGATTAAAACTTACATCGGATTGAAGTAGATTATAGAGTAGAAGAGGATGAGATGTCATTGAGTCAAAAAATAAAATCTCTCGTCGAAAAATATGCCTTGAAAGATACAAAATCATATAAACCTCCAATGAAGGCTGGATTGAAAATTGATCAAGCTAGAGATACAAGCGAAAATATAAAGTACCGTAATTTGATAGGCGAACTATTGTATATAAGCGCAGGTACGCGACCTGATATAAAACTACCTAAGCAGGTAGTTTTAGCACAGTAAACTACCTAAGCAGGTTCCAGAATTATTATGATTCAACTCAGTATAAATATGCATTAAGAGTATTAAAAAACTTATACGACACGAGAGATCTGAAACTTAGATATTCAAAAAAATTGAAAAGCTATAAAATTTATTGTTTCGTGGATTCAGACTACGCGGGCGATCATGTTGACCAAAAATCAACAAGCGGATATACTATAAAAATAAATGGTAACATTGTTTTTGGAAAACACGAAAACAAGACATTGTGACTAAATGTTCAACTTTTGCGGAGTACGTTTCATTACCTGAGGCGGTGACTGAACTATTGTTCGTTAGGAGTCTTGAATGAACCGATAAAAATTTTTGAGGATAATAGTGGTGCTATATATAGTTATAGGGCGTTATTTAAACAAGTGGACTCGGGAATACAACCCACGTGGATTTGTCGAGTCTACTGTGTAGCCTCTATAAGCTCTGTCACAGTCGGCCACACGCCGACAAGCTTCCTGAAAAAGGAGAAAAATCCGTCCGCGATAATAAATCCCTGAACGATTTATCAATCGGGGAGGGCACGACAGCTCGTTGAATTCGGTAGGTGGGCGCGGGCTAGAGGAATCGAGCGCGTGGAACACCGGTCAGCAAAATAATTGCAACTCAAAAATTTAATTTTTAATATTTAATGACAAAAATTAACTTAAAAGTAATACAAAAATTGATGCTTAACACGGTGATAAATTCTAAATAAATACTCGTGCGATCGAGTATTTCAATCAACATCAAAGAGTTATCAGTGCTCTCCGAACTGATCTGCGCTACAACAACCTGCTGCTATCGGCAGCTCACACGCGCGCGAGAAAAACAAAGAATATTTTACGGTCGATTTCAATCACTTACACTCACACACAATAACGGTTATCGTCGCTTAATAAATAACAACTTACGAGGACGCCGCAGGTGCACCTGTTATAAGTCGTTAGGCTGAAACTCCAGCCTCCAAGCTAGACGCCCAAAACGTAGACCACTGTGTCTTGCTGCCGGCATACGGTTCAGTGTCGTCGTCTCGTTGTCGCAGGATACCAAGTTATCTGAGGATGACAATCCTGTCGAGGTCTTGGTTTCGTTCCGGCAATAACTCCCGAGCACGCATGACACAACAAAACCGATCTTTTACTCGTATTTTCAATAACCCGGTGTAGTTTCGAATCGTCACGATACGTACTCGAACGCGTGCGGCGATTGGAATGACTCCGGTCCTCCTTCTACCCGGCCCGATATTCTACCGATTCCCGCGCGTTCCATTCCTACTCGTGCCGCGTTCTAACGGTCACGCAGCGAACATGAAATTAATTCAATGTCGTTGCGACTAATCAACTCGACCGTTACAATATATAGCAAAGTTTGGCAATTTTACAAAAAATTTCAAACATATTAAGATCCAGTATTACTATATTAATAAAATAAGGGATTGATAAATATTATTAAAGTTGAAAGTGAAGGAATATTGCAGATATTTTAACTAAGGCTTTAGCCAGCGATGAACTTATATTTAATCGAAAAAATTAAGATATTATAAACTGCAAGTACTTGAATTTATAAATATTATATTTTAAAGATTGATTAATAAATACTACCATCACACTCAGGAGGCGTGTTGAACGATGTGAGCGTGATTGTAATGAGTATGTTTATGATATTTAAATCACCGTCTAGCGAGTGACTGACTAATTGAGTGATGAGTATTGATTATTAGAGTGAGCGATTGATTCTCGCAAGCCGGCCCCGGCGACGAGTTAGTGTCTCTTCAGTACGTGTGAAGTACATAAACACAGAATATTCACGTTACTATCTTTGGCGTGCGATAACCAATAAACAAAATATACATACTGTAACACGTAAGCACATAATAAAACTGTAACCATACTATGCTTATTATATTCACAATAACTTAATTATAATCATAAATTGCACGATTATTCGATCTACTTAAATAAAACTTATCTACAAACCCAACATTTGTTTTTTTTGATTAATGAATGGACCATAAATTTTTACCTAGTAAAAGCAAAAATGATGGAATAACTATGTGAATTGACAAAACCCATTAAATTTTATTTGGATGTACTTTCAATTTTAAAACTTTAATTAATACTTTACTTTTTCAGGGTGCTCCGGTATTGAGTACTAATATTTTGGCAAATATTGGAAGAGTTAATAGCCTAGCTAATCTTCAAACTTGTTTTCCAAATCCTTCCTATTGGAAAACAAATTTATCTAATGTTCCAAGTACACCTAGTTCATATGTTATAAAATATTTTGGTAAGTTTAGGTACTTTAATGATTTCATTTAAGAAAGGCTACTAAGTTATTTTTGTTGATAAATTAATAAATAATGTTAGTATTTTTTTAAAATGTAGTAGAGCTATTCTCTAATAAACCGATCATTAACTAACACCTTCATCTAGTGATCAGTTTGGCCTAACCGGTAATATACTCACCCAGTAGTTCCTTGATCTACCTGTAACTCTGGGTCTCTTTCCAGAGCTCACATCTTTGCCTCTTCGTGTCATTCTCCATGGCACTTCAGCCTTCTAAGAACGTGCAACGGGTCCAGGGGTTATGTAAATAATTTAAAATTTCATGTTTAAATTTTTTTTTTCAATTTCAAAAAAATTTCTATTTTAGGCGAAAGGAAGGCCACATTGTTGCGAGCATAAGGCGAAAAGCCATGCCTGCCGTTATCAATAAGGTGTGGATTAGCGTCGCCGACGCGAGACCGACAGAACAAAGCACGTGATCAATCAATACTCCCATACGCAAAGTATTAGAGATTTGAAAAGGTAGTTTACTAGTCATAAGGTTGCTTTAAAGAGCAAATTCAAGCTAGTGAATTCCTCCCTAAATTTATCTTACATGCAAGAGCATTTGTTGTAATGTATGCATTTTATGAGAGTGAATGAACTCAGAAAGAATGTTTATAAAATGTCATATTGTAAAATCCAAGCCAGCAGGTTATTGACACGCTGATCAAGCATCAGGCGTTTCCAAAGCGAGCGTTACATATACAGCGAGCAACACTCTTACAAGAAATAGTCATAGTGTAGCTTCCAAGGAATAAACTCATAAATTTACACATTAAAACTTTACACTAACATTTCATTAAACTCCTCTCTCAATTCATTACAATTGGCGACGAGGATAAAAGCAAAGTAACTAACGAGGTTGAAAAACAGTGATAAAAGTTCAAGAAAAATCCGACGAGGATTAAAAATAATAAAACGTTAAATATTTCAATTACAGTGAAAAAGTGCATACAAAAAAAGGGTGTGACGAGCGCTAAAGTGTTTTGCAAGCGCCGCGAGCGCATACACTATAAAATTTACAAAACGCGACGAGCGTAAAATTTAAAGTGTGAGAAAAGTGAAATTTCAGAAAACATAAAAAAGCTAATAGAAGATAAAACACCAACGTGGATTCATACGTTGGATACAGAAGAGTTAGTGGAATTCTTAGAAAAATTTGATATAGAAATAGTACTAAAGGAATTTTCTGAAGAAGAATTACGCATATATCAAAAAATTTCAGCCCTATCAACGCAAAAGCAGTCGCAAAACACATTAATAAATCTTCTAGCAGTATTTGAATATTACTGCAACAGCAAAGAAAGAAAGTTGAAATAACTTTCTCTGTGAAATAACTGAATCCGTGCAAATTCGACGATTCAAGAAGAGTAGCCAAAAACGTGTTAAAAAATTATAAAGAAAGCATTGAGAAAAGCAAGGGTTCGATAGAAGAAGAAGAAAAAGAAGAAGAAGAAGCGACTTAAACGCCACAATAAATAAATTCAAGCTTAGAAAATAAAGAAGAAAAAATTGCGCAAGCTGAAGTTGAACCAGCAAACTCATCTTGAAATGGCAAATCTAGAATTTTACAAAAACAAGGACAGCTGGGAAGAGTACGTCGAGAGGATAAAGTTATACTGCCAATAAAATCACAGAGGATAATGCACAAGTAGCTACATTGCTCACTAAATGTGGTTCAGATACATATAAACTAGTGAGAGATTTATGTTTTCCAGTAAAACCTAAAGATAAGAAGTTTGAAGATATTATCAAACTTTTGAAAGAGCATTTAACACCAAAGAAGAACATGGCACTGGAAAGGTGTATCTTCAGTCAAGCTAAGCAAAATACTGAATAAACAATCAAAGAATACGTGGCAAGATTAAGAGAAGTTGCAATGACTTGCAATTTTATAGAGTTGGACGAAGCTCTGTGTAACCAATTAGTGTGCGGTGTAAAAGATCGTGATACGAAAACCGCATTATTTAGTGAAAAAGCTCTAACGATAGAAACAGCAACAGAAATAGCTAGTACTAAAAAGGCAGCAGTGAAAAGTGCGACGAGCACTGAAAAGAAAACAAACTTCGAACAAATTCAACACATAAGCAGCTCACAAATATTCCATCGGAAGGGCGGAGCACCGTACAATGGCGGCTACAACAAGGGCAACAGCAGCAGCAACAATTACAACGGCAACAGCAACAATGGCAACTACAAGAGCTGTAACGTAAATTATAAGTATAGCGCAAAGAAATCGCGAAATTTTAAATTCAATTGTTATCGGTACGGCATGAATAATCATTTAGCGAAAGATTGTAAATTCATGAATTATAATTGTAACTTTTGTAAAAGAGTCGGTCATTTAGAAAAAGTGTGCATTAAAAAACTCGGAAAAAATAAAATTTTAAAAAATGCTGACGGTAACGCGAGAAGCAACAGTAGCAAGCAGTGCAATCACGTGCAGCTAGAAGAGCGCGAATGAAACGATGAGTTCGAACATTCCGATGAATTTTATTCTATTAAAGAAAACAATGTGAAAATTAATAAAATAGGCGCAAAATCTCAATTTGCAGAGGTAATAATAAATAATATTCAATTTGAAATGGAAATTGACACCGGGTCATATGTAACAGCTGTGTCGGAAAAAGATAAGAATAAATATTTTCCAAACGAGAAATTAGGCAAAAGTGATCTTACATTAACGTGCTACGGAGGATTACCACTGAATCCTTTCGGAATTTTAAATGTAAAAGTAAATTTCTTAGAAAGCGAGAAAGACTTAGATTTATACATTATAGCTGGCTCAGGGCCTTTTTGTCAGGTCAGCAATGGCTGAAAGCTTTTAATTTATGGCCATTAAAATTAATGAAAAATGAACGTGAAAGTAATGTTTTAAAAATAAAGAGCGAAACTATAAAACATAACATGTTAGAAAAATTTCCAGTCTTATTCTCAGACACGCAAGGCTGTTATAAAGGTAGAAAAGTACATTTAGTTTTTAAAGATAATGTAAAACCGATACAACTAAAGCCGCATCATGCACCTTTTGCGCTAATGCCAAAAATTTCAAACGAAATTCAAAGATTAATGAAATTGAGAAATTTAGATCCGGTAGAGTGTAGTGAATGGGCAACACTCATTATTCTGGTATTAAAGAAAAACGGAGAAGTGCGTATTAGCGGCGATTTTAAACTAACAGCCAACCCGCAATCAGTAATTAAAAGGCATTCAATACCTCTTAAAGAAAAAACTTTTAACACGTTAAGAGTTGGAAGTAAACAGTCGCAAATAGACTTAAAACACGCGTTTATGTAATTTGAATTAGATGACGAATCTAAAAACGCGCTAACAATTATAACACATGAAGGTTTATATCGATACATAAAGCTGGGCAAAGGTGTAGCATCAACCAAGAAAATGTCAGGATATTCTCGAAGAAATTTTAAAAGGTATTAAACATACGGAAATTTACATTGATAATATTTATATTACGGGTCGAACGGACCAAGAACATATTGAATTTTTAACGGAGATTTTTGCGAGACTAGATAAAGCAGGTCTACGCGTAAATTTAGATAAATGTGATTTTTTAAAAGAAAGCATTGAAATTTTAGGGTTTGTTATAAACGAGAACGGGTTAAACTCAAGTCCATTTAAGATAAAAGCAATTAAAGAAGCACCATTGCCAAAAAACCATAAAAAATTAGAAGCTTTTATAGGCTTAAGAAATTTTTACGAAAAATTTTTAAAAGACAGGGTAGAACACGTATGCCCACTGTACGCGTTACTTAAAGAGAAAACAATGGGTATGGTCAGATCGGTGTGAAAAAGAATTTAACTGGATAAAATTACGTCCGAAAATGTGGTAGCATTATTTGATCCAGACATACAGCTAGTTTTAGCATGCGTCGCGAGTAACGTAGCATGTCAACAATTTTATCGCACAGGTACGATGACGGTAAAGTAAGGCCAATAGCCTTTGCTTCAAAAGTAATTCCGAAAAGCGAAAGACATCGCGCAATAATTGACAAAGAAGCAGGAGCAATTATTTTCGGTTTTAAAAATTTTTACTACTACATTATTGGTAATAATATTATTTCGAAAACAGATCTTGAACCGTTATAGTTTATTTTCCGTAGTAAAAATATCTCAACAATGTTACACAGTAGATTACAAAGATATACGTACATGATCGAAGTTGTAAAATCAAAAGCAAACGGGAATTGCGACACGTTATCACGTCTCCCTATAGACGACAAAACACCTGTATTTTCTTCAGAGTACAGTCATTTAAATTATATTCAAAGCTGTTGGTACATAATAGATTTTAAACAAGTAGCCAAAGAAACAATAAAAGATTTAGAGCTTAAACAAATAATTGGATTTATAAAAAACGATTGGCCGAAAATCAATAAATCAACGGAAACAGAAAGAGCATTTCACGTGAAACGCAATGAATTAGACATAGAAGAAAACAGTATCACATGGGGTCATAAATTAGTGATACCTGAAACACTTAGAGCACAAATGCTATGCGAATTATATACAGGGTGGCTATTATGTAGCGGATGGGCTGAATAACTTGAAAAATATGCATTTTTTCTATAGCACATGTAACGTAAGAGTTACTTCTTACGAAATTTAGGATCAGATGGGCCAGACAGAATAGGGCCCAAGTCCTTCCTGTGGGCCCTACAAACCCGAAATCCATTTTTCAAATGGAAACCCATACTTTTCACCCCAGATTCGGCAAGAGCGGAAAATTTTAGGCTCCAGCAGGACTTTGAAAAAATTTTTCTAGTCTACTCTGAGGCCTCGTGGAGGGCTCAAAAAGCTCTTTAACGTTAATACCTGAATAACTCGAAAAAAAATCACTTTTTCGACTACCGGAGCTCTAGCAAAGTTTTTTTTTTTACAAAATTTAGGATCAGTAGGCCCAGCAGAATAAAGCTTGGGCCCAACTGTGGGCCCTACGGACCCAAAATCAATTTTTTTAATTGTTAATTTGTTCAAACAATTAGAAAACTTAATTAAGTTTCTAAATATTACTGATAAATCTAGAAAAATTTTTTTTTTTTTAAAGGAAGCCATTTAGCCGTCATTTCATAAATTAAAAAAAAAGACCTTATTAAGTTGAAATTTATTGTAGTTAAATTACCATATGACCCGGTCTTTTTTTATTGCATGAAAAAAATTTTAATACAAAATTATTTTTAATGCTTGTAAACATCCTTGGAACATTCCTTAATAAGGTAGTTCGTTTAAGTTTCATTATTTGCTAATTAATAGTGACTAGCTTACAGCATTCACCATTTAAAAACGTAGATATTCAGATGTCATGATTAGTGGGGTTTTGTGGACCTCCACCAAGAATCAGGCAATTTCTTTAAAATATTGTAATCATTATTTTACTTGTAAGTCCCAGTAGTTTTTATTTGGTTCTAAATTTCAGTTTTATTTTAAGCGATTTTACTTTACACTCTTTAGGTCCCAAAGTAAAGGGCTGGTCCTTATTCTATTGTGCCCTATTTTGTCGGACACATCTGATCCAAATTTTTGTAAAAAAAAACTTTTCTGGAGCTCGGGTAGTCGAAAAAGTGATTTTTTTCTGAGTTATTCAGGTATTAACGTTAAAGTTAGATTTATCAGTAATATTTAGAAACTTAATTAAGTTTTCTAATTGTTTGAACAAATTAACAATTAAAAAAATTGATTTTGGGTCCGTAGGGCCCACAGTTGGGCCCAAGCTTTATTCTGCTGGGCCTACTGATCCTAAATTTTGTAAAAAAAAAAACTTTGCTAGAGCTCCGGTAGTCGAAAAAGTGATTTTTTTCCGAGTTATTCAGGCATTAACGTTAAAGAGCTTTTTGAGCCCTCCACGAGGCCTCAGAGTAGACTAGAAAAATTTTTTCAAAGTCCTACAGGAGCCAAAAGTTTTCCGTTCTTTATGAATCTGGGGTGAAAAGTATGGGTTTCCATTTGAAAAAATGGATTTCGGGTCCGTAGGGCCCACAGTAATGGCTCGGGCCCTATTCTGTCTGGCCCATCTGATCCTAAATTTTGTAAGAAGTAACTCTTACGTTACATGTGCTATAGCCCAAAACTATTTTTGGTGGCCAGGAATAGATTCAAATATAGAAGCATTAGCTAATACATGTAAAATTTGCCTAGAATCGCACCCGGATGCGAGAAAAGTACAGCTTTCACCGTGGCAATGGCCAAGTACACCTTGGACCCGAATACGTATAGATTTTTTAGGACCTATATACATAGATTATACATAGATTATTGTCAATCCCAATGCCCTGTGAGAATTATACGAAAGAACTGAATATAATTAAACAATTAGCAATCAATAACGGTTACTCATTAGAATTAATTGATAGATTATTAAAAAATAAGAATGAAAGGATGGCGATTAAAATTATTTATCCTTATTCTGATCAAGAAAAAAGATTTTATTTTTCATTTACTTTTATGGGTCGATACTCATCTGTAATTTATGATATTATTAAAAAATTAAATCCGAATATCTTTTTGTCTTTTAGAACAGATATAAAAAACTGAGTTCATTTGTTAAAAACAATAAAAACCTTAATAGAATAAATAAATTTGATTCAAAATCTGGTGTTTATAAATTGAATTGTGGTAGTTGTAATAAAGTTTACGTAGGACAAACGGGACGTAAATTTGAAAAGAGAATTAGAGAACATTTGTATGAATTTAATATTAGGGGAGACAATTCGAATTACGCGAAACACCTTAATGAGGAAAGCCATGTTTTTGATGGTGAATATGAAGTATTGCATATTTGCCAGAAAGGAAGCTTACTTAATGCTTTAGAGTCTCTTGAAATTAATAGATTAAAAAACTCAGGATGTTTATTAAATAATCAGCTAGATCTAAATAACTCACCTTTGCTTAATCTGTTTTGATTACAAGTTCTTATGTTTACATTGTTAGAAGTATTATTGGAAGAATGATCTTACCACACCCACAAAATTATACTATATAAACGTTTGTAAACCTACATTTAAGTTACAGTTTGTATTTAATCTGATGAAGACGCTAAGACGTCGAAACAGCTGTCATATGAATAAAGTTTGTGTAGTTCACAAAAACTAAACGTTTGTTTTGTTTTTTATTAATAAGTTATTTTTTAGGACCTTTTCATGGGAGTATGTTTTTATCTATAATCGATGCTCATTCGAAATGGCCAGAAATCATTAATATGAAGAAAGACACGACAGCGAAAAAATTGATTAAAGTAATAGATTCAATTTTTAGTAGATTTGGTTTTCCGAAAATTGTCGTTAGTGACAACGGTCCACAACTAAAAAGCGAAGAATTTCGACAATATTGGAAAAGTCTTAGAATAAAACATATTTTCCAGCTTCAAACGGAGCTGCAGAAAATTTTGTAAGAATCGTGAAAGATAAAGTTGACAAGCTGATACAGTAGTGGTCAAAATTATACGACACCCCCTGATTCTGTTTCTTTTTAGTTAAAAATTTTAACTTTGACAAGACCGCGCACGTCGAAACCATTAAATTATATTTGTTCAAAGGTTTTTTTTACTAATATTACCCAAATACTTCGAGGAACAATATTTACTTCGCCTTAAAATTGTTTTCTTCTCACTTTTTACTTTAATTGCATTTAAAAAGTTGTTTTTCGAAAGAAAGCAAATTTTAGTCTTCTTCATAGTTTACATGTGTTTGGAAAAATTATTATGAAAATTTAACTATACAGTTTTTATTTTTTCGTATTATACGCATAATTAAGTATAACGAGAAAAATTTTTAAGATCTTAAATCAAAAATTGTTCAAACCACAGGCAAATAATGAGATTTTTATGTACAACAAATTTAGCTATTTTTGGTTTTTTTTTAGTTATTCTGTTGTAAAATGAGTTTATTACTTCAAAATATTAGGTAAAAATCACTTGGAAACGCATATTTTATGTCATTTTAATAAATTTATTAAGAAACTTACAAAATAAAATAAAAATATTATATTTTTTAACTTATTTACAACATTGATACCTTTTTGAAATCAAAACGTGTCTTTTAAAATTCAGTAAATTAAAACAACATTTTTTTGTTATAATTATCATTAAATAATTAGAAGTATTTATTTAACAGTTCAATAATTTGATAATTACATGTATACAAATACAAAACAACATAAAAACATTTATTTAGTATTTAGTGGCCCCTCCTTTAGCTTCACAGCAGGCTTTTCTTCTTTTTGCCATAGATTCTGCAAGTTTCATACAATAAGTTTTACTTAAATTTTGCCAAGCAAGAGCTATTTCTTTTTTTAACTCATTTAAATTGCGCACATTTTTGTCTTCAATCATTCTCTCGATTTGGTCCCAAGCATTTCCTATGATGTTTAGGTCTGGGGATCAGCAGGCCAACTCAAAATCGGAATCTGATTGTCACTCATTCATTTCAAAGTTTTTTTTGGATGTGTGACATGGAGCGTTATCGTGCTGATAATACCAAATTTTACGTCTTCCAAAGACTTTTTTTTCGAAGGAAGCATATAATTCTCCATGATACTAATGTATTTGTCGCTATATACTGTACCTTCTACATAATGCAGTTCTCCTGTTCCTTTTCCTGATAAGCACCACCAAACCATTACAGAACCTCCGCCTTTCTGCACTTTTGCGGCAAGACAATCGCTGTTGTATTTTTCACTATTCGTGCATCTTACTCGTTGTGGTCGATTAGAGCAGAGTTGGAAAGAAGATTCATCACTGAAAAGTACCAAATTCCACTTTTCAACATTCCATGAAACTTTCATGGCGCCATTTGCGCGCCTGCACAACAACGGGGGGGGGGGGGCAGAGGTGTCAGGACACCCCCTGGGCTAGTAGACGACACCCTCTACAGTTTCTTGGGGGTGTCCACGGAATTTGAAATCTCAATCCTTAAACCTACAAAACCCTGGGCGCCCGAGTTCAACAAAAAAACTAATCAGCTATCCCTCAAGCCCTAAACCCCCAAATACCCTGGGCGCCCGAGTTCAGCATAAAAACTAATCAGCTATCCCCCAAGCTCTAAGCCCCCAAAACCCTGGGCGTCCGAGTTCAGCAAAAAAACTAATCAGCTATCCCCCAAGCTCTAAGCCCCCAAAACCCTGGGCGCCCGTGTTCAATAAAAAAAACTGATCAGCTATACCCCAAGCTCCAAACCCCCCAGAATCCCTGGGCACCCGAGTTCAAATGAACGAAATTTTTTTTGTTGCAACAAAAAAAATTATCAACAAATTTTTTTTTCTAACTAGAAAATAAAATCCACAACCTTATTGTAAAAAAAAAAAAAAAAAAAAAAAACACTTTTTTATGGACTTGATATTCAATTATATAAAGTACGCTTAACTCCGACCTTAACTTCTAAAATTATTCCACTCGGTAACCAGAGTTTTAGGAGGTTTAGAGCTTGGGGGATAGCCGATCAGTTTTTTCGTTGATCTCGGGTGCACAGAGTTTTGAGGGTTTAGAGCTTGGGGGATAGCTGATTAGTTTTTTTGTTGAACTCGGGCGTCCAGGGTATTTGGGGATTCAGAGCTTGGGGGATAGCCGATCAGTTTTTTTATTGAACTCGAGTGCCCAGGGTTTTGAGGGTTAAGAGCTTGAGGGATAGCCCATCAGTTTTTTTGTTGAACTCGGTCGCCCAGGGTATTTGGGGGTTTAGAGCTTGAGGGATAGCTGATTAGTTTTTTTGTTGAACTCGGGCGCCCAGGGTTTTGTAGGTTTAAGGATTGAGATTTCAAATTCCGTGGACACCCCCAAGAAACTGTAGAGGGTGTCGTCTACTAGCCCAGGGGGTGTCCTGACACCTCTGCCCCCCCCCCCCCCGTTGTTGTGCAGGCGCGCGAATGGCGCCATGAAAGTTTCATGGAATGTTGAAAAGTGGAATTTGGTACTTTTCAGTGATGAATCTTCTTTCCAACTCTGCTCTAATCGACCACAACGAGTAAGATGCACGAATAGTGAAAAATACAACAGCGATTGTCTTGCCGCAAAAGTGCAGAAAGGCGGAGGTTCTGTAATGGTTTGGTGGTGCTTATCAGGAAAAGGAACAGGAGAACTGCATTATGTAGAAGGTACAGTATATAGCGACAAATACATTAGTATCATGGAGAATTATATGCTTCCTTCGAAAAAAAAGTCTTTGGAAGACGTAAAATTTGGTATTATCAGCACGATAACGCTCCATGTCACACATCCAAAAAAAACTTTGAAATGAATGAGTGACAATCAGATTCCGATTTTGAGTTGGCCTGCTGATCCCCAGACCTAAACATCATAGGAAATGCTTGGGACCAAATCGAGAGAATGATTGAAGACAAAAATGTGCGCAATTTAAATGAGTTAAAAAAAGAAATAGCTCTTGATTGGCAAAATTTAAGTAAAACTTATTGTATGAAACTTGCAGAATCTATGGCAAAAAGAAGAAAAGCCTGCTGTGAAGCTAAAGGAGGGGCCACTAAATACTAAATAAATGTTTTTATGTTGTTTTGTATTTGTATACATGTAATTATCAAATTATTGAACTGTTAAATAAATACTTCTAATTATTTAATGATAATTATAACAAAAAAATGTTGTTTTAATTTACTGAATTTTAAAAGACACGTTTTGATTTCAAAAAGGTATCAATGTTGTAAATAAGTTAAAAAATATAATATTTTTATTTTATTTTGTAAGATTCTTAATAAATTTATTAAAATGACATAAAATATGCGTTTCCAAGTGATTTTTACCTAATATTTTGAAGTAATAAACTCATTTTACAACAGAATAACTAAAAAAAACCAAAAATAGCTAAATTTGTTGTACATAAAAATCTCATTATTTGCCTGTGGTTTGAACAATTTTTGATTTAAGATCTTAAAAATTTTTCTCGTTATACTTAATTATGCGTATAATACGGAAAAATAAAAACTGTATAGTTAAATTTTCATAATAATTTTTCCAAACACATGTAAACTATGAAGAAGACTAAAATTTGCTCTTTTTCGAAAAACAACTTTTTAAATTAAATTGAAGTAAAAAGTGAGAAGAAAACAATTTCAAGGCGAAGTAAATATTGTTCCTCAAAGTATTTGGGTAATATTAGTAAAAAAAACCTTTGAACAAATATAATTTAATGGTTTCAACGTGCGCGGTCTTGTCAAAGTTAAAATTTTTAATTAAAAAGAAACAGAATCAGGGGGTGTCGTATAATTTTGACCACTACTGTACAAGACGGGCACAGTTTAGATTTTACGTTAAATAGATTTTTATTTGAGTCTTGCCATTCCACTCATTAAAGATGCTCCTATTACTAAGCATTCCCCTAATCCATCTTCTGATAGTGTGAGCTACGCTGTGTTTAGACAAGGAATATTATCTCCTCCTATGAAAATAACCCTGTTATCTCTTACATAAAACGCATCACGAAAATCATCGAGAATTGGGGACGAGTAGGCGTTTAGAAAAAAAAATTCCTTCGTCTTGACGTGGTCACCACCACGTAAGGACACCTAAGTTTTATTAAACCCCTCCTCCTTCTTACGTAAGATTTTTGTTGAATATTTCACTTGATTCTCGTGATAAAATTAAATAGGTTTATATTTATTAAGGATGTTTGGTACTTTCGTGAGGGGAAAAGATGGGAGCGGACGGGCACTGCAGCTTCCGACTAGACGATTTTATTTTCAACTCGTCAGTACTCGGACCCTAATGAATGAAATCATTTTGAAACTTGCATACAGCACAGCTGAAAGTCTTTAGTTAAATTTAGTTTTATAATTGAAAAATTTTTTGAAAAATCAGAAAAAATCACGAAAACATAACCTAATTTTCAATTAAAAAAACTCTGCGATAAGAGTTTAAAAACGTTACCTTTTTTTATCTCATATTGAAAATTAAGACCTCAAGATATTGAGTACAAATTTTTAGATCAATACATGCAGTTAGAAAAAAGGTCAGAGATTTCTTGTTTAGACGCGCATTGAATTTGACTGCTTCACGCTTGTTTTTCTTTGTTATCTTTTTCAAATGGTCGGAAAAGTATTATAAAAAAAATCTTAGAATCTTCTTCGAGCTAACATTTACAAATCCCAATAATTCAAAGATCTCTGCATTTTTGGAAGAGTGACGATACGATCAAAGAAAGAAACTGCTTGATTTCCATAAGAATCTGAGTTAAATTATTTAAAAAAATACTTTAATTTTTAAAAAAATCCTAAATGGATCCAATCAAAAATGACAATACATTTGCATTTTTTCGTAAGTACCAAACATCCTTAAAGGAAGAGATAGACCATAAAAGTTACTTGCTAACAATATTTAAAGATTTCTGTTTTTAACTTTATTATTTTTAGTCTTTGGGAAATACGCATGTACATGCAAACTAAAGCAAGACTAGAAAAAATTTATAATTGAAAATCACATAAAATTAGCCCCAGATACAAATCAGTCGATAATTTACAAATTAGAAATACTTTGTAGACTAGTAACGAATGACTATATTTGTTATAATCTTAAGATAGTTTAGTCTAACAGTAGTCAATTTAGTCAATATAATCAGTTCCATTGTCCTCCAGGCTAAACAGGCTGGCAAGCCATGCTTCCCAATCGAAAATCACTGGCATATCATTGAGTGGAGCAGAAGTTCATCGGGCACTTCTGTTGGTTCCTCGCTCTCTTCGAGCCATTCAACATCTTGGCAACTGGTCGGGAAATTAGTTGTGCAACATAGAACTTCTTTGCCACGTTTAGCAATTTTGGCAGCGATGCATAGGGAGCATCTGCAGTTATCAATAGGGTTTTGATTTTCTTGGCGTTGTTGATGGCAGGAATCATGAAGAGATCGATTGTTCCTAGCTGCTGCTGAGATTGATGTAAAGTACAGTCCGTACATCTGTTAAAAAATAAAAAAATTTCAAATATATGTATAGTAGTTACATTAAAAAAGAATAACAATTATGAACAAACTTTACATATTCTTCGTCCAGGCTCAATGTCATCTTGGATGGATGGGCATGCAAGTTTTGTGTGAACTTGAATTGGGTATATTAATACTTATTGATTGAAAAAGTCCCAAGAAACGGGCTCCCAGCACTTTTTCTTATGCATTTAATGCACGTTGCCGACCTGTATCTGGATCCTGAACAAAAGGTATGGGTGAGAGGAAGAATCCATTTCTAAGAATGAATTTTCTATTACTACGCTGTGCCCCATAACAATCAATGTCACATTTCACAATCTGTAAATAATTGCAAGTTTTCCCTCGTGTATCAAGACGACTGCCATATTTATCATGGAATAAAACTACTTCCGTTGGGTCTTGCTTAATGAAGCCATCCTACGCTCAACGTGATTAAAAGCACTACGTCCAGGAGCATTGGTCATCACAAAAAGAAAATCCAAATTGAATTTTCGAAAATCTTGAATGGCAAAATCAGTAGTATTTGGAAATCTGAAAAAGAAACAATTAATTAAGGAAGTTACGTATATTTAAAAATTTTTTTTTCGAAACTAACATGGGATTTTTATCTGGACCTCCATCAACAGAGAAAACTATAACTGGTTTAACATCACCTGTCTCATTTTTAAGAATTTATGACAACTACTTTCATTCAGTATGGAGTGGAAATCATGGGCGTGAGTTGCAGCAGTAGATTGAGCAAGTTCTCCGCTCTAAACAGCTATAAATGTTGGGCCACTATAAGTAACAGTGTCAGGAAAACCACCTTCATTTGGCTTAACACATATTCAAGCGTACACTGAAGATACAAGTTAATGCCTGTCTCCATAAATAAAATCATGGTCTTGAAGCTGTATTCTGTACTCAACATGCATAAAGATGAAGTGCTGCTCTTTAGCATTAGTGATTCCGAGTGGCACTTGTCATCTTGCGATAAAAAAAGCACATTACTTTGGTCCAAGCATTGGGGCCAATGATTCAAAATTTTTTTTTGGAAGCAGTACAGAATTTACCGTCTGGACGCTGCTTATGCAAGTCATTGGTAAGCTTGGTGAGACGAACGGATACTGTCACTATATGCCGTGTTGCTTGTCCGGTACTTAAATTTTTCGGAAAAAGCCTAGTATACAAAGCGCTCTTTGAAATTGTTGAGTCCGTCAATTCTTCGACCTTAGCTTTCACTTCACTTAGTGTTGAGCAAGAATTGACTTTTTCAGTTGGACGGCATTTATGAGCAGCGCTTCCATAAGTAGCAGCTGCTTTAATAGCGTCAAGTTAATTAGGGTGTTATTCTTTTGAACGGGAATGACCAGCATTTAATCGCACACCAATATCGAACTCAGATGTTGAAGTTTGCTTCAATTTTTCTTTTACTTTTGCTCGATGTAAAGCCAGATATTTTGCATTGTTCTGTTTATTTATAAGATCTTGTTGCTGAATGGAAAGATTTTTCCGAGTTTTTTTATTTATTTTTCAATATTCAAATCTGAATTTGTGTCTTTTGCCAACAAAGAAGATAAAAGTCAGCCCTTTTAGTTTAATAAAGTTTCTTAAAATCTTTGATACTGTCCTCATCGTCGCTGAATAATTTTTCGATTTCACTATCAAATTTACTGGTACAAGGTTTGTTTTCGGTGGATTGGGTCTGTCATAAGTTTGCCAGAGAATTTTTTTCCTCTGCCTCAATTCTCGAGCTTTTCCTAGGGTGAGACTCACTACTAGATGAATCCGAACAATCTTCCACTCTTTTGTTTTTCAGCGAGCTTTTCTGGTTGACTACAGATTCCGAATTTTGTCCAGGTTGTTCCAATTGATGATTTAGTTGCTTTTCTGCCTCGCCCGTATTTTCCAAATCCGCCTTATTTTAAATTAAATTAAATTATGGAAGTCTTTCCTAATGTGGCCACCAACACCACAATTACGGCACTTGATTTTCTCAGATGACAATTAGAAATTATAGTTAACGTTCTCAATCATAAATCTCAACTCTTCAGGCATCTTGCCAACATCTTCTTCATTTATGTAAATTTGTCGACGATGGCTAATTAAATAATCGTACCTTTCATTTATGGTTCCAGTTTTGATGGTGGTAACTTTACCTAAAATTCTCACTTCATTATTTTTAATTGCCTTGATGATAATTTCATTCGCAATTCATGGACAGACATTGGAAATAATAAACCTTTTTGCTGTAGGTCAATTTTTCACCAAGAACTTGATGTTTATGGGAATGTTGTTGATAAACACTTGTTTGGTCACGTTGACTAAATGCTTAGCGATTTCTATATTGTTCACACACATGTACACTCTGTTGTTGTAAATCCTTTTTGGAAAGTTACAAAGTGATATTTCCATTGGTGAAAAATTACAACGTTTTTAAAAAAGCAGTTTAGACTGCCT
Organism: Encarsia formosa; assembly: GCA_038277355.1. Taxonomy (NCBI): domain Eukaryota; kingdom Metazoa; phylum Arthropoda; class Insecta; order Hymenoptera; family Aphelinidae; genus Encarsia; species Encarsia formosa. The sequence continues at coordinate 49,884,308 of CM076185.1, read as the reverse complement.
AGGCTGATCTTGAGTGTCACGAGTGCTAATCCGATTTAGTTGCAACCAAGCCCTCAATTAACTACTATATTTAAATAGAAAATACAACTCTCGTTACTTGCGTAAAAAATTTTCGGAGACTTGTTTGCGTTATTCATCAAAATAAGTTAGTAATTTGCTCTTCCAGTTCAAATTATTACAAAGGTAGTAACTTGGATGTAGAGAGCACAAGTAATCATTTATAGTTTATTAGTATATTATAGTACGGGTGCAGCATCGTCACCAGGGCGGTTTTAAGGACCCGAATGCGTAGCGAAGCGGAGCACGAGGTCCTTAAAGAGCCCTGGTGACGTGCTGCACCAGTGCTATATACTATTTTATAGTACGAGTAACAGAAAACACGCATCAAAGATTTGATTTTGAGGTTAGAGTGACCAGGAGTACTATAAAAGTACTTTTAACTGCCTTTCAATTTGAAAGTAAGCAGAAAAAAGATTATCATCTTATAACGAAAGATGAATTTTTAAAAACAAAAATTGAGAAAGAAAAAAATTGTTTGCGTTATCTTCGTCTCGGACTTCAATCATAAAAATTTTTTTTCATCAATTTCGCAGTTTAGCTCTGCACCTCTCAATTGCTTCTTGAGATCTCTCCAATATTCATTGCATTCATGCTGAATAGTCTATTTATTTAGTTCACTCGCGTATCATTTGAAAATTCATCGTAAAAATCTCTGTTAGTAGCCATTGTCGCCTTTGGTACTGAACCTTTTAGAAATTTTAAAAACAAGCACCGGACGCTGATACACGGGTAAACATGCTGCATGCAGTAATTGCAGCGGTGACTTGATCAGCTGTTCTAAGAATAATTCAATTATAACTTTAAATTTGTAACTATTAACTTTACTTCAATTAAATAAAAACTAAAATTTAACTAAAATTTTTCTTTTCTTTTATTTATAGTATACTTGAGGGGGGAGTCTACCCTTGAGGGCCAAGAAAAAGCAAATTTTTGTAAATTTTTATTTTAAAAACAGCAAAATTTATTAGAGTCAATTATTGCCTACATAATAAAGTAACTTTTCAAGTATCTTCTCAAATTTTTTCATGTAAAAATACGTAGAAACTAGTCGATGCCAGCCATTTTTCGCGACGCCTCCATCTTACGTTTTTTTGCGGTGAGGAATGCCATTTTGTTCCAGATCATTTAAAATCAATTTTGAAGGAAGATTCTATTAGAAGACAAGTTTATCTTGGTAATAACACGAGGATTTTTTTTTTTTAAATTTTTGACGATTTTGCAGTGATTTGAAACAAAAAGTCGTTTTTTTGGCAAAAAAAATCTGCCATTTTGTCGGTGTCATGACCGTAAAAATTGAAATTTTCAAAAACCTCGTGTTAATACATGGAAAAGTATTTAATAAAGACGTGGTTAAAATTTTAAAACGATCGGTGCAGAGGTTGCGAAGATATTTTCTTCACCGACTTTGAAAATACTAGTTTTGAGAAAAACGCGTTTAAAGTTTCGAACAGCGCTCGGAGCAGGCTAAAAGACGTCGCACGAGAAAGGCTGTAACTTGACGAGATCAACTCAGAATGACTCAAAATTTTAACACAACATTCTTGAGATGTTGTACTATCAGAAAAAAAAAAAAAAAAAAAAAAAAATCGATTTTTTGAAAGTGTCTAGGGTAGACCCCCCTTAACTTATTTAATAATCTTCACCAAGAAATCGGCACTGAGAGGGTGACGGAATACTTGCGTTAGCAAATATTCCAGAAATCTTGAAACTGTTAATAAATAATAAATTAATAAATTAAACATCGTGAATATTAATACATACTCGATATAACCCCCCACTTTCGGACGTAAAGATGTGTAAAGATTTCTTAAACTCTCCTCTTCCTTGAGACCCTTTCGTAATTAATTAACGCACAGCTCGCGGGGCATTTAAAAAAATGATCGTCTAGAACAGAAAACTTCTGACTCAAGGAGAATCATACGCTGGTCCAGTGCTTGATTCCAGAATGTATTTTCTCGAATTAGATGAATTATCTTGATGGTTAGGATTTTAATTTATTTGGCTGTACTTCGGTCGAAATTGCTCAGAGAGCGAGCCTTCCCTCGGCTAATTTTAAGGTTATCTTCATGTTTACATGATGCAACGATGACGGTTAAGTTACCAATGCGTATAGTATATTACGCGCTACTCCATGCAGTATACCTTCAGTACAGTTTCAATTTCTGTGTTTTAGACCAGCGGAATTTAAAATGTGAACTAAAAACTGAACTGAAAACGCGTTTCTCATTCAGTTTCATGTTCCATTCGTATTATATGGGAAAAGAACCGATTCCTATTGGGTTTATTACACGAGAATCAGCACGTTTTCCGTGTCGGATTCAAGAAAAGTCTTTTCATGCTAACACTTTATTCAGTCTTCATTTTTGAATATATTTGTATTTCCAATTTCTACTTTAAATTAAATAAGATTTTCAATCTTGAGTCTCGTGTCATTCAATTTAAGAGTATTTTTAGTATTGATTTCTTTTGGTTTAAATATTGAAATATTCAAGTTTCAATTTTCAAATATGCATATTAAAAAACATCTTTGAGAACTTGGTAACTTACTCTAGAAAGTACAGCTAATGGGAATGCTCAACTAGACTATCAATTTATCAATCAAGTTGAAGTCATGCATACAAAAATCACAAAAAATTATTAAAAAATAATTCGCAATCATTTATGTCAATACAATTGAGCTTATTTATATACTTAGGTTGAGTTTTTTCTACCCTGGGCTGACACAAAAAGTTAAGTTAGAATTTTTTTTAGGTGTACATACCTAGTCGCAGGCTCCTCTCCGCTCCATCTCTCTCTCTTTGATGCCTTGATTGTCCCCTCTTTCCGCACTAGATCTCTGGAGCGATCCTTCCATGTATCAACTACCTACTCCTGGAATACCATACCCCCAAATATTCGCCAATCTACATCCTTCACTTCATTCAAACACCTCATCAAATCGCTCATCTTTATTACCGAGGGAGAAGATTAAGTTTTTCTACACTGTTGAACTCAAGATCTGTATGGAATAAATGTTAGTTTGTGATTCTCGGAGTGAATTCTAATACTGTTGAGACTGATAATGTTACCCTTGTTACTTTAATTTATAGATTGTATAGTATACCATTATATTCATTTATTACTTTTATTACTTTCATTGTTTTTCATTTTCATTGTTATTATTATTACTTATATTATTGTTATTTTATTCTATCTTATTTTATTTTATTATATTTTATTTCATTTTCATTTTCATTTTTATTTTATTTTATATTTATATTGAAATTATATCCTAATGTTGAACTTTGTGTATAATCTTATGTATTTTGTACAACATAATGTACATTTAATAAACGCATCAAAATCAAATCAAATCATCTTTTATTGCTATTGTATTACTTATTTGTTTTTTATACAACATAATGTACAGTAAATAAACGTATCCAAATCAAATCAAATCAAATCTCTCTCCTACACGAGTTCATGTCGGGTATACTAGTTACCCTCCAGGGTACACTGATAAAAAGATTTCTCAGTCTCAAGGTCGCATTACCTAATTGAAGGTAAGTTAACGTGGCAATGCTGCAGCCGTCTCTGCGCGAAGCTTTTTGGTAAAATTATGTAGACACTCATTGCACCGACACCGACGCAGAGATTGATAAACTAATCAATAATTTTCATACCCCAAGCCTAAAACCCACAAAACTCTGGGCACCTTGATTGATTAATAAATATTTTTTGTTGCTTACAATTAAATTTAATTTAAAGTGGAATATTACTACGGTAATGGTTACAAATTGAGTGGAGTTGATGTAAATGATGAAACTTATTTAAGTTGAATGAATCCACACAACCCTAAAGGCCACTAGATCAATAAATTTGCTGAATTGATAAGCTAATTATTTATTGATATAAACCATAGATATTTCGGATTTATACTATAAATTTTAGGAACTTGAATGAGTTTGATCATTTACATCAACTCCACCCGACTCGTAACCAACACGGTAACACTCCACTTCAAATTAAACTTGGCCCTAAGCAACAAAAAATATTTCTTAAACACTCTAGTTTCTCAGAGTTTTGGGTATGAAAATTAATGATTAGTTTATCAACCCCACCAGCTCATTTTTAAATTCAACCTTTCCTTTTCAAAACATTTATTATTACAAACATTTTTAATAAATAAAAAGATGTCCATGAAGATCTAAAAATGACTCAGAGTTAACCCATAAAAAAAGTAGAAAAAAAAAGTTATGTCTGGAGTTGAACCAATGTTGGCAAAATAATGCGTGGAGCTTCACACGAAATGTGACATAAATATCTGATCTTAATACAGCGGCAACTCGTGGGTGACCTCCAGGGTTTTTACCTCTGAGAATATCTCTCAGTAAAGTTTTCCAAACTCACAGGCGTGAATGTGAGAGTGGAGATGATAGGTAAAGGTATAAGATTGTTGGTTTATCTGTGATCTCATGCGGTCATGATTTTACATGACCGAAGGAAACTTGCATATTTTATTAAACTTTATTACTGGTCAAATAAAAAAAAAGAAAGATAATAAAGAAATGTTTATAAAAAATGTAATGATTCTAAATAAGTTTAATCGTTTGAAAATATATTGAGTTGACGAGTGTTTCAATAACATAAAAATATTACTTTAACAATTAATAAACAGGGTCATTTTCATTTAGTAGCATACTCGATTCCAAGTTATTATGGATACACTTTTGAACATTACTTCGTGTATCAATCGAAATTCTCCATACTCTATAATAGTTATTGAGTTGTAATTATTGGAGAAGGGAGTAAGTAAAGGTATAGAATAAAAGTCCAGGTCCGATTCCCGCTTTTAAAGAGGTTGGGTCCCACTGAGTAGCCTACGATGTGGGGAAGCGAGACAGCTCAGGAAGGCTCGGCTTGGATCGGTCGTAAGTGGGAAATCACGTCAGCTGTAAGCCTGCATGTAACCGGGCTCACTGCATCCTCATTCTTAGAAATAAATATACAATAAATACGTGTATCAATTAACAAATATAATACAAAAAATTCGAAATTTTTGAATATCTGTAAGCCTGCTGCAAGTCAGGTACCTTGCAAAGGATGATAGATAATGGAATTATAGAATATTGAGGAGATCAGTATGGTTGTAGGATTGGCATAAGCTCCCTCACATATGTGGTGAGGGTGCCCTTACTACTGGACCAATATAGGTTGTAGAGGGTAATAAAGTAAAAAAATTAATAAATAAACAAGATTCGAAACCTGGCATAATCTTAAAAGTAGTTTTACAATTCATCATAAAATTTAGTTGTTTGTTATTTCCTTTTTTTAAAATGAATATTTAGCTTTAACATATTTTTTTCAATCATTTGCATTGTTTTCATTTTTTTGTGCTCTCACAGCTGTTTTGAAACAATCAGATAGTTCTAAAATTTAAGCAACTTCTTTTTCTATTAATGAAAATTGGTTCTATCAAAGATTTTATTCAAGACGTGAGTCAAGAGTGTGTGTGATCCCTAACGCCTTGCTATATACAAGTTTGTTTCTGACACTCATTTCACTAAGGCTCTCGGGACCAAGGATCCCGGTACCCAGCAATAGTAGCCTGTAAGTTTTGAGCATTCACAGAGGAAGTGAATGCTCTTCCTCTTTGAAATGCGTAAGCACCTGGTGCAGACCTGGCTTTTTCCTATCGTTGACTATTGTTCACTTGTGTACTGTAATATCTCGGCTGAGCAGGATCTCATATTACAGCGTTTGCTCAATCGTGGGGTCAGGTACCTCTTTGAGATTAGAAAAAGCGATCACGTTAGACCCTATAAACGTGAGCTTGGCTAGCTTCGAGTGTCAGGAGGAAAAGATTATTTTGCTGCTTGCTTGCTCTATAGAATCTTGCACACAGATACTCCGCCTTATTACGCAAAGTTTTTACTGAAAAGCTCTGCTCACGTCTCTCAAGAGTGGCAAAGCCCCATGCGCTTGATACCTTGATTGTCTCCTCTTTCCACACGGAGTCTCTGAAATGCTCCTCTCATGTGCTAGCTTCTTACACTAAAAAGGTTAAGGTAGAAATAGTTGCGTTCTCGGCCGCAAGTCACCCGCCTCTGTTAAGGAAGGACTGATTTCTCGCTGAGAAACGACTGACTGCCTGCTGGAGGAGACTGAGTTGCGTCCGTATAAATTGCCTTCACGGACGCAACTCAGTCTCCTCCAGCAGGCAGTCAGTAGTTTCTTGGAGACAAATCAGCCCTTCCTTAAGAGGGTGGCGCGACTTGCGGCCGAGAACGCTTCTGATTTTACCTTAACCTTTTAAGTGTACTTCTGGAATATTATAACCCCATACATTCACCATTCAGCATACCTCTCCACATTCAAACACCTCATCAAATCACACATCTTTACTACTGAGGGAGAAGATTAAGCTTTTTTTTTTTATACGCGTTAGTTGAACTCTGAATATGGAACATTATAACTTCGTGATTTTGTGGAGAGAATACAAATGAGACTGATGGTGTTATCTACGCTACTTTTATTACTGATATAACTTTATATTATATTCATTTTTTCATTTTTGTTATTATTATTATTTTTTTTTTTTTTTTTTTTTTTATGGAGTTGGTGAATGCACTTACGCACCTTCAGGTGTCAAAGACACCCGGTGTGTGGGGCTCCTTGATAACCACTAAACACCCATCTCCTTTACCCCGGCCCAGCCCGGAACTACTTCTTTAGCATTGCTTCTTAGCTGTGTGGCGTGTCCGGCCAGTCAAGTCCCACCACCGGCATGTAAAGATACCACCTGGCTGTCTATTCGAGACAGCCGTCTAACCGCTTCGCGATCAGGATCTTCCATACGTATGTGGAAATACGGTTCCACCAGTCCTTCCGGCGAAGCATCGGGCTGACTATATTGTCTGCCTTGATGCTTCTCACCTCGGCCTCTATCGTCTCTCGCTCCGTCTGCCATTTCTCGCAAACGAGGAAAGCGTGGTCCACGTCGTCACGCTCGAACTCGCAATATCTGCACCGAGGGTCCGCGATCTTACCATGTTTATGAGGATACCTCCGAAAATAGCCGTGCCCGGACAGTAACTGTGCGAGGTAGAAGTCGACCTCGCCCCAGTCTTGCTCGACTCATGATTTCGGATCCTGGATAAGTCGCTTTATCCAGCCTGCAACGTTGTTGTCTGCCTGCCATCTCTCGAACCACCTGGAAAAAGCAAGATTTCATTCTCTCACCACCACCTCCTCTCTAGGAACCTGTCGGTCCCTATAGTAGATCCTTCTCCTTTAGTCAGCCAGCAGATCAATGGGGCAGACACCCGCAATCACGAGAACGGCCTCCACGGAGACCCTCCTGTATGCTAAAACTATCCTAAATACTGCCCCGCGCTGTACGCTCGCCAAAACCTTCGAATACTTCCGCTTCTCCAAGGCTGGTGTCCATATTTCTGCGCCGTAAAGCATGATGGAATGCGTGGTAGCCATCAAGAGTTTCCGCTAGCTCGGACTAGGTCCGTTAACGTTGGCCATCAGGCGACTAAGCATCCCAACACGCTCCATAGCTCGGTTCGCGACTTCGCTAACATGTCTCCAGTAAAACAATTTCGTATCCAAGGTCACCCCTAGATACTTCGCTGCCGCCTTGGTCACAACCTGAACCAGCCGTATGCCCATTCGGACGATCGTGTCGATCCTCGTGCGCCTCGTCAAAATCACTATCTCGGTCTTGTGCAACGCTAGCTCCAGACTATGAGACCGCATCCATATGGCACATACCATCGCCATCACTTTCCGCAGAATGGCTCTGACTCTGTCGACATCCTGTGCCTCTATGACGATAATGGCGTCATCCGCGTAGGCAACGATGAAAATACCCGGTGGTAGTTTCAGTCCCATCAGAGAGTTATACACGGCGATCCAGAAGGTCGGGCCCATGATCGAGCCCTAAGCAACGCCCGCCATGATCCTCCTGGCTCTCTTACCATCCTTTGTATCGTAGATCAGGATTCTGTCCGTGAAATAATCCTCCAAAACGCGCATCAGGTAGTCTGGCCACCAAGCGGAGCTGAACGCGTTCCTAACGTCAAGGGTCACCAGAAAGACGATCGGTCTAACCACGTGTCAATGTAGTTGGGATCTCTCGAAAGCCTCCACGACTTCACGAATGGCTTCGAACGTTGAAAGGCCTGGTCGAAAGCCCTTCTGCATCGCCGAGAAACCGCCCGCCACCGCAATGCTCTCTGCTAGCCGTGCCATAAGCAGAAGCTCGTAAACCTTCCCTGTTGTGTCCAGCAGGCGCAAGGGTGACAGCGGGTCTGGGTGGCCTCCCTTGTTCTTCCAGAGGAGAATGAGCCTCGCAGTCTTCCAGCTGACCACTTCCCAGGCACTCGTTGATGATTTGATGATGAGTTTCGTCAGTGGCAGTTATGGTTGAGAGATTTTAATGAAGTCGAAAAGTGTGAGATTCCTCGTTGTTATTTCCCATTTTTTGAACACCTAAATTCGATCAAACTCCACACCTTTTGTGATGCCAGCGAGCAGGCTTTTTCGGCAGTTTCCTATTGGCGGCTTTTGTTGGATGACGGAGTAATTCATACTGCTATCATCTCTGCAAAAAGCCGGGTTGCTCCTCTGAAACTTTGTTCAATTCCACGCTTAGAATTACAGGCCACTGTGCTTGCTGTAAGATTAGCTCAAACTGTCTTTAGTGAGCATGAGTTTGTTATTAAACGACGTTTTTTTTGGTCAGACTCCAGTACGGTACTAAATTGAATTAGGTCCGAACCATGCTCTAATAAAACCTTCGTAATGAATCGTTTGGGTGAGATAGGGGAAAAATCGGTAATTTCCGAGTGGAGATGGGTTGACTCGGAAAACAATCCCGCGGACGGTGTGACTAAATTGTCACCTGATGCCATGCAGACAGGTAGTCGATGGTTTTTAGGCCCACCCTTTCTTCGTAAGTCCGAGGAATCATGGCCTGTCGAGAAAAATGTAGCGAGCTTCAAAAATGATTCTGGCGAACCGAAGTCGGAAAAACGTAAAAATTTGTTGGGTAAGATCTTATCATTAACACGTTTGAACGATCGAAACTGTTTCTTACTAGATAGTTCGAGATTTTCTTCTTATTAACGATTATTGGGGGGAACTACACTCGTTTTTAAAGCTACAGATAAATGGTTAGGAATTTCGGGATCGAGGACGGATTTAGAACGTTGAAGTCGTGCTCAAAGTGAATGGTTTCGTGAAATTCAGTCAAAATTTTTTAACAGCGAACTTAAATTGATCAAAAATTCTGAGCCATTGCCGAAATAGTCGTGCATTGAGCGAAATAGTCAGGTAGCGCCATTTTCACCTTTCATTGATGAACACGGTGGTCGTGTTGAAAGATTTCTGATTAATATGGGAAGGTTTGAACCAATTATTCTAGATTCAAAACATTCTGTCGTTCAACTTTTAATTACTTAGTATCACGAAAGGTTTTTTCACAAAAATCATGAGGCAGTAGCGAATGATTTGAGTCAGGAGTACTTAATTTTTGGATTGCGAATATGCTTACGCTCATTTGTTCACAAATGCAACATTTGTAAGACATTAAGAGGTCTTCCTTCTAATCCAAAAATGAGTAAATTACCAGTTGAAACATTAAGGTATGGTTTCAGGCCGTTCACGAATTCCCGTTTAGATTTTTCAGGCCGATTTTCGTTAAAGTGGGTTGGAGAAGAGAGAAGCGCTGGGGAGTTTTGTTATCGTGTTTGACTACGCAAGCGATTTGGTTGAAAGTGGCGCATTCATTATCTGCAGATTCGACTATCCTAGCAATCGAGAGATTTGCTGTTAAAAGAGGGTGGCCGAAAGTTCTATGAAGTGACAATGGGACGAATTTTCGTGGAGCAAGCGAAGAGTTGAGGGAAGCTTTAAGAGCAATGGACAGAGAAAAGTTGTCCGAATTTTCCTTAGTTAGGGTAATGAGTTGCAAGTGGAAGTTCAACACACCGATAGCGTCACACACGGGGGGAGCTTGGGAGAGACTTATGAGGTTGGTGAGAGAATGTCTTGGTTTCGTTTTACAGGGTCTTGCACCTTCGGATGAAACTTGACTTACTTTTTTAGCTGAAGTTGAACACTCCATAAACTCACGCCCTTTGACTTACGTTTCTCTAGACCCGCTTAGTTCTGAAGCATTGACCCCAAATCACTTTCTTTTCGGATGAAAAGTGTTCTGCTGAAAAGTGTTATCATAGTTGGGGTCTTTACCTTATGAATTTCATCCAAAATCTTGGCTGTTACACATAATTGAGAATAATTTAAAGTATTTTAAAATAGCTGGCACATGAATTCTGTAATTACCAGCTTTATATAGTCTAAGCTCAAAAAGGGATAGTAAATAAAAATTGTTTGATACTACATAATCTAATTTTTTTAAACCATCTGACAATGCATGTAGTATAGTCATGGGTCTCACAACAACATCTTTAGCTAGCAGTGAGAACTAATAAACCATCCTTGAACATTCATTAGGTGACTTAGTAATATTAATCTCATGATTTCTAACGTACAATCTTTTGTTTTATTATACATCGAAAAAACTGTCCTTCTAACTCTTCAATTTATTGTTCATATATTTGAAAAAACTAGACTTTCAAAGTAAGAAAGATAACATCCATATGAAGAGTAAAGTCTGTTCAAATCAATTATTTATTTTTGGAATATGTAAATATTTCTTCAATCAAATCTAGTGATAAGGTAGGAAACGGTATTGACGCCGCCCAATATACACTGCTGCAGCACTAGTCGATGCTCAGACGAATAACGAGCAGGTAGTACTCGAAAGACCATTATGTTTAGCTTTGTATACAAGCCTAATTATAAAATATTATAAATATAACTAAGCAACAAGTATTAGTTTATTAATCCATAGAACCTTTAATCCTAACATGGTAGCTTTAAGGGAAGTTTAAAGTAACAAAAATTGTGTTTAGTATTGTGAAAACGTGCTTGGGTAAATTCTTCTCTTTTCCATGTTATCTGTTACAAAAGCATAAAAGTAAAATATCAGTTTCTAAAAAAGCTAAGAAGCTTAATTTTTTCTCATGTTTTATTGAAAAAACATGTTATTGACTGTTGTTATTTACAACTATTAGGTATGTAACTATTTTAATATTTAATCTGTAATCATTCTGAGTTTTGATTTGTAATCTCTACAATCTTTATTGTTAATTTTCAGTCTTGAAAAGGTCATCCACCAACGATGACGAAACGTCGACCATAAATTTATATAATTTTTGTCTTCATAAATTTGTTCGTTAGACAAAAAACCAAGTCTTATTTATTTAATTTTTTAACACTGAATCTAGCCTTGTGCATCATCTTTTTCATCCTCTTGTGCTTACTACTGTAAATACCCTTATAACAAACCTGTTCATAACATTGTTTTAAACTTGATAACTACCCTTGTAACTACATTGTACCTACTCCCGTACCTACTCTTGTCATTAATTTTATAACTTTGAACCTACGCTTATATGTACACTTTTGCATTGTTCCTATGCTGATTGTGACAATTGTAAATGACAATTTTTTACCTAGTCTCCTTCACTTGAATCTACTTGCTTCAATTTTGGTGTTGACTATTGTTTTTTCTTTTTTTCATGCTTTGGTTTCTAGCTCTGAACCTTTGTTCTCATGTTTGTGAATACTGTCGTTTCTATTGTTCTTCTTAAATCTTTTTGTAATTACAATCATGAAACTAGTCTTCTTCATACGCTTTTGCCCACACAGTTCTTTAAATTTTTTGACAATTATTTCCTACATCCGTTTACATTTGTTATCAACATTTTTTCTACCTAAAAATCTTTTTTGTTAACAAGCCTCATGCATCTACTCTAGTTTCTATTATAATATTTTTTATATGCTATTGACCTCTGCCGTTACTTCACCTTTTAATTCCTTTTTTTTAAGTACTGCCAACTAACCCTGTTTACTCCTAGTTACTTTTTACATTTCTGTAGTAACATAACTGATAACGTTTTTCAAAAACAAGGAACGTGGGTAAGAAAGGGCGTGAGGGGGGTGTTTGATTAGAAAATTATAGGAAAAATTAAAATACATAGAAATAAGCATATTTCGGTACACTTTTACGGTTAGTTAAGCACTTTTGGGGAGGGGGTGGGGCGTGGAGAAAAAAAACAACTATATAATATAGCAGGATATTATACTAGCGATAATCTAAAAATATAAAAATAGTCACACAGAAAGCTTCAAAGTGCACCCTCACACCCCATGGCTATTTTACGAGCGAAGTTCTATGATTAGTTACTGTTAAAAATTAACGCCTTCTTTTTCACCACGACGTTGGTCAGTTGAGCGACAGACACACGAATCGTCTCAGCTGCCGACATCCACCCGCACCAGTCTTGCTGCAACCGTGATGCCGCAACCATGCGTCATGGGACTCGAACCAACCGTCGCGAGATCGACCGCTTATCCGCGACGTTTCACCGAGGTAGAGAGACTCTCGGCCAAATTGGAGCTCTCTCTCCTCGTTTGTATATAGTGTAAATAAACATCAGTTAAAGTGCAGCATAAACTACGAAGTGTTATCCTTTTAAACCCTTACTCTTTTCCATTCCACTCCATCACGATTGCGGTTAAAATATCCTTTCTTTATATAGTCCACTACTCTCCAATTCAAACCATTGGTCCTATAATCGAGCCGGATAATATCGGTGACCGCGACCGTGAGTGTGAAGTACAAAAAGTGTTAGTGAAAAGGTGAAAAGTTTGTGCCACGCCGCGCCGTGGCCATTTTCTTCTTCGAAAGAAGAAGACCCAGTGACGACGAGTGGCGCACGCATCACCGCCATGCACCAGCAAACAGTCTTCGTGGGAGCGAGAGAGACGGACAACCGCCTGCGTGCACTCGCCGCATCTCTCCGCTTCATACCAAGTCCAGCGCCCACAACTGGTCCCAAGCAGCCACCCAACCTCACCGCGCTCTCTAGCAGCGAGTACCAGTAGTATATGTACCCACTCTGGCGAATAATTGAAATCGGACTCTGCAGCCACGGCGCTACGCCGCGACTAAACGCGGCACGCCGCAGTCACTCGTACTAGAGAGAGAGAGAGAGAGAGAGAAAGAGGGAGAGAGAGAGAGAGAGAGAGAGTATTGAGACGCTGCGGTTGCGCTCGCTAACTCTTGTCAAGTCAAATGCAAAAAGACAATACCCATCTGGATATGATTTACGAAAAATGTTATTTCCTTCATTTAAAAAGTGTATACCTGTCCCCAAAAACAAGGTGTGGTAGGTTTCAGCGTAGGATTTATCATTTTTAAAATCTGGCTGCAACGGTTTTGAGGGAATTTGAATGCCATCTATCCACAAGCTTGGGTAGCTGATATTAAAATTATCGAAATTAAATGGATTTTTTCTGTAGTCGCCGCTGAATGTTTTGTTCTCCACGAATCCAATGATAATTCTTTTTGGAAGTTGCCCGAGACAAATGTTGTCGATTGTTTAGGCATTGACGAGGTTTTGCCGAGTTACAGCTTTGACTTGTACACGCGTAACCGGATACTTGACCGTATTTTGAGCTAAAGCTCTTGCGTGGGCTAGGAGCACTCCCGGGCTAATTTTAACTCTTCTAACCAACAGACATACATCTTCGATACGTAAAGAGTGGTATCCGTATGGATCCATTAAACAAAATTTATCAGGGGACCTTACTAACCGTAGATCTATCCAATTTTTCCTCAACTTTTCTTTTTAAATTTTTACCAGACTCTCTGATACGATTATTGAGAGACTCCCTCAATGATGTGTTGGCGCTCGTGACGTCAGACATTACATTCATACCTGCACGTAATACTTCTTTTCCTATGGCTTTACCTCCTCGGGAGAGGAGAGGAAGCACCCGACGAGACACACCTGCTAAAAATGAACCGATTCCTCCATGGCCGCGCTGGTATGTCGAACCGATGTAGACTCTACCGATTCCTCTGCTTCCCCCTCCACCTCCTCCCACTTGCACATTGAAGATTTCGCCATATCTATCCATATTTTGTGGTTAATCTAACCTCTTAAAGTGAAGAGTCACCGTCAAAGTCCCACTATCGAATAGAATGGATTTGTCAAATTCATCTATTATATCGATTTCTATTGTCGAAAACGAATTTGATAAAAGTGGAATGTACATGCAAGGAGAAAAATTTTTTACTCTACTGCTGCCGTAAATGTAGTTGGGTGTACCTAATACTGTACGCAAGAGAGGTGTCTGAACATCTCCTGTAAATATCGACTCGCAAATATCCAAATAAATCATTAATATTGACGGTAGACCACTGCAGAGATGAGCGGGTAAATCACCAAATTTTATTTCGTGCTTTTTTAATAAAATTGTTTTCTTGACAAAGCCTAGGATTTTTCGCAGTCTCGTGGTGAGTTTTATTTCGTGACTGTACGCCGTGCAGCTACTCTCAGCACAAACACTTTTTATTTTTACCTGTCCACTAGAAATTAAATCAAAAGTCAAATGATTTTTCAAGCAATTTAATTCATTTATCTCGTGCAGTAAACTCCTTATATCGCTGCAAACGCCGTGCTGTACGTGTGCTATGTCAACGTTTTGCCGACAATGCAAGGTCGCCGTCTCGTGTTCTCGTACATCGTTTGAAATCTGAGTGCCGCCGCCGCTGACACTGCCGCTACCGCCAATGTTGTTGTTGCTCACCAGCTTAACGTATCTTTTGCTAGGTTCGAGAGGAATGTGCTGAAAAGTCATGGGAATCTGTATTTCGGTCAGAGCAACGCCCCACGTTCCGTGAAAAACCAAGTGCTGGAGTAGCTTGGTGATAAAATGCGTGCTAGTGTTGTCCTCGAAGTAAGACATACAGCTGTTGCTCGGAAGCACCACGTAAAATTGATCTTTCATTAAAAATCTTTTAACTCACTCGCCGGTATCCAAGAGTTGAATGATTTCGGGTAACCTCTCCAGCTTACTCAATGGTTTTTTCTACGACCTTGGCCTTTAGTCTCCAGTACTTCACCGATTTCCCAAATTTCCGCATTCAAATCCTTTCTTACTCTGCTCAGTTCTTCTTCATAAAAAATTCCTCCAATCTCCTCGTCTTTCAAATCCTTTAAAATGTATACGTGCGGAAGCCTTGACTCGGAGATTTTGCTTATGACAAAAATTTCCTGCGTCCACCCACTTTCATAATCTTTATCGAATACTTATTTTGAGCGACTGATTCCTACGCGATCCCCTACTTTAAATCGCGGAGTCCTAACACTTCGGAAATGATACCGCTGACTCAAATCTTTTCGTGCTTATTCAGCATTTTGCAAGGTCATGGATCAGGGGTCATTTTTATTACAGAGTGTTTTGAATTATTGTAAGAGTCGAGAATTTTTTAAAGCACCTCTAGGTATCTGTAAGATTTTTTATAGGTAAAGATTCTCCACATGCGTTCTTTTATAGTGCGAATGAATCTCTTCGCGACTGCTGCTTTTGTGTCTGGACTGCGTGCAATTCTAAAACGTATGTTATTTTTTTTTTCAAGACTCTTTGTAACTCACTCCCCAGAAATTCGCCTCCTTTGTCAGACTGAAGGCAGATCGGTCTTCGAGGATGAGCTCTTAATAATATATTTTGAAATGCAGCAGCAACGCTCTTAGAAGTTTTATCGACGATTGCCTCACCATATGAATATTTACTTAAAAAGTCAATAACTATCAAAATGTAACAGTAATCGTCATTATAATTTTTTAAAGACCTTACATCTATTAAATCAGCTTCCCATAAATCATCTATACTTTTAACATTATAACTACGCCGCGGGAATCGTTGACGAATGGGTTTGTGGCGATTGTAGGCATTTTGACTCTCGAGCCATTCGATCACACTGTCGGATTTAATTTTTTGTTTTCGAGCTAAGCGCAAAAGCTTATCCGTCCCTCCAAATGCAGGTGGCTAGGATGGATTGTTGTACAATCACTCTAAAATTTTATTCATTTTTTCATTTAAATTTAGTTTCTCTGTTGGTACTGTTGTTGCTGTCGACGACTTTATTTTTTTTGCGTTCACAGTTTTTTTTCTTCTTCAAGCTTGAGTTTTTCGTTTTCTTTACAGCCACTTTTTTATTTGTCTTGCTATTCTCACTGCTACTGCTAGCTCGACTACTGCTACTACTGCTTCTGATAATTTTTTTTTTTGCAACACCACGCTTTTTCTCATTGCTTTTGCTGCTGCTGCGTAGAGAATTTTTTACTCGATTAAAAAATTTTTTAAACGCAATTTTGCTGAGCATGCAGCACGCAGTCATCACGGCAGCTGATTTTTCGTTTCGAGATGCATCATCGGCAAGTATGCGAAAGAATGCTTTTTCGGCTAGAGTGCGGTCGGCAGCGGTTCGGCCTGATTTTTTTTTTATCCGCATACGCAAGATCGTGCATGCGGCAAGCCTCGTCCAAGACATTAATTCCCCTTTCTTCTCTCTCGAGACGTTCTTCTAGGTGAGTACCAGGTCCGCAAAATCTATATCCAGGTACGTGCAATTCGAAAGACAAGAGGTTGATCACGTCGTTCAGTGTCAAGTCGCCTAAATCCCCCGAGTCTTGAAGCCGTTCTCGTGAATTCGCTTCCATGATTTATTAGCGTTTCTTTTTTTCTCTCTCCTACTTTTTTTTTGCTTTAATATCTTCTGGTAGTAAAAGCGTACTATTTCTCAGAAAAGAAGACGGTTTATTACTATAGAAGAAATTTTATTACTATATATTTATTTTTTCAGAAAAGTAGGTAATTACAACAATGACATTTTTTTAACGAAAAAAGTAATTTTTGTTTTACAATGAAAAAATTAGTTTCTAAAATTTTCACTTGATTACTTATTGAATTGATTTATATTAATACACTTCTAGATCAGTCTTGAGTATAATTCTAATTTTTTAAAATTGGCCTTCTTGATAAAAATAATTTTGTTTTTATATGCATTAACAAACTTTGAACTAAAGAAGTTTTAAATTGGAAATCGTATTGTGTAACAAATACATTATTACTGAGAGTTTATAATGACTGAACTTAACGTTAAAATTTTCATTGTTTTGAGTTTCAGAGAGTTTAGTTTGCTTAGTGAACTTGGAAAATTTAGCATTTTTATTGTTTGGTAAAATTGGTAATTTTAGCGTTTTCATTGCTTAGTAGTACAAATTTAACAAATTTTACTAGTAAATTAGATTTTTTGATCAAAAAATTACTTCCAATTTTGAACATAAATGGCTTTGATTCCAGGTGTTTTAGGCGAGCGGATGAGAAAAAATTTCAGTAAGATACCACTCGAAGTAAGAAATGAAATCGAAGAATTCTATATTGACGACTCAAATAGTATGACAAGCAGTGGTGTAAAAGAACACATTAAAGTTCAAAACCCTGGTGAACCAAAGATTGAAGTTCAAAAAAGATTAATTTTATACAATCTGAAGGATCTGTATGAAAAATTGATTTATGAGACCTCACAAACAAACATTCCTTGTTTAGCTTTTTTTGCAAGTTTACAACCTCCGCAATGTATATTTGCTGGAAAACCAGGAACACATCACGTTTGTGTTTGTGCTCTCTACCAAAATTTCAAATTAAAACTATCTGCTGTAAGGCCAGATCTTTATTATAAAGACTTTCTTGCATTTGCAGTTTGCTCTGTAGATAATCGAGATTGCGTGTTAAACAACTGTCCAAATTGCTTCAATAGAGCTCGCATGAGAAATTTTTTAATAAATAATTCCAACATCGAAACTAATGGAGCTAAAATTGTAAAATACATGCAATGGTCAAAAGAAAGCAGTGATGTAGAAAATGCAACTCAAAGAATTTCTTTGAAAGAAATTTCAGAACCTTTGAATGATACTCTAGAGAGTTTGATCAATGATCTTCTAGTTAGTACAACGAACGTGCCATCAATGACAAAACACTTTTTTATAGCTTACAAAGAAAGTAACTTCTACAGTTTTACCAGAAAAAATATTGAAAAAGATATAGGAATAATAACAATGGACTTTGCTGAAAATTACGCATTTGTTGCACAAAATTCTGTTCAAAGCGTATTTCTTTAACAATGAACATACAGCATCATTATTTACGGCTATTTTATACTACAAAGATAAAATTACAAATACTGTCAAAAACCAGCCATTTTGCGTGATTTCTGACAGCTCTGAACACCGTGCATATTCTGTTCACATATTTATAGAACCAATAATTAAAGAAATTAAGGCAAGATTTTTTCAAATAAAGAACTTAATGTATTTCTCTGATGGTGCTCCTACACAATTCAAAAACAGGTAAATTCAAATTTATAGTAAAACTAATAAAAATCAAAAATTAGTAATATTTGGTTGCATATTATGTGACTTAACTCATCTATTAATTTAACGCAGAAATCATTTTAGAAATATTTGCCATCATGAGAACGATTTTGTTTTGAAAGTGAAGTCACGCAATTTCTTTGCCACATCTCATGGCAAAAGCTCATGTAATGGTATATAGGTGCAGCTGTTAAACGTAGCGCAAGAACTGCATCTTTGCATGGCACGCAAATCATGACTGCAGAGCAGATGTTCAGTTCTTTAAAAGAAACTGACTCAAATGTTAGGTGTGAATAATTAATTTTGAATATGGGTCCAAATAATACTTTTTTAAAAAACCGTCCACACGAGGTTCACCGATTTTATTGCAATTTTTTTTGGCAAAAGTGCTATTCAATAGAAGACTTTTGCCACAAACTAGAGGTCTCTATCTTATTTCTGCTTGGTGCTAGATTTTTTCAAAGATTGAAAAATGGCCTATTTTTAAGCTGTTTTAAGCAATTTTAAGGTATTTTTCGAAAAATTCTAACTTTTGATCAAAATGAGATAGAAACCTCTAGTTTGCGGCAAAATTTTGTTCAAAATAATTTCTTTTTTGTAAAAATATTTTGACAACATAGTTTGGTTATTTTTATAATAATACAGTTCTACACATATATTGCTATTTTTGCTCATTTGCAGGTATCATCAAACGACCGTAGCTTTTTCTAGGCTAAATTTTAGTGCATATTAAAAAATTGTTAAATTTTTTTTATGAAAAAACAAAAATTTTGCGACCATTCGGAACCCTGTACGATCTTCCGCTTCCAAGATACAGCTGTTTGAATTTGTCAAAAAACACAAAAAACGCGTTTTTTACGATTTTTACACGCATTTTTGAACGGTTTCGACCTTTTTTTTTCTCTCAAAAATATGCGGAATCTTCTCTTCATATGTTTTCAAACAAGCTCCCATAGTAATTGTAGTGCGGATTTGGGGTTTTAGTTGATTCCAAAGCATACACTTTTGACACATTTTATGTTCTAAACTAGTGTTTTTTTAACAATATACACGCTACATTTAACTTTTTCGTTCATTATAGGTGTTTTGAAGTTATTTTTTGACTAAAAACTATTCAAATTCCAGCCAAAATTAGGTCGCCTGCTATGAAAAAATTGATACTCAACGAAATATCGATCTCAACATCAAAATAATATACTACTTTTATTCAGTTTTTTAGTTTTTTGATTCGTTAAAAATCTATGTTCAAATATTGTAAATAATATACCACTTGTTTAATTATTTTTTCTATTTTTGAAATTACAAATAATTGATTATAGTTTATCAATTATTCTGATAAAACAATCATGGATTACTATTGCTTACTCTGAAAAAAATGAGTCCAAATTAAAATTGTTATTTTTTGAATGCTATGAAGCATGCAACAATCTACCAATCTACATTCTACTTATAATTATATCCACTTATGAAAAGGAGAATGAGAGATTCGTTTAGAAAGTCGAGTCGATATATCGAATCGAAACTTGATCTTTGATTCTTGGAGCAAGAGCGCCCCCTTTCAGGCCTCTCAAAAGTGTGAACCAGCCAGACGCGTCAAATTTAAAATCTTCAGGCATGCTTGATTTGAATTTTTTTTTTGTTTTTTTTTTTAATTAATAAAGTGAGTAATGAAATTTAAATTTTTAATTAAATATCCACTTATGAAAAGGAGAATGAGAGATTCGATTAGAAAGTCGAGTCGATATATCGAATCGAAACTTAAACTTCGATTCTTGGAGCAAGAGCGTCCCCTCAAAGGCCTCTCAAAAGTGTGAACGATCTGGACGCGACAAATTTGAAAACTTCAAGCATGCCTGATTCGAATTTTTTTTTTGTTTTTTTTTTTATTAATAAAGTGAGTAACGTAATTTAAATTTTTAATAGCCAAATATGCGGACAAGCCTACACCCCCATAACCCTAGGTGTAGTGAATAACAAATAATTAACTTTTGTAATAAAGAAATAAGCCGATAAGCTACAACCCTATAACAGTGGGCGTAGCAAATTAAAAAAAATTAATTTTTTTATTAAACAAATAAGGCGATGAGCTAGACTTCAAAACACTGGACGTACTTAGAAAAAATGATTAATTTTTTTAATAAACAAATAAGCCGATAAGCTACAACCCCATAACCTGGGGTATCGCTAAAAAAAATTTTAATTTTTTTAATAAACAAATAAGCCGATGAGCGACAACCCCATAACATTGAGCGTAGCGAATGAAAAATAATTAATTTTTTTCATAAACAAATAAGCCGATGAGCTACAACCCTATAACGGTGCGCGTAGCAAATGAAAAAAAATTAATTTTTTTATTAAACAAATAAGCCGACGAGTTAGACTTCAAAACACTGGACGTACTTAGAAAAAATGATTAATTTTTTTAATAAACAAATAAGCCGATAAGCTACAACCCCGTAACCTGGGGTATCGCTAAAAAAAATTTTTCCGCACTCCGGCCGGGAAGCGCTACTTCCCTGCCGCTGCCGCTACAGTCAGTAGCGCTTCCCGGCGCCGTCGTGCGGAAAAATAGCATACTCAACTAGGCACCTGAATGGGAAGGTCTCAGATCACATGTTTGTCACACTCGGCTACGCCTCGGATGACAATTTCATGCGATCTGAGACGTTTCCCATTCAAACTGCCTAGTTAAGTAATATACTATTAATTTTTTTAATAAACAAATAAGCCGATAAGCTACAACCCCATAACCTGGGGTATCGCTAAAAAAAATTTTAATTTTTTTAATAAACAAATGAGCCGATGAGCTACAACCACATAACATTGGGCGCAGCGAATATAAAATATGTGAATATTTAAATAAACAACCAAGCAAACAAGTTTACCACCCCATAACCTTGGACATAGATAAAAAAATTTTTTGAGCCATGCCCAATGTTATGGGGTTGTAGCTAATCGGCTTATTTGTTTATTGAAAATATTAACATTTTTTTTAGCCATGCCCAAGGTTATGAGGTTGTAGCTTATCGCCTTATTTGTTTATTAAAAATATCAACATTTTTTTTAGACATGCCCAAGGTTATGGTGTTGAAGCTTATCTTAACTTTATTAATTAAAAAAAAAAATAAAAAAAAAATTCAAATCAGGCATGCTTGAAGATTTCAAATTTGGCGGGTCCAGCTGGTTCACACTTTTGAGAGGCCTTTAAGGCGACGCTCTTGCTCCAAGAATCGAAGTTTAAGTTTCGATTCGATATATCGAGTCGACTTTCTAATCGAATCTCTCATTCTCCTTTTCATAAGTGTATATTTAATTAGAAATTTAAATTTCATTACTCACTTTATTAATTAAAAAAAAAAACAAAAAAAAAATTCAAATCAAGCATGCCTGAAGATTTTAAATTTGACGCGTCTGGCTGGTTCACAGTTTTGAGAGGCCTGAAAGGGGGCGCTCTTGCTCCAAGAATCAAAGATCAAGTTTCGATTCGATATATCGACTCGACTTTCTAATCGAATCTCTCATTCTCTTTTTGATAAGTGGATATAATTATAAGTAGAATGTAGATTGGTAGATTGTTGCATGCTTCATAGCATTCAAAAAATAACAACTTTAATTTGGACTCATTTTTTTCAGAGTAAGCAATAGTAATCCATGATTGTTTTATCAGAATAATTGATAAACTATGATCAATTATTTGTAATTTCAAAAACAGAAAAAATAATTAAACAAGTGGTATATTATTTACAATATTTGAACATAGATTTTTAACGAATCAAAAAACTAAAAAACTGAATAAAAGTAGTATATCATTTTGATGTTGAGATCAATATTTCGTTGAGTATCAATTTTTTCATTGCAGGTGACCTAATTTTGGCTGGAATTTGAATAGTTTTTAGTCAAAAAATAACTTCAAAACACCTATAATGAACGAAAAAGTTAAATGTAGCGTGTATATTGTTAAAAAAACACTAGTTTAGCACATAAAATGTGTCAAAAGTGTATGCTTTGGAATCAACTAAAACCCCAAATCCGCACTACAATTACTATGGGAGCTTGTTTGGAAACATATGAAGAGATGATTCCACATATTTTTGAGAGAAAAAAAAAGGTCGAAACCGTTCAAAAATGCGTGTGAAAATCGTAAAAAACGCGTTTTTTGTGTTTTTTGACAACTTTAAACAGCTGTATCTTGGAAGTGGAAGATCGTACAGGGTTCCGGTTGGTCGCAAAATTTTTGTTTTTTCATAAAAAAAATTTAACAATTTTTTAATATGCACTAAAATTTAGCCTAGAAAAAGCTACGGTCGTTTGAAGATACCTGCAAATGAGCAAAAATAGCAATATATGTGTAGAACTGTATTATTATAAAAATAACCAAACTATGTTGTCAAAATATTTTTACAAAAAAGAAATTATTTTGAACAAAATTTTGCCGCAAACTAGAGGTTTCTATCTCATTTTGATCAAAAGTTAGAATTTTTCGAAAAATACCTTAAAATTGCTTAAAACAGCTTAAAAATAGGCCATTTTTCAATCTTTGAAAAAATCTAGCACCAAGCAGAAATAAGATAGAGACCTCTAGTTTGTGGCAAAAGTCTTCTATTGAATAGCACTTTTGCCAAAAAAAATTGCAATAAAATCGGTGAACCTCGTGTGGACGGTTTTTTAAAAAAGTATTATTTTGACCCATATACATATGTTGACTTTTCAGTTTTTAAATCATTATGATGGATTTTTTTTTACCATTACAGTTATCATTACGTTCCTGAAAGTCAAGTTGAAAAGAGAGGTGAAACTCTTAAAGACCGATTTGACTCCTCAAAGCCAGTACCAAATACCAGAGAAAATCGCTGTTTCGAACCAGTTGACATGGAGTTTATAAAAGTGAAATTATTTTCATCGAACACAACTGATCGAAAAGCAAGAATAATGAAAAACCTCAAAAAAAAGAGATTCAAGTAAATCCCCCATCTGCAGTTTCAGGATCTTCAAAACAGAAAAAAAAGACGAACAAAACAAAAAATTAGCTTAACTAGATTTTGAGTAGGTTTTTACTAAAGTATTTCAAACAGTCTTTTTTTCAAACTTTTTTGATTCTTTTAAAATATAAGAAACTAAATTTTAAAAACCTTCAATTTAACCCTTTGTATATCACAACTAAGATACTTAAATCATTAATTTAAGTTCTAACAGCCACAATTTAGTCGTCAAAACACTTTCAAATCACCAAAACATTTCAAATTGAGGGTAATAGTAACTTTTTTTTTTAATTTAAGCTGACTCAAAGCAGAGAACAAGTAGAAGTAAAAAAATATCTTAAGAGCCATATAATTATCTTGAAAAAGTGTGATTAATTAGAAAAGTGCGTGAAATGTAAGCTCTCAGCAACAAAAAATATACCTGATGTGTAATAAAATAATATATGGGCCTTGATGACTAACAATCAAAGAGTGCTTTCACCAATTTTTAGCCAAAAAGGAAGAGTCGAACATTTGCAATCGAGCTTACAAAAATAGCAATAAACGTGTTTTTTTCATTTTTTGAAAACTTCAAAGATCTGTATCTTGGAAATGGAAGATCGTAGGAAGTTCTTTCAGGTCGCAAAATTTTTAAAATGATACGTGGCTTAGGTGCCACCATGATTGTTGGGGCTGGCTGTGTCGTCAGTGTGTGAAAAAGTGTCGATGGCTGTTTCCCACAGGTGACACAAAAAAAAATCCCAAATAAATAGAAATGGCAGCATCAGCAGCAGTAGCAGCAGCAGTAGAAAGAAAAAACAAGGCAAAAAAATTAATAAAAAATAATAATGCTTATATTAGAAATTAACGTTGTTATACTCTATTGTGAAAATTTTACAATATTCATTTCTCGAGTAAAAGAAACTTTTAAAAAATTGTGTTATTTATTTTTAAAATTACCTCTAACCTTTTTTTTAGCAGTAGCTTTAACTTAAAAACAATACTTAAATTTAAAATTATTTGCTTTTTTTTAAACTACAAATTTAATTTCAATTGTTTAAATATTTACTTTTTTAAAAAGTTTTTTTCAAATAAAAATCATACACCGACATTGTCGGCAGTGATAACAGCAGCAGCAGAAGTAGCGACAGCAACAGAGCGGCGGCAGAAGCATCGAAAGTACCAGCAGCGGCAGCAACTCAAAAAATTTGCTTGATTTACTTTTTTTTTAAATTAAAAGATAAAAAATTATACAGGAATATTGGGGGGGGGGGGTCCAGTGACAGCGAGCGCAACCACAGCGTCTCAATACGCTCTCTTCCTCTCTCATTCTCTCTCTCTCTCTAGCGCGTGCGAGTGCGGCGTGTCACGTTTAGTCGTGGCATAGTGTCGCGGCTGCAGAGTAATAAATTTTTTTTTTTAATTTTTTAATTTTAAGATATTAAGAATTGTTGTTCTGCGTTAGACTTATTTAGTTTCTTTGAATATGTTTAATTTTTTTTAAAAAAAGAGTAAAAAATTTTAAGTTACTAGTATAAAAAACTTTTTTCCATTTTCTAAGCTAAGGTGTTTGAAAAAAAACATTAATTTTTTGGAGTCCTTCAAATATTTTTTTCTTTTATTTACCCAATTTATATATTTTTTACACTTATTCTTTGAAAACGAATTCAAATTTATAAGAACCTAGATACGTTGCATAAAAAGGGTTATTTTCAATATTTTCTAAGATTTTACTCCAAAACTCGTCGTTTTTTGTCATTACCTCTGATATTTTTTATGGCATGTAAATTCGTCATCCATGGTTACAAGTATTTTTTTGCCGTATTTGGTGGTCGTTTTTACGGCCGCTGCTACTCGATGTTTTTGATTGACCACCAACTGTTTAAAATTTTTTTTTGGCAGTTCCGGAGCTTGAGCTATGCTGTTCAAGTTGTTGATTCCAAACGTTTCTGAAGACATTGTGTATCTGAAATGTAGAATTTTTCACTTTTAGAAAAATTATAAAATAAAATACGAAATAAAATACAATATTAAATTTACTTACGTTTTACAATAATTGATCGGTATTGTGGTAGCTGATGTGGTTGTTGTTATTTTTTTTTAAAGTTGGAGCAGCGATTTGTTTGGCAGGGCATCTGTGCTCTAATTGGTCTTATGCTACGTAGCTCAAGCAGCAGAGAATGACCAGACGGTGGAGAGGATGAGGATTTTATTGATAAGTTAGCAAATTTCATCAAACTTATACTATTTTAGAACAGCAATTCTGCAAGTGTTGCATGAAACAAACACCTTTACCAGAATAATAATTTTTATTATTAGACATTTTTTGACGCACAAATTTTCTTGCTATTTCATCATTTTTTTTAAATCACTTGAAAAATTCTTCTTCCGTGGCTAGAGCTGCGAGATGGGCTTCCTGGCGCTGCGAGCAGCCTCTCGCGGTGGCGGTGACCGGTGACGCGGACGAGACGGCGGCTCGCGGGTGCTGCGGAAGGGGTGCTCGGGGCCGCTCGAGAAGGAGGAGGATGTCCTGGCGATGGTGACGAGGCTGATCCGCGGTAGCGAAGGTCACTGAGGCGGCAGCGCTCGGACGTCGCGGCTGGTGCGGGGTTTGCGGAGGAGGGCTTCCACGCGCTGCGAGCAGTCTCGCGCGGTGGTGGTGACGGGAGGAGGGCTTCCTGGCGCTGCGAGCAGCCTCGCGCGATGGCGGTGACGCAGCAGCAACAGCAGCAATTCAAAAAACTCGCTTAATTTTGTTTTTTTTAAATTAAAAATAAAAATTATACAGGAATATTGGGGGGTCAGTGAGAGCGAGCGCAACCGCAGCGTCTCAATACTCTCTCTCTCTCTCTCTCTCTCTCTAGCGCGTGCGAGTGCAGCGTGTCGTGTTTAGTCGCGGCGTAGCGCCGTGGTGGCAGAGTCCGATTTCAATTATTCGCCAGAGTGGGTACATATACTACTAGTGCCAGTCAACAAGAGCGACTATCTTGTTGATGTCAACATCCAGGACACCCTGAAGCCTCCTTGGCTAATCAAAAGCAAAGTCACGTGGTGTCAGCCAGATGACGCAGTGGCCCGCACTAGCTGCGAGCCGATGCTCAGAGCAGCGCTCGCATCGCCCCGCAGCAACAGCCGCAACACCCAGATAGCTGCAAGCAGACGACCAACACGACGCTCGCTCGTATCGTCTCATTGCAGCAACAATCCACCAGCTAGCAAGAGTCTTGGACGAGAATCTTGTTGGCTCTCCAACCTGCAGCATCCCGCCAGCAGCCAAACCTGTAAAACTGCCTTCGCTTGGCGAGACGGCCTGAAGCACCAATCAGGAATACCATGCAGCCCGAGCAAGCATAACTTCACCAGCTGTTCGCGGACAAGCAACAGTGCGGCGCATTCTACGTTGCCATCATGCAGACACAGCAGAGCTCATCAGCAGCGTCACCTCGGCATCGATGGACAACAGATCGGGTGTGTCCGACCCACTTTATTTTTTCTAGTTTTTCTTGAAACTAATTACCTTGTCTTTTTCTGTTTAGCTCCAACGCGGCCGAGTAAAGTAACTTTTTGTTTACTTTTTATTTAACCTGAGATTTTGTTTGTTTGCATTATGTTGATACACAACTTCAAAGTTTTGTTTACTTTTTCTCAGTTAACCTTGCTTTTACATTTTAAGTTCATTTTTAAAACCTTTGAAAATTAATATTTGTTTTAATGTTAATATTCATTGCCATAAATCAAAGAGTGCAACCAACTCTTGTAAACAAACAAGTTAAAGCTTAAAAATTTTATCAATAATTTATCAAGCTTTGAAAAGCCATGAGTTTCAAACTCATTTTGTTTTATTTATTATCACATCAAAATCATTTTTGTCAACAAACGCCTTACACCACCTGAATTTTATATATTTACACCCTGCCAAGTTCATTCCCCAACTACTCTGGCTTGTTTTGGACATCAAGAACCTTCTACGCATAACCACTTTGGACTCTAGGATTCATCCGCACACCGTATTGGACTTTCTTCACCATAATTCTGTCGTCCTGCTTCCTAGTAGTCCTCCCAATCTTCAGCTTTTTCATCGAGTACTTGATCAAGCTTCAATTTCATTCTTGGTGTCCAAGCGAGCAACCCATCTAACTTTACAAGCTATTCGATTGAGCTCCAAACCTTCGATGGACCTCTCTTAATAATAATCTTGCATCGTATAACAATCTTAGTTCTTTTTACTTCTTATTATCTACCTGAATTTTATATGATAGCCAAATCACTTAATGTAACCTAACATTTTTTCAAAATAAGCTGATTTTGGTTTTTAATTTTAGGTTTGAGGAAGAAAAGTTTGGACTAAAATTAAATTAACCAATCAACGCATCACCTTTACTGTACCTTTGTTTTCAAATACCAAATATATATATATTATAATCCCTTTTTTTTTTTTTGCTCCGCAAAACTGAGTCCGCAAAACTTGGTCATTGTTGTGACGAAAATCTTGAAAACACGGTCAAAAGACAGTTAAATTTTGACTTTTTTTGCTCCGCAAAACTGAGTCCGCAAAACTTGCTCTGCGTCGTGAAAACTGAGTCCCCAAAACTGAGTCCTCCTTTTCGTTGTTTTAAAATATAAAATGTTACCATTAAAATTCTTTATAATTTTTATAACAATAAATTTGTTTAAAAAAAATTATTTAAAAAAATTATATTAATATAAGTTTATGCTTAAATTTACTAAAGTTAATAAATTTGATATGAAAGAAATTTTAAACAGAAGAACTAGATTTATCTAAGTTAACATGAACCAATCATTGAAAATTTTAATCTTTTTTTAAATCATTTTATGGTTACAAATGAGTATTTGCTACATTTCAATGTAAATTTACATTAAAATAAAGTTATGCAATGTGCATTTAAAAAATAGGTAAATACTAAATTGAATTTTTTTTTTTTACATATGAAATTGATTTACCTAGGACTTTTATGGGTTCTGGTTTATGTCGTGGTTTTACATCAGAATAATTGAATATATCTTAGTTATTGTTAAATTATTTAGAATTTGTTAAGATCGTGAAATCATTTATTAAGACATATTTCAACAATATTAATGATGTATTTATGGAGTTTGGTTTTTTTGAACTTGTGGACAAAAAGGAAATACATTTAAATATTTACCGAATTTACGCAATAAAATCTTTAAAAAATACTTTAAAAAAAGTAATATTTACGGCGATTGGTTTTTTAAAAAGGAATCTAAATAAAAAATTATACGCTAAGTATGATCTTTAAAAAATACTTTTAAAAAAGTAATATTTACGGCGATTGGTTTTTTTAAAAGGAGTCTAAATAAAAAGTTTTACGCTAAATATAATAATCTTTTTTTGAAAATGAATTAATGAAAGAAGTGAAATCAAAAAATTTATTACGGACGACTTGAGGCCGAATTACTTATTATTTAAAAATAATTTTCTCTTCTAAAAGATGATTATATTATGTTGAATCACCTTCAATATACGTAAAGTTAACATTTTTCAATTATAGCACATACATGGGAAAACACATGCAAATTGCACACAACTCAAACACTTTTTAAAATTAAAACATGTTGTAATTGAGTTAGAAATCAACTAAATCACAATGTATGGCTATACTTGACCTGTAAAAATTTAATATTCTTTGAACTAAATTATCTCGAAAAAAAGCATTGATACCTGTGTTTTTTAAATTATATTTTGAATGCTCAGTGTGCTTCTTAACAACATATTTTAATTTTTAATTTTAAAAAGTGTTTGAGTTGTGTGCAATTTGCATGTGTTTTCCCATGTATGTGCTATAATTGAAAAATGTTAACTTTACGTATATTGAAGGTGATTCAACATGATATAATCATCTTTTAGAAGAGAAAATTATTTTTAAATAATAAGTAATTCGGCCTCAAGTCGTCCGTAATAAATTTTTTGATTTCACTTCTTTCATTAATTCATTTTCAAAAAAAGATTATTATATTTAGCGTAAAACTTTTTATTTAGACTCCTTTTAAAAAAACCAATCGCCGTAAATATTACTTTTTTAAAAGTATTTTTTAAAGATCATACTTAGCGTATAATTTTTTATTTAGATTCCTTTTTAAAAAACCAATCGCCGTAAATATTACTTTTTTTAAAGTATTTTTTAAAGATTTTATTGCGTAAATTCGGTAAATATTTAAATGTATTTCCTTTTTGTCCACAAGTTCAAAAAAACCAAACTCCATAAATACATCATTAATATTGTTGAAATATGTCTTAATAAATGATTTCACGATCTTAACAAATTCTAAATAATTTAACAATAACTAAGATATATTCAATTATTCTGATGTAAAACCACGACATAAACCAGAACCCATAAAAGTCCTAGGTAAATCAATTTCATATGTAAAAAAAAAAAATTCAATTTAGTATTTACCTATTTTTTAAATGTACATTGCATAACTTTATTTTAATGTAAATTTACATTGAAATATAGCAAATACTCATTTGTAACCATAAAATGATTTAAAAAAAGATTAAAATTTTCAATGATTGGTTCATGTTAACTTAGATAAATCTAGTTCTTCTGTTTAAAATTTCTTTCATATAATTTTATCATTAGCCAGAACACATAAAAATCATAGACATAATTTATTGTTATGAACTACTTTTGAATTCGTTTTGCATACATAATAGATGGACAAACTAAATCCACTCTAAAAATAATGGAGCAAATGCTCATCCGTACTTTAAAAATCCATGCCAAATAAAATTCATAATTTCTGGTCCACTGGATACCTAGACCCAAAACTATCTATTTCTATTGTACTTTTTAATTCTTGTAAAAAAAAGTAACCAATTTTAAAATTTAAAATCACTTTGGCCGCATAACTTAAGCTTGCTTACAGAAAACAAAAAAGATAAAAATTTTTAATAATTGATTCATGTTAACTTGGATACATCTAGTTCTTTAGGTTTAAATTTCTTTTATATAAATTTTATCATTAGTCAGAACACATAAAAATCATAGACATAATTTACTGTTATGAAGTACTTTTGAATTCATTTTGCATACATAATTGATGGACAAACTAAATCCACTCTAAAAATAATGGAGCAAATGCTCATCCATACTTTAAAAATCCATGCCAAATAAAATTCATAATTTCTGGTCCACTGGATACCTAGACCCAAAACTATCTATTTCTATTGTACTTTTTAATTCTTGTAAAATAAACTAACCAATTTTAAAATTTAAAATCACTTTGGCCGCATAACTTAAGCTTGCTTACAGAAAACAAAAAAGATAAAAATTTTTAATAATTGATTCATGTTAACTTGGATATATCTAGTTCTTTAGGTTTAAATTTCTTTTATATAAATTTTATCATTAGTCAGAACACATAAAAATCATAGACATAATTTACTGTTATGAAGTACTTTTGAATTCATTTTGCATACATAATTGATGGACAAACTAAATCCACTTTGAAAATAATGAAGCAAATGCTCATCCGTACTTTAAAAATCCATGCCAAATAGAATTCATAATTTCTGGTCCACTGGATACCTAGACCCAAAACTATCTATTTCTTTTGTACTTCTTAATTAACCAATTTTAAAATGTAAAATCACTTTGGCCGCATAACTTAAGCTTGCATACAGACAACAAAAAAGAAAAAAAATTTTAATAATTGATTCATGTTGACTTAAATATATTTATCATTAACACCCTGAGTGAATGTAACAGTTACAATCAAAATTAAAATTCATTGTCAGACATCAAGTTTATTTTAGAAAAAAAGTGGGATTACAAAACTTTCAGACATCAAGTTTATTTTTGAAAAAGGGTAGGATTACAAAACTTTAACAGTTCAAGTGTATTGGCTTAGAGCATATACATTTCTATGATGATTCTATGAAATTAAGCGATAATGCGTATGACAATGACATTATGTGCTGCAATTGCACCTTTTGCAATTTGCAAGTTGGGTGGATTATAAAAAAGTAATTTGCAAGTTCAACCTGACACACACACACACACACTCATTCAGAAAAAACTTTATTTTTAATATTGCCAATATGCACCTCCAGCCATCAGGTTCCCAACACAACCACAGCACAATTATTATCAACTCACAGGGCACACCACAATAATTGAAAAATCTTTGATGATGATGATCATAGAAAGACTGTAGAGATTATTTATTTCATACTCTTTTATTGAAATTAAACAAATTAATAATTGTAAATTCTACCACTTATTTAATATATAATGAAAATAAGGGTCTTCAGTACTGTTTTTTCTATGACAATCAATTATTTATAAAAAAGTTATTGCTCATAACACATTACAAGCTGCTCGGCTCAGCGGCTCCGCAGTCAGCTGTAGTCAGCTGTAGGGAGCTGCTAATTGATACAGCGCCACCAGTCGCCTCATGGCTACAGGCTCGGGCCTACATGCCCCCGTCTGCCGCTGTAGGTAAGCAGTAAGAGTGAGACAGCAAAAATAGACACGCCCACCGCATACGTCACGTCCGGTTAAGTCTACAGAGAGCGCAGGCAGAGAGACCGGATGCTCGAAACTGAAATCGAATTCCCCTGACCAAAGGGAATCAGCGTTTCGAAAAATGAAACGTTCATAACTTTTCAATGCGGGCTTTGTTCGGGTTAATTTTTTTTTTTAATTACTCAGGGGATCATCAGCTACGCGCGGGATGTATAATATAAATGAAATAATCATCCTAAAATAGTTTTTCTTTGAAGCGTCCTAACCTAAAACCAAAAATCAAAGTATATAAAGCCCTGCAGGCTTTCACGGCAGTCGGTTTAAAAAAAACCAAATCGCCGTTAAAGCCCGATTGGGCTTTAGGATTGTTACTTTTCAATTAAAAGAAAAAATTATTAAATTCTAAAATGAAATGTACTTCTGTATAAGAATTATTAAAATTTTTTAAGAGGAATAAAAATCTAATTCTGATTTTATTCCAATTTCCATTATGTAGCAACTTGAATTTTTTTTATATTATAATCTGGTTTTTTTTATGATCCTCAAAGTTGAGTCCTCAAAATTGAAAATCAATAAAAACACGGTCAAAAGACACATAAAAAAGATACTTATGAGTCCTCAAAGTTGAGTCTACGATGGGAAAGTTGAGTCCTCAAAGTTGAGTCCTCCTTTTCTCAAAACGGTGCTTTTTAGATTCTCATGTAATATTTTCTATAGAAGCAGCTTGGTGTATAGAAAGATTTGAATTGTGTAAATGTAGTCATTCAGTACAACGTTTAGAAATTCATACAGAAAATCAACAAAACATAATATAGTTAAAAAATTAAATAGTTAAAAAATTGGAAAACAACTTTAGCAACTTGGTTTGAATTAAATAAAATTGATCTGTTAGAAATATTAAAAATGCCAATATACCAAATTACTATAGATTTCTAGATGATAAAACTTTTGTTAGATAGAAAAATTAAAAAAAATTTCAAACTATAGGTAGAATAAACGTTGTTTCTTCTAAAAATTCAGAGTTTTCACTTAAAATTAATATCAGATAAAGTAAAAGGTGGTACTTCTCACGAATACTTAAGAACTCATAATAAAATTATTTATAAACATATAGAGAAGGAGCTATTTAAATGGGTCTAATAGTAAATGATAAAAATGTATATGCCATTTTTGAAGAATCTATAAACTATTTAACTCCGAAAAAATTACAAGAATTTTTCGGATTATTTTTATTGTCTGAAAAAATTCTTGGTAATTTAATTTGGAATAAATATAAATTACATTTTATAAAAGATTTCAAAGATAATGCAGAAGATAGAGGTTTGAATGAAATAATCAAATTTCTATCTAGCGAAGATTCTAATTTAAGTTATAAATGTTTTGGTTTACCAGAACCATGCTTAGAAAATATTTCTAATATTTCTGAAAATTATGACTGCAAAATAAACTGAAAAGAAGAGTATGAAAAAATGTTTGAAAAATTTAATAATGATCAAAAAAATATATTTAATACAATAACAAAAAACAAAAATAATATGTACTTAAAAGATGGGCAGGTGGTACAGGTAAAACAGTTTTTCCTTTTGTAGGAAAATTAATAATTTTAGGTGACGATTTTAGACAAATCCTTCCTGTAGTCAAAAGAGGCAATGAAAAAATTATTGTAGAAGATACGATTAAATACAGTAAATTGTGGAAAAATTTCAAAATTCTTAAACTCACTGAAAATATGAGATGGAAAGATAAAAACTTTTCTAAATTATTACTAAAAATAGGAGAAATCGAAAATTTAAAAATACCTATGAAATGGAAAAGTAAAGATGTTGGTTATTAAATTTTTGGAGATATAAACGAAAATAATAATTTAAACAAAGTTATTTTAGAATCGAAAAATGAAAATGTTGCAATGTTTAACAGAAAAGTATTAAACATATTAAATGGACCAAGTAAAACATATTACAGTATAGACAAAGCTATTCATAAGGGAGTAGATCAAACTGATTCAAATATATGTTGAGATTATCCAATTGAATACTTAAATTCAGTAAATGACGGGCTTTCTACCCATGAACTAAAATTAAAAAAAAAATGCAGTGGTATGTTAATTAGAAATCTAAGTAAAAAAGATGGTGTATGCAATGGAACTAGATTGAAAATAACAAATTTATATGAACATAATATTGAAGCTACATGTAAAAAAACAAGAAAAATACTACAGGTTGGTAAGGTAGATGAGGTTGGTTAGGCGGAGGTTATAGGGAGGAGCGTGGAAGGGAAGATGAGGTGGGAAGGGTTTGTTATTGCACTTAAAAATGTTAATAGAGCTTTTTCAAAATTTAAAGTACTTCAACAAAACTTTAAAGTTAGTGACTGAGTTGATGAATAAAGTGAATAAGATTTGTTCGTAGATTGGGTGAGATAAGTTTGGGGGATAAAATACGGTATTTGAAGTAAATCAAATTAGTGAGGTCAGTAATGTAGCTAAGATTGTATTAGATCAGGTAGTTGAAGATAAAAAAGTAAGTATAGTTAGTAGGGTTCTTAATATGGGTGAGAATAGTAAATCGGGTTAGATAAGGCGAGTCTGTGCGGAGGGTAGAGTGTAGGTAAGGTGGTTGTGGGCTGGTAGATCAGATATTAAAATTATAACTTTGGCTCTAATTAGAATTTTCATATAAAATTATATATCATTAAAAAGATCTTGAGCTCAGCAGCTTTCTAATTATGTCATTTTATGTCATTGAAATTTTTATTAAATCCTTTTTGTTGTCATGAGAGGGTGCTGAACAAAGCCGTTTATCATTTTAAATTCAGCCCTTTCCCCACAAAATCATAAATCGGCTTAAACGCAATTTTGCGAGCTGGTACTATGCAGGAAGTAAGTTCATCTCAAGAAGAATCTGTAAAAAAATTTTGTATAATCCAGCCGAATAACCCTTCGTGCTTCAAAATTTTAGATAATTTTCTTCCAGTTTTTTTGCACAGCAACGAGGGGGGCAAGTTTGACAGGTTAAAAATCACGAGCGCGAAGCACGAGTGATTTTTTGCCAAACTTGCCCCGCAAAACACAGTCGGAAAATTATCGACAATTTTGAAGCACTAACGGTATTACGACTGAAAATCGAGGCTTGCTTATACGAGATTGCAAAATTTGAAAAAAATCGTGATTTTTTATTATTTCGCTAATTACTAGAGTAGTTTTCAGGGTGGGCAGTTTGAGCTAGAGATTTAAGATGAGTCAGGTCCAAAATGAATAAGGTGAGTAGGGTTTGTTGGTAGGGTGAGTGAGAGATGAGTTGGGGATTAAGTGCGATATTTGAAGTAAGTGAAATTAGTAAGGTCTGTAATGTGGCTAAGATTAAAATATTTTAGGTGGTTAAAGAGGAAAAATCCAGTAGGGTTGGTAGGGTTATGAATCTTTTGGTAACATAATTTGATAAAATTATGATGAGTAAGTAAAGTTCAAACTGAAGTCTCGTGTCTAATTTTTATTGGTTTTAAGCACTTAAGTCTATTTATTATTTTACCAAACATAGAGCTTACGTATTGTTTCGATTAATTTTTATAGTCATCAATTATAATTAGGGGGTTGGCGAGCGGAGCGAGCAGGGGGGGTACCCCCCCTAGTATATATATATACCAATAAATACCAATACCAAATAACAGTTTCCACTGGAGCTAACATTAATAATTTTACCGTACTGCTTAGTCTTCAGTAACCAAAACCTGTCGAACCTTGATGCTTTTTTATATATCAAGTTTATTTTTACAATTTACATTACTACCCAATTGATTGTAGTTCTTACTTGTGTTCTACACATTTAAAATTTAAATCAAACCTACATTTAATAGCCTAAACTTGTCCAAGAATAAATCATTCAAAGTTACTAGGATCATCAACTGATTTTCTCACCCGGGAGTGTAAAATCTTAGTTATTTTGCTTGTGTCATCTTCGCCAGCCACCAACGTGGCAAAGCAATAGGCCTTTACACCCTATCATCAACTAGAATTGCCCAAATCAACTCAACTTAACCAAACAAATTCAAACCAAATCTAATCCAGTGTGTCTCACACACTAGCCCAGTTGAACAATCACTGTTCAACGACTCCAGCCATAAAATTGCTTTTCTAATTTTATAGAATTGAATTTGTTTAATTACCTCATTGATCAGATCAAACAGTTACCTCCAGCCAGCCTCATCACTGCAAGACCTGGATTTCTGTTTAGATCAACGCCAGTAACTTGGCAAAAACCCTTCTAAATATTGTAATATAGTAGTTTTAAGATCGCGTCAAACAAACCTGACTCCTGCCTCAGAATTGGTTGTATTTCTTTTAACAAGCAAGCACTCAGCTTGCAACCTTTCTACTTCTCGGAAAATAGGTCCGCTATACCTATTTTCAGCCTCCAAACCGAGTTGTTTATACCAACTCAACCTATTGCCTTTGGCTTTGTTCTTCACGCATCAATTAGGTTAAACGCTCGTTTTTTAAATAATTCGACCTGGAAATACCTTTAAACCCAAAATAGTCTTTTCTTTCACTTTTTTTATTTGCCTTTCACACTCTAGTGAAAGGTATTGGCTTAGCCAATTGGACGATCGCTTTTCAATTGCATAGCTATATATCTTAGGATTATCATCTATAATTCTTATTTACTATTAATCGACCGCAGCCGATTAAAGGGGGCGGAAATATCCAGTTTTACAAGCTTATTCTCGCCACCCACTGTTTAATTCGACCGCATCGAATTCATTTTAAAAAATTATACCAGGTTGAACGCTTTTCAACCACCTACCTCAAATCTGCGCTAATCCAATCAAACGCTCGCCTCTCAACTAATTAGCCAGAACCAAATCTAACTTCTCTCAGCTAAATTCTCGCTTTTCAGCTGCCCAAATAAAAATTTATTTATAACTTTAACCATTGATTCATCTATAAAATATCAATCCGAAACCTTGCAATATAAATACCTCAAATTCATTTGCACAAACTCTAAGCTTACAAGACATAATCCAATCTCGATCACCACTCATTTCGAGGCTTTAAAAGCCAAGGGAGTCAGGATGACTCGTGAGTTATCACAGATTCGTCACCTGCATCTCAAGCATCTTTGGCAATAGTTCCAGACTAATGACAAAATGTTGAGAAATTACAAGGATGTCGATCGTGGTCACGATTACTTCGTTGAAGACCTGTTTTACTACACGCAGGAGACCTTTGACGACGTGCACCACTCATACATTCAGTTTCTTAAAGCCCAGCTACCTGAACTAATCCAAGTTCAGGCTCCGGCCCCACTTTTCAAAACTCAGCCACCTGCGGCAGCCAAAGCCCGGGCGCCGGTCATGTCTTTTGAAACCCAGGCACCTGAACTATCTCTAGTTCAGGCTTCGGCGATAAATTCAAAAACTTGGATACTTGAATCATCCCAGATTCAGGCTTCAGCTTCAATTTTTAAAAACCAGCCACCTGAGCCACCTAAAGCCCATGCTCCGGCCATATTTTTCAATCATCCACCTGAACTAACTGAAGTTCAGGCTTTGGCCACCATTTTTGAAAGTAAGCCACTTGCCACACACTTAGTCCGGGATTCAGCAACTTTTATCAAAATACAGCCACTTGAACCGACCCTGGTCCAGACACCGGCAACTCTTCCCGAAATTGATCAACCTGTGAAAACTCTCATCCAGGCACTGGATGCATCTTTTGAAATCCTGCTAACTGAACTACCTAATGTTCAGGTTACCCTACTTAAAACTCAACCTTGTGAACTTATTTAAGCTCAGGGTATAATTTTAAAAACTTAGCCCTCCGCGACATCTCAGATCCAGGCACCGGCTGAGACTACTGAGATACTTTAGGCTCAAGTACTGACTGATATTTTAAACTTTCAATTTTTGGAATGCCTAAATAATTCACCCTTTTTTAAACATTGGGTCTTCAACCCTGGAATACATTTTGTAAAATTTGACAGTTTGTAGCCTGATAGCCTTCTCGCTAAGAATCTGGACGTCATCGCCATTAGCGGCAAATACCCCTGCAAATTATTAGAATTAATTATTATTTTTTTCTAACTTCAGCATCTGAGTCCTGCCTCAGTGCTAATCGCTCTGTTTTTTTTATGCAAGCTCAGTACTTGCAAGCTTTTTACAAATTCACATTACTGTTCGTGTTTAAATTAATTATCAAAATTAAATTATCTTTACTAAAATAATTTTTCATTCAATAAAATTAAAGACTATTATTTTCATAGACGTTCCATGAACTGGGGTACTGTGATCATTATTGGGGTCTTTACCTTTGTTGAGTATTAATTTAATATTTAAATCGGCCGCCTCAATTATCTCCCGTCGGTCACTTATCGGCTGGCTCACCGGCCGAGCGCCTCCTCAGCGGCTGCCTCATGCTCAAACTTCGATTGTAGGTTAACTCATGTCAGCTAGCGTTGCACCTCGTGCCAATGTGACTCCAGCAAATTCAATAATAATTTACTGTAATACTCAAAGAAAAAGTAATGTGCGAGCGCGCGATTAATTACGGAGTGCTTCCACGTTATTTGGGCTCAACACGGGTAAAAATCCACTGCTTACTTTGATTCTATTATCCGGGTTTTTTCGGCTTTCTTTCACACCTCGTATAAGCAAAAAAATCGCAAATTCAATAATAATCTGAATGCGAGCTCAAAGGGAAGTGATTAGTGAGTGCCAATGAATATAATTGTGTGTTTACAAATTAATTGAAAATCATGCAAGAGTGGAAAATCACTAGCTCATCTCTCGTGGTCTACTCACCTACGACATAACCTCGCTACCACCGCATGGTGAACGCGGTATTTTGGTTTGGCTTTTCATCAAAGTACTACTCGTCAAGCTCCTCTCAACGTTCAACTGGTTTACTCTCAAAAGGATCTACTCATTATTAACAATCACCCAAGGACTCTGCTCAACAACAAAGAGGTTTTATCATAACAACAAGCTCATTCATCAAGGTGTACATCAACTCAACTGAGTTGATTGCAACTCTTCATTATTGTAAATACTCAAGTAAAATTGTACACAATTGTTTAACTCAACCCAGAAGGTCTGTCAATATTGTAAATAAATTCTCAATTGTATATGATGATTAAAAAGGTGCATTTTAATTACTCACTCCCCCAACTACACTCACTAAAATTATTTGGAGTTGAAAAGCCAACTCAAATATTACCAACCTTAATCTGGAAGAAAATAATTCTGGCTTTAATGTAATTGAACGTTCTTAACAAGTCATCAGTAATTAAAATTTCAAGATCTAAGATTTAAGATCAAATTTTTTATTGATTGCTGGCTTTTAGTTGAAATTTGCTTCTAAACTAACCATATATTTGTTAAAATGGCGTACACGCTTGATAGTAGCTGTAAAATGATTTGTACGGAGCGTGAAAAGTTTGCTGGGGTTTTATCAATAATTGAGGAAAAAAAGATGGTTCAATTAGTGTCAGTATTTCCAGAATTGGTATAAGCATCCTTTTAAAACACAGTGCGAAACATGATTGAGCCCCAAATGTTTTATTTTTATTCAACTTTTTGAAATTTGGTTTGTGTTTTGGCTGCTTAAACCTTTTCCTTTTTAAGATTAAAGTAAAATTTAAAAAACAAGTCTAAAGAATAAAAACTACAAAGTTGTTTCAGTTTCACATCATCTTATGAATAATCTTATGTCTTGAAATTTTTTTAAATTCGTACTGTAGCTAGTTTTTTTGCTAAAAAAAAAACTTATTTTTAATTCTAGGTTTACCATGGAACAAGACAGGGGGGAAGCCATTAAATTTCATTTATTTAGAAGATCATTATTTAAGGCAATACATCAGTAAAAATATCGATAGCTGAACCGTCTTTTGAAATATTTTCAAATATTTTTATTTTCGATAATACACATTTTTAAACAAGTACGGAAACACTTCTTTTAACTATTATTTGCTAGACTCTATAACCTCTCCATTTCATCTCTGCGATAGATCATCGCTTTACTATTATTTATTTTTAACAGTCTGTCAAAGTTAAATAATGGTTTAATTAATAATCCTTCTAACGTTTAGACTCGGGAAAATAAAACATAAGATAATCCACATAGAAATTCATTATCTCCTATAGTAACAACAACTCTTTCTAGAGTGATTCCCTCTGATCTGTGTATGCTGATTGCTCACGCAAGTGCTTGTGGAAATTGAGTTCGTGAATAGGATATTCCATTTTTTTAAAACGTCGCTGTGACTGGTAGGGCTGCCGCGAGACTCGAGGAGTCTCGGCCTCGTCTCGGTCTCGTCTCGGAAGTCCGAGACGAGACCGAGACGAGACCAAGTGATGCCGAGACGAGACCGAGACGAGAGTAGGTCAGAATCTCGACGAGACTTATAAAAACATTTTTTTGATGATAAACACAATTAAGTGATGGTAAATAAGTAAGGAATTAATTTTAAAAATTTATTGGAAGTAGTTAAATGTTACGTTACATATTTCTTTTTTTAAATCAGACTTACATTTCCCAACTTTACTATCTTTTTCGTTATAGTAAATTAAATAAGCTTCATCGTAAATGGGTGATACCACTAATTTTTTTCTCTTTTGAGGAGAATCTATTACAAGTTAGTCTCGTCGAGACTCGAGACGAGACCGAGACGAGACCGAGACGAGACCGGTGATTTTGGTTTTTCACGAGACTCGAGACGAGACTATTAAAAGTCTCGCCTCGTCTCGTCTCGCGGCAGCCCTAGTGACTGGTACAATTGGTATTGAATTTTCAAAAAGTACTGGGCCATTATACTTTTCAAAAGATACCAGAATACACAGTGGCACCACATCATGATTATTTTCTGTTTCGACAGCCGGATCATACATAATATATATAACTGTACTGACGATTTTGATTCTTTAATTTTGCCACACCACGAGTATAAACTACTCACAATTCAAGGATTAGTACACATAGCCCTTTTTAATTGTTCTATATTTCCATTGAAGTTAGTTTTTTTAACAAATATAGTTCCTTGTTGAGCTGCTTAATGTATAATAAACTGCTGAATAGTATAATATTATAACTCCAATTATCAGACTGCAATGATAGACTCAACTTTTTGTTACTTTGTAAACGTAATAATCTCAGTCTGGTATCCATGATCAGTTCTCATATGAAGTCAAAAACTTTTCTAAAAAACTTCTATTTACAAAGAAGTTTTTGAAAGACCATCCAGAAATCCTTTTCACAAAGGTTGATAAAGGTAATAGAACAGTTTGTTTGCTTACCTCAGATTATGAGAAAAGGATGAATGATCTACTTTTTGATACAAATACCTATTTGAGATTGAGAGCTAGTCCATTGTCAGATTTGAGCAAGAGGACTCAAAAAATTCTTATGAAATTTAATAGCAAGGGTTATTTTTAATATGATCAAAATAGCTTAACACAGACTGATATGATGTTACCCAAAGCCTACAGTCTACCTAAAATTCGTTAAGATAATTTTGCTTTACGTCCCATGATCTCAAGTATCAATATTCCTACACAATTTTTTACTAACTTTATTTATAATGAACTTTTACGTGTATTCAAAAAACCTACGTCCCACGTCAATAATAGTTTTTAGTTAGTCAGATTTTTAAAACAATACTTGGTGTCGTCTCTTTATTTACTAACATCTCATGTGAAATGGTCTTGGAAAGTTTAGATCGTCATTATAATTTGATCAATGGAAAATGGAGAATCTCATTTGAGGATGTTAGATCGGCTGTAAAATTTCTTTTTGACAATAATTTTTTTTCTCTATCCGATGGTTGAAAATACGCATCCTGTGCACCGATTTCTCAGTCAAAAGTTCAACATTGCTGCATTCAGGCGCTCTACTATACTGACGTGTAACAGCAGTGCAGAAAGAAATGTCAAGCTTCTAACCTCTTGCATGAGTAGCGCGTCGACCGCAGCTGTGCTGAATAAGCTTCTATAGAATAAGCGTTTCACCGCAATTTTTGTACTTAATTGTTAATTTTATGCAAAGGCTATAAGTTGAAGTCATCAAAATAAGATTTCCAGCCTTCGTTATAGATCTTTGACTGCGACTGTAGGTTACGAGCAATGTGTGTTTGTGATGGTGCTGGTGCTGACGCCTGACGCTGATCATATTTTGATTTTTGCTGCCATGCCTTGGACAACAAGTAAAGCTATGAGGACAGGAAGAAAATAAAATAATATCTCTGCAAGTGGCGGGCAATGCGTGCTTACAAATGTGTGTATGTGTATGAATACGTGCTTAAGAATGTGTGTCAATGATGGTGCCGATGCTAATTGCTGATGCTTTAAGTTCAGCCCTCGACTGAATAAGGTTTTATTTTTTTAAGCAACAAATCTAATCAATGTCTCAGCGATGGGTGAAAACTGACTTGTTCAATTAAACGTGTACGTTAGTGTATCTATGCATGTAAGTTCACGCCAACGCCAATATTTTTTTTTTTATTCTTCTTATGTCTCGGGCAGCAGCAACAAATTATTCAAAATTTTCTCGGCTGGTGGCGATTAGTTTGTTTGTATGTGCATGTGCAGTACTCATATTATAATTTTAATTTGCAGCCTATGTTTTGATGGCTGCTGCGCCGGTCTTGATGCACTCTCTATCGCTCGTGCAGCAAATACGGCAGCAGCCATCAAACATAAATATCACAGCTTCGAGAGACGCCGCTAGAGG
Organism: Encarsia formosa; assembly: GCA_038277355.1. Taxonomy (NCBI): domain Eukaryota; kingdom Metazoa; phylum Arthropoda; class Insecta; order Hymenoptera; family Aphelinidae; genus Encarsia; species Encarsia formosa. The sequence continues at coordinate 49,841,719 of CM076185.1, read as the reverse complement.
CGCTCAAGCTGATCAGAAAGAAAAACATGGTGGTGCCTGGCTCGCGCAACTGCAGTTTGGTGAAACTGTCAAATTATATTGATTTATTTATAAAAGAGTACATTCTTTATTATTAAGACTACAGCTTTATTACAAGAAGCTAACCGACATAATGACGACTCCTTATCTTACTAATGAGTGCATATTCATAACACAGACTACTCGTTTTTAAACGCGCTGTAATAATGCAATTCAGCGGTAACATACTTTTATTTAGTTCAATGTGCTGTCGAAATATTGTTTCTTCCGTCAGCATTTCGACACCCACTCTCATAAATTTGCTCCCATTTCAACACACCTCCTCAAATTTATGATTTACAAATTTTTCTTTACATCAATTATTCGTAATTCGTTCCGGAATTTTTCAAACTTATTGCGTCCGAGCGCTTTAGTTAATACGTCAGCGGTATTATTTTCTGACTCTACTTTTACAATTTTAATCACACCTTTCTCATAACATTCATTTACAAAGTGATAATGTATTTCTATGTATTTTGAATTTTTAGTTAAATTACGAAATTTTGCAATAGCTATCGCTCCATAATTATCTTCATACACATTAATTGGTTTTTCGAACACAACACTAAAATCTTTCAATAGATTTTTCACCACTTTTATTTCACTCACTGCTTCTGATAAAGCCACATATTCAGCTGCTGTTGAAGATTTAGTTACATTTCCTTGTTTTCTTGATTTCCAATAAATCACATTTCCAAACAATCTTACAATATAACCAGTAGTAGATTTTCTATCTACCTTATGTCCAGCCCAGTCAGCATCAACAAAGCAGTCTAACACGTCAGCATTTAAATTTCTTTCGTACGTTTATTTAAGATTTCTTGTCAAATATAAGTACTTCAAAATTCTCAACGCGTATTTATAATGAGTTTCATCGTAGCTATTCTGAAATCTACTCAAATAATTCACGGCATAACTTATATCAATTCTCGTACTCGTGCTAATAAATAATAATGCACCGATCAAGTTTCTATATTTTACGTTATTTGATGCTGGCTGTGCAGGTTCTACACTTAAATTTTGTTCCATAGGTGTATTATTAAAGTGTTCGCTGTTCCCAAAAAGCCGGGACACGACCGGAAACCCCTCAAAAAGTTATTTTAAGACAAAAAAATGATTTTCCAACAAAAAAAAAATTTTTTTCCCTGTTTATACCGTGCCCCCAGACGCATGATGTAAAAAAAAAAACAATGAAAAAAGAATGAAAAACGGAATCAATAGAAAAATGGTGTAACGGGGTATTTCTTGAGAAAAGGGCCTCCCTTAAATAATTAAGAGAGTTTCCCGGGCCCTCCCGTAACAAGGTAATTATTTCTAAAAATAATTCGGGGAAACACTCCTTAATCTGGAGTCAGGGTTTCCCCAGGGAGCCCGACGAGGAAGCGTTTTTCGGTAAAATTGCCCCGATAATTTTTTTTAAGTTTTTTTATGAAGTTTTCAAAAACGTATGATTTTTTGTGTTTATCTTTATTATTAGCTACTTACGATCAAAAAAACCGTTTTAGTCACTTTAATTTTTAGCGTTTTTTTTTTTAAATTATTTTTAAAGTTTGGACTAAAATGAATACTTTATAATACTATGTACACAGTTTTGTTCCTTTTTCAGATCTTCATTTTTTGGTACTTATGTTTTTTGTCGGTTTTTTTAGTGTTACAAACAAATTGTATGATACTAATGAGTTTTCTAGCAAATAAATTGCTGCTAAAACTTAGATCCAAATTTTTGAATAACTATTTTCCCGAACATAGTTATTCAAGGTTTACTTCCTGATATTTGTATACTAATTTTTACTTTAAAATTTTCATTATGATCGCAGCTTTGAAGTCATTCTAAATATTTTAAAAAGTCAATAATATTAAAACATAATTTATTTTATAGCCCATAAATTTTTAAAAATAAATTTTGAATCGAAATGACAAGGTTTACAATCATGCTCGCTCAAAATAATTTAAAAAAATTGCATAAGTAAGAAAAACATTTTTTTTTAATGAAAAAGTAGCTGAAAAATATATATTACAAAGTGAAAATATTCAAACTTTTTTTTTACTAAGAGTAGAGTGGGCGCGCGTACGCGCGTTGCGCAGAATTTGATAAAATTACAACCTCTAAAATTTATTGTTGATTAATAACCAAGTTCATGATGAAGAACTCGATAGAAGACGACATGCTAAACCAATAGGATCAAAAATAAAAGTCTTAAACTCAAAAAACTATATCGCTTATTCAATTTTAAGAGTGGAAAGGTGCAAGATATAATCAGGTTCAATGTGAACTCAGCCAACCACCGGGCGATAAGATATAAAATATAAAAATAATCGATTTCAACGCTGAATTCACTAAGACTGCAGTTGACAACATAACCTCAGTCAGAGTACGAACTTTGGTACTTACTGCTTTTTTTGTTTTCATTGTTAGAAGTGAATAAAAAAGTCGCGTACTGTAAGCTTGATTTGAGTGATACTCAAACTTTTGGTTTAATTGTTTTCATCTATTGGACTAAAGTTTTGGAACGTTTAAATATTGATATTAATAATGTTTTATTTTTTATTCTTTTTTTTCTTTTTTTTTCTCGAGCCAAGGACGTCGTAGGAGATCTGAATAAACAAAAGCAAGATATCTAGAATTTAAAACGTTTTTTTTTAAATCAAAATACTGAAAAAATTAATAATGGAATTTCGAATGATTGAAAATTTCAATTGAACTTATCTGAAAAGCATGTATCATGTGTGCATACATTCCATAAAATTCATTTAAGTTAAGTTCATCGCGGTACAGTGCACGGCGAATCAGTGCAGTGCATTGTGATACAGTGCACGGCGAATTAGTGCAGTGCAGTGCATTGCGGTACAGTGCACGGTGAATTGGTGAAGTGCAGTGCACGGCTAGTCAGTTCAGTTCATTCCATTGCGGTGCAGTGCACGGTTTATCAGTTCAGTGCATTGCATTGTGGTGCAGCGTATAGCCGATTAGTGCAGTGCAATTCATTGCGGTGCAGTGCACGGCTAATCAGCTCAATGCATTGAATTGCCGCGCAGTACACAGCGAATCAAAACAACAAAGTGCACGACAAATTTGTGCAATATAGTACACCTTAATCTGAATACTGTGCATTGCAGTGCGGTAAATGATGAAATAGTCCAAAACAGTGCACACCAATTCGTAATACTGTGCATTACTGCGGTTCTTCCCGAACCAGTGAACTTTCATCGCGATGTTTATTACAAGACAAAATGATGAAATGCCGTGCAGAACATGCCCAAACCTGGCATACAGTGCGCGGCAGTGCATGACTATTAATGTCATTCAAGCAAAATGGTGCAAGGGTTGGCCTTGCTGGTGTAGCGCATGACAAACGCTGCACTGCAAAGAAAATCAAATTAATGGAACTTTTGGAAAATGATACATTGCAACGCCAAAACAGTTTTATGCGCTGCTTATAAATATATTCTTTATTTATTTTATTAATTATTAACAATGCAAAATAAATTAATTTAATTTAGTACGAGGTGATGTGAAGCTAAATTGAATGATATTTTACAGAAAATAAAATAAAATAAATATAGTTAGTGTCTTATTTACATAAGTATGATTTTTCTTTTTTCAACTTTTAACATGTTTGACCCGCCGGTTGCCTTGAATTGATTTTAAAAATTGTGTTCGCTGCCTTGCCACTGTGAAGGCAATATAAGGAAGACTCTCTTGTTTTTAGACATGCACAGGATAACAACCATGATTTCAATTGGAAGGGAGTTCGTATTTTAGACAGGGAAACGATTAAAGAAAAACGTCTTATTTCGGAATCACTTTTCATTAACAGTTATGATGACACTTTGAATGAGAAGGAAGACTCCCAACTCGTCAATCGTGTTGACAAAACTTTCATTAAGTCAATTTCTGACTACATGTAACTATAAGCCCCCCCCCCCTCCTTCCCTTCTGATTTCCTAATTACATTTTCACACACAATGAGATACTCTTATTTTTCATTTTATGTTCAACTCTTGACCAAGACCGATATAATTATCGTCTTCACTGTACAATATTTTATTTAAACTTGGTACGATAATTATCTCTATTTGTAATACTTTTAATTTGTCATGTATATCTGATATTTACTTTTAGTAAAATTAAAGCCTGAAGAGGTCCACTATCACATGGACGAAACGTTGCTGTAAATAGAAAAAAGAAGTTTTTATTGGCCTTGCCCGTTAAGATCCTAATATAATTACTTTATTTATATATTGAGGGCGTTCATAACACAATCTTCTTTATCTGTTTTTTTTTGGTATACTGGATTCTTTCAAGCTTTATAAAATCAAGCTCATTAGACTTTGAAGTCTGAAATTCGGTACTAACAAGGAGAGGTCACACCCCGGGTCACCGATCTTGACGAAACTTTGGGGATCGTTTTCTTATACCAAAAGATGAAGAAATCTACCAATCATCCCGTCTAATGGGCCTTTTATACCTAGTTCCTACATAGCTTATATCGTATTTTTAGCTCTTTTTGGGTTTTTTTGCGAATTTTCAAAAAATTCCTGTTCGTAGCCTATTGCACTTACAAAATTCTGCAACCCCGCATTTTTTTTTGTTTTTTCATCTTCTTTTGAGAAAAAATATTTTTAAATCTAATTTTGAAGAAATAGTCCATGTAAAATTAAGGTAATCAAAAGCATTTTTTTACTGTTTTTTTGGTTTTATAAACTTAAACTGTACGTCGTCAGCCTTATCAAAATTATGTCTCAAAATATTTTTTCTAAAAAATTCATAAAAAAACAAAGAAAATGCGGGGTTGCAGAATTCTGTAAGTGCAATAGGCTTTGAGCAGGAATTTTTTGAAAATCAGCTTGTTTTGACACTTTTAACACTTTAGTGCGACTTTTGTGGTTATTTGTGCCAATTTTCAAAAAATTCCTGCTCAAAGCCTATTGCACTTACAGAATTCTGCAACCCCGCATTTTCTTTATTTTTTTATGAATTTTTTAGAAAAAATATTTTTAGACATAATTTTGATGAGGCTGACGACGTACAGTTTAAGTTCATAAAACCAAAAAAACAGTAAAAAAATGCTTTTGATTACCTTAATTTTACATGGACTATTTCTTCAAAATTAGATTTAAAAATATTTTTTCTCAAAAGAAGATGAAAAAACAAAAAAAATGCGGGGTTGCAGAATTTTGTAAGTGCAATAGGCTACGAACAGGAATTTTTTGAAAATTCGCAAAAAAACCCAAAAAGAGCTAAAAATACGATATAAGCTATGTAGGAACTAGGTATAAAAGGCCCATTAGACGGGATGATTGGTAGATTTCTTCATCTTTTGGTATAAGAAAACGATCCCCAAAGTTTCGTCAAGATCGGTGACCCGGAGGGTGTGACCTCTCCTTGTAAGTCCAGGTTGAGATGACAACACAATAATCTTTAGTCAGATTTTGACCTGGACGATCAGGTCACCGAGGGGGGTGCCTGGGGATCATCTCGAAGGGACCACGTTGAATTTTTTGTGATGTACTTGGGGGTTCAAAAAATGGTATTTAATCGATCCAACCCAGGCAACCATTTCGCTGGTGACGAAAGTATCTGGGGATAACCTCTAAACTTAAAATGTTGATGCAATATATCAAGAATTAAACTATTTAAAAAAAAACTAATAAATGAATAATTCGAGAACCAAATGTGTATTAACCCTTACTTGGCACATGGGGTCTCACAGGACCCCACAAACTGTTAGTGTGTCAGTTCTGAATTTGGGTGTGCCAAGCAAGGGTTAAAAGAATAAGAATTAAATTCATAATGAATTTTAAAACTTAGAAAAATGTAAATTTGATATCAAAATTGAGAGTAGTAGTTTGGGTATAAAATTAAAATCTAAAAAGTATAAAATAAAAAAAAAAAAATTTTTATCAAACTTTTCTAATAATTAATCGAAAAAATGAAATAAAAAACAATAGAAATTCGTATCAGTAACTGAAAAGATGCAGTATGGCCGACGCCTTGATGGGCGACGGTCGCGTTTGTTGACGCTCTGAATATACGCGTGTTTCAAACATATAAGATCTCTCTTTACCGGTGTTTGGGCCTCATGCCATTTTTCATTAGTGTGACAAGATTGCTTTTTTTACAGTTTTCGCTTGTTCGAGCGAAAACTGTGTCTTTTAACGGTTGATTGTCTGGCTTGTTGAGCAAGACCAAGCGGTTAACCTAAAAATGGCTGAAAAGTCAGCTGAATTTGTCGTCTCCGTGAAGGATTATAGTGACCCCTCTGATAATGCCTCCAGTGATGATCAAGCGGTGGTTTTTGATGCAGCCAGGGATCTCAAAATCGAAGATTATATACTGAACGAGCATATTCAAGATCCGAAAATTTTGATTCAGGGCTCTCGCATATCAAGCAACCGTATCTGCGTTGTCATGGCAACCACGGGGCTAGCTACGAAGTTAGTCAAGGAAGTTAAAACCATCAATGTAAACAAGCAGATAGTTGAGCTTAAATATTATGTAGCTAAGGCTGTGAGAGTTATTTTTTCAAACGCTTTGTAAGGTGTTGTACTAACTCTTCGTTAAAGAAGTTTTTGAATAGAGACTGCAAAATTCGTACTTTTTCGAGTGTCTTGGAGTTTAAGACTAATATGGGTTTGGAAAATGGCAGCATTTAAAATATGAAAAGTTTTTGTTTACGTGCACTCTGAGGACATAAATAAACTCCCGAAAAGTGCGGTTAAATTTCAGACTCCCACTACTACGCATCATGTATTTTTTTAACTTGACGTACCTATATGTTTTAAGCGTAGTCAAGAGGGATATTACAAAGTAAATTGTCCTAGTTTGTGCTATGGTATTGCTGGAAAAAATGACGGAGTGAATAGCGAAGAAGTTCAGTCGCCTTTGAAGGTACAGAACGCGGACAGAAATTTAGAGTCAAAGAATTCTCAACGCTCTAAGCCCGCCGCTAAAAATCAAGTCACATATGCATCTATTCTGGAATACACTGGCGTATCGCAACCTTTGGCAGTAAAGTTAAAAGACAACAACTTCTCGGTTGAAAATGTGCCCTTCAAGAGACCGCATTCCCCTTCCACAACTAGTGAATTTTCGGTTAAAAGCGCCACTCAAGAGAATATTAAAGTGTTGGAAAATAAAAATACTAGCAAAAGTGGGAAAAATATCAAAAAGAGAAGAACCTGCAACGAGGCTAATATTAAGGATTTATTCTTTAAAACTACCTCGTCCATGGAACCTGCTCGCGCTCACATTACCGCTTCTCAAGGACTATATAAAATAAGTTTCGACAAATTTGTAGATTTGATTGTTAAGTCGCACACGAGTAAACCTCAAGAAAGAAAAACAATTGCATTATCTTACCTCAACGACTCGTACGCACTCGTCAATCTCATTCAGGAGGCGCATAGTTTGGTTCAAGGAGCCAGTATCAAGAAGAGGTTAACAGTTCTTAAGAAGGCTATTGAATCAGACACCGGCCAGGTTTTATCAGAATCCGAGTCTGATATTTCACAAACTTCTGATATGGATATCTTGGACATTGAATAAATTGAGATAAAATAATTTAAATTAAATTAATTTAAATCAAATAAAACTAAATTGCTTGCACAGAACGTGATGGACGACAGTCAAGTGGTTATTTCCAGGCACAAAAATTTAAAGGTTATGTTTTGGAATACGAGAAGCTTAAAGCGGCGTCAATTTGAGTAGGATAAGTTGCTCGAGGACTGGATGTATTCGTTGCGGTGGAGACTTGGCTAAATCCCACGAACGTTTTTAATATCACAGGCTTTAGAGCGCACAGATTGGATCGACCTACAAATGCAGGTGGTATACTTATAGCGGTGAGGAAAAACTATAATTTTAGTATAATTCAAGATTTTGAAAGTTTTATAACACCCGCTCAGGTCACAGGTATTAGAATTCATGGAGTCGAGGAAAAATTGAATGTTGTTGTCGTGTATCGACCACCGAGTAACAATATGAACAAGACACAATGGAAAGAGTTGGTTGACCAATGTTCAAAACTGAAAGAGCCCACGCTTTTGCTAGGAGACTTCAATGCTTAAAATATGGTAAAAGGTGACTCCAATGGTATTTCTTTCTTTCAGGTGGTATATCCCAGCAGCTTCATCGTATTAAATTGTGACTCTGAAACACATTTAGATGTTCGCAGTGGTAAGAAATCTAACATTGATTTGGCTCTAGTTTCCTTTAAAAAAGTGGAAAGAGTTAATTTTACGGTTTTGGATGAAACATTGGGTTCCGACCACTTTCCGATCCATCTTTCTATTGAAGTCGAGAAATTTATTTACCGAAAACAGGCTTTGAGATTACGCACAGTGCGCACTAATTGGTCTGGAGTCAAGGATACTTTGGAGTCAAGATACATCGAATTTATTGAGTCTGAATTTTTTGAGCTCACAGATGTTGGAAAATATTAGAAATTTATGGATATGGTGACCAAGTCGATCAATCAACACACGCCGAAGAAGAGTACTGTCTATGATCATCAACATCAAAATCCCGTAGACTGGTGGGATGAGGAGTGCTGGAAGTTTAAAAGGCTAAGAAGAGCTAGGTATAAGAGGTGGTGCTTCACACACATAGACGATGATTGGTATGAATTCAAAAGATCCGACGCCATTTTCAAGAAAATGGTCAGAAAGAAAAAGAGAGCCTCTTGGGTTAGACTGACGGAGTACATAAATTTCAGAACTAACGCAAGTTATTCTTGGAAGAAGATGAAAATTTTCAAAAATAAGTGAACTTAAACCTCCATTACCAACGATGCTCAGTCCAGCTAAAGAGAGATGGCTAATAAAGCGTTAGATAAGATTTCTCCGCCATTTATTGCTCCACCTCAACAAAAAGCTTCCAAGGCCAAGCCAAACGAGTTTTTGACAAACAATTTACCTTTCAAGAATTTAATGTGGCTTTGGAATCCAGAAACGTCAACTCTAGCTCTGGACTTGATGGGATTGATTATTTTGCTCTTATCCAACTTCCAATTAAATTTAAACTGATTCTCCTCAACATTTTAAACGAGATGTATCAAGACGGAAAATTTTCGAAAAGCTGGAATGAGATGTATATGGGCAAAAGTCAAAAAGTCGTCCACTTCTAGGATGATTTAATTAATAAAAGAAAAGGTCTCTAAATTCATAAATCACAATTTATTTTGTTGATACTAATAATAAGGTTACTAAAAATTTATTTGGCCACGCAAAATAAACATTTATATTGTTCATATTAGCTAAAAGAAGTTAAAAAATGAACACGTATAAGTTGCAGTAGAATTGTAAGTTACTCTATTTCTTCATTATTTTTTTTGCTCATTGTTTATCAAAAAACAAAAACAGGTACAAAGAAAAATTTGTCACTGATAAATAACCACATAAAACAAAAAAAATTCAACAGAGTAAATGCGTAGGGAAAAATCTCGTACGTAGAATCACATATAGCAGACGACGTCCAATTCGCTTTATGCAGCTGCGGAATTACAGGGCAAAAGTCATTTTTTCTTCCAATTGTTTTTTTATTCAGTGTTTAAAGACTTAAATGATTTCTTAAGTACAAAAGATTTAATTTTGAAGTCTCAGGAATACGTTTTTGGGGTTTATTTAAATGAAAAACAAAGGTTTATACTTTTTTTCCCTGCGGAATTACAGGACATAATATAGGTACGCTTCACCAAAAGCATTTATTAGTAAGATTTTTTGATGTGAAAATAATATATACGTTCTTTTAAAAATAAAAATCTATTAGAATGCAATTTTAAAAAAATTATAGAGCCATCAAAAAATTTAATTAGGTCTCTTTACATTGTTTACCACTAATTAATTGTAATTATCATGATTCGACGTAAAAAACCAAGACAAAGTTATTTCGCTTGTCAAAATTTTTCTTTTGCATATTTTGAAAATTTGAAATCGTTTTCAGATAGCCTGAAGACCGTACTTGAACCCTGCTGATTAACATTTCATACAAATTTCGTTAACTCATGAAATCTAGTCATGTTAAACGTAAAAACGTGATCAGGCCGCTCAAATGGCCGACTTTTTGAATTTTTCCCATATACACTTTATTAAAAAAGCTCAGGTCTGAGACCCATTGCCATGACATCCTGCACTTCTAAACTTTTCGAATTGATGGTCAAAAACAGGCTGACATGGTGGTGTTGTGTCATGAAATGACACAATTTTGCAATGCGAAATTTTGTAAACGACTTCGGGTCGAGGTCATGTCGTAATATTAGTAAGCAGTTTTTCAATAATCAGGCGTTTATAAAAACACTTGAAACAAGTAAGTGTGTGTTTGAAGAACCAGCTCTGGGGTCGGCCTTCCGAAAAAAGGTAATTTATGTAGAGCCATTACCATGGGTTTAGAGCCATTACCATATGAGAGCCATAAATATTTTAAGAGTAATATCTCAGGAATTAAAAAGAGTTATATCTCTTTAAAAATAAAGTTATATAGAGTCATATCTCATTAATATTTTAAGAGTAATATCTTGAGAATAATAACAAAGAGTTACATCTCTTTATATAATCGAATTGTGAGCATTTAATATTTATCGTGTGAGAGGCGATATAATAATTTAATAATTCATCGTGTCAGAGGCGATATAATAATTTAATAATTTATCGTGTAAGAGGCGATATAATAATTTGATAATTTATCGTGTGAGAGGCGATATAATAATTTGATAATTTATCGTGTGAGAGGTGATATAGTAGTTTAAAAGTTCGTCGCGTGAGAAACGATAGAAAATCTAATAATCTATAGCGATATAAGATACAATAATTTAATTATACAATAATTTAATTAAAGATAAAATAATTTCTATATTTTTGATAACGCGATTAATAATTATGAGTTGGATGTCTTTTGTATCACGCACGCCTACTAAAGCGGGCGAGTCTAAAACTTTAAGAAGAAGTGCAGTGAGAAAAAATCCCGAGTTGCGAGAAAATATTTTGAAAGAATCTGACTGCATAAGTAGGAAAACGGCGGGAACTCGTAAGAAAAATACGGAAAATAAAACATATAAAGAGTCGGCGAATCTACTAAATTTTGAAAACCCTAACCTAACAAATTCGGAAAGTACAAGCTGTTTTGATAAGAAATCGTCAAAAGCGAGTGAGAATACACCGAAAAAAATCGGGAATAGTAAAGAAATAGCTGAAAAACAATTTTCGTCAAATACAACGATTGATATAGAGTTTGAAAATCTATTTAAATTTGAAAATCCTTTGGCAATGAATTTAGAAGATTCAGGTCGTTATGATCTAGAATAATTGACAAACGCAAAAGGGGATTCACAGAAATTTAAATTAAAAGATAATTTATCGATAGAAATCAACTCAGAGTCAGAAAGTAATTTATAAAATTTTGTAAAATCTACAAAAAAAATGTCGAAATTTAAAATCACGGACCTCGTTCATGAAAGTCCATTCTTTAATGGTTCTCAAAAATCCGCCGAGGAAATAATAAAGTATGTTACTGAAGTAGAGTCTTTGATACAGAAGGATGGTATTGAGAATTTTTTGGAAATATTTGATCTTAAAAATATGTGTAGAATCGGCCGATGAATGGTTTGCCGATAGAAAACCAACAACTATAGACGAATTTGTCACTAGTATTAAAAATTGCTTCCCAACGACTGAAAATTTTTACTCCTATTACAATGAATTACTCACAATAACACAAAGGGAGCGCGAAGATGTACGTGCATATACATCGCGATTGAAAAAATTGGTTAAGACAATAAAGGAATTGAAGAGATTAACTCTGGGATTAGAGGAACGGGAATATAGACATTTCGAAACAAAACTAAATTCCGATGCATTAAAGAGTTTTATTGATGGCTTTAAATTCAAAATCAACGTTCAGTTAGGTAAAAATGGTGATTTTGCGACAACACTAAATAACGCTATTAGAAAAAAAGTTAACTCAGACCGAAGATATGAACATGCAAGTTAATCACTGTTGCAGTAATTTAATGAAGAAAAATATCGCGATTTGTCAGATTTGTACAGAACGAAATCATGAAGCCTTATTTTGCCCGACCACCGCGTGTGGATATTGCAAATCACAGAATCACAGATCTTTCGATTGTAATGGAGCGACAAAAAAAATTAAACTACAGTGCAATTTATGTAGTAATTACGGTCATTCGATTAGTGCGTGTGAGTACAATAAAATCGGAAGTACAAATTGTCAATTTTGTCAGATAGCAGGACATCAGGTAGATCAGTGTGAGAATATTAAAGATTTTGAACTTTGTTGGAAGTGTTTTAAACCCGGGCTCACTCCATATTCATGCCCAAATAAGGAGGAAAACCGGGAAAATTGCGAAAATTGCAAAAAATCGGGTCATACAGTCAACGAATGTCCTGATGTTATTTGCCAAAAATGTAATGAGAGAGGTTACATAGTGAAAAACTGTAATATTCAGGAAAATAAAAATAAATTTCGTTTTTGTACTTTTTGTGAAAACATAGATCACAAGCTGAATGATTGTAATCAAGTGAAAATCATGCTAACACAGCAAAAAAAAAAAGTTGTCAAATTTGTGACAAATCGGGTCATAACGCTAAAGATTGTTTCAGATATAGAAATAAACAACAAACTACTCAAAATAACACTTATTATAATAAGCGAGAGCAAGATCGAAATAACCCAATGCAAAAAAATTGCGAATATTGTGGTTATAAAGGTCATGATCTCGATACGTGCACCAAATACAGAGCGTTGAAAAATTACTCAAGTAACACTCAGCAAATTTGTAAGCATTGCAATATGTCAGGACGTTCGTTGCAAAAATGTTTAGAATTACAAAATTTACAAAAATCCATCGGGAACTTTTGTAATATCTGTAAAAATATAAGTCACATTGCGTTAAATTGTAAACGTTCTCAGTATTCAGTGGGAGAAAATTATTTTTCTATGAACTTGGAAGAAACAGGTCAGGTAGTGAATGATAAAATACGGGTTTAAAATTCTTGTCAAGACTTAATACAACTGACCGGTACAAATGATCATGAAAATATCGCAATACCAACTTACGTGGTGAAGTTAGAGAATCTTTTGAGGCACATTTTTGTAGAGAATGTGAATAATACTTATGAATTTCTAGTAGACAGTGGGGCTCAGCTGAACATAATAAAAAATGATAAAGTGAAACCAATAGACATAGATCCACGTAATCAAATTTTATTGTCCGCAATATCAAATAATACAATCAAAACCTTGGGTACCACAAACATACTTATCAACGGCTTATTTTATGAATTCCATGTAGCTTCGGATGCATTTAATTTACCTTACGACGGTATTTTGGGAACAAAATTACGGAGGGAAGGACAATTGAGATTACATGAAGTTTACTGGAAATAAATAATAAAACAATAACTTTGTTAAGGAACGATAGGAAAGTAAAGTCAAGCGAGATATATGACACCAATTTTGCGAACGACACACAAAGCTTGGCCAACGATTAACTTAGCTTGCAATTTACTACGTCACGGGACGATAAAACAGAAACTCTTCAAAGAGAGGACAATGAACCGTTGAAGGTTATGAAACTTGACTTTAATGCTGACACAATAAAGTCAGAAGAAGATACCGATTTTACTGAAGGAAAAAAAAAATTATTAAATACCTTAGTAGAAATTAATAGCACAAATAATGAAACTAACACTATGAATAACAATACCGATTTACGTAGGGTGATAGAGTCCGAAAATGATATACAAATATTCGTAAGTCAAGTAAATTGTGCTTTGGAAAATTTTGAACCTGGTGATAGCGAGCTTGATGCCGAAATGTTAGATTATCCTTCCTTTTTGAAAGTACTGACAGACAATATGGAAGTCAGTCTAAATGATAACGATCAGAAACATTTGAATCATATGAATTTAATTAACTATGTAGAATTTGATGTGTCAGCGCAATTGAATGACGAGAATTTTAGATCGAAAGATACTATAAAAATTTTTGATGTTAATACTAGTCAGAGTAGAACTCAAAATTTATTAAATAAAATCGATTTAGAACATTTGTCGGAAGAACATGCAACTATGATTAGAAATTTGATTAGAAAGAATCGAGATATCTTTTATTGTGATGGTGATGAATTAAAAACTTGCACGATAAAACAGCATGAGATAAATCTTACTCATAAAAGACCAATTTATGTTAAACAATTTCCATTGCCATTTGCGTTAAAAGATATCGTGGTACAAGAGGGAGAAAAATTAATAAAAAACAGATTAGTTCAGGAATCTCATAGTCCATACAATTTTCCAGCATTTTTAGTTCGTAAAAAGGTCTAACTGTTGATAATAAACCTAAGTATAGGCTTTTTATTGATTACAGGAGGTTAAATTTTTTTACTGGGCCTGACCCATATTTAATCCCAAATGTTACAGAAATTTTTAACGAAATGGGTTCAGCTAAATTTTTTATTACGTTGGATTTGATATCAGGATTTCATCAAATAAAATTAAGACCTGAATATATGTCAAAAACAGTATTTAGTATTCATCCGTTAGGCAGACTAGAATTTAAAGTTATGCCCTTCAAATTGATGAATAGTCCTAGAACTTTTCAAAGAATTATGAATAGAGTATTGAAAGGTTTAATAGGAAAAATTTGTTTTGTTTACATTGATGATATTTTAATTTTTGCAAAAACTATACAAGAATTAATTGTGAGATTTGAAATCATAGCCGACCGATTAAGGAAAGCAAATCTTAAACTTGAAAGCTCTAAATGTAAATTTTTGAAGACAGAGGTAGAATTTGTGGGTCACGTAATATCAGAGGAAGGTGTTAAACCAAATGAATCGATAGTTGTATCAGCAAAACAATTTATAACTCCAAAAAATTTAAAAAATATCCAGGAATATTTAGGCCTAACAAACTATTATAGGAAATTTATCAAAAACTACGCAAACTTATCGAAACCATTGAATGATTTACTAAAAAAAATGTTAAATTTTCCTGGAATATAGCACAGCAGCAAGCCTTTGATGAGTTAAAAAATGCACTATGCAATGCACAGGTTTTACAATTTCCTGATTTCACAAAACCATTTATAATTTCAACTGATGCTAGTAATTGGGCCATTGCGGCTATTTTATCTCAGGGTAAAGTACCTGATGATAAACCTATTTCTTACGCAAGTAGAGTTTTAAAGGGATCAGAATTGAAATTTCATACATACAAAAAAGAAGCTCTAGCCATATTTTGGGGAATAACACACTTTAGAAATTATGTTTGTGGAAATAAGTTTACGGTTTACACCGATCACAAACCATTATTAAAATTTAGATTGGCTGATAAAAATTCTAGAGTGCAAAACTGGAGTATAAAATTAGCAACGTTTGATTTTGACATACTTTATAAACCAGGATCGAAGAAAACGAATGTAGACGCACTTAGCAGAGGAATCGATGACTCCAGCGAAATTTTTGTAATAACGCGTGCACAGGCAAAAAATAAAAATTCACAAACTGTTATGTCACACAATGTTGACATTGGCATAAACAAAGGTAAAAATATTTTTCATCAGAGAATTTCAAAACAGAGTAAATTAATGAATGAAAACACATTGACTAACGCAGATAGGCACGTGAAATTACCTGAAAATATTATATATGTGAGAGACACAATAACTTTAAGGAAAGATGATATCGCTTATTTTATAGATAAAGATAAAAGACCATTAGACTCAAAGACACATGATATTATGGGGTTAAATAAATGAACTATTGATGATGAATTACAACCTAGTGAAATAAAAATGTTTGAAATAAAAAATAAAAAACTGTTTGCTATTAGTCTTGATACAGCCAAATCCAAAAATTTAGTAATGAATGATTTAATATAATCACTTGATTTATTAAAGAATATCTTAATTCAGAAAGGTTTCTCTACCATAAGTTTTTCAGGAGATATCGAAATAATGAATATAACTTGGTTAGAAATTGAAAAGTTGCTGATGGATACATTTAAAGATTCGAAAATAAAAATTATAGTGTGTCTAAATAAAATAAAGTACGTGGAAACTTGTGAGAGGGATCATATTTTTGATGAGATGTACAATAGTGCCATAGGCGGTCATTCAGGGTCATAGGACATATTCGAGAATCAAAAATAACTATTTTTGGGAAAATCTAAAAAATGACATTCAAGAAAGGATAAAAAATTCCGATTCTTGCCAGAAAAATAAAGTCAAGCTAAGAAAAACAAAACTACAGTTATAACTGATACTCCGATAAGGATATTTCATAAAATTGCGATGGACATAGTTGGTCCACTTAATGTTACAAAAAATGATAATAAATATATTTTGACTATACAGGATAACTTATCTAAATTTTAGTAGTAGCGCCACTGAAAGATCAGACAGCAGAGATGATTGCTGCTTTTCTGAAGAAATTTATTTGTATTTTTGATAGTCCTAAAATTGTTTTGTCAGATAGAGGACAGAATTTTTATTCAAAATAATAAAAACATTAGCACGTAGATTTAAAATACGGAAAATAGAGACTAAAAGTTTTGCTCCGTGGGTTGATGGATCTTTAGAGCGTCAGTATTTACCTTTGGTAACCTTTTTAAGAAATTTTTCAGAAAAAAATATAGAATTGGATGAGTTTCTCAAACTAGCTCAATTAAATTTAAATTTTTCGATTAACTCTTCTCATAACTTTACACCATATGAAATCGTTTTTGCTTACCCACCTAGATTACCATCTAGTGAACCTATGAAAAACTCTGAAAAATTGCCAACATTTAATGACTATTTAGAAAAATTATTGAGTAATATGAAAAATATAGCAAATTTGGCGAGAGAGAATCTCATAATAGCTAAATATAATGCAAAACAATATTACGATAAAAGTACTCATCCAGTAAATTTTGAAATAGGTGATTCAGTGTATTGGCAACGTCAGCCAAAACCAAAAAAGCTGGAAAAAGACCAAAATTTAGGTCCATTCGAAATTAAAAATATCACAGATAAAGGTGATATTATATTTTTGTACAAAGGAAAACAAAAGCGAGTCATCCTAATAAACTTTTTTTACATAAAAAGAAAATAATGTAATTTTTTTTGTTTTCTAGGAAAAATAAAAATTAACATGCATTTCATATTAATCATAATCTCATTAATCATAAAATCATATTCGCAAATCAATGGATACGAATGTGGTTCAAGTACACCAAACATCACAACATTTTCACTGTTGGACACCAGTGAATGTGACTTCCACGAAATAAAACCAAATTCAACTAACATCACTGTCGAACTAGTACAACTCGCTGAGTTTCGAGAAATAAACGTAATACACTGCAAGATAATTATTCATCGTACAATCAATAATTGCGGGATGTTTGGACATCTTTTACCCCAAGAGAACGGTGAACAAGAGTACCTCTACGAATTATCGCACGAAAAATGCAAGTTATTACATGACACAGGCATTTTTAAGTATGACGACACACATGTTATTTATAACATAAAAATAAATTCAACACCAATGACCGTGGGAGTGGACTTCGCTGGCCGTGGAGGTACGGAAGAGCCTATACGCCAACGGTAAGCAGCGGCGTCTGCGTATACTACAACGCGTGAGCTGCCTGCGATGTGCGTGCTGCACTGCTGCCTTCATGATTTGGTTTTAAGTATTGATTGGTTAAGGTGATATATATGTATATGAAAATTACAAATCGGAGCATCTTTCTTGTTGTTAGTGGTTGAGCAAAGTAATTGGTGATATGAGAGAAAAAGAGCAACTTTTCTGAGTGTAATCAAATCAAAGTGCACAGTTTTTAATTCAAAGATTGTTGAAGGTTAGAAACTACAATTATTTTGCAATAAATATAATATTATTGATTTATGCAAACTAAGTCCAAAATAATTGAAGTATTTTTAAATTGTACCTTTTTTATAGATGCAAAACGAACATCATGCTGAATTTATGAGAATTCTCAGTAAATATTATAATAAAGATTATAGTTATAAGGCAATATTACACCTGTTGGAAAAAAATTTTGGAGTAAAAGTATCCATGCGTTCACTTTCAAGAATCTTCAGAACTCATGGTATGAAAAGAAAAAACATCAAAGAAAGCCCACCAGAACAGATTATTTTAGCAATTATTTTGGAAATCAGAGATGTTGGATGTAATCTGGGATATAAAGCTATGTGGCAACGCATCAGGAAAGTCTACAATTTAAAAGTAAAACAAAAAACAATTATGTTCATGCTTAGAGAAATTGATCCAGATGGTGTTGAGGCTCGTTGCAGATATCGTCTAAAAAGAAGATCATACAAGGTTCCAGGACCAAATTTTTTATGGCACTCGGATAATCATGACAAGCTTAAACGCTTTGGTTTTCCTATGTACGGATTTATTGATGGTTCTTCTAGAAAGGTGCTGTCTTTAGAAGTAATGTCAACAAACAATAATCCATTAGTTATATCAAACCAGTATCTGAAATTGGTAAAAAAATTAAATTGCACTCCAACCATTCTACGGACTGATAAAGGTACGGAGGCAAACATCATGGGTGATTTTCAAATAGCTTTACGGTGGGACCACAAAGATGACCTAGCTGGATTACACAGTCATATTAAAGGTAAAAGTACTCATAACCAGAGAATAGAAAGTTATTGGAGGGAATTCCGTCAACATGTTGGTGATGCATACAGCAATATTTTTAAAGGTATGGAAATGGATGGAATATTGCAAGTAGAAAATAAACTCCACATTGAGTGTTTGCGTTTTTGTTTTGGCAAAGTCCTGAAAAGTTATGTATCACTTACCCGTAAAGAATGGAATGAACACCATGTCCGTCAACAAAATGGAAGAGAAATCCCAGGAGGAAGACCCAATGAGTTATATGCTTGGCCGGAAAGGTTGGGAAAAGTTGATTGTAGGCAAACTGTAGATCTTCATAATGTTGAACTGGCTTTGAGAGAGTACTCCGTGGAATCTCAACTGTGCTCACCAGATTTTATAGAGCTACTAGACCTAATCATGCCTAAAATTAAGGAGTCTACTAATAACGAAGAAGCATTCGCTTTGTATGAGTGTATATTAGAAAACTTAAATAGAGCTCTTGATGTAATAATAAATGAGTGAAATTAAAAATTCTGTGACCTGCCTGAGTATGGATAAATTCAAGCTACAGGTTTTAATTAAAAAAAAGACTAAAAAAAGTGTTGCAGCTGGAATGTTCCCAATGTTCTCAATACATGTTGGAAAACTTAAAAAAAATAAATTTAGAATAAAAAAAATGTGTAAATATGATGAGTCAGTAAATTAATTAAAAAATAATCAAAGATTACTCAGTAGTTACAATTGGACATTTTGAACAAGGAGAGGTCACACTCGAGCACTTTCAGCAGGTTTTCCCTTGAAATTGTAAAATTGGGTCCTTTTCTAATTTTGAGATATTTTAGTTATTAGTAATTATTTATCATTATTTATTATTATTACATATCTAATCTGTGTTACATGGTCTCAAAATCATAATAAAAGTCACTCAATGAATTGTCATCTCCATTGTTAAAAAACAGTGCATGGTATTTTAAATTAATGATATAATTTTTATAACTTTGTAAACAACAATGAATGATGACTAATCTGGCAGAATTTCTAATATGTAATATATCTTTACATAATATGTAATATATCTGTTGTAATATATCTCTTTTTTCATCCACAAACACTTGGATCATTAAAAATATCATTTGTAAGAAATAAAAACTTTCAAAATTATGATAATTTAGGCTTCAATTAATTACACGTTAACGTGATGATATTGTGATGCACTTTTAATACATGAAACAATTATTATACACAAAGTAGTCTTTCCTTTAAGCCACAATGTAGGCTTGACTTTAATGGAAATAAATAATAAATACTTATCTGATAAACTTCTAGAATTAGAAAAAACATAAAAAAGGTGCATTCTGTATTTTTTTTTGTCTCAACTTTTTTCATTTATTACTTGTCAGCTGGTATCAGCTAATATACCACTGCGTATACTAATTACTGTCTGCTACAGTGCTACTTAAACTACCAACCAGTCATTAAGGTAACTCTACAATAATAATTTCTCATACAAACTCTTTTAATTTTAATTTTTTAATGTATATGTACAGTTTCAAAAATTATATTTTTTATCATTTGCGTAAGTTGAAGTATAAAAAGAGTTTTATGAGACTACAAAATTTTAATTAATTTTTTAATAAACTCTTACAAAAGTATTGAAGTTTTATTGTAGAGCCCCTTTATGACTGGTTAATAGCTCAGACAGCAAGTAGAAATTTAGTTGTGTAGTGTGAGATCAGCTGATAAGCTGTACCAAAAGAATGTTAAAAAAAATATCCAATAAACCTTTCTGATGCATTATTTATGAAGTTCCAGAAATGTTTCAATTAATTATTTCTTTATTTGTTTTACCCCTTAAGATCAAGGAATAATAAAGAATAACTGCAACAATTTTAGCAAGATTAAATGTATAACTATCATTGAATACAATTTGAACTTTATTGAATGAAACATTCATATGTAGCAATAAATATAATTTCTCTTAAGAGTAACAACAGCACTTGAAGGTTGTACATTACATGAATAAATAATAGGCTGGACGTTAATTAATTTTTATTTTTTTTTTCACTTGGGCCGGGCAGATTTTGTTTTTATACATGTAAAAACATGTAAAAAAAATTTTAGTAGAATTTTTTGACTTTTTTTTCCCGACCCGCAGAGCACCTGAAGTTTCCCATGGGTTTTGCACGTGAAAAAGAGACAAAACCATTCAATGCGCTAGAACCAGTAAAAAAAAAAATTTTTTTTTTTTTGAAAATACATATTTTCATGTATTTTTTAACGCTGAATCCGGAAAAATTGTTAATTTTCATCCAGACAGAGATTAAAAAATTTTACGGGTCAAAAATGACTAAATTTGAAGAAAAATCGTTAAAAAAAACCCTTTTTCGACGCTCATGTGATGAAACTTATAATTTTTTTTATCGAAAATACATAATTTAATGCATTTTTTCTTGCTGAATCCAAAAATGTTTTTAGTTTATATCAAATAGATGATTTAAAAATTTTACGGCCCAAAAATGATCCAATTTGAAGAAAAAATCAATTAAAAAAAACACTTTTTCGGCATTCAAATGGTAAAAATTAAAACTTTTTTTAATCTAAATAGTTTTATTTAAAAATAAAACTCGGACTCACAGCGTTTCGTAGGTTGAAAACTTGGAAGATTATTTGTTTATTTATATTTTTTGATTGAAAAATTAAACTCGGACTCCCAACGTTTTGTAGATTTGAAGCTTAGGGGATTATTAGTTCATTTAAAAATTGAACTCGGACGTCCAGCGTTTCGTGGTTTTAAAGCTTGGGGGATTATTAGTTTATTTATATTTTTTTATTTAAAAATTGAACTCGGACGCCCAGAGTTTTGTGGGATTAAAGCTTGGGGGACTATTAGTTTATTTATATTTTTATATTTAAAAATTTAAATTCGGACGCCCAGCGTTTTGGGGGTTTGAAGCTTAGGGGATTATTAGTTTATTTGTATTTTTTTATTTAAAAATTAAACTCGGACGCCCAGCGTTTTGTGGGTTCAAAGCTTAGGGGATTATTAGTTTATTTGTATTTTTTTATTTAAAAATTAAACTCGGACGCCCAGCGTTTTGTGGGTTGAAAGCTTGGGGAATTATTGGTTTATTCATATTTTTTTATTTAAAAATTAAACTCGGACGCTCAGCGTTTTGTGGGTTCAAAGCTTGGGGGATTATTAGTTAATTTATTTATTTTTATTCAAAAAATTAAACTTGGACGCCCAGAGTTTTGTGGGATTAAAGCTTGGGGGACTATTAGTTTATTTATATTTTTTTTATTTAAAAATTTAAATTCTGACGCTCAGCGTTTTGGGGGTTTGAAGCTTAGGGGATCATTAGTTCATTTAAAAATTGAACTCGGGCGCCCAGCGTTTTGTGGGTTGAAAGCTTGGGGAATTATTAGTTAATTTATTTATTTTTATTCAAAAAATTAAACTTGGACGCCCAGAGTTTTGTGGGATTAAAGCTTGGGGGACTATTAGTTTATTTATATTTTTTTTATTTAAAAATTTAAATTCTGACGCTCAGCGTTTTGGGGGTTTGAAGCTTAGGGGATCATTAGTTCATTTAAAAATTGAACTCGGACGCCCAGCGTTTTGTGGGTTGAAAGCTTGGGGAATTATTAGTTTATTTATATTTTTTTATTTAAAAATAAAACTCGGACTCACAGCGTTTCGTGGGTTTAAAGCTTGGTGGATTATTAGTTTATTTATATTTTTTTTATTTAAAAATTAAACTCGGACGCCCAGCTTTTCGTGGGTTCAAAGCTTGGGGGATTATTAGTTTATTTATATTTTTTTATTTAAAAATTAAACTCGGACGCCCAGCGTTTTGTGGGTTTAAAGCTTGGGGAATTATTGGTTTATTTATATTTTTTTATTTAAAAATTGCACTCGGACGCCCAGCGTTTCGTGGGTTCAAAGCTTGGGGGATTATTAGTTTATTTATATTTTTTTTATTTAAAAATTAAACTCGGACGCCCAGCTTTTCGTGGGTTCAAAGCTTGGGGGATTATTAGTTTATTTATATTTTTTTATTTAAAAATAAAACTCGGACTCACAGCGTTTCGTGGGTTTAAAGCTTGGTGGATTATTAGTTTATTTATATTTTTTTTATTTAAAAATTAATCTCGGACGCCCAGCGTTTTGTGGGTTTAAAGCTTGGGGAATTATTGGTTTATTTATAATTTTTTATCTAAAAATTGCACTCGGATGCCCAGCGTTTCGTGGATTCAAAGCTTGGGGGATTATTAGTTTATTTATATTTTTTTATTTAAAAATTAAACGACGCTCAGCGTTTTGTGGGTTTATCACCTAGATTCGGCTCGGAGTATGATTTTCGTAGACGGCAGCCGAATGGTAATTTTCGAATTGTGCGGACTTTAGCAGCACTGGTGTAAGTACTTAACCATCGCAGACAGTTGAAGCGCTGGTGTAGAATTTAAATGCTGAAGAATTAAAAAATGATATAAATTTGTGAGAACGTTTTTTTACAAACGTTAAATTCAAAACACAAATAGCAAACTAAAAATGCCTAAATTATTTTTTTAGCGCATGAAAAAATAAGTATTTATTTACATTTTTAAAAATAAAAAATTTCATTTTTATTAAACTACCTCTTTTATTAAAACCTATACCTACCCATATAAAAGTATTTAACTTAATTTTTTTTAATCGTTCTTTCTTTAATTTTTTCTGTGAGTTTTTTCTTTTTCATCCGTAGAAATTTTTAATCATAAAGCCGATAGTAACTCATAAAATTTTCGTATTCAGCAATAAAAAATACATTAATACGTCTATTTAGATTTAAAAAAGTTTTAATTTTTACCATTTGAATGCCGAAAAAGTGTTTTTCTTCATGATTTTTTCTAAAAAATGGTTAATTATTATTGGGGAACAAAAATTTTTAACCATCTATTTGGTATAGACTAATGATATTTTCGTATAAGACAACAAAAAAAACATAAAAATCTGTATTTTGAATTAAAAAGAAAAGTTTTCTCGTTTAAATGAAGAAAAAGTGTTTTTTTTAATTGATTTTTTCTTCAAATTGGATCATTTTTGGGCCGTAAAATTTTTAAATCATCTATTTGATATAAACTAAAAACATTTTTGGATTCAGCAAGAAAAAATGCATTAAATTATGTATTTTCGATAAAAAAAATTATAAGTTTCATCACATGAGCGTCGAAAAAGGGTTTTTTTTTTACGATTTTTCTTCAAATTTAGTCATTTTTGACCCGTAAAATTTTTTAATCATTGTCTGGATGAAAATTTACAATTTTTCCGGATTCAGCGTTAAAAAATACATGAAAATATGTATTTTCGAAAAAAAAAAAATTTTTTTTTTACTGGTTCTAGCGCATTGAATGGTTTTGTCTCTTTTTCACGTGCAAAACCCATGGGAAACTTCAGGTGCTCTGCGGGTGGGGAAAAAAAAGTCAAAAAATTCTACTAAAATTTTTTTTACATGTTTTTACATGTATAGAAACAAAATCTGCACGGCCCAAGTGAAAAAAAAAATAAAAATTAATTAACGTCCAGCCTAATAAATAACAAACATTGTAATATCATTTTGGCTTTATTTGTTCCAAAATTAACAAATATTCATGCTGTTTACTTTGTCAATTTAAAACAATTCTTACATACTGGTCATTCTTACTCGAATACAAAGTTTTACGCATTGTAATAATGATTATAAATATTATTTAATAATAAAAGTAGTTCAAAACACTTGTTTTAACTGTACTAATTAACTCAATCTTTTATAAAGATTTAAGAATTTGGAATGCTTTGTTATTTTTCACAAATCCTTTAACACTTAAGTATAATTTAGTTAAAATTTTTTATTAAAGCAACAAGACATGTTTTAAAAATAATTAGTTCCTGGTATTGTCGCTTGGTTAATCAATATAGTGTTTACTATTAAGAATTAAATATTGTACTGATTTTATTTGACAATTTAGTCATCAATACTACTTTGGCACGACAATCATACCATTGTATAATTTTTCAATTAGTTAATATTATAAAAATAACTTTTCAGAGTATATTTATATTTAAAGATTAAGTTTTTAAGCACCAATTATAAATTTTATAAATTGAAAATGCTTAAAGATGTTTATAGATAGCATTTATGCAAAGTGCGTTTTAAATTAAATGTCATTTAGCTAAAATTACTTAGAGCTGCTTAAGCAGCATCAGAATTTCTGCCATTTTTGGCCTTAGTTTACAATCATACGAAAAACAGTTCATAATGCAATTTTTTAAGTCAGTTGGAACTTGACTTGTATCTGGAACTGTTTTATTGTACATCTTTATTATGCCATAGTGGTCGTTGTCGCCCCATACGGGCTTTTCCGAAAATGTTTCAACAACTGTGCAGCTAAAGGACCAGACGTCACTGGCACAAGTTGCTGGTTCCTGGCTTAAAGCTATTTCGGGGGCCATATAACCATGAGTTCCAACGAGGCCTTTCAATTTCGTTGATTGTAGACTGGACCGTAGATCCTTGCAGATCCCCAATCCAAAATCGCAAACCTTTGTAAGACATGTTGGGGAGTTACTTTGAACTAATATATTGTTAGGTTTGAGATCTCTGTGCACAATAGAGTGTGGTTTCATGAGATGGCAATATGTTAAGGCTTCTGCCACCTGGCTTATAACTTTTATCTTTGAATCCTCAGACAGAGTGTATATCTTCTTTATTTCAGTATCGAACAACAGACTGTGCAAAGAGTGACCGATGAAATATTCCATGACTATGTGATACTCATCAGCTGTTCTACTTTGCACCAACACGGTGACTATGTTTGGATGACGCAAACAAGCCAAGAGAGCTATTTCTTTGAGTGCACATCGCTCAAAGATGTCCTTAGTAATTGTTTTCACAGCTACACTTGTTCCTCTCAGGTTTCCTGGTCGAACAGATCCTTGACCTCCTTTACCAATGCGCTTACTCATATCAACATTCAGTTCTTCATACGGCACAGTGGGCAAAAAATATTTATCTTGATTGGCCTGTTGAACAAATTTTACAATGGTTCCACTCTTAAACATTGTGGCATCGGAGAGCACACTTGATAAGTCCTGGTCAATTCCACACTTTGACATTGATGATGAAGACTCCTTACATCCTAGTTCACAGGATTTGACACTCTTTTGACCTTTCATCAGTCCTACCACTTCACATGATTTTTTCTCTAGGCAAATTCTTGCTCTTGGAACTTTAAATTGTGAATCTTCTAATTGTTGTCCTGCATCTTTTAAATTAATTTTTTCAAAATTAAAATTTTTATCTTGATTGTATATGGATGTTTTATCTTGGAGAGGAGTTGTCCCCAAAAAGGAAGAAGGACAAGGGGGAAAATCAATGTTTTTTGTAGTCAACAGGAACAGTTTGAATGCATTGCTGCTGTTTCTGACTGCTTTGGCAAAATCCCAAATACTAATTTTATTTCCAATATCATCTTGAAAGAAGGAAGTAAAAGGTTTATCTTGAGAATAAGCTATTTGTAAAAGCCAATCCTTGAAATCCTTATCACTAAACTCCTGAGAAGCTATGAAATGTGCTTTGGAAATATTTACGATGTCAATTGGTAAGTAATCTTTATTTCCATTCACAGTAATTTTAGTAGCTCTACCTTTTTGTGACCAAACATCATATGCGTAGTCCTTATTCAGCCAACGAATATGTATTGTTCTTGCCAAAAAAGCTTTAGCTTTTTTAATGGCTATTTGAACCTTTGCTGGTTCATTATTTGATTGCTCTAATTCATGATCTTTGCTGCTCTGCCGTTTGTTGGATATTTTTTTACATGTATGCTAAAATTAAAATAAATTATGTAGCAGGATTAAAACAAAGTAAGTACAAGACTAATTGAACTACATACGTTTGATTTTGCTTTTTCGTCTTTACTGGCTTGAAACTTGCTAACGATTTCGACCAACCGCTTCCGATTCTCGGGTATCACTAAGTTGCTGGATGTTAATAAATTTGATGTTTGGGGTGGTGCTTCGGAATTTTCTGAATAAAAAAAAGTAATTGACAAATAGATTAGGTTCAAAAATTTTAATTTAAAATATTTAGAAGTTTTTCTCGATTAATTTTATAATTACCGTGGGAGGAAAATTTATAATTTGACACATTTTCTTCTAAATGTATTACAGTATCATCTGTACTTAATATAAATATATCCTCGCCCTCCAAATAGGTTAAAATTCCTCTGCCGAAATTTACCTCTACGTCACGTAATTTAATTTTATTATCGGTTACAACCATTTTACGTGAACCCGATTCGGAATTGATTGTTATCACTCGACGATTAGACATGATGAAAATTTTAAGCTTAAAGTGGTAGCAAAAAAATCAACTTAACGTTAAAAACAATTTGGCGGCAAGAAGAGAACGAGGCAGCACGCACATCGCAGGCAGCTCACGCGTTGTAGTATACGCAGACGCCGCTGCTTACCGTTGGCGTATAGGCTCTTCCGTAGTGGAGCAGATAAATCATGCTCGGGATCATCTTACGTGGGTAACTATGGTCCATGGACAAAGGTCTACGTACACTGGCCGGACACCGTATCGTTCCGAGGTTTGAACTGGCGCTCGAAACCTGACCGTCAGTCTAAATTCTAAGTCAGTCTATTTATGGAGTCTTCATTATAATTATGTTCACCCGCCATTTTCCTCGCAAGGATGTTGAGCTACGCAGGTTGTTCCAAAGGAAAAATGATTTGTTGTTGCGCTTGGTCTAAATGGTGAGGTGAGTACACCCCCGTGGTAGCCAAGGTTTCAATCAGTTTGTAGTTCCAATGTATTTTTGTTGTTGGTTGAAAGGTGTGTGGAGATGTTACATCATCAGTTGAACGGGGATCTAGTTTGATCCATTTATCTCCTATCTTGTAATATCTCAGTTCAATTGCATTACAGGTAACCTGTTTACCTGTTTTAATCAGTATATGAGTTTTTGGTGTCAAGAACCATGTTTCATTTTGTAGTGTTACAGGAAGCTGTTCGTAACATTCTTCCGTGTGTTTTATTTTTACTGGTTTTGGTGCACATTTTATAAAATGTACTGCTTCACCAGCTACCAAAGAAGTGTATCCTGGCTTTTACATTACAGTGTATGCAAATTCATCTGGTTATAACGTATCTAGGGATGGAGAATTTTGGATAGTTTCTTTTTCCAGATTACACTTTTCTGTAATTAAATTTATGTACAAATCATTAACTTCTATTCTTAGATGTTTTTCTAAATAAATGAACTTAGAGTTTATGTAAGTAAATATATCTACATTCATGGTATTTTCTTTAATAATATCGTTATCATAGTAAAGCGAATTTAATCCTATCTAGGATTCAATAATTAATAATTTAGGATGTTCTTTAGTTATAAATTGTCTAACACAAATTGATCCCTGGTATGGCTACCCCTTAGCTGCCACCCCCCAATAACCTAAGGGGCCCTGCGTACCGCAAATGAAACCCTGGTATGGCTACCCCTTAGCTGCTACCCCCTCAATAACCTAAGAGGCCCTACAGACAAGAAATCAATTGCTGATATGGCTACCCCTTAGCTGAAAACCCCCATCAACCTAAGGTGCCCTGCGTACCACAAATTGATCCCTGGTATGGCTACCCCTTAGCTGCTACCCCCCCAATAACCTAAGGGGCCCTACAGACAAGAAATCAATCACTGGTATGGCTACCCCTTAGCTGACAACTCCCATCAATCTAAGAGGCCCTGCGTACCACAAATTGATCCCTGGTATGGCTACTTCTTAGCTGCTACCCCACAATAACCTAAGGGGCCCTACAGACAAGAAATCACTCACTGGTATGGCTACCCCTTAGCTGCCTTCCCCTAATAACCTAAGGGGCCCTGCGTACCACAAATTAATCCCTGGTATGGCTACCCCTTAGCTTCTACTCCCCAAAAACCTGTTAATGATATTTTGGACGAAAATTCCAAAAATTTGTTATCTCTCGGAAATGATGCAAGAATGGTCAATAGATTTTAGGACGATACGAAAAAACAGTTAATCCCCCAAGCCTATAAACCTAAACAGACTGGACTTCAAGTTAAATAGAAATACGAACAGTTTATTCCACAAGCCTTTAAACCTACATACCCTTGGCGTCACATCGAGTAATATAGCGTTCGTTCATTATCTGTTGAAATTCGGCCGGAGCGCATGACGTGCCTTCAGTCATTTTAGTGTAACGTAAAAGCCCGACGTGTGTTGCGATTGTCAGCAAATCGCGCGATTCTTCAGCGACCGGTATTTGCATGTATGCATGTGTTAAATCAAGCTCAGAAAAAGTTAACCCGTGTTTTAAAACTTCAAAAATATCGTTTATTCTAGGGAATAAAAATTTTGAAATTTGCAAATTCGGATTCAATGTTATTTTGAAATCTCCGCAGATTCTAATTTGGCCGTTGCTTTTCTGTACTGGGACAATCGGTGTTGCCCATTCGCTTGCGTTTACCTTTTCCAAATGACCCAGTTTTAATAATCGCGATATTTCTTCTTCGACCTTGGGCTTTAACGCGTATGGCACGTGCCTCGCAGCGAATGCGACCGGCTTAGTATTAGGTTTCAAGTGTAATCTTATCTGTCTTTTATTGTAACATCCCACCCATGCATCAAAAAGTATTTTAAATTCTCTCATCAACATTTCTTTCGCATCACTCATACATAATTTGTTAATTACATTTTCATTTTTTTTCGCGTTTTCTGATTTTAAGTACAATTCTAAAAGCCATAACCCGAACGCTGCTAGCCATTGACGGCCGATAAGTGGTGTTTTGTTACCTTTCAAAATTAGACAGTGCAATGTTTTTGTTATCCCGTTAAACTTTACCTTTAAATTTTCCAATTGCCCTCGTGGTTGCATTTTATTATTCTCGTAACCTACCAGTCGGGTTTGCGTTTCTATAATTTCAATATAAGCAAAATTTTTGTTTACAAATTTCTCGGACATGATCGAAAAGTACGTGCCGGTACCGACTTCTATTTTTACCGGTTTACTGTTAATTACAACTGTTACAAACCATGGGTTCGTCGCGTCGCTTATTTTAGTGTTACCTGCGCAATTTATGTTGAAAAACTCGGAATGGTGTTGTACTGCTGACGTTGCGTCGTTGATGTGGCCCTACTCTTCCTCCACGTCGCTGCTACCTTCCTGTAAGAATTTGTTTGCCCGTTTCTTCTTTTTTATGCAGGCCCTTTCTAGGTGACCTTTAATTTTGCAGAAGTTGCATACGGCACTTCGGTATCTGCAAAAGTGTGTTCCATGCCCTTCCAATCCACAGCAGTAACATTTTAAGCTGTTTTTCGGACTTTTTCTTGAGTGGTGTGGGTCCCGTGGCATTGGTTTGAGTGGTTGTGTTGCCGCCAGCCTTGGTTTGTGTGCTCTTTGATTGCGAAATTTTCTTGTCTTGGGTTTGAGTTCGGAAAAGAACTGCTGGCTCCAGCTGCGTTTTTCATAGCGCTTTCTCTCGCCAATGCTTCCTTGTAAGCGGCATGGAAAGTTAAATTTGTAAGCTTAAAAAGTTCAACCCTGGTTGTTTCATTTTGTATAACGCAGACAAATTGGTCCCGGAGTGCTTTGTCCATACATTCGAAATTACAGTGCAAGAATAGGTGTCGTAGCCTTGTTGTGAATTCTGCTACGGTTTCGTGTGCTTCTTGTTTAGTACGGTTGAATTTACACCGCTCCATTACTTCTGATGGGGTTGGCTGTAAGTGCTCGCTCATGATCTTTTTTAGTTCGTCGTAGGTTTTTGTTGCTGGTTTTACAGGGGCGCATAAATTACTACATAATTTATACGAGTCGTCGTCGCAATGCGTTAGTAGCATTGCGCGTTTCATTTCGGCATCTTCAATCTTTTTTACAAAAAAATGAAGTTCCAGCTTGTCTATGAACGACTCCCAGTCGTCTGTTCCAAACTTGAAAAAAATTTTTGTTTCTGACATGGTGCTGTCTTCTGATTCTGTGTCACTGACTTCTTCGTTTGAGCTTTCGTTTTGCGAGGAGTGAGCTGCTGACTGTGAGTTGACGTTTCCTTGTGTGCTTTTTGGAATTTTTGTATTTCGTGTGTCAGCGACCTTATTTAGAGCTGCTTTAGTGTTGTCGATTTGGAATTCGCTTGAATTTTCGCAATTGCTAGGGTCAACGCCTTTGTATTCTCCGGCTTCTGTGAGTCGGTCTGTGGAATCTGCTGATGAGATTGAGGTTTTTAGTATGCACTTATTTGAATTATCAATAAGTGTTACATTCAGATCTGACTCCTCTTCGGATTTTTCTTCTTCAGAACTTTCTTCTGTTGCCGAAGAGAGATAAATTTTTCATACTCTTTTACCAGTTTTCCTGAGATCTTCAACGTTTAATAAGTTCAGTAGTTTGTAACTCTTTTCTCTACACTTCTCGTAAGTGTAACTCTTATATGGAGCTAAGTTATCTATTAGAGTCTGTTTTTCAGCTTCTTTTAGGTTAATGGATTCTTTAATTTCACTAAATTCTTTTGCTAATTTTACTAGCTGTTCTTTCTGAAATGTGTTGAGGACTATTTTGATGTCGAAATTTTTCAAATATTCTACCAGCTGTTCTTTGTTTAAGTTGTGTACCCACGTAGCTGTTTTGCCTTTGATTAAATTTTTAATCTTTTCAGTAATTTTAGCACTCATTAATTTTGTACGCTCGTCGCGTTGCTTCACTGTATCACTTTTTTCTTGTATTGTAGATGTGCTTGTACCTGCGCTCGTCACGCTTAGCACTCATTAATTTTGTACGCTCGTCGCGTTGTTTCACTGTATCACTTTTTTCTTGTATTGTAGATGTGCTTATACCTGCGCTCGTCACGCTTAGCACTCATTAATTTTGTACGCTCGTCGCGTTGTTTCACTGTATCACTATTTTCTTGTATTGTGGATGTGCTTATACCTGCGCTCGTCACGCTTGTACTTTGTTGTAAAATGATTTGTCAGAGTGTTGTATTTGATTTAATGTAAACTCTTTAGCGCTCGTCGCGCCGTTCACTGTAAGTTGTCGTAGAGTTTTTATTTGTAGTGTTTCCTTTTTAATCCTCGTCGCCAATTGCTATGTATGTGGCACGTGTGGTGCGTGTGAGGAGTGAAGATATTGAATGTAAACGTATTGGTATAAGTAGGTGTTTATTTTATGCTGTCTCGAATACAACTGGTGGCCGTTCGGCGGGCCTCGAGCGCGATCACAGGTGAGCAGATCATCACTTACATATTCTGCCGCGCTTGCACATTCCATACTGACACACATACACTACAATTATAATGTACTAGATTAAGTTACATACGAAATAAGTAAAATATATACTAAGCAAAATAAAAAAAAATGTAGGGGTTTGAGTACAATTAGTTGCTTTGTTTATTAAAATAAACACTTAAGGGCGGAGGTGTTGTGTCATGAAATGACACAATTTTGCAATGCGAAATCTTGTAAACGACTTCAGAGCGAGGTCATGTTGTAATATTAGTAAGCAGTTTTTCAATAATCAGGCGTTCATAAAAATGCTTGATTATCGAAACAAGTAAGTGTGTGTTTGAAGAACCAGCTTCAGGGTCGGCCTTCCGAAAAAAGGTAGTTTATATAGAGCCATTAATATTTTAAGAGTCATATCTCAGGAATTAAAAAGAGTTATATCTCTTTAAAAATAAAGTTATATAAAGTCTTATCTCATTAATATTTTAAGAGTAAGGTTTCGAGAATAATAAAAAAGAGTTACATCTCTTTAATATAAAAGCAATTTGTAAAACTAACGTTTAAAGTATACTTTATTTGATCTATAATAAAGAGTCTTTTATTTTAAACACCTAATAATATTTGAAATAATTATGTTCTAATAAAGACATCACAGTGGTGTGAGTCTAGGGATATTTTTCCTACAGAACAGTCCGGATTCAGAAGCGGAAGATCATGTGCTGAGAGAAGATCTCTCCAACTTGACACTTTGTGTGGAGGATGGATGGAGGAGTAGAAGAGATACTTATGCCGCCTTCCTTGACATACAAGCCGCATTTGATAATGTAGAGTCAAGTGTTCTCTGTGAAAAGCTTGTTGACATTGATTGCTCTTAAAAGGTTATTAACTTGGTTCACCATTTATCGGGAACCAGAACAGTATTCTCAGAATGAAATCCGTCAAGCCCTAGATTTGTTGTGGGAAGAGTCCCACAGGGTTGAGTCCTGAGTCCTATCTAATTCATTATATATGTCGCATTAGTCACCAAAAATATCTCCAAGTTAGTTCGAGTTTCCAAACTTGCAGATGATATGGGCGTTTACATCAGTCACAAGAATGAAAAGAAAAAGAAGGCTCTCTTCTCCTCAAAAAGGCTGTAATACAAATTGAAAAAAACTTGGAGGTTCTCGGTTTACAGTTGAACGTAAGTAAGACCAAATTTATGTACTTTTATAAAAAGAATCTCGCTCCTGGTGCTTCGAAAATTAAAATAGAGCAGACTGAAATTTTATCTTCAGCGGTGGAGAGATTTTTAGGAATTCACCTCGACCAAGAGTTATCTTTCAAGCATCACGTTAAGATCGTAAACGCCAAAGCTTCAGGTATTCTGAACATAATCAAATGTTTACGTGGCACTTGGTGGGGAGCTCCCCCTGATACTCTTTTGAGAATCTATAAAAGTGACATAAGGTCAGCTGTTGATTATGGTCTGTTTGTATACTTCCCCAAGAAGAAGAAAATTGCATCCACCCTTGACAAGATTCAGTTGGCCGCACTTAAATTGGCTATGGGATACCGAAGTTCTACACCTAGAAATCTAATTTTGGAAGAATCTAAGCTCATGTCTTTACGAGAACGAGACATATTTTTGGGGTGCTCCTTTGTCAGCAAGTCACTCTTCTGTACTTCTCATCCCTGCTTTGAGAGAATAACTGATTTCCACCAAAAGTATAAGAAGAGCAAGTTGAAAAAGAAGAGTGTTTTGGAAGTTTGCATCAATAAAGTAATGGAGGTGACCAAGGGCATTATGCGCACTAGTAATATTATGGAAATTTGCGAGCATCAATTTGAAGATCTGATAGCAGATGTTCCGGTAGATCTTGATTTTGGAAAGTTACTACTCGACTCCCACGTACCAAACAGGATGATAGATGATTACTGTATGCGAAGAAAAATCAGACCTATATTTACAGATGGAAGTCTTATTCAGGATGGTACTTCGGTTGGTTGGTCAGTGGTTTCCCTCAAGGCTGATTATCAGTTTGATGCATCGATTAACAAGAATGCCTCTATTTATATGGCAGAAGCAATGGTGGTAATTCATGCAGTCGACTGGGCTGGTTTTAATCTTGACAGAAGACACGTTATCATGTCCAACTCCCAGAGCGTTTTGTTGGCCATTAAATCCAAGAAGTTGGGCTAAATTGGAAATCCTTTGATCTTGGAAGCCAAGAGCAAAATTGCTGCCCTTCGAAGAATAAGCATCTTGCTAGACCCTATCTCTTTCACGTGGGTACCATCACACATTGGTATTCAGGGCAATGAAGTGGCCGATGAATGTGCCAAGATTGCAACTATGGCTTCGTCGTCTAAAGTGAGGATACCCTCGTCTGATTTCAAAAGGATCTGGAGACAGGAAGCAGCAATAAACGCGTCTAGAATCAACAGAGAAATCGGAGCTATCAAAGGGACTACTTTAAGTTCTATGCTACAGATCAATGAACTCCATGGTTTCACGGTGCCAATCTCAACAGAACTCAAATAGTCACAATTTACCGATTAAGGGCCAACCACAGTACTGCGGCTTCTCTAGCACGGAAGAACATCGTCGTGTCTGCAGAATGTCAATGTGGTGATCCAGAACGGAGTGCAAATCACATTTTTTGGCAATGTGAACTCTATGAGAACGAGATGTCAAAAATGATCTACGAATTGGGAAAATTCAAGATGCATCCTCTGTTCAACATTGAGAGTTATCTGTGTGTTTCGAATATTTACATTTTGAAAACTATTCTGAACTTTTGTGCTGTGGATTAAATTTGTGATTCTATTTATTCTTATTACTATTTTCTTTTAACATGAGTTGTTTGGCTCATTTTTGAATATTATGTAAAATTTTTTTTTTTAGCTGTATGATCTATATGGTCAGTAAGGCTAAATAAATGGAAAAAAAAAAAAAAAAAAAAAAAAACTAAAAAGATGAAAATAAATATTTTAATAAGAAACTTAAAAATAACCATTACAAAGACTAGATAGTTAAAGTACTAAAATTTATGTAAATAGTATTAAAATAGCATTTATAAATCAAATTTAACACCTTTTAATTCATGAGAAATTTTGGCAATTCTTAAAATAATATATTTATTTTGAAAACAAAATTAGTTAATGATTCATAAATTTAAAACGAACAGCATGGGTTCTCTAAGTATATAATTGCTTGTTTTAAAACTATTTTAAAAATCGAATTTCTAAAAATAGTCCCGACCCCTAAAATCCAGCTGGATTTCCAGCTGGATTTCGGTTCTAATATGACGGCTGAATTTCCAGCTGGATTACCAGCTTGATTCCAAAAGAAAAGATTTTTGGTTAATATTGCTTAAAATCAAGTTATTATTCATTTTTTAATGATTTTGAAAAAATTGAACTTGGTTTTTTTCTAAATTTTCCAGCTGGATTTTGGTTCCAATATTACGGCTGGATTTCCAGCTAGATTTTAGGGGTAGGGGTAACATAAAAGTGTTATTGATTTTTTTTAAATCACAAAAATCATGCTTAAAAAATCAATATAATGATTATAAATCTTAAAATAAAAAGAAAAGTTAATTCAAGAAAGTATATTCTGTTTTTAAAATAAATATATTATTTTAATAATTGCCAAAATTTCTTGTTAACTAAGAGGTGTTAGATTTGAGTTATAAATGCTATTTTAATACTATTTACATAAATTTTAGTATTTTAACTATCTAATTTTTGTAATAGTTATTTTTAATTTTCAGAGGTACTTTAACCTTTTGGGTGAAAAAAGACGTACTTTTGAGGATTTTTAGAAAAGAAGTGGTTGAATTTTATGTATCAATTTTTATTGCACATTATAGAGTTATTTTTCAAGAACATTCTGTCAAATTTTGGTTAAAAAATACTAATAACTGAGCTGATGGACGAGGATCCAAGAAGGCAGCTTCAAAAAAGATTGTGTTGAGGTTGTCATCGTAGTTTTCCACTAGATCACTCCTGAACAAAAGTTCAAAAAGATTTCCATTAATGATGAATTCTCCCAGGCCTTAACGAGAGGAATTTTTTTTTCACTCAGAATTAAAACGACTGCCCTAAAATGGCGGGTTTTTTTGTAAAAGTCGATATTTTGACTTCAAAACGTTACACAAAGTGCAAAATTGAAAAAAAAAAACAATTCCTATCGTTAAGGCCTAGGAAAATTCATCATTAATCGAAATCTTTTTGAATTTTTGTGCAAGAGTGATCCTGTGGATGACAACCACAACTCAAATTTTTTTGAAGCTGCCGTCTTGGATCCTTGGCCATCAGCTCAGTTATTAGTATTTTTTAACCAAAATTTGACAGAATGTTCTTGAAAAAGTAACTCTATAATGTGCAATAGAAATTGATACATAAAATTCAACCGCTTCTTTTTTTTAAATCCTCAAAATTACGTCTTTTTTTCACCCAAAAGATCAAAGTATCCCCTTAAAATATTTCTTTTCGTCTTTTAGTTACTGTTGCGAATTTTTATTATTATTATTATTATTTTTTTCGGTTAATTTTTTTAAGATATCAATTTGAAATTTGAACTGCGCACCCTTCTAACCTATTAGAATAAGCATACCAAATTTCATCAAAATCAGTTCAATGAACTCTCAGGAGATAGTGTAAAAAATTTGCCAGTCACTGGCAGATAGGAGAGGCTTTGCCACGATAATAAAATGATATATATGTATACAATTTTTGACAATATTGGAGATACCAAAGAATTTAATTTTAAAATATACTCAATGTATGGCTCTTTCAGATCAAATACTACTTCCAGTTCTAAAAATCACAGATGACTGTGAAGTGTTAAATATGATTCTACGAATAATGTGTGAAGCTTGGTTAGACTATATTTACTTAAAAAAAATAAAATTCAGGTACGATTTGATTTAATACAATAGTAAATAAAACTTATAATAACTGAACAAGGCAACAAAATTATGAATTCAATCAAGCAGCTAAAAAATTTTTATTTTATATATATATATATACTACACTGAAAAAAAAGTACGGTAAGTACTCCCATTTATTCAAAGCAATTTTTGAGATGACGATTCAATAGAAATTTTCCATTGATTCGATGGAAAAAAACTGTTGACAGTTGCTACATTAAAATAAAATAGAATCAACTCTCGAATCAAATTATATACAGGTTATATTATAATGTACTTCATGCTTGATGCTTAGCAAAATCATTTTTTATTGTCAAACTTTTTAAGCTTTTTGAAATAAAAAAATCATTGAAACAAAAAATAACCCTTAAAAATTTAGAAAATTTGAAATCTTTTTTTAAAAACGATTCTACATTAATGTTATTATAATTCATGTGCAGGGTGGGCAATTTTAATCAATCCAGCTGAATAACTTGCTTGGAAAGGCCCAAATCGAAAAAAATGTTGAGACCAAAGTTTCATGATTTTCTGGGGCTAATAAAATGGCCCAGCCGAAATAGGGCCTTTACCTTTATTTTAGGCCCTACGAGCCTCAACTTCGTTTTTTAAAATTGGGACCCCTATTTTTGACCCTAGATTCGGAAAGAGCGGGAAATTTTACGATTTTTAGGTATTTTTCGAAATTTTTTTTGGGCCTATCTGAGCCGAGATAGTGCCTTTATCTTTATTTTGGGCCTTACAGACTCTATCCCCGAGTTTTCAGTGGGAAAACCCTACTTTTGGCCCCGGATTCGGAAAGAGAGGGAAATTTTACGAATTTTAGGTATTTTTTGAAATTTTTGATGGGCCTTGTTGGGGTGCTTGTTTAGCGTGAGTCCCCTTGCCACTCACGATGGGGTGCTTGCTTAACGTGAGTCCCCTTGCCACTCACGATGGGGTGCTTGTTTAGCGTGAGTCCCCTTGCCACTCACGATGGGGTGCTTGCTTAACGTGAGTCCCCTTGCCACTCACAATGGGCTGCTTGCTTAACGTGAGTCCCCTTGCCACTCACGATAGGGCGCTTGCTTAACGTGAGTCCACTTGCCACTCACGATGGGGTGCTTGCTTAACGTGAGTCCCCTTGCCACTCACGATGGGGTGCTTGCTTAACGTGAGTCCCCTTGCCTCTCACGATTGAGAGATTTTCTGTTTCATTAACCACGACGGAAGTGTTCAAAATTTCCACCTTGCGCTTGAAGGCATAAATTTATTCGCCTTTGAAAATTTTGAACAGTCTTTAGCAATGTTGCTCTTGGAATGGCGTTACATGCTTGACGTATGCGCTGTATCATATCCTCTCTTGTAGTCGGACGTTGAAGATATTCTACATTTTTTACGTAACCCCACAAATAAAAGTCAGGTGACGTCAAATCAGGTGAGCGAGCAGGCCAGTTGAAGGAACTTCCCCGTCCAATCCATCTCCCGTGGTAGTTTTGATTCAAAAAGTGCCTTACAATTTGTGAATAATGGTGTGGGGCCCCATCTTGTTGTATCCACATTCTTTGTCTGGTAGCAAGATCAACATCTTCTAACATCTCTGGTAATCGATCTCTCAGTAGTTCTAAATACGTGTGTCTGTTGACATTCGCATCAAAAAAATACGGACCTACTAAATAGCCATTTACTATGCCACACCAAACCATGACGCTTCAACGATTTTGTCTATTCACAGTCCTGTAACAGTGGGGGTTTTCATTGGACCAGTAGTGGCAGTTATGTCTATTCAATGTTCCGTCATTTTTAAATGTAGCTTCATCGGAGAAAAGCACGTACTTAAAAAAGTCAGCATCTTGTGCAATTCTAGCTAAAGCCCAGTTGCAGAACTGAACTCTCATTTGAAGATGCACTGGCTGCAACTCATGAACCAATGTTATATGGTACGCATGATATTTAAGTTTCTTCAAAATGTGTAACACAGTTCGTCGTGGAATCCCAGTTTAACGTTCAACTTGACGACTACTAACCTGAGGGTCGAGATGAGTAGCAGCTAAGATTGTTAGAACGCGAACGTCATTTTCGTCGTACTCACGACGTCTGCGTTGACGAGTAAGATGTCCACCACGAGCTCTGTTAGTTAAGGTGCGTATTGTCCCATGATTTGGGTGACGCTTGTGAGGAAAACGTTCAGCATATCGACGTGCTGCTGCTCGAAAGGTATTTTGACACTCACCAAGGACAAGTAGTAAATCAACGATCTCGTTAGCTGGATAATCAGCCATTTTTTGGTTGAAATTTATACAAACACGAAAACAATTAGTGAATTTAAAGAAATCTTAGTGAGGTAAACTAAGCACATGCACGCTCTGTTTGTTATTTAATTGTACAAAAAAGCATGAATATTAAAAAAAATTAAATTTTTATCTACAAAATTCAGAGGGCGCTAAACTCGCTCATAAAAAAAAAGAAAAGTTTATTGAATTTCAAGAATTTTTGAGAATTTATGAGGAATTGATTTCCGTTGCTAACATTTCTAAAAAACTAGTTTATTATTTACTTTTTACAAGATTCAGGCATTTCAGATTTTGCTTCGAACTTTATATCAAATGTACTTTATGAATAAATGGGATCGACTCTCTTGGCGAGGCACAAAAATTTTTAAAAACATGCAAAAATTAAAAAGTAAAAAAAAATTAAATTTGTATCTAGGAAATTCAGAGGGCGCTAAACTCGCTCATAAAAAAATAGAAAAGTTTATTGAATTTCAAGAATTTTTAAGAATTTATGAGGAATCGATTTCCGTTGCTAACATTTCTAAAAAACTAGTTTATTATTTACTTTTTACAAGATTCAGGCATTTCAGATTTTGCTTTAAACTTTATATCCAATGTACTTTATGAATAAATAGGACCTACCTTGGTAAGGCTCAAAAACATGAAAAAACCAAAAAGTTTTCTACTTTTTCCGAAACCTAGTAAAAAGTAGTCGTTACCACTTAAAAAAAAAATTTTGTGTCCGTAGGACCCAATCTAATGCCCTGGTCCCGATTCCGACCATCTTAGCTGGTCCAAAGATACTTTTTCATTGCATGTACTCAAAAAAAAATTCGTCTACTCGGTAAAGTTCGAAGCAAAATCTGAATTGCCTGAATCTTGTAAAAAGTAAATAATAAACTAGTTTTTTAGAAATGTTAGCAACGGAAATCGATTCCTCATAAATTCTTAAAAATTCTTGAAACTCAATTAACTTTTCTTTTTTTTTATGAGCGAGTTTAGCGCCCTCTGAATTTCGTAGATAAAAATTTAATTTTTTTTAATATTCATGCTTTTTTGTACAATTAAATAACAAACAGAGCGTGCATGTGCTTAGTTTACCTCACTAAGATTTCTTTCAATTCACTAATTGTTTTCGTGTTTGTATAAATTTCAACCGAAAAATGGCTGATTATCCAGCTAACGAGATCGTTGATTTACTACTTATCCTTGGTGAGTGTCAAAATACCTTTCGAGCAGCAGCACGTCGATATGCTGAACGTTTTCCTGACAAGC
This sequence comes from Encarsia formosa, assembly GCA_038277355.1. Taxonomy (NCBI): domain Eukaryota; kingdom Metazoa; phylum Arthropoda; class Insecta; order Hymenoptera; family Aphelinidae; genus Encarsia; species Encarsia formosa. The sequence goes on along the minus strand of CM076185.1, from coordinate 49,801,322 downwards.
GTCACCCAAATCATGGGACAATACGCACCTTAACTAACAGAGCTCGTGGTGGACATCTTACTCGTCTACGCAGACGTCGTGAGTACGACGAAAATGACATTCGCGTTCTAACAATCTTAGCTGCTACTCATCTCGACCCTCAGGTTAGTAGTCGTCAAATTGAACGTTAAACTGGGATTCCACGACGAACTGTGTTACACATTTTGAAGAAACTTAAATATCATGCGTACCATATAACATTGGTTCATGAGTTGCAGCCAGTGCATCTTCAAATGAGAGTTCAGTTCTGCAACTGGGCTTTAGCTAGAATTGCACAAGATGCTGACTTTTTTAAGTACGTGCTTTTCTCCGATGAAGCTACATTTAAAAATGACGGAACATTGAATAGTCATAACTGCCACTACTGGTCCAATGAAAACCCCCACTGGTACAGGACTGTGAATAGACAAAATCGTTGGAGCGTCATGGTTTGGTGTGGCATAGTAAATGGCTGTTTAGTAGGTCCGTATTTTTTTGATGCGAATGTCAACAGACACACGTATTTAGAACTACTGAGAGATCGATTACCAGAGATGTTATAAGATGTTGATCTTGCTACCCGACAAAGAATGTGGATACAACAAGATCATCTCTCGATCACCTCCCAGCTCTTTCGCACACACAATATCGAACAGATTTCTGTTCACGATATTTGTAAGGTAAGTTTTTCATTGCTGCGTTGCCAAATCCTAAAAATACCTGTAGATTAAACGATATCGATATGGAAATTTAAACGATGAATCACAATAAATAAAATGATTTTAATTCATTGTAACATGGTCCTGCAGTTGACATATTCTTTCGCATCTTTCCAATATGAATAACGACCTGCTTTATCACCAACAGTATCAACACAGTTTTGATTCAGAAAATCAAATCTTTCCAGCACCCTGACAATGTGACAAATCAAACTTAAAAACGTAATTTGGTTTCTTGAATCTGCCATTCCAGATTCAGTCCTCGAACAGACATCTCTGTAAAAGATTTTCTTCCTTCCTTCAAACTATATTTTCCACCGACTTAAAAATTAATTCTTTGGTTCAGAACTAATTTTCAAACACACATCCTGCATTTGGTTTGAAACTGATCTTTCCTACCCGATTCTCACTGTATAACTGTAATCGGTATTTAAACTCATTTCCCGACTCAATATTTCATCAAGAAAATTTTATTCACATCCTGTCAACCTATCTATAAATTAGATAAGAATAAAAATTGCAATTACGGATATCTGCTGCAGAATAGTATACTACCATAAGCGTAAATAAATCTCTGATCTCAAAGACTCTCAGCACCAACCTGATTTCATGCTCTGCCTGAACAGCAGAACTTTTAGCCCCCAACATTTATCATGACATGATAATGTTATGCTACCTGTCTTTCCTTGCAATTTTCATCCAGTCAACAATTTATTCCCCAGCCTGACTTTATTCGTAGAATTTAATTCTACATTAATGTCTCATTACCAGAAAATTAAATTGAGAAATTTCACCCTGTACACATCAAGTCAAGTTTCAACCTGACCAAATAAAATAATGCACGAAATACTTCATCCGGCGTTTCATAATCAGTAAAATAATTATCTCCGAACAGTAAATAGACTATCTCGGTGTGGTTTGATCCAGTAACCGAGATGTCGGAAAAACTCGCACTATCTTTCCGTTTCAACCTATCCCTGTCAATTTGTGGTTTTTCAATAGAGGTCACACTCCCTCCGTTTCTAACAACTCTGCCTGTTTTAAAATTGGTTTACAAAGATTCACAAATTATTTAGATTCAGATTTCTCCACATCCAGTTAACACATATTCCTGATAAATCGTTCACTTTTCAAAAGGTGCCTTCACAGTGGAGGGTATTAGCTATGTTACTATAGAAATGTAAAAAATTTCTAGAAAAAACTAAAAATAATAACTAGGAACTCACTTGGAAAAAAAAATTAATTTGACAAATGGTAGACCTACTAGTATGTAGTAGTTTTTTGCAATTATTTGGATAGTAGTTTCGAAACTAAAGTGACAAGAGTGACGTTTCCCGATTAAATATTAAAAATGACGTCATTCAAGCGGTAGAAACAAGAGTAGGTTCAGGGGTAAAAACAAATGTAAAAACGAGGTTAGGTACGGAAACGTAGGTAGGCACTGTACTAGGAATGAGGTTAGGTTCAAGGATAGAAAACTAGGTAGAAAATCTGGCAGAAGCGGGTGTATGAGCAAATATAAGAACAAAAGTAGAAATCTAGGTAGAGTCAGATGTAGAAACAAGCATTGCTTCAGGGTTAGAAATCTGAGTAGAAAAAGTGTAGTAACAAGGGTAGAAACTAGACTAGGTGTGGAAGCAAAATAGGTGTAGTAATGAGAGTAGGTACATGGGTGGAAATCTAGGTAGAAAAAGGGTTAGGTACAAGGATAGGAACAAGCCTAGTGAAAGGGGTGAACATGAGAGTAGGCACAAGCAGAGGAACAAAGGTAGTCACTGGGGTTGAGATAATAGTAGGTACAAAGGTACTATAGTAAGTTCAAAAGTAAGAAAAGGAATGGGAATGACATGAGACACAAGAGTAAGCACAAGGATAGAAATGAGGGCAGGAAAATAAGTAGCCCAGGGGTAGGTGTGAGGACAGGCATCATATGAGATACGAGAGTGGGCATAAGGACAGGCAAGATATAAAATACGAGGGTGAGCACAAAGATAGGAACAACGATAGCACAAGGATAGAAATAAGAGTAGGCACGAGGGAAGACACAGGAATAGGTACAAGGGTAGAAACAGTGGTAGGCACAGGAAAAGATACGAGAATATGTACAAGGGTGGACACAGGGATAGGAACAGGCGTAGAAACAAGGGTAGGTACGAGGGTAGAAACAGGGGTAGGCACGAGAGTAGGCACGAGGGTTGAAACAGGGGTAGGTACAAGTGTAGGCACGAGGGTAGGCACGAGGGTAGAAACAGGGGTAGGTACAAGGGTAGGCACGAGAGTAGGCACGAGGGTTGAAACAGGGGTAGGTACGAGGGTAGGCACGAGGGTAGAAACAGGGGTAGGTACGAGGGTAGGCAGGAGTATAGGTATAAGGATAGGCACGAGGGTAGGCACGAGGGTAGAAACAGGGGTAGGTACACCAACTGGACATCGAATAGTTTCCCCTTTTTGAATTGGCGCTAAAAAAATGGCTGACCTCCCTTCCTAACCTGTAGGGAGACAGACTTTTTTCCGAGTGGCAATGTTAAAAGGGGAAATGATTCGATGTTCGTCCGTAGTACGAGGATAGGTATAAGGGTAGGCACAGCGGTAAGTACAAGGTTACAGCAGTGTAGGCACTGGATTATAGATTGAGTAGAGCATTGATCCAAAATTTAACATTCATCTCAGTAATTTGTTTATCTAATTTTGTGTGTGAGTGTGTGTGTTTTAAATTAACAAGTATAATTATTAATTCGGAAACAACTTTATCAATGTTCTTTAAAAAATATGAATTTTTTCGCTGAATTCTGCATGCCTTGTTTTAGTTTTTGATCGGAGAAGATGAAAATGAAACAAAATAAATAAAATCATATAGATTTTTTATTAATTAATTCATGTGTTATTAATTAACAGTCATGTGCTTGCACGCAATAATCTAAGCTATTTTCGTGTTAAGATTTTAATTGAAAAACAAAAGTGTAGTTTTTTTCAGATTTTTTTAAATTGTCAAATCATTATTAAAAGTTGCATGATTGGTTGTATTAAATTTAATGTTAGAAAAAATAAAAGATGTCACGTGTAATATTACCTTTTCCATTGTTCAGGCGATTTTAATACTTTCATAAATACAAGTTTTATCATGAACCAAAAATGATCAAGCTTGTTTATCTTAAATATTTAAAAATTAAACAAATTCATGAATTATAAATTGTCATTTTTGGTATAAATAAAATTTCAAAATTGTATGATTTGATATCAACCGAATTAGAAAAAAAAGATCTTACTAAAATAAAAAAATAAAAAATAAAAAAATTAGAACTCCATTTTTTTTTGAATGATTTTGCTATTTGAATAATGTTATTCCACCACAGAAATATATATTTTTTTTTTAATCATAAAATCTATTCAAAGGAGTAGTTTTTTTTTTGTCATTCTTCGTCAGAAAATCATTTATGTATTCATAAATTTATTTCACAAAAATGATTTCAAATATATTTGAGAAAGCGATTTCATAATTCGAGAATAGATTGTTTTAAAATCGATAGATTACAGGTTTTCGTCTGCTGATCAATTTGCAGACTATAAGCAATGGCAGTGACTGCGCTGCAGTTTAGCTTGCTAAAATTATAAAATATCATCTGTTTTAGTCGATTTTCATTTAAGAAATCGTTATAGAAAAAAAAAAAAAAAAAAAAAAATGCACTTGGTGTAACCACTCATTATTTTATATTGTAAATTAAAATTTAGAATAGTATAATGTTGATGTGATCTATTAATTTAATTTTCAAATTTTGTGCATTGGATTTTATTTTAATTTTTTAAAAGTAAGAAAATCTCTATTCAAAAATCAATAAAAAAAATTTACTAAGTGAGTGTGAAATTTTTTTTTACTTTTCAAACCTTGTTCACAAGTTGGATAGTGTTTATTTGTCCATATGGAATATACGACTTTAAATGTGTGAATGCAGAAAAAAATTTTCAATTTATTTTTATCAATAATATGGCATGTGTCAACAAGTGCTTTTAATTTTTATGGTAAAATGGGCCATAAAGGCTGAAAAAGTTTAATTAAAGCTTATTTTATGACTTTCAATTAAGTCCAGTGTCTGGAGAATTGATTGAAGTTAATAAATATTTATGTACAGATGATGTCCAGTAGTAAATGGTTTTACACATATTGAGGGCCCGAAGAATGTGTACAAGTAATCAATGTATCAATTGCTCAAGGTTATTGATTTTTTTACATCTTTCCTGACAGTGTATTACTTGCAGAAGTTAATTATGATTTAGAAAAAAATAATAAAATAAAATACACATGTTGTAGCAACTCATTATTTCATATTGTAAATTAAAATTTAGATTAGTATAATTTTGATGTGATCTATTAATTTAATTTTTGTTTCAGTTAAAAAAAATAGATAGCCATCCAATTTAATGCTTTTAATACCTTTCAAGTAATAATAATCTTACTGTATGTAAATGGGATAATTTTTTATGAAAAAAATATACTATTGATTATGTTAACATCAACAAAAGGTTTTTATTAAATTGTCTACTTAAGGGTCAAATAATATTTTTTAAAATTACACTTAATAATCTTTCATAATTATCAAATAGTTAATGAAAGAAATTATTTTATTTCACTTTGAACGACCACTCAAATTTAATAAATTTAACTCTTGTTTTTTGGTATTTTTATTTTAACTATTCAAATAAAATATGTTATGCCTTAAAACGTTAGCTCATAAAACATAAAAAAATAACCTTATATTAATAAACTATAACAGTTAACAGATTACTCAATCATACAATGTAGATAAGCTCATATAAAATTTTAATAAATTTAAAGTTTAACTAAAAATATTTACGCTTTAATTTAAAAAAAAAATTGAAATTTAAGTCAAATCTTTCCGAATTAATAATTATACTTGTTAATTTAAAACACATACACATACACACACAATTGGATAAACAAATTACTGAGATGAATGTTAAGTTTTGGATCACTGCTCTACTCAATCTATAATCCAGTGCCTACACTGCTGTATCCTTGTACTTACCGCTGTGCCTACCCTTGTATCTATCCTCGTACTACGAACGAACATCGAATCATTTCCCCTTTCAACATTGCCACTCGGAAAATTGTCTGTCTTCCTACAGGTTAGGAAGGGAGGTCAGCCATTTTTTTAGCGCTAATTCAAAAAGGGGAAACGATTCGATGACCGTTTGGTGCACCTACCCCTGTTTCTACCCTCGTGCCTACCCTCGTACCTACCCTCGTGCCTACCCTTGTACCTACCCTCGTGCCTACCCTCGTACCTACCCCTGTTTCTACCCTCGTGCCTACCCTCGTACCTACCCCTGTTTCTACCCTCGTGCCTACCCTCGTACCTACCCCTATTTCTACCATCGTGCCTACTCTCGTGCCTACACATGTACCTACCCCTGTTTCTACCCTCGTGCCTACCCTCGTGCCTACACTTGTACCTCCCCCTGTTTCAACCCTCGTGCCTACCCTCGTGCCTACCCTCGTACCTACCCCTGTTTCTACCCTCGTGCCTACCCTCGTACCTACCCCTGTTTCTACCCTCGTGCCTACCCTCGTACCTACCCCTATTTCTACCATCGTGCCTACTCTCGTGCCTACCCTTGTACCTACCCCTGTTTCTACCCTCGTGCCTACACTTGTACCTCCCCCTGTTTCAACCCTCGTGCCTACTCTCGTGCCTACCCCTGTTTCTACCCTCGTACCTACCCTTGTTTCTACGCCTGTTCCTATCCCTGTGTCCACCCTTGTACATATTCTCGTATCTTTTCCTGTGCCTACCACTGTTTCTACCCTTGTACCTATTCCTGTGTCTTCCCTCGTGCCTACTCGTATCTCATATGATGCCTGTCCTCACACCTACCCCTGGGCTACTTATTTTCCTGCTCTCATTTCTATCCTTGTGCTTACTCTTGTGTCTCATGTCGTTCCCATTCCTTTTCTTACTTTTGAACTTACTATAGTACCTTTGTACCTACTATTATCTCAACCCCAGTGACTACCTTTGTTCCTCTGCTTGTGCCTACTCTCATGTTCACCCGTTTCACTAGGCTTGTTCCCATCCTTGTACCTAACCCTTTTTCTACCTAGATTTCCACCCATGTACCTACTCTCATTACTACACCTATTTTGCTTCCACACCTAGTCTAGTTTCTACCCTTGTTACTACACTTTTTCTACTCAGATTTCTAACCCTGAAGCAATGCTTGTTTCTACATCTGACTCTACCTAGATTTCTACTTTTGTTCTTATATTTGCTCATACACCCGCTTCTACCAGATTTTCTACCTAGTTTTCTATCCTTGAACCTAACCTCGTTCCTAGTGCAGTGCCTACCTACGTTTCCACTCACGTACCTACCCTCGTTTTTACATTTGTTTTTACCCCTGAACCTCCTCTTGTTTCTACCGCTTGAATGACGTCATTTTTAATATTTAATCGGGAAACGTCACTCTTGTCACCTTAGTTTCGAAACTACTATCCAAATAATTGCAAAAAACTACTACATACTAGTAGGTCTACCATAGAGTTAAATAAATTTTTATCCATGTGACTACCTTGTTAGATGAAAATGTTATTTCTATAAAATACCTAGTTAGTTTATCAAATTAATTTTTTTTTTCCAAGTGACTTCCTAGTTATTATTTTTTGTTTTTTCTAGAAATTTTTTACATTTCCATAGTTACATAGCTAATACCCTCCACTGTGAAGGCACCTATTCTAATCTGTCACTAAAAAGTGCAGCTCAGTTATCCTGTAATATGATATTTTTTTACCAGATAAAAGCATCACGCAACCTGTAATTTCACATTGAACCCATATGATTTCATCTCTTTCAACCAGTCTCAAAAATCACTCAACGTTAAATTTTCCAATATCGTCACGTCCTGGGCTCTCTTCGTAAATTGAATAAAATTTAATTTCCAACTTAAACTTTAACTGCAAAACAGCAAAATTTAACACTCTTAGTAACGTGAGGTACACACTACAACACTGTCCGCCTATTCTTACTTTATCAGTAAATTTGAATCAAACACCTAAGTTTTCTCACCCCTGACATTTTCTGGATCATAAATTATTATTCAGAGTATTTGCACAAACAAACAAATGTCTGTCTCACAGCCTCAATAACACCCAGGCAGTTTCCTGAAAGCCCAGAGTTTTCTTTCTCTGTGTCGAGATTAAAAACTTATACACTTCCACACTCCAAAGTTTTAAACGTTTCTGCCTAACCTCCTGCATTCTCCTGCTTTGCTTTTTCACTTCATCCAAAAATCACAGCCAGTTGAAAAAGCAGTTACTCATACAATCAACCATAATTTTCATCCCCTGAAAGAAAATCTGACCGATCACTCCCTGAAATTCAACCTTATCATTTTTTTTTTATCCATGCACTTCCCAATAGCTTATCAAATGATAAATCACTTAATCTTCCGATTTCAAACCAGCTCAAAAATTATCACTTATCCCTGATCAGTGAGTACAAATTGCACTTTTCACCGAACAACACAATCCTGTCAAATTATCTGCCGAAAATATTGGTAGCTATTTAAAATTTGAGCAATACACAGTCCAGTATGAATCAGCAAATCGCCTGCAAATATGCATAACCCTACCAATATTTAATCAAGCAAATTAAGTGGTCACTAATCCTGTCCTTCAGTTCTCTGCTGTGGTCCTCACACAGTCAAAGATTCACACGCTCTCATCCTGAACTTATATAAGTCACAACAGCTCGACTCAAACAGATAGCTCTTGGACAACTCATTTTCCTGTACTCAAACTGCCGAATTTTCCCAAACTGATTTTAGTGAATTTTTCCTCAGAATCACACCCGGTATTAAATTTCCAGCTGTTTTCACCTGCCTGATTTGATGTTAAAAACTCACACGGTTTTCAACCCTGTAAAAGTGTTTTCGAAATTCACTCATGACTCTCGGCCGCGTTTCGAGAAGCTTAATTCAAATTCAAGCGACCAGTAGAGTTTTCCTTACTCTCTTCTTTCCCAAGTCCTGAATAAGCAGATTCAAACTTAAATTCAAACTTAGAATTTTCGCTCCCTGTTTTGCCGTCCTACACACCCTGTATTTGTCGAAGACTGAGCCAAAAACTCAAATTCATGGTTACCTTTGCGATAACCTTCGACAACACCATGTCCACGCCCAAAGATATCATTCTCCCTCCCATCTTTCTCTTCCTCAATTTTTAAAAATTAATTAATTAAATTCAATTAATTAATTTTCATCACTCTCATTCCTTCAGCACCCTGTAACACTTCCTATCCTTGCTTCAATCTTCCCAGTCTGATTGGATTTTAGTTGTCAATTATGAAAAATTCACAAACGTATACCCGTGCTGACCACTTGACAGCACCTGGGAACTCTCGGGTAACTGCGACCTGGAGTAGATTAGCCGTTAAGCCAAGGTCGTCTACCTCGCTCATAAGATCACAAGCCTGCAAATTATTATTATTGTCAATAATAATATTTATATGATAATAATATTATCACACCTCCTGCTTTTTATTTCAGCTTTGTTGCTGTCTAGCTCAACACTTCCCGGAATTTAAAAGACCTGACCTGACTTAGCCTTTTTCTATTAAGCTGACTGTCTCAGTCAACTTTCAACAGATTTCTCTCAATCATTCTCACTTAAATTTTTGATTGAAAGTGGTTGGTACAAAGCATAGCAACAAAAATCATAAAACTTTGAAAATCTAGGATTTTGGTAATTTTTAAATGTTTAAACATTTTTAACAATAAGACTATGCATCGGATCAAAAAAATGAATAAGTAATTTTCATCTTAATTTTTTCTTCTGAATCGATTGCAACAAAAATTTTTTCGATTTGTTAAACAATTTAATTTTGCAATAACAATTTTTGCGAAATTCAGAATTCAATTTCCTTGCGGATCAGCGTTAGAAATCATTATAAGTAACTGCTGTTAAAATTTCGTGAGTGTGCTTCAATTTTTACTATTTTTTAAGAATAATTATGAAAATTGGCATTCTCGTGAGATTTGCTCATATAGGTTACCTAAAATATATTTATAGACGCTCGTTGCACCCACTCCGATGCCACGCGCCGCCGCCACCGGCGCAGCGCCAAATCGTAGTGAAATCACACATTTTTCATTTCCTTCGATTCATTATCTCAGAAATTAATATTGCTTGCTTATTTATCTTTGTACCTCACGATTTTTTGGATCTTGCCCTAAAAAAAAATCTGTTTTTTAAAAATATTTTAAGAAGTTTGAGTTTGCAAATCCAGAATAACCTTCAAAATGGTACGAATTTTTACGCTCAGCTTAAGAATCCCGTATAAAAAATTGAAACTTATGAGCCCAATATCTCAAAATTTAGTACGGCTTAAGAGTACAGAAAAAATACCAAAGTGTAGAGGTCACAAAAAACGATCTCTGTGCAAAGATATATATATAAACTCAATTTTTTTGGTAACTACCTTAAGTATAACCTTTTCGATTATTGATTATATTTTATTTCAATGTAGCAACTGTCAATAGACTTTTTGGTACTAGATTTTGTTGGTAACTACCTTAAGTATGACCTTTTTGATTATTGATTCTATTTTATTTCAATGTAGCAACTGTCAATTGACTTTTTGTATTAAATCGTCATGAAAAATTGCTTTGAATAAGTGGGAGGTATGGGGAGTCGTACCCCCCATACTTTTATGGGGCACGGCCCGCCTGAACCGACAAAAAAAAGTCGTGCCCCTTCATATCTGAAAGACGATTCTGATTCTTCATATTTTTCAGAAGATAAAAACTCCAAAATTAAAATTGCACAAGGTGCCGTTTTCTTTTGCGGCCTTAAATACTAAATGCTATTCATAAGGGATTAAAGTCTTTTTTTATCAATTAAAAAATAATTATAAATTTCTGGGGTATTTTAATCAAGCCTCTTTTTATTCTATAAAATTTTTTTTTATCAAGCACATTAATTTAACCAATTTTTAACGCTTACCCCGAGTCGGTTTACTATATTTTTTTTTTTAATTTGATAGATTTGATTAAAAGAAAATTTCAGTTCCATTTTTTGTGTTTTTTGTAATTTTTAAAGTATACATTAAAATAAAATAATTTTTACTACAAAACTAAAAGAAATTTTTTCCCATAGCAGTAAATATTAACATCGAACAAGTCAAACTTAATTTTGAAAAATTAAAATATTTAAAATACATTTTAAATTATTTGAAAATATATAAAAACTTTTTTGTTACATTTTTTTGAATCTTTTATTTTAATCAATATACCCTCTGAAAGGCATTCATTAGCCCGCAATCGTGAAAACAAGTTTGACCCAGCTCTACCTAGCATGAAAACAAATTGATCCTTGATCACAACCTAGCTAACATCTTCTCAAGCTCTCACTCAACTTCTCTCCAAAGTTCCAGATATAATCTGCGTCTTTATTCAATTGAAACACTTAAAAATATCTCTTGTACAATGATATTTATGTTAGAATATGGCTGACTTGAATATATGCTTTTTTATCATCTCAACCTTTGGAGTTTTCCAGTAAGCAATGGAATTAAACATTTCAAAAGTCTTTCAGACTGTTGAACCTATATGAATATAAAGTCTTTGAGACTGTTGGATCGATATAATATAATTTCATTCCGCTGAAAAAGACTCTCTGAAAGGGATTTGTTAGACCGCAATCGTTAAAACAAGTTTGAACCATCTCCACCTGGCATGAAAACAAATGGATCCATCATCACGACCAAGCTCAGATCTTTTCAAGCTCTAATTTAACTTCTCTTCAAAATTACAGATATAATATAAGTCTTTTTTTAATTGAAACCCTTGAAAATTTCTCTTGTACAATGATATTTATGTTAGAATATGGCTGACTTGATTTAATGCTTTTTATCATCGCAACCTTTGGAATTTTCCAGTAAGCAATGGAATTCAAACTTTTGAAAGTCTTCGAGACGGTTGGATCGATATTGTAAGGTTCTGCCTCCTGTCCAAAGCCAGACAGGCCTTGCCAAATAAAAGGTTCGAACTGGGAGGATCTTTTGAATTTAATTAGAACAACAGAGTTACATTTGTAACTTACAGACTTTATTCCTTCCTGTATAAACTACGCGCACCGTACGAGCCAGCAGGGACAAAGCCCACTAAAAGAGATTGATTGATTGATTGAAATATTCATTTATGTAAATTATGTTGTACAAATAAAAATAGTTAATACAAAAAAATAAGAATTCATACACGGAAAAAAGTTTAGAAGAAAGGTGGCGCTACAGTCGTCCTACAGGGTTAGGACGCGCATCGGCCTAGAGTAGGCCATATACGGCCTACGCCGAAAAAATATTCACTTGCTGCGGTGGTCAGAAAAATAATATTTTTTTCAACTCATCAGAATTCTGGACTGACTCAACAAATCGCTACATAATTTTGACACAATACTCTTAAAGATTAGTAGTTTCAAACAATGTAATTTAAACACCGGGAAAAAGTTCGGAAATTTTTTGAAAAGTTTTTCAAGTTTTCATTGATTTTTCCTTAATTTTTCCAAGCCAATTCAAGTTTTTTATTAATACTTAATTTTTTATTAAAACTACTAATCTCAAGAAATATGATATCAAATAGGAATTAAGTTGTCGATTGCACCATGCGAACGTGAAAATTTTTTAGGTTATCGTGGCATGCGAAGCATACCCACTGCAGAATAGTGCACGCATGCAGGAGCTTACGATTAGGACGTTTGGAGACCTAGTAGGCCGCTCACAAGCCTACGCTCGTTCCAGCACAGGCCAATCTGTTGGCTCGCGAACGATACACTTTTAGTTCGGCTGCTAGCCTACGGATGCGCTCACTGTCCTAAACTTTTTTCCGTGTATGCATCATAGAAATGGTTAATACAGAATAAAATACAATATAACTTAAAATAAGAAAATAGTACATACAAACATTGAGTTAATTTATGGCATAACAATAGATATCAATCGTGTAAATTAGGTTAACAATGACTAGCGCGCAGATTAAAATTAAAATAATAAATGTTAAGGCTAAATAAAAGTGTAAAAAGTATAAAAAGAAACAAGACAACCAACACAAAGAAAAATGAGTAAAAATTATTACAGCTTAATACAATAAATAATTAGTGAGTAAAAATTGAATGAAAAATTAATGGTTAATGCTCTCCTTCAAGGGTAAAAATGTGGTTTTTGACGAATGTTTTGAAATGACTAAAAGATGGCGCGGTTTGGATGCTTAGGGAAAATGAGTTCCAGAGGATGGTGGATGAAGCATGAAATGAATTCAGGAGAAAGTCCGAGCGACACGCAGAGACGATGAGCTTCCTTGAGTTGAAAGTCCTTACAGGACGCGAGGATTGCCTGGTAAGAAAGAATTCAGCCAAGTAAGAAGGGCTGCCAATGACTAATTGTCTTAAAGAGTTGACAGGCCGCAAAGTAGTTTCTACGACCCTCAACCCTGAGCCAGACAAGTTCACGCCTGTAAGGAGTAACATGATCGCTCCTGCGGAGGCCAAAAATATAACGAATGCTTCTGTTGATGACTCATTGCAACTTAAGGTTGAGTTCTCCAAAGAGATTACAATAAACAGGGGAACAGTAATCGACCAGGAGGAAGAGAAGCGTCTGTATGAGGTGGTTCCGTAGTTCGAGTGTGGTGCTCCGTCAGAAGAAGTTCAGTCTATACATAAGAGTGTTTGCCCACCTACATAAATACAAAATATGCTCCCTCCAGTTTAATCTGGCATCAAGGACCACTCCAAGACTACGAACCGAAGAAACGACTGGGATACTGGAATCATGAAGTGGTACAGAGGTATTGCCTGAGTTCTCGAACAAATCACAATAGTAACCAGAACCAAACACAATGGCTTTAGTCTTAGAGACATTAAGCTTGAGACGATTCACAGTAGCCCAGTCCGCAATCAATTCTGCAGCTCTGCTGAGTCTACTAAGAATTTTAGGCAAGTCCTCAAACCGGCCCTGAACATAGATCTGTACATCGACCGCATACATTATATGGCTCATTCCGGGGTCGAGACCCTCCACGATGTCATTAATAAACAGCAAAAAAAGCATCGGCCCTGAAACGGAGCCCTGAGGTACGCCCTTGCCACAGCCTATGAACGATTAGACAGATATGACGCGATCCACCTCAAGGCCTTACAGAAAAGACCCAGAGAACGGAGTTTCAACAGCAAAGTGACATGACTAACTGAGTAAAAGCCTTGCTGAAGTCAAACAAAACCATGGCCGTAATGAGTTTTCTGTCCATGCCCCGTCGAATGTCATCAGTCAGTTTCAGTAGAGCAGTCTGCGTACTGTGTCCGGGTCGAAAGCCAGTCTGAAAGTTGTCCAGGTGTCCTTTACTCTCAACAAACGATAAGAGCTGATTACAAACCAGTCTCTCAAGCCTTTAAGACTGTTGAACCGTTATAAATATAATTTCATTACGCCGAAAAAGGCCCTGTGAAAAACATTGATTAGCCAGTGATCGTAAAAACAAATTTGAACCAGCTCCACCTGGCATAAATTCCATTCCAGCCACAATATACGTCTTTTTTTAATTTAAACACTTAAAACTTTCTCTTGTACAATGAAATTTATGTGAGAATATGGCTGACTTGGTTTTATGCTTTTTTATCATATAAACCTTTTAAATTTGCCAGCAAACAATTAAATTCAACATTTCAAAAGTCTTTGAGACTGTTGGACCGTTATAAATCGACGCTCGAGTTCCAAAATCTGACAACTCGAAATTTTTTGTAATAACATGAAAATTCATATTTTTTTTTAAAAACATGACATCTCAGAGATTTCCTTTAGAAATATAACATCTCAGAGATTCCCTTTAGAAACATGACATCTCAGAGATTGTTTTTAAAAAGTGACAATCGGTCGGGAAATTTCTTTTTCGAAAATTTTTTTTAGTCAGGATGATGAACGAATATTCTTGAAATTAATTATCAAATTAACTGTTTACCATAGACCTTAAACCCCAAAGACTCTGGGCTCCGAAATTCAACTAATTCATAAAAAAATAAACTAAAAACCCCCCAAGCTTCAAACCCACAAAACGCTAGGCATCTGAGTTTAATTTTTTGAATAAAAAAAAAAAAATAAATTCAGTAATCTCCCAAATTTTAAACCCACAAAACGCTGGGCGTCCGAGTTCAGTTTTTAAATAAAAAAATTTAAATAAACTAATAATCCCCTAAGCTTCAAACCCACAAAACGCTGGGCATCCAAGTTTAATTTTTTGAATAAAAAAAAAATAAATATACTGATCATCCCCCAAGCTTTAAACCCACAAAACGCTGGGCATCCATGCTCAATTTTTTGAATAAAAAAATATAAATAAATTCTGCAATCTCCCAAGCTTTGAACCCACAAAACTCTGGGCGTCTGAGTTTAATTTTTTGAATAATAATAAATAAATAAATTCAGTAATCCCCCAAATTTTAAACCCACAAAACGCTGGGCGTCCATGCTCAATTTTTTGAATAAAAAAATATTAATAAATTCAGTAATCTCCCAAGCTTCGAACCCACAAAACGCTGGGCGTCGGAGTTCAATTTTTTGAATAAAAAAATATAAATAAATTCAGTAATCCCCCAAGTTTTAAACCCACAAAACACTGGGCATCCGAGTTCAATTTTTAAATAAACTAATAATCTCTTAAGCTTCAAACCAACAAAACGCTGGGCATCCGAGTTCAACAAAAAAACTAATCAGCATTGAAGCACAAAGAAGCTGATAGCCAATCAGCATTTTTGTTGAACTCGGCCGCCCAGGGTTTTGGAGGTTTAAAGCTTAGGAGACGTTCATTAATGATTTCACGTTTTTTGGTAGAGTTTCATAGCACTGCACTATTAGCAGAATATACCATAAAAGCGTGACATCAGTAATTGATGGCCCCTTATGGCATATCCGATTAGTTTTTTAATTGAAATCGATTGGGATCGTTGGATTTCATTATTTTTACTGGCTTAAAGGTCCTCTGAACATACTACAACTGGTAGAACACCGGCTGCGATGTTGACAGGGTTCGATCTACGTCTTCCTCTTGATTTGATTCGAGGTTGTCAACATGAGCGAGAATTGCAGAGTCATGACAACTACGTCCAAAAACTGAGACAGAAACTTAGTGAGATCCATGATAAAGCAAGAACATCGATGAAGATCAAATCTGATGAGTCAAAGGCTAATTACGATCACAAGGCATCTTATAAGAATTTTGAAGAGAATCAAAAAGTTTGGCTTTATAATTCGAAGAGAACGATAGGAAAAACGCCAAAACTACAATCAAACTGGGAAGGACCTTATTTCATCGTCAAGAAAATCAATGACATCGTGTACTGTGTGAGAAAAAGCGTGAGACATAAACAAAAGATTGTGAACATCAGCAGACTTGCAACGTACACAGAAAGAAAGATTCCTGACTGCTCTTCTCAAGGTTTTTAGACCATGGTTTTCCCTTGAGCTTAGTACATCGTATAATTTATCAGAGCAGAGATGAAAGTATGGACCATGGTAAAAAAAAATTTTTCCCATCTCTATCAGAAGAAAGAAGAAAGAAAATCTTCTTCAAGATCAGTTGCGATTGTAAAATTATTCGGTTGTGAAATGTTGTGGAATTGAAAGATACTGTTGATGAATATATGAATAATAAATTTTATAAATAGTGATAGGTGACTGTAAATAGTTATTATAGAATGGTTGGAATAAATGTATTTTATATTGTAAATAATTTCTGGATGATAGATTGATTGAATGCATATAAAATTTTCATTATTTTTTTATATTTTTATTTTTTTTGTTGAGGACGACAATTAAAGAAGGGAGGGAATAATGTTATGTATTCGAATTTTGAACGTTGTGAATGTCGCGCGCGTTGCTATGTAAATATTGAATGGCTGCTTTGTTATTGTTACCAAGTGTAGTTGTTGTTGCTGTGCGTTCGAATGCGAAGTTTGAAGTTCGAACGCGTTGTTTATTATTAGAGAATAAAAGCTGAGTATTCAAAGTTCTTTTATAAATACGGTGTTTTATTGTATTTGAACGATTATTAATTCATTATTTATATTTACAAGTTACTACAATACAATAATTCACCAATCAAATTTCTATATTTTATTCTTTCGTCGATTTCAGAAGCTTGCTCTAGCTTAAGATTATTCTCCATAGGAGTGTCTTATAATTTTGCATTTTCTAACCTGTATTTTACAGACAAAGATTCTATATATTTTGTTTGACTCAATGTCATTAAATTTCTCTCATCATTATAATTCACATCAATTCCTATTTCCCTGTTTTATTTACATATAAGCACTGATCATAATTACTTCTAGTAAAATTCAGTTTTTCAACATAATCATTAAAACAATCGTACCAAACTCTAGAACTTTCTCTAAGACCATAAAGTGCCTTTCTCAGTTTGCATGCTCTATCTTCTCCTGTTTCAAAACCTTGTGGTTTGCGAATATAAACTTCTGACTTTACATTGCCATTGAGAAAGGCTGTTTCTAAATCCATCTGATCAATAAATAAATTATTAGCGCAAGAATAACTTAAGAAAATTTTCAAGGTTTGCATTTTGCCTACTGGCGAAAAAACATTCTCAATAAAATCCTTTTGTTGAAAGCCTCTAGCAACTAAACGCGCTTTATATATATTATTATTTTTCTTCGTGAAAATCCGTTTCACATAAATAATTTTCTTATCTTTCGGCTTTTTTACAACACTCCAAGTTTCATTTTTATTCAAATTTTTTATTTCATTTTCCATAGCTTTTTGCCATTCTAAAGATTCTATGGAGTTCAACGCCTCCTGAACTGCACTAGGTACATTTGCATCTACATAATTTACAAATATAAAATTAGTTACAGGATTTCCATATCTTTCAATAGGATTTTTTTTACGATTTGATTTCCTAATTAGCATTAAATTTTCATTTTGTTTATCTTTAATTTCATTCGGACTTTATCTAACTTCGTTCTGACTTATTTCACTGTTTTCATCAATTTCAATTCTACTTTTATTATTAATTTCATTCCCGTCACCATTTTCAATTTCAATTTCGCTATCATTACTTTCATTATCATTATTTTCACTCTCTTAATCAAAATTTATAAAATTTCCTCTAGAATTTAAATTCTCATCAACTTTACCATCCTTCTTTTCTAAACAAATTAATTCGGTTCTATCTTCAATGACTTGTTCATGTCTGGCATTTATGATTCTGCCTTTAATCAAAACTCTATAACAATTATCATTATACCCCACTAAAACTCCTAATTGGCTTTTATCTTGCCACTTATTCTTTCTTAAAACTTCTGGTGTTCTCACAAATACTCTACCTTCATAAATTTTCAAATGTTTATTATTAGGCTTTCTTCCAAAAAATATTTGATAAGGAGATTTGTTTTCAATAGTGTTTGCCAATGTTCGATTCTTTAAATAAGCAACTGTATTAATAATTTCTGGCCAATATCTTAAATTTATTCTAGCTTCATACATTTAGCATCTACCAATATCCATTGCAGATCTATTGTACCTTTCCGCTACTCCATTTAATTCGTGGACGTAGGGTGGACAAGTTATTAATTTAATCCCTTTATATTTAATAAAATTAAAAATTTCTTTATTTAAATATTCTTTGCCACTATCACATTTAATTGTCTTAATTCTTTTATTCAGTTGATTTTCAACAAGATTGACATACAGTACTGCTCAAAAGCTTAGGCCACCCAGAAATGCTATCTATTTATTATGTGATTTTTGAGTTTGTAAGTGACTGCAACCATCCAAAACTTTAATTAAGTCATCTCTAACAGTTTTTTTCTGTTATGTGACATATTCTACATATATTTATAATGCACATACAGCATTATAAATGTAAGTGAAATGGGTCGATGACACAAAAGAAAAATGTACGCGTTGCATTCTTGCCAGCGAGGTAACGCCCGGGCAAGACTGCAGCAGTGCTGCCAGTCGTAATTAGAGTTGAATCGCGTAAAGACGAATTGATCCTTTGTCGGATCAATTGTCCTGTAAGTAGTAAGGTTAAATACGTAAGTCAGCGCGTGACAGTTTTACTCCTTTGTCGGAGAAACTGTATTATAATTAACTTTAAGTGTTTATCGTTTATGTGCACGTCGTGTAGCACGGTAGCCAAGAAAAGGTGTATTAAGTTGTGCCGAACAAGGACTCAAATAAATAACGTGTGAACAGCGAACCCTCGTTGTAATTATTTCACTTTCCACCCTGCAGCTGACGTGGAACTAGGACGCCGAAGCCTTCATCAAATAAGGTACAGTTCAATACAATTTATCAATAACGTAGGTACTAGTAAAGAATACTTCCTTCCTCCCGTCGACGTACGAGTGGGGACCGCAATCCCCCGGTATCTTTCCCTTCCGGGCTGTTAGAATAGGGGAAACGTTAGGTGTCCGCCAACACCTAACAAAATTGGTAGCAGAGACGTGCGGTTCAGGTCCCCCGGGAAAAGAAAGGATAATTTTAACTTAAATTTACCTTTATTACTAAGGTGTAATCAACTTTAGAAGAACTTAAATAGCTTAGTTGGAATAATTTTGCCAAGACGATATTAACCTATTGGTCTTGTAGATTAGAGTAGTTAGAAATAAAACTTTTAATTTTATAGCTTATCCTTAATTTAGTGATATTTAATAATCTCTTAATTTATAATTATTTAAAATCAAGATCATTGAACTCCGTTCTAACAAAAGATCCCTGACCCTGTTTTCGGTATACGTGACGAAGCGTCAGCAGTGGTCGCCGACTAAAATTTCAACACCGCGTTGCAAAATAACGGATGTCACTCGAATTCCTTTCAATATTCTTAACTTTAAACTTTAACAATTTTAATTTTTTCAAATTTAGTAATTGTAAGCTAATTTAAATTTTCAAAAATTCTATTGTCCCAGTTTGCAATATTCCAAAGTTCAATTTCGATTTTAGTATTTGGCAATCTTTCTAGTTTAATTTTTCAAATTTTACAACAAAATTCTAATTTTCGGGAACTTCAATGTTTCAATTTTTGCAATTTTTCTACCTTTTTAATTCTTCAAAATCTTCAAAAATTTTAATTTTCTGAAGTTTCAAAACTCCAATTTTTTGAAAGATTTCATTTTTATCTTAATTTTAAAATTTAAATAGTGTGGATTCGATTTTTCGGGATTGTTAAATTTCCAAGTCTTCAACTTTAAGTTTGAAAGCAGTGTTAAGAGTCGCCTAGCTGCAAAGATAGCAGCACCTCCCGGGAGCTACGGGAGAGCCGCGGTCAAGCGAGAGGCGGACGTAGGAGCGTCCGAGGAGGCGTGGCCACGCCCAACCGCGCGCTCATTGGCCGGAAGCAGCCAATGACAACCCTGAAGGCTGACCACTAATTAGCGGCTTAATGACCGGCTAATTAATGCCTGCAAAAACTATAGTGACGTTTTTGGATGTTTAATTCCAAAAATTATTTAATGTTCGACTACAAAATTTTTTAATTTTATTCTCCAACGTTAATTTTCATAGTTGGTAATTTTCTCCATTTCCATTTATGTTCTGTTAGGTGACATATAATGCACCTAGCATATATGTATAAAAATGCACGCTCAGCATCCGTTCCCACGGAGCCTGGCTGCCTAATCAGCATCTTGACTTGAAAAGTCAAGGTGGGGATGGACAGCGAGCCTCCGTGAGGAGCGAACGCAGGAGCAGGGAGGCAGTAAGTTTTTGAAATCAAATTAGAGCACAGAGTGCTAATCTTTTTCTGTATAAGTTCAGTATAACCAAGTTTCATTAAAACATTATAAAAAAAAATTGACCGAATTGATTGTGAATCATTAAAGATTAATTGTGACCAGTAATTATATTATTAAATTATAAAAATCGACCAAATAATTATTGATTGTGAATTATTAAAAATTAATTGTGACCAGTAATTTATATTATTAAATTATAAAAATCCACCGAATAATTATTGATTGTGAATCATTAAAGATTAATTGTGACCAGTAATTATATTATTAAATTATAAAAATCGACCGAATAATTATTGATTGTGAATTATTAAAAATTAATTGTGACCAGTAATTTATATTATTAAATTATAAAAATCGACCGAATAATTATTGATTGTGGATTATAAAAAATCTGTGTGACAAATAAAGTGGATTATTAAATCATACGTTGACCAAATAAGTGACACTCATTAACTGGGAATAAACCCAATAAAGCAACCCTCATCTAGCGTCTTCTTTTCCTCTCCACCGCGACCAACCAAGGTAAGGAAGATTTCCTAATTTAAGGTAGTATAAACATCGCGTGGTCACGTCGTCGTACGAGGGGTGCCGTCTGCCCCCGAGATTTTTTTTTCTTTTTTAGTAGTCCCTTCCCCGGGCTCTGCAAGAGCAAGGGACTGTGAGTACGTCCGTTTATCGGACTCTAACAAACTGGAAGCAGAAAGCGTAGTTTATTTAATTTAGGCCCCCGCGGACCGCGCATTAAATTTAGGGTCCGAAAAATTTAGTTTTACCTTTAAAGTTTGCCAGAATAGTGCGTAAAAAAGAAAAAATTTTTTAGAGTAATTAGAGTTAGAACTTTGAATTTTTATATCAGTCTAATAACTTTTCCCTCATGCCAGGACAGTGCGTAGGCTACAGTCCTGTAGTTTAAGTTTAGTATTTAAGCAGTTTAACAATTAGAATTAAAATTGTGCACGGACAAAAAAATATACGAAACTCTGGAACTCGAAAAAGCTCGAGTTACCATCCAGTGGCGAGACTATCGTTATCGGGTGATTGCACGGCTGTCTGTATAAAGAAATACTCAGTCACGTTATTTTATGCACACTATTATAACTTACGGAGTTTAAATTTTACACTAGAAATAAATTTAATTGTAGCAAAAAATAATAATAATAATAATAAATAAAAAATAAAAAATTTTAAAAAGTGAAAACTCAAATTTTCCAAATTACAATTTTTGAAGGTTATTTTAAATATTACTCTTGAGGTCAAACTCTATTTTTTCCAAGGGTATAAATTTTCAGTGTTTAAATTCGATTTCAATTTTTAAATTGAAAATTTTTGGAAGTGCAATTTCAATTATTTCCATTTTCACTTTTCAGATTTGGTAGTTTTCTCAATTTATTTTTAAGCTCAATCAAAGTTGTTGACTTTAATGTTAGAAGAGGTTCTAATTCTCAAGGGAAATTACTTTGCATAAATTTTAATTTACACAAAAAAAAAATTTTTTGTTGCTCATTTAAATTTTCAAGAATTCAATTTTTCCAATTTTATTTATCTTTCAACTTTAATTTTTCAAAAAACAAAAAATAATAGAACTTCAATTACTACAGTAAAAGTTTAGTGTTAGAAATAAAAGCCTTTTCAAATTTTAATTGTTTCGAGCTTTTAATTTTAATTTTAGATCTTCAAAATTTAAAAATTTTGCAATCTTTTTTAAAGAAACTTTTCCCTCAGCTATTTCAAATTTTCGATTCTACAGAGAAAGAAAATATATTGCAAGGCGGAGACATTAAATTGAGGAGACCCAAGTGACCGAGACAAGAAGCGCGCGCAAGTAATCGCCGTTTCACTTCATTCTCTCCTCGTTCGTATTCCCCCTACCGTGCAGTCCCCCACCGTGGAGCCACAGTAGCACTAAGCCGTTTCTTCTTTGTGCCGCTGTCCGCTTATCGGTGTTTCACTCCATTCTCTCCTTCCGAGCGCCGAGCTGACCGGAGAGACGTCCGACCTATAACCGAAATGCTTTAGACGCTACTTTAAATTCAATAGTATTGGCAATCGCTACTTTGAAAATAAATTTTTTTTTTTAGTAGTAATAGCATTAGTAATATTGATAGGAGGTAGTGCTTAATTAATTTGATAAGTTCAATAATTAAAAAAAATTACTATAATTAATTTAATTTAATAATTATTGATAATATAATTAATATAATATAATTAATCACTGACTGGTACATAAAACCTATATCTTCAAGAACTACAATCAATTTCCATTCGAATCATTCCAAAAATCAAAAAATCAATATAATTTTTAACTTAATTGACCGAGCCATAAAATTGTCAGAAAATAAGTTCCATGACAAGAATATTGATATAGTCAAGAAAATCTTAATACAGAATGAATTTCCACAACAATTTTTTGAAAAATATATTAGAGAGAGGCTTTACGCAATAAAGTACGGAACTTCTTCTGTTTCTAATGATGACCATGTAGCGGACAGGTTTAACTTGGTTTTGCCTTTCTATGATTCGTTTTTTAAAAACTGTAGGAATATTCTAAAGTCGTCAAACTTTAGAATTATTTTGGGAATAAATAATAAGTTGACAAATATTGTAAAGCTAGGGAAAGATGTTACAAAGAGAGAGAGAAGGACAGGATCAGTTTATAAGTTCTCGTGTAATAATTTTCATGTGTCGTATGTCGGTCAAACGAAGAGAGCTTTAGAAGAAAGAATCTCAGAGCATAGAAATAATGTCGACCCTGAGTCCGTTGTATATAAGCATAAACTCGAATATGACCATGTTTTTAATTTTAAGGATGTTAAAATTTTGGACACAGAACAGAACTATAGAAAACGACTGATTTCTGAAATGTTGTTTATAAAGGGTACAAAAAATACGATAAACAAGAGGGAAGACACTCAAAAACTTAGTAGGTCTTACAGGCCTCTTTTTGAGAAATTATCTAGGGAAAAATGAAAACAAATTTGTTTTTGTGTTTCCCTTAGTGAGTTTGTCACGCCTACTTTAGTTTGAGTATAAGTCAACGCGTTCGAGCGGTGATGCCTCATTAGACGATTTGCTCGAAAAGAGTAAAGACCGACCACACTGAGGTAAACTCTTTTCCTTTTGTTTATTTGTATATATTTCATTGTGTTTTGTATTGTGAAATTATTTTAGCCTGAAGAGGTCCACAAAACAGGTGGACGAAACGTTTCAAATAAATAATCATAAAAAAATTTTGCTTTTGCAATATTTATTTAATACCTCTCCACCGATCAAGTTGTGAATACAACAATGCATCAAAGTTTTCACCAAACAAGAGAGGGAGATCAAGAATTTGATCAACAAACAGAATATAATTAATATAATTATAACGTATAATTAATTATAATTAATTTAAGAATAATTAATTTGGTAGGTTTGATAAAATAGCGGAGAAGGGGATTATTCACCAATAAATAAGTTAGGGATTATTCATAATATCGTGAATATTACCGAGTAAAAAAAAAAATAATAATAATAACAAGAGAGAAGAAGCCACGCGCCTATCGCCGTTACACTCCATTCTCTCATCCGCAGTCCCCCACCAACTGTCCGCTGACCGATTACGTAGTTTGCCTATTTCTTGGTGGCTGACTGGGTATTTAATCCGACCACTTCCCACCCTCCTGCGACGTCTGACCATATTGACCTACTTCACTCGCCTGCTTTCGCTATCCGAAACTCGAAGCTTATCAGCTTTCTCAAATATTGGCATTTATAAAATTTTGCTGTCATTCTCCTATCACCTAGTGTCTTCCTTAACCCGAGATCGACCAAACGCGCCTCCTATTCCACCCGTGTCCGACAGAAAAGACCAACTAATAGGCGTCCTCAAAGTCTTTTTGGAGAGGATTCAATGCAGACCGGCGCAGTGCGCCTTTACAGCCAGGAAGGGTTAGCCATTGCATTTTTGATCTTCCTGCGCAACAGTGAGGAATTGAGGATTATCCGACTTGAGTTGATCCTGTACATGGATGACATAATTGTCTACCACCGGTAGATTCAAACCCAGCCAGAACCTCGAATTCGTCCACTAAGATTTCCTCAAAACCCGCTCTATCCCCCGGACGGCGGAGTGACAATTAGGCTGGTGTCTTTTGGAATCTCACGAGATGACAAACGGAACAACCGGCAACGGACAGGGTCAGGAGGACCTAACTCGTACCATAGGTACGACGTTGATGGCCCTGACAAACAGTTTATGCCTGCAGAACGCCATTGCGTGTTTGAGCACGTACGATGGCAGCAACATACCCCTCAAGGACTTCATCCAGGATGTCCGGAATGGAGCGGCCTACGTCTCTGATGAACAGAAGGAGGGCTACAAGCGAGCTGTTCTAAGCAAGTTGAGAGGTGTGGCGAAAGATTGCGCGTGGGGAAAAGACTTTCCTGATGTCGAAGAACTATGCAGTCACCTCAAAAAACGCTTTGCCCCTGGCAGGGGCTTCGCGTATTATCATAACAAGCTTCATACTCTATACCTGAAACAAGGTGACACGGTCGGGGGATTCAAAGACCAAATAAACATTCACCTCTGCTGTGCCCGCACAGCTCTGAAAGAAGAAAAAAGGGAAGAGTACCACGAGAAGATGATGGTACCTTTGACCGAGGCCACCGTGGATGTTTTTATTAAAGGCCTCCATGCGAGCCTTAGCCAGTGGGTCGACGCTAGCAAATCAACCACGTTGGAGAAAGCGTATGAGGAGGCCGTGAGGCTCGAGTCAAGGATGGACGAGCGCATCATCCCAGATGCCCGCCAAAGATCCAACTACTACCAACATGATGGTCGTACACAAAATACCCGTTCCGAACCAGAAGACCGAGCTGCCTATGTAGGATGGGTGCAAGAGGGCGAGGATGAATGTGAATAGTAGCAGTGGCCCGAGCAAACCCCGCTACAGGAGCAGGGTGAACAATGGCAGGAGTTACCTCCTCCGGTCGTCGAGACAGCCTGTGAGGTCTATTACCAACAGCCCCAGCAGGCTTACCCGAACCAGCAACCAAAGTATACACCCCAAGGACCTCCCCAGTTCCAAATGCAGAATGGACAACCGCAACCGCAACAGCAATACCCCCGACCTCCTATGCCGACCATGCAGCCCCCGCAGGGGTACTGGCAAGCTTCTTCTCTTGGTAACTTGGGTCTCCTCAATTTAATGTCTCCGCCTTGCAATATATTTTCTTTCTCTGTAGAATCGAAAATTTGAAATAGCTGAGGGAAAAGTTTCTTTAAAAAAGATTGCAAAATTTTTAAATTTTGAAGATCTAAAATTAAAATTAAAAGCTCGAAACAATTAAAATTGGAAAAGGCTTTCATTTCTAACACTAAACTTTTACTGTAGTAATTGAAGTTCTATTATTTTTTGTTTTTTGAAAAATTAAAGTTGAAAGATAGATAAAATTGGAAAAATTAAATTCTTGAAAATTTAAATGAGCAACAAAAAATTCTTTTTGTGTAAATTAAAATTAATGCAAAGTAATTTCCCTTGATAATTAGAACCTGTTCTAACATTAAAGTCAACAACTTTGATTGAGGCATCGGGATGTAAGCCCAACTACGGACCACCCAGAATGAATTACCGACCGGTTGGCCCACCCCGACCAAAAACTTATGACCCTGACCGTAGCCAATCGAATAAGGCGCCCACCTATCAATATTCCCGATATGGGCCCCCACAAGGCTGGTCTCAAGCCCCACGTATGAACGCCCCTGTAAGTCAACCTATGATTACGGGCCCTCATCCCATAAACCGCAACCCAGCCATGCCTCCTGTAACGTGTCAACCGGTGGCCACGGAGGAATTTAACCTACGACCCACTCCCCCATATCAGCAGACTTTAAACTGGCCGGAGGCTCGCCCAACCGCGGTGGCGAGCCAGCCTCACGGACCTTCCGGACCAATGATGAACCAGCCGGGCCCCCCACAGGCAGCAGAAACGATGCAAATCCAAATCCAAACCTCACAATCCACCTTGCGGTCTGCCCGTTCTCTGCAGAGCTCGCAATAGACCCAGACCCAGGCACTCACATCCGAGTGTATCTGCCGCAGGAAAGAAGACATCTAGTGCTTATGCTGGACATGGGTTCCGCCGTCAATTTGATCAAGCTTCAAGCGCTTCACCCAGATTCACAGGTGGAAACAGCGGCTGCCATTCCCTTGGTGGGAATTGCCGCCCAAGAAGTAATGACGCTAGGCATAACCTGGGTGCCTATCGGGGACCAAACGACCCTTTTCCATGTAGTGCCAGACCAATTCCCTATTCGGTACGATGGTATATTGGGTAGAGTATTCTTAAAGCAAAATAAGGCTGTGATATCTTATTATTAAAATAAGATAATGATCAGTGGCGACGTTATGAACCCCATACCCTTCCTAGACTCGGAAGGCTATGGAATGGTCGACCAAGAACGAGGTCTAGAACTACGTGACCCCATGCAAGAGGGAATCCATAAGGTGGAGGCGAGAGGACCCCCACCGACACGAGCGAACTCAGTGGTCTGAGTCCCTGATCAAAGAAGAAGCACCTAAGGAAGCTGGACTGGAAGCCAATTGGAGCCTCAAAGACGGAGGTACCAAATGGACGCTGAAAAAACGATGCCAACAAGTTATCAGCGTTAATTTGATTAACGCTCACATGGGAGTAGGATACCTAGCGGCCATTAGCAAAACCCCAGGAGTGTTCATCGGAAATGCACTCGTCACCAGTGAGAATGGAAGCTGCAAAGTCTTGGCAGTGAATACGACCGAAGAGGACGTGACCATCGAGGTCCACCCCCATGAACTTATTCCCTGCGAGTACGATGCACCCCCATTCGACCCAGATTCAGAAACCGAGCTAGAATGTGAGAAGATAACGGATGAAGGAGAAAGAATACAACGTGTGTTAGAGTTGCTAGACACCGAGCAATTAAACCCTGAGGAGAGGAACCAAGTGCGGCGTGTTGTGGAAGAATACCATGACGTCTTTTTGTTACCCGGAGATAAGTTGTCCTGTACCGATCTGGTGGAGCACGAGATACCTACCGAAGATAACATCCCCGTGCATGCTAAACAATACCGCCACCCCCCAATTCATCGAGAGGTAATACGAGAGGACATCGAGAAGAAGCTCGCCGATGACATCATAGAACCCTCGACCTCTCCATACCAATCTCCCATTTGGATTTTGCCCAAGAAAAGAGACAGTCAAGGGCGTCCAAGATGGCGTATGGTGGTAGATTTCCGAGCGTTAAATGCCAAAACAATTGGGGACGCATATCCACTCCCGTGTATTGCGGACATCATGGATCAATTGGGCGACTCAGTATACTTTTCTACCTTCGACCTAGCCAGTGGGTTTCATCAGATTCCCATGAAACCCAGCGACCGGTCGAAGACAGCGTTCTCTACGATAACTGGACATTGGCAATTCAAGAAAATTCCCATGGGACTCAAGAACGCCCCTGCGACCTTCCAACGATTAATGGATCGCATCCTGCTGGGACTCCAAAACGTGGAAATGCTGGTGTATCTAGACGACATCATCATCTATGCCAATAGCCTTAACGATCATTTACGGAAAGTACGATTGCTGTTTGACCGACTAAGACATGCGAAACTGGTGTTAGAACCCAACAAGGTACTCTTCCTCAGGCGAGAGGTGGGATTCCTGGGACACATAGTGTCCGAAAAAGGCTGTGAACCAAATCCTGACAAAATTCTGGCAATGAAAAATTTCCCCAGACCTCGCAATGTGACCAATATCCGTTCGTTCACGGCTTTAGCGGGATACTACCGAAGGTTCATAAAAGACTTCAGTAAAATCGCGAAGCCTTTGTATGACCTCACGACGAAAGATACCAAGTTCGTATGGACCAACGCCCAGGAGCAAAGTTTCAAGTTATTAAAACAGAAGCCCTGCGAAGCTCCCATCTTACAATTTTCGGACTTTAATAAGGAGTTCATGCTTACTACTGATACTCGTGACTATGCTATAGGAGCTGTACTTAGCCAGGAGAAAGATGGATTCGATCATCCTGTTGCCTATTTGTCTCGGAGTTTGACGGGGGCTGAACTTAATTACACCACCACTGATAAGGAATGCGCCGCAGTGCTGCACGCTTTCCGCAAATTCCGGACATATTTGTTGGGAAGGCGATTTTTGCTCGTGAGCGACCATGAACCCTTGAGCTGAACTCATGAATCCTTGGATTCAGGAAAGAGAATGCTCCGATGGATGCTGAAATTCACGGACTTCGAGTATGATTTCAAGTACAAACTAGGAAAACTCAATAGCAACGCCGATGCCCTCTCGCGTAATCCAGCAGACCAGCCGATGCAAGAGGATGAAATTAATACCACTTCACCCATGATCAAGGTCTTGGTCAACCATTTCATAACCCTCGGAGTCTAGGAAGGGTAGGGGGTTCATAACGTCACTACCTATCATTATTTTATTCTTATAATAAGATATTACGGCCTCATTCTGCTTTAAGAATACTCGGCCCAGTATTCCGTCATACCGAATGAGGAATTGGTCTGGCACGACATGGAAAAGAGTAGGTTGGTCGCCTATTGGTATCCAGGTGATGCCTAAGGTCATTACTTCCTGGGCTGCGATTCCCACCAAGGAGATGGCCGCAGCTGTTTCTACCTGGGCATCCGGGTGGAGCGCATGAAGCTTGATCACCCTGGTGATCAAGGTCGGACCCTTCAGAACCGGACGGGACGCCTATAAGTTTGTCCATGTGTTTCCGAATTTGTTTACCATTTGGTAATTCTAGAATCACATTGTTTTTTCCCACGATCTCGACAATTTTCAGCGGCTTCTTATAGTAGCTGTCAAACTTCGAGATGCGGGGTTCGACTAACACCCAGGCATATCCACTCGGTTTGCCACAGAATTTTTTTTTCTTTCGGTCAAATCGGTCTTTTGTTTTAATTTTCTCTGCTGTTTCTCTCTCCCTCATTTCATCCAATCGGACGATCAGGTCGCGCAGATAAAGGTTGCAGGTCCGCAATTTCTCTTCATTTAGTATCCAGAAGGGGAATCTGGCCACTTTGCCATATACAAGCTCGAAAGGCGTGAAATTGGTGGCGGGGTGTACGCTGGTATTGTAGGTGAATGTCGCAAAGGGTATAAGACGATCCCAGTCGTTATATTTTTCGGAGTAAGACCGAATGAAGTCCATGAGTGGCGCGTGACTTCGTTCCAAGCTTCCTTTTGTTTGGGGTCCATACCCAGAACTGGTAAGACGATGCACCTTAAATAACCTCAGGAGTTCGTCGATCAGTGCAGAAAGAAAACTCGTACCTCGGTCTGACAAGAGTGCTCGTGGAGCTCCAAATTGGCATATAAGATGCCTCACTAACGTGTTGGCGATCGTGGTGGCACGTAGGTCAGGGATAGGGATCGCAATGACGTATTTGGTAAGATTACACTGCATCGTAACCACATGTTGGTTTCCCGACGGGGTCGTTCGTAACTTACCGACTGTGTCTATGGACACCTTGTCGAAGGCCTCGATATGTGTGTCAGTAAGTATCAGCTCCTCTCTGGTCTTGCAGTGGTTGATCTTCATTTCTCGGCAAGTACTACATCGCCGAATGTAGTTGAGCACATCGTTACGCTTGCCTTTCCAATAGTACCTTTCACGGATCTTCTGATAGGTTTGGTTTATGCCCTTGTGCCAACCGGACAGACTGTCATGCATCAACTTGATGATTTTCGGGCGTTGGGTAGCATCGGGCATCCCAGCGCCCGGGGATCATCAAGCAGCTGCACGATAGCCTTTCCGGGGGGCACAAGGGAATAAACCAGACCTACCAGAAAATACGGGAAAGATATTACTGGAAGGGCATGCGAAACGATGTGCTCGACTATATCCGGCGATGCAGTACTTGCCGAGAAATGAAGATAAACTGATGCAAGACCAGAGAGGCGCTGATACTTACTGATACGCCCATCGAGGCCTTCGACAAAGTAACGTGAAAGGTACTATTGGAAAGGCAAGCGTAACGATGTGCTCAACTACATTCGGCGATGTAGTACTTGCCGAGAAATGAAGATCAACCACTGCAAGACCAGAGAGGAGCTGATACTTACTGACACACATATCGAGGCCTTCGACAAGGTGTCCATAGACACAGTCGGTAAGTTACGAACGACCCCCTCGGGAAACCAACATGTGGTCACGATGCAATGTAACTTTACAGAGTACATTGTTGCGATCCCTATCCCCGATCTACGCGCCACCACCATCGCTGACACGTTGGTGAGGCATCTCATATGCCAATTTGGAGCTCCACGAGCGCTCTTGTCAGATCGAGGTAAAAGCTTCCTTTCGGCCCTGGTCGATGAACTCTTGAGGTTATTCAAGGTACATCGTCTTACTACCTCGGGGTATAGACCTCAGACGAACGGAAGCCTGGAAAGGAGCCATGCGCCACTCATGGACTTTATCCGGTGTTATTTGGAGAAGTATAATGACTGGGATCGTCTTGTGGCCTTCGCGGCGTTCACGTACAATACCAGTATCCACTCCGCCACGAATTTCATGCCTTTTGAACTAGTGTATGGCCGGGTGGCCAGGTTCCCCATCAGGATACCAAACGAAGAGAAATTGCGGACCTATAACCTCTACCTACGCGACCTAATAGTCCGGTTGGACGAAATGAGACTAACCGCGGGAGAAAGAGAGATAGCCGAGAAAATTAAGACCAAGGACCGATACGACCGAAAAAGGAAAAAGTTCTGCGGCAAGCCGGTTGGGTACGCCTGGGTGCTAGTCGAACCCCGCATCTCGAAGTTTGACAGCTACTATAAAAAGCCGCTGAAAATATCGTGGGAAAGAACAACGTGATTCTCGAATTGCCCAGTGGAAAAAAAATTCGAAAACACGTGGATAAACTCATAAGCGTCCCATCCGGTTCCGAAGAATCCGACCTAAATAACTAACAGGTTCTTGTATGATTACAGATGCTAAACTATCTAACGTTTATGATGTGGGGAATTCGTGTAGTTATGGGGGAGGCGACCTACCATATAACTCAATTCCAAAACAACCAAGGGTTATATTATGAAAAGGTGGGAGTGGTACATCTTCGAAGAGCAGATTGGAAGGTGATAATAGCAGTAGAGAGTGGACAACTACTTCAAAATCACGACGTGGGTGACCGAATAGCTGCTCTCTCTCTAAGATGCCATAATCACGTGGACGATCCCCCTTGCGAAGAATTGGTTGACCTAAACTCATTGACTAATACCTATCGAACCCTCCAAGGATTGGACCAAGAAATTACAGACCAAATAAACGACCTAACTACCGAAGAAACGACCGAAGGAGAAAACCCATCGACCAAACGCATCAGGCGACTAGCTCCATTTGGCATCATTGGATCCCTTAGTGAAAGCTTATTTGGACTAGCTACGGCAGACGACGTGGAGAAAGCTCATCGAGAAATCGACCGGATGCAACAAGACCAGAAACAATTGATCAGTCTACAAAAGGAACAGGTCCACGTCGTAACCGAAGTCCTATCGGAACTTCATAACGAGACCCTAATGCAAAAGCAAAAAATTGACAGAATGGAGACCGCCCTGACCAAGCTGCAAACATCCCAAGTGCTCAAGGATCTGTACGTGCAGGGTCAAAACCTGGGTCGCCAGCTTAATCAATTAATGGAATTACGAACAAAACTCTTACAAATAATCACCCTGGGTCGGAAAGGCGACCTTACCCGTGGACTAATATCAAACAAGTTCCTAACCCAGATCCGACATGAGATTGGACAAACTACTAAGAACCTTGCCCTGCCCATCCCGGAGAAACGCTGGTACCTCGATGAAGTGGCCAAGATTGCGAAGGTAGAGATAGTGCACAACCGAAACCGACTACTAGTGTATGTGCATATACCTCTAGTAGACCACACGGCCTACGAACTACATCGAATGCACTCCTTAGGAGCACCACAATCCCTTGGTACTGAAATCAATGGAACCGCATACATCGAACCCTCTCACGAATATTTGGGAGTGAGTGAAGACCAGCTCCAATACTTTAAATTCAACCAAATCGACTTTGAAGAGTGCCTGGACCTAGTTAACGGGTATCTGTGCAACAGCAAATTGGGAATCTGGAAAAGTTCCTATGCCCCAAACTGTGAGATAACGCTGTACCTACAACCCTCGGCACAGGCGCTCAAGCTGTGCGATTTGCGGTTTCACCCGCAAGTTCTGGACCAATGGCGCTATCTGAAAGCGACGGGGTCCTGGCTTTTCTCCATGGCAAAGGAGGAGCAAATACGAATTCTTTGTCCCAGTAACTCAACTATAATCTCGGTGAAAGGCCTAGGACTTTTGCAACTAGCCCAGGAATGTGTAGGAAAAACAGATAAAATTACCCTGCCAAACCCCGAGATTCACCAACAAAAGGGAGAGTTTTTCTAACATCCGGAAATCAATTTTACCCTTTCGCAACTATACTCCGAATTATCCAAAGGAGTCCAAAACCTACCGCAAGCCGATTGGAACAATGAAGGGATTAAAGACGACTGGTGGAAACCCGGCGAGGGTTACCCTTGCGAGAACTATTAGACAAGCTCAAACGTTTGGAGCAACGACAGGGCGATAAGATAGTAACTACCGGACTGAGCCTGAGTGGGTTTATTATGGTAACGACCGTGATGATCGGGTTTGTCGTGTATATCCGGGTGGTAAGGCCACGGACTAGGGCGCTCACCGAGAACTCAACCGAGCCCCAAAGCAAGAGTAACGAAGCCCCAAATGCTGCGGGGGACCGAGAACCCCACGACGTTCTATCCACTCCTCCAAGAAAAACTACGATGCAAGAACCTTGGATTGATTCCTTATTTCTAGCCCCGCCTCCCCCCCCCCCCCCACCTATCACCCATCATCTGAATGACGACCAACGGTTAACCGAAACCCAAATTAACTAATAAATATGATTACAGCATCACCGAGTCAACAAACAAAAAAAAGAAAAAAAATGGATCACCAAGTGTTGAAAGAAAGCCCCGGCCAAGACCCCTGCATGATCCGAGTGAAACACCCTCGAGATGTAGAGTTATGGGAGGTCATTCGAGGACTGCGCCGTTATGGGCTCATTATAGGCGGGCATTTAGAAACCAACACGTCCAATGGAAACATCAGTCGGATAACCTTCCGAAATGTAAGCGACGCGGATCGAGTTCGACGAAACAATAAAGAATACGAAAAGAATAAGGCCCGAAAGCCGTCCAAGACTACACTCTCACAACCGGAGGAGCCTTCAAGACCCATCAGATCAGTAATCGTCAAACCGCCACCGAAACCCAAAAGGGAGGAAAGTCGAAAGAAGCAAAAAACTCTACCAGGAAACCTAGAGGAAAGACAACCAAAAAAGATATCTACCGAGACGCCACGCCTATGGAGTGAGCAAGCCCCCGATCCGGAGCCACCGAAAGCACCCACGGACCCACGGGAAGGAGTGGATCACCATCGCCTCTTTTGTATTCTCCCCGAGGAAATACCCATCGAGTACCGAGATGAGCTCTTCTTCAAGGAGTTCGCCCAATTCGGACCTTTAGAATATTACCAAACCGTGCGCAATAAGCAAAATCAGCTGGTATGGGGCTATGTGCGCTACCTCGACCCACTAGATGCGGAGCGCGCCCTACGACAAATCCAAAAACCCTACCGTGCAAAATATGCAGCGTTTCACCGTAAATCGAGTGAAAACAAGGAGGTTGTTCAACACAGCTGTGGGCGATGGATTGGAGCCGGCACGTATCAACATCACGACCGAATTTGTGAAAGACAAGCCAACTACGTTAACCAACTAATACAAGGACTGACCCACCCACCACCGATCATCAATCAGTCCCCGAACTTAATGGACCTTGACTTCTGGGAAGAAACAAAACAACCTCCAAATACCACGTTAGAATTAGCACCGAGTCAAATGCATGTGTTGGCGGAACGCATCGTCAAGCTTTGGGACCAGCGTCACCACCAAGTGTCGTCAACAACAAAGACCACACCGACGGAGAGAGAGGTCCCGAGCACAGATATAAAAAACCCGCCCACGACCGGAAATTTAGAAGGCAAACCGACAGACCTATTACCAACACCAAAGAAGCAAACCGACCCAAACGCGCGGAACGCTGAAGAAAGGATGGAAATGCAGATGGAAACACTTGTGTAATTAGAGACTGTAAGACCCAAGATAGAGTGACTAAAGGCAAGACCGTGCTAGTGCGCGATAAAAGTGTGTATGAATGCATATGGCCGCGAAAACGGAATGTTTGTGTGAGTAACTGTCTAAGAGGCATAAGTTAGAATGACCCTAAGTCAATAATGTTCGATCTAAAAAAAAATTTATATATAACTTAAATTAAAAAAAAAAATAATAATAATAATAATAATAATAATAATAATAATGATAATAATATTATTAATAATAATAATAATGATAATAATAATGATAATAATATTAATAATAATAATAATAATAACAATAATAATGATAATAGTAATAATAATAATGATAAAATCAACAAATAATAATATGAAAGAAAGAAATGTACATGTATGTATGAATGTATGCATGTATGTGTGTGTGCACATATATACATGTATAAACGATAGGTTGTATAAAAGGTAAATTTGATAAAATGTGCGTAGATAAGCGGTCGATATAGGGGTTAAAGGAGAAAAGCGGCGAGTAGGAATGCATGTGTCACAGCCCTAAACCCTTCAGTCTTCTATTAACCATCCTTAATATAATTGAAACCACTATCCACCTCGTGACCTACCTCCTCTCAAACTCCTACCCATAACCAACCCCTCCCCAAGCGGAAAGCCCAATTCATCTAGAGTAATCAATTCATAACGCCTTCTTGCAGCAAAAATGGCCTCCTCAAGACTTAGAGAGCAACTCGAACCCAGCGGCCCACGGAAACCGTTAAAGGATCTAAACGGGCACAGATTTGTGTTACGAGTCCTGGGAACGGAAATGGTGGGGGGAAATGAGGTTGGAATGGTCATCAATCGGCCCTTCGACGTCCGAGAACTCGGAAAATACCTGAAAGGGGTCAACCCTACTTTATTGGAGGAGCGCGAAAATGAGGATGACCAAGAAGACCCCCTCATTTTTGTAAAGTTCCGATTCCGAACGCCTGAGCTGAAGCAGCAAGGCATCGCCCTAATAAAAAAATTGGAAGACGACCAACGATTGGTAGACGAGGGAACCCAATTACTGGATGTGCGTGTACCAGTAGCCCGAAGCCACCAAAAAGTCTACCATGACCTGAAAACTCATGGGCCCCTCTTGTGGCTGCGCTTTTGGAAAATGCCCACGCCAGGACGAGACGCACACCTTGACCCCCTGTATTTGGCTTTTGCCAAATATAGGCATCCCACGAGTGCGTTAATAGCAAGGGAACGGTTAGAAAAGGAATACGGAGCAAGACTAGGGAAACCTCGTCAATGGAAGTGTGATTTGCGCGAACTCCGGGAACCTTTCCCAATAATCCATTGTGGGTATTGCGATACACAAGTGTCTCGGTTAGACATTAAGGACCACCGACAACTCCATACCCAAGAACGAATATGGGACAAAAGGGAACCAGACAAAAGGAGAATCAACGAAGATGCGGCCACTCTCCGATTGGAAAAAGACTTGTAGCGGCTGAGATTGGAAGACGAAAACACCCCCAAAGAGGACCCACCGTGCAAGAAGAGGAAGGAGGCAGACCGAAAGCCTCGCGTTTTCAGACCTTGGAAATAAAATACCTATAACTAAAACCTCCTTTACCAAACCAATACCTACTTCTAGCCCTATGCCTAAGTTCAAAAAAAAAAAACCTTCCGAACCTACACCTACTTCCAGCCCTATACCTACATTCACCAGGGACGGTGAACAGTTTAAGAAGGGGGGGGCTGTTACGTGACAATTAAATAAACTGTTTATTTAAGTTAAATACTGTTAAATTTAGTTAAATACTGTTACGTGACAATTAAATAAAATTCGCAATCGTGCATTCTCGCGCGAGTGTGCGTGGTTGTGGATGAGGGGTCCGGTCAGCACTTCGGATTTCAGCTGCAGCTGAATGCTGCTCCTGCACTTTTGATGGGAAAAAATCAAGGTGGCGGGGGAAGGATTTAGATGCAGCAGGGAGGAAGAGCGCCGGATGTCGAGTCAGTATAAAATATAATTAAATAGCGCAAAGATCGCGAGCCTTATTAAAGTTAAGCTAATTACCTAATACTATATTTGCCCATTTGGACCTATCAGATTTTAATTCTAGATTTTACTCCCTAATAATCATAAATTCGTTGATCTCAGCATCCGATAATTGTAACCCAGTGTATTTGATTTTGACCTAAAAAAGCCTATTTTAAAAGTAACTTGCCAGTGAGTGAATAAAATAATTGAACCTATTGTACCTACGTCTGAGAGACTAAGCAGACTACGAACACATCGACCAGTTACCAGCGAGTTTTGGATCTAGAATCAAGGTAACGAGTTTAGTATAAAATTTTAACCTTATTTAATTAGTAGTTCGCGCGTTCCTGTCGTCACACAAGGGGTGCCGTTCACCCCTGGTTTTCCCCGCGACTCCTTCCCGGGTCTGCAAAATTAGGAGCCGGTTATATGTCCACGGGGACATATAACCGGCTGTTATAATTGACTATTCTCTGTTGTTTCATCAATTATTTCTTCTTGAATTTCTAAGTTTACAACCATAATATCTGAATACTGAAAAGCATCTACATAAGATTGATAGTTTTGATTTACATTTTTTATTTTTGAACTTTCATCTGGCATAGCAATATCTTTATTAAAATAATCACTTAAATTCTCTTCTTGCTTCTCTACACAATCATTTTTATTAGCATTATCAAGTGAATTTTCTTCATTTTTTCCAGCGCGATCATTTTTATTCCAAATAAATATAGATGGAATTGCTCCATTTTTAAGATACGTCCTTTCCAAATCATAACCTGCAAATAATGTTTTGATCGAAAATTATTTTAGCATGTACATTTTAACATTGTGCATAGCCATTAGATGAAATTTTTAACAAACACTTACCCCAAGACTCATTTTTAAGTTGAAAATCTTCTTCTTTAAAATAAATACTGCATAGTCCCATGTTTTTTGAAGGCACAAAATTAGGTCGTTTAATTGCTTTTAGCCAAAGTTTTCTAATTTTTTCGCATGAAGGAAACTGAAATTTCATTGCATTTTTACAATAAAATACACTACACGTTCTCGTTATTTTTAATTTTTTAAGAAACACGCAGTTATTTTCAATATAAAAGTTATAAATTATAAGCGATGCTTATTTTGGAGCAAAAACACAGATTTAAAGACCGCACAGCGAGCACACAAACTAAAAAAAATACTTAGCTCGGAGGGCGGAGGTGTTGCCAGTGACGCCCTCTCTAGGCATTTTTTTCTATAGGTTGCCATACGCGCAGGTACAGTCATTCCACCTTCAGGAGCTTTCTTTTGTTTTTTCCTTGAGTCACAACGGAGTAGATAAAAAGGGGTGGAGGGAGGAGAAACACGTGACGCGACGTTGCCCATATAGACGAATGCGTTTTCAATCTGCGGCTAAGCTAAGTGCTTGATGACGGGAGCGTAGGCAGACAGTTTTCTGCCCAGTGCAATTTATCCTTCACATTTTAACTGTTTTAACTTATTCTCTTCATGAATGAGTGTCAAGCGACGAAGAGATTAAACCGCATTTTCATAGATTTGTTTTGTTGTAACTCAGGCTCCCGAAATACCACGTTTTTCTCGCGTCCACATGTTTTTTTTTTTTTTTTTTTTTTTTTTTGTTCAGTGTTCTGTTAAGTGATGATAATTTGAATTTTGTCATGTGCAAAAACATTAGTGTTTAAAAATGGCAGGACTCAGCAAATTTGATAGAGGTCCAGAGCCTCCATTCGTCCGACCACCTGGTTCCATCATACCTAAAAAAGGTAATTTACTGTTCCAGGGAGCAAGTTGGCATAAGAAGGATAAACATGGACTAAGGTACGTAATTACTGATTTTTTTTTTAAATTTTATCTTGCTATACAGACAAATGATACATATTTTTAATGTTAGAAAAAAATCGTTGCGTAAACCTTCACCCATTTCAATCTGACATCTTTATTTGAAACAAGCAAATTGTACGGAAAAAAAAAAAATTGCGGGATATTTAAGCAGAAAAACAATGAAGTTGATGAAACTAAGAAATGACAGAATTTTCTTTGTTAAAAAATGTATAAAACCGCTTCTTACGACTTTCTTTTTTTTTTTCAACTCGCCTTTTTCAACTCATGCATGCATTTACAGCCCACGTGGTAATAACACAACCTACACGGAAAAAAAATTTGCCGGATAAACCAGTGCATAGGTAGTACTGAACAATTCCGATTCTCAGCCCGGATGAACCGATCTGGCGGACGGGATTGTCTTCAGTCGCATGCCGCCGTGTTGCTGTTATGATTGGTTCTCGCGTCTCCTGACAACCGACCCGCGTTTGCCGTTTCACCTGAAGCTGGTGTACTTCGCTCCAACGGACTACAGTGTGGGAGCACCTTGCTCCGCGCTCTACCGATGCACCTGCTGCACGGCGGCTCGCATGCGAGCGCTCCTGCCGCTGCCGCTGTAAGCTCTGTGAAGACTGGAACTCCAAGCTATGTTTTAAGGGTTCGGGTGTCCTTGAGAACTAGGAGAGGATGGGTTAGTCGCGTTGAGGGTGATTAAATGATTCACAACACAAAGTCAATTTAGGCTTCACACTAAGTATTTTTATTCGCCTTTTCCTAACTACTGACAGAGCTGGGCACTTAGCTAACTCGAAATACAATGCACTACTGACAAGTTGCTCCGCTAACTAAGTCGGAAAAGAATCGGAATGAATCTACTCGAATGAACGAATGAATTAATAATAATCCCGTAGCGTGGCTCGCACTCCTCTTTTATAGCACCTTGACGAAGCGATAAGTCTCCCTTCCAGTAGACCTACCCCTTCGCCCCCTCAATCGGAGATCAAATCCATTATCTTGTAATTAATTCCCCCCCTGGTAAGAATCTTCACTGAATATTGGCTGAAAAATGGCTAAAAATTTAAGAATTAGCTGAAACTGAAGATTCAGCTAATTATGAAACGCTTTTTCACTGAATAATTGAGAGAAGATTCAACTAAGGTGGACTAGGTTAAGATTCTTGGAGATGATTCTCGTGACAGTATAGAAAATTGAAAACAATTTCCATAACCCGGATTAACAGATCGCAGATGGTATAGGTATACCTAAAGAGCTAGCACAACCAGGACGCCGACGACGAGTACACTGGGAAATCATCTCCGAGAACTCGAATCAAATTTTCTTCGAGATGACTTTGGTGATTGTTGGCAATTGCTGAGGCACGAAGCTAGACCTGGACAACCAGTTCGCCGATGACGGGTATACCCGGGGATCATCTCCAGGATCATCCCCGAAAACTCGAATAAAATTTTCTTCGAGGTGACGCGACGTTGGTAATTGCTGGCAATTGCTGAGGCACGAAGCTAGACCTGGACAACCAGGTCGCCGAGGACGGGGATATCCGGGGATCATCTCCAGGAGTTCGAGTGCAGAATCGCATGAAGTCACCTCAAAGAAATATTAATTTGAGTACTCGAAGATGACCCCCAGGTGTACCTGTCATCGGCGACCTGGTTGTCCAGGTCTGAATTCATACCCTCTTGTTTGCAAACGAACACCAAAATTACCTCAAAGAAAATTTGAGTCGCAGTCTTGGAGATGATCCCCGGGTATGCCCGTCGTTGGCGACCTGGTTTGCCTAGTCAGACTCTCCAATATATATGCCATCAGCGATATGCTAACCAGGGTCTGGAAGATTATTTTCTAGTTCCTACACCTTCATGAGAGCCATCTTCGCATGCCTATAAACGTATGTACCTATCCTGTACTCTGACTCTCTGTAAATGATTTAGAGCCACGCCCCAACAATTCTAATTATTACCTGAACCAAAGCTAAACTCACATAGGCCTGTTCAGTGAAAATTCAGTGAAGAATTTAGCTGAACGCTAATAAGGCCAGCTGAGCAATTGGCTAAGGCTCTTACCAGGGCCCGGAAATAACAAAACTCGCGATATTGTCGTACATGCCCTATCGCTCGCGAATCGAGTTACCTTTAGTCGCCCAGCTCCTCCTACCTATCAACACTCGTAACCTATACTTAATATTGCACTTTATACTTCTCGCAAATTATCTGAAACTAAGTAATATTCATCATGCCCTGGCACACCGCTATCGATATTCCAAAGTAACTAAATATTAATTATCCTTATCCGTATAAACTCCCTAAGAAATGTGCACCGGCACCCCACTATCAATATTTCAAACGTTCGC
Organism: Encarsia formosa; assembly: GCA_038277355.1. Lineage (NCBI taxonomy): Eukaryota > Metazoa > Arthropoda > Insecta > Hymenoptera > Aphelinidae > Encarsia > Encarsia formosa. Next base: position 49,760,343 of record CM076185.1, on the reverse strand, counting down.
GCCACCCCACTGGTGTAGACTACCTTGCGCCTGGTGTAACTTACCAACCTTCGCATTCCGCTCATAATAGATACTCCCCCCTAAATGAAAAATTTTGAATGCTAATGAAAAAATTTTTAAGGAAATAGATCTCAAAGATTTCCCGTGTTAACCTTAAAAAAAAAGAATTCCCCAAAAAAAAAGAATTTTTCACCTTTTCCCTTATTTATGGTGTGCCGCTTCTACGTTTTCGACAAATATACACTCACTCTTCCCTCCCTCGCAATGATAGATAAAGCGTACCTTTTTTTTTTTTAAAAAAGGACGCTTTATCTAAACTTATTGCACTTAAGTTTCTTTCGATTTCTTTCTACTCATTTGCATTTCTCTTTACAAAATACTCACTCTCTTTCTCACACGTACTACCCTATCTAAACTGGGAACGCACAAAGATATCCAGGATTCCCAGGAAAACCCAGAAAACCGGACTAGATATCTTAATTTTATTACATCGAGATTACAATGAGTTTTTCGCTTCTCTTTTTTTTGTATTAATATTCAAGTATTCCTTGTATATCTGTAACTTAAGAAAAAAAAATTAATTAATTACTCTACCTTCGATCGTGTCTTAGAAAGTTATATTCTATTATGGATACGGGAAAGGATTTTGATGGAATTTTTTGACATAAAATTTACCCAATTTTCGATGCTGCATCCGTGACATAAAAAAAAATCTCGCGTTTATTCATTCAACCTCCCAAGTCAGAAAATTAGTTGATCACACCCAAAAAAAATTAACATCCCATACCTTCCTATCCATTTCAAAACCCAGAACTACAAAAGAATTCATTTTATTTCATAAAAAAAAAAACGATAATTAACCCTTAAATGACACACCCAAATCCAGAACTGCCACACTGACAGTTATGTGGGGTCTTTTGGACCCCGTGTGGCCTTTAAGGGTTAAGAATAGTTATATTTAAATATTTGTTTTTTTTTGTAATTAAATGTTATCCTCGCTTTACAAATGCCTGCACCTCTATCATCATGATTGTTAGCAGAAAAAAGAACCTGTTGATTTTATGCATTAATTCGTTATTTTTTCTTTCTATTTAAAAAAAATATCAGACTAAATTTACACTTGTGTCAATAAAATCAAAACATTTCAATGTGTATATAAAAATTTTATTTAAAGAAATAGTAAGTTTTGCAATGAATTTTTTTTTCAAAGTCTATATCGCAATCCCAACTTATTTTTTAATCTGACTCCGCTCCCACTTAATTGGTATATTTCCGACTGTATTAAAAAATTAAAAAAAAACATTTCAATTCTTTCAAAATATTTCCTCTCGCGAATTAACCCAGTCAAGAATAATATATCGTTTTCTCTCAATCTATCTATTTATTTTACTTTATTTTTACTTCAATTTTTCAATGCGATTAATTAATTTTTTAACAAAAAAAAAATTGAATTTTTCTTTTTCCAAATAAAATGGTATTTGTAACTAAAATAAATTTATTCTAGCTTTTTTTATTTGTTAATTGAATAAAATAATTTTATCCAAACTTATTCTTATTTTATTGATTAAAATAATTAACTTACTACATTTATTTACTGATTTTAAATTCTAATATAATATCTTAATTATTTTTACCTCGAGAGGAGAAAAAAAAAATCTTCATTTATTCATACACTTATTGTTAAAAGTAATTAACAATTTTACAAATTTCCTTCCCTCTTCCCACTTTCTCGAATTAAAAATTTTAACACAATAAAAGTTTCACGACCCTTGCTTTTACTATCCTTCTTTCTGCCCAAGTTTTCTTCCTGATGTTTTCTGTCCACGCTCTAACTACCTACTGAATAACGTACTTTGCTTCTCCCCCTTTAGTAAGATTCTTTTTATCAGTTTTACTCGCTCTCCATCATTTTTCACTTAAGACTAAGAGTAATTATCCCGAAATCTAATATTTTTACCGTCATAAAAAGAAAATCAACAACTCAACTTATCTAGTTACTTTATATCAATCGTACGTGCTTTTTCATTATATAGTAAAGTAAATAACCGCCCCTCTTTTATTCTTACGTATCAGTTATTTCATTACTGCCTCTCTGATTACTCTAATATGAAAAAAAATATGTGAAGAGAAAAAAAAATGGTCGTTTAGTCTATCAATGGAGTTATTTGACTGAATGCTATTTTAAGTTTATCTTGGTGCACTACTTTTTCTTTCCCGTCCCCAATATCGATCAGTGCCGTGTTATTATTAAAAACTTTCTTAATAAGAAATGGTCCCTTCCAAAAGTCTGAAAATTTAGATTCGCGTGGTTCTACCAATAAATAAACCATTTGGTTAGGTTCAAAAGTTTTAACATTTAATTTTCGATCGTAAAATTTTTTAGATCTTGCTTTTGCTAGCTTAATTCTGTCGCGCGCTTTCGAAACCATTTCGCTCATTCTTCCTATTATTTCATTCAGGATCTTGTCATAAGATTTAATTTCGCGTCCTTCGTAAAAATCAGTCGGTAGCTTGGCTTCCCGACCGTAAATTAAGGTAAATGGAGCAAATCCCGTTGAAGAATGGACCGAAGTATTCATCGCGAATGCTGCATATGGCAACATTTCGCACCAATTATCGTCCGTTATAATATAGCGTAGCATTTCTATGACTACGAAATGACTTCTTTCACAAATTCCGAGACTAGACGCGTGATATGCCGAGGATTTAATTTTTTTAATATTAAAAAGTCTTGCAAATTCTGCCATTATTCTCGACAGTTAGTTCGCTTCCTGATCGCTATGCAAAACGTCTATCGTACCGTATAAACAAATATATTTTTTCGCCAAAGCTTTCGCAATTGTCGGAGCCGTAGTCTCTCTCAAACTAATGTATCCACAATATTTCGACAATGTTCAAATCCATGATAAAATATATTTATTCCCTAATCGAGATTCCCGCAGAGGACGGACTATATCTATTTGTATATGACTTAACACGCTTTCTGGTACCGGAAATAAATACATCGGTTGTTTGGTTTTTTTCCTTACGCATTTTATTCTTTGACACTCGTCACAGGTTTTCAATAAATTTGCTATTTGCTCTTTCATGCCCGACCACCAATAATTTTGTCGCACCCTATTGTAAGTTTGTGCTCCACCCGGGTGTCCCGATTCAAGCGATTTGTGCATTTCCGAGATTATCCCGTCCCGCGCTTCCTTAACCGGAATTTTAATATTTGCCGAACACACTGCTAAGTCGATTTTTTTTGTGTCAATGTACGTTTTTAGTCCTGTAAGTATCATTTCAAATTTCCCCAACTTACCACTCTTGCTAAAACTTATACTTTTTACTTTTTTCTTTTCTAACATAGCATTCAAAACAGATAACGATTTGTAAAATTTTTCTTTATTTATTTGTTCGTATTAATGTTCTTTCGCGAAAAGATTAAAAATGAATCTATTTTTAAATTTTGTAACTATTATTTCCCCGACTTTGGGATTATTTTTTAATATTTGCTCTCTATTTACCCGTATTTTATTAAATCCGCGGTCACGACATTTTTTTCGCTAAAATCGCATGCACAGATATGTAAAATGTTATCTTTTTGTTTAAAAAGTGGGTTTCGGCTAAAAAGAACTCCGTCTATCTTTACTAAGCAAATTTTCCTCGGTCTTAATTCATCGTTATGAAATAAATCGTTAATGTCATACGGTAAAAGTTTATCAATATTAATCATTTTTGTATTTGCATCGATCTCACGGGTTAATACCTGATTCACTACGTTTCGATTTTCCTCGCGATTTTCCTCTCTAAATTTGTCAGTATGTGAAAAAGAATTTAAATTTATTAATGGGTTAATTAATAACATGCTGTCCCTGAGCGATAAAATATTCCTCCACGAAAATTCGTTATCTATCGAAGTTTTATCTGAAAAAATTTTCCTCTCCTTTCGCGGTTCCCAAATTTTAAATCGACGGCCCAAGCGTGAGGAGTTTCTCCGTGCAATCACTAGATTGCCCCGGTCACCTGACAGCACATCACTGTACCCGCTATTACTTTGAAGATCTCGATCCCGGCCATCCATCTCTCTCTGTTTCTCAGCATTCATTCTCATTTCCGTCATTAAAGACTTCAAATTTCGAATTTTCTCGACTTCCTCAGTTGCAGACATACTAAGCTTTCCATATATCACTGTTTCATCAGCGATAAAAATTTCCCCTGGCCAGAGGTTTTTTCCTACATTCGGGATCAGACCTCCATACTTATCGCCCTTACTTAGGAAATTTTTTTCCAAAGAACGAGCTTCATAGCGTTGGCTTTCAATGTTTTGGCTCTCGACGCTTGAACTAAATTTTTTCATGACACAAACGTTTTCATGGGAAGCCCTCCCCTCCGAATTTTCGCCTTCCCCGCCGGCGCCTAACGGGCTCGTGCTACTTACCATAAACTCATTTATTTTCCCCCGTAATAGCCCAGCGGGTACCGAAAAATATGACTCCTTTGCTTCAAATTCATTTGAGAGTCCACATACATTGATTGAATCATCTGCGTACAGATGGAACTCCTCCGCCTGGTCATTACCGTTAACCTTCTCGCATTCTCTTTCCAACTCACATAAAAAAATGTCATAACTATCGATAAAAATTTCTTCCTGCCCTTTTACTTCTTCCGAATTTAAATCTTCCTCAAAAATATCGTTAACTACTTCAATCATAGTTTCGTTATCTCCGGTTAATTTAGACAGTTCAGACTTGATTTTATTAAATTCAAAAAATTGCGTTTCTAAATTAATTACCTTTGTTGATTTACCAATTAATCTTTCCCACTTATTAGCGTCCCTCACCTCACTATTTATTAAATTTTTGCCATCGTCCGTTCCCACCGGGTATCTACTTAAACCGTCAGCTATCCCATTCTCCTTTCCTTTTCGGTAATACAGTTTAAATTCAAAATCTGATAATTTTAATTTCCACCTTAATAATTTAGACGTTGGATCTTTAAAATTGTTCATGTATATAATCGGTTTATGATCTGTGTAAATGTCAAATTCCGCGTGATATAAATACGTTTTAAAGTATAAAACTGAATATAAAATTGCTAACAACTCGATTTCACTAGTGCTGTATCTCTGCTCCACTCTACTTAAAACCCGCGACGCGTAAGCTACCGGGTGCTCCTTATCAACTTCGAAAACTTGCGCTAAACCCCCCCTCCCCCAATCGCGTACGCGCTAGCGTCCGTCATCAAAATAAATCTCCGATTCAGATCTGGAAAACGCAAAACAGGACTTTCTATAAGTTTATTTTTTAACGCCTCAAATGCTAAATTATGTTCTTCCCGCCATTCAAATTTTGTATTTTTTCTTAACAAGTCGGTCAATGGTTTTGCTATTTTAGCGAATTGAAAGATAAATCTCCTATAATAAGATACTATTCCTAAAAACGATTTTATTGCTTTCTGATTTGTGGGTGGTTTAAGTGCTGTGATATCTATGTATGTTTTATCATCTACTTGTAACCCGTGCTTCGAAATTTTATGCCCCAAAAATTTAACTTCCTCTTTTAAAAATACTGATTTTTCCGGCTCAAGCGTTACGTTATTCTCTTTTAATCTTTCAAACAGAGCTTTCAATATTTCTATTAATTCTTCCAATGTTTTGGCAAACGCAATTACATCGTCCATAAAACTTAAAATTCCCTTTAACCCTTTTAGCAATTTCCTTCAATTTCATAAAACAACCCGGCGCGTTTTTCAGTCCCATGTCTAGTCTACACAGTTCGTAGTGGTTGTCTTCCGAGCTAAACCCGGTTTTCCCTGCCGTGCTATCCACGAGTTTTATTTGGTAAAAACCTTGAGCTAGATCAAACACGCTATATACCTGACTACCATGCAAACTATCTAACAAACTATTTATATTTGGGGTAGGCTGAATTTGTAATACTGTCATAGAATTTAGCTGTCTGTAATCTAAAACTAAACGGTGATCGACAACCCCGTTTTCTCTCTTTTTTTTCGGTGCGTTATACGCGCTATCACTTTCTCGAATAATTCCGTTTTTTAACATGATTTCTATCTTATTTTTAACTACCTCCCTAAGCGCGTAAGGTTGCTGAAATTGCTTTACATATACCGGTGTATCCGTGGTGGTAATTATTTCATGCTCAACCCCCTTAAGGGGGGGGGGGGGGTAGGGTCTGGCAATTTTTGAAAAATCGAATTTTTTTTTTTTCTTATAGTAAAACATTTCAAGAATGCTGTGTTAAAATTTCTAAGGGTTTGGAGCAAAACTCACAAAGTTACAGAGTTTTAAGTCTGGGGCCTTCGAGCGGAGCAGGTCGAGGCAGCTGCCCCTCCCCGCATGCTCTACCCTGAAGGCCCCTGCTAAGTCGGTCTTTGTAATCCCCTAAGACCCTTTTGTAAAAAGGGAGGGGCAGTGAACCCAGGTAGAGTATAAGGCGGTTCTAAAGGTCTGTGTGGAAAAAAAGACGTGTCAGTTTGACGGTGTTCGTTCACCAGAGCGGTCCGATTATTTTTCTTCTTATATTTCCGATTCGGTTTTTTTGATTTTAAAATGGTTAGAACAAGTAAAGTGTCGAGAGAAACGCGTAAAACTGAAGGAAAAATACTTGGAAAACCAAAAAAAAGACCCAATCCGTTTAAAAATAATGACGTGCAGACAAAAAGTGCGTCAGCTAAAAAAATTCGGCTAAGTTCTCAACCATCTGTGCCAGTGGATACCGAAATACATTATCGTATAGTTGACTTTCTGCAAGTGCTTACAACACTTTCATGCTAAATTGCAAAGTGTGCAACGGTAATGTTGAGTTCAAGTCGTGTAAGCCAGTAGGTTTAGCTTTCGATCTTCAAGTCAAGTGTGAACGCTGCGAAAATCGATACATTCCGTCAAGCAAAAAAAACGGAAGCAGATTTGAAATAAATTCTCGGTTTGCCCTTGTGATGAGGATTCTGGGTTTAGAACTTGCAGGATGCAATAAGTTCTGCGGTTTAATGGACTTATCAAGCAGTTTTTTGTGCAAAACTACTTATAATAATTGCATTAACAGCATATGCTCCGCAGTCCAATCAGTTACGGATAAAATTATGGCTTCTGCCGCTGAAGAAGAAAAGCAAGCGACGTCACATTATAAAACATCGTCTGCTGGCTGCAACATAGTAGAGATTGCAGCAAATATAGCTGCATGTACTTTTAATAAAGGAAATACAGCTTTATTAATGATTCTTCAATCAGCAGGAGTTGGTACTGGATGCAGCGCCCATGAGTACGCGAGGCTGGCGGACGAAACTCGCATAATGAAAGCCGACTCCGAAAGCGCCGCTCAAACCAAAGAAGGTAGAATTCGGCGAAGACAAGGACAAAAAGATGCCCTGGACATTGCTGAAGCTGCTGGTGACTTACTTTATGGAGCTGGAATAGATGATTCAGTGTAAGTTGTAAGTCAAATAGTTTTTCTTCACTTTTTTCGTACCGAAAACTTCAAACGCGTTTTTCTCGAAACACTATTTTTCAAAGTCGGTGAAAGTTCTCATTTGAAAACTACTACACCGATATTTCTAGAATTAAACATACGTCTTTAATGCATAAAAAACCCGCCCCCTAGTGAGTTACTTTTTTTTTTTTTTTTTTTTTTTGGCCGAGTTTCAGCCATAAAATGGCCGGTTTTGGTGACCAAAAAACAGTGTTTTGGCTTCAAAACGTCGCCAAAACTTCAAAATTGAAAAAAAATGAAATTGATCCTACTAGGGGGCGAGAAAAACTAATATATTAACTAAATCTACTTTATTTTTTGATTTCAGATGAACCGTTCGCGAGTTACAGCCTTCACTGCAACTCATCTTTTTTTCGAAGCGCCTTGTTTGGTTGGCTCCCATTGCCTCAATTTTTAATATTTTGATCTGAAATTTTGACAGAATGTTCTTTGAATGTTGTATGATATGTATATAAATTCTTATTAAATTATAATAAACAGGAGCTTCACTATAAATCATCGAAAAATCATCATTTTTTGACCGCTCAGACCCTACCCCCCCCCCTTAATGCAGCCCAATGTGTCCCCCGGTAAAAAAAATTGCATAGAATATTTATTGATTAAATTTGTTATTTCAAACTTATATTTATCGTTTTTTATATTTTCGAGATTTATTATTTCAAGCAACCTTGCTAACCTTGAGTTACTCCCCCGCTCTTTCAGTATGCTATCATAAACTTCAACTGCCGGCACCGTTAATTCTATGTCTTTGTCTCCGTTATTTATCGCGTAAACTGAGCACTTTTTATTTTTAACCGATGTAAATGAGTCCCCTAACTCGATATCTGGTCCGGCGTTTATTCTTTGAATGTATCCATTTTCGAGATTATCATTTGTCGTATTTAGTGTCACCCATGTTTTTGATTTTGCGGCTAAAAATATTTTCCTCGCGACCGGGACGTTACTAAATTTAAATTTGTTATTTTTTACTTTAAAAAATCCTTCCAAAAAATCTAACTTTCCCCCATGTTTTTGAAATAAAGTGACTCCCAAAATCACGTCCACCCGAAGTGGAAATTTCTCCCCAACTAAATGTAAAATGCAATCAATTTCATTCAATTTTATTAAAAAGTACCCTTTAGTTTTTACCGTTTTTCATTAATACCTGTCAATTGAACTATATAATTTCTATTAATTCATACGCCCCTTTTTACTTTATTTTCTTTTATAAGATTTATTTCTGACCCCGTATCTAATAGTGCAACAAACGACCCTCCTTTTATTTTGTTATTGTTTTCTATCGTAATTGTCAGGCAATCACTTTCTCTCTCTATCATTAAAACAACGCGTTTTTCGATTTCCGGACGACTTAGTTCATCGCATACCCTGGTGCGTCCTTGCACAGGGCATACTATTCGTTTATTGGAACCTGTATTTTTATAGATTTATTGCGAAAGTCTTCCTGTATTTTTTCTTTCATGCAGTACTGTGCAGTATGCCCCCTTATTTTACATTTATCGCACTTCAGCGCGAATAGTTTACAGTTCGCGATAACATGATTTTTTAGTTGGCAGAAATCACAAATTTTTCATTCACAATCTATATCCTCATGCCCCATATGACCGCATTTTCCGCATTTAACTTTATTTTCTTCCTTTACTTCCTTCCGATTTTTAAAAATTCGCGCAATATGTCCCAATTCCCCGCAATTATAGCATTTATATTTGTTATATTTGTTTTTTGTTCTATCTTAACCGGCGTTTTCCCCTGTTCGTTGCAGTGCCGTGCGATGTGCCCCATGCGACCGCAGTTGTAACATTTTATGTCGCTTCTCGGTTTTCTTTCGCTAGCTTCCCCCTCGACCTTGAATAGTTCTCTAAGCGCTGGCTTTTCATTGATATTTTTAAAAATAGCGTTATTTTCTGAAACGCGCTTCTCAATATATTGTGCCCTATCAATCGCCTCTTCTAAGTTTTCGATTTTTTCCGTAATTAGTTTTCCGTTAATTTCTGGCTTTAATCCTCTAATAAAGCATTCGACCACTTGCCTCTTTATTACTCCATCCATCGAATTGTTTTCTCCAAACGATTTCCTCGCGCCTGAATTTAGGTTATTTAAGTAACCCTTAACCCGAAGCCCCCAATCGACCGTGCTTTCGATGTCTTTCTGTGCAATAGAACCCATTTCTAACCCTACCGAGTAATAATCATTTTTACTATCGAAGGCTCTTTCTAAATCCACGATTAACTCTTCCAAATTTTTGTATTTCTTTTCCTTCACTACTCGTCTAGCTACCCCTTTTATTTTTGACACAACGAATTTTATCATAATTAATTTTTCCGCCGGATTTACTAGCTCAAAAAGCGATCTACAATCGTGCGCGAAATCATTTAGCCCAATGTTCGACCCGTCATATTCCGGTAGCAATTTTACCGCCTCGGATCTTGATAGCGTTCTGCATGCAGACTGTAGCATATTCCCGTCTGTCACCGCGTTGATTATTCCCGAATTGGTCGAAGATTGGATATCGTTATTAATGTCCGGAGTATTTATATCTAAAAATCTATCCATATGGTGTTGATTATTTATATCACGGGTTGTAGAAGTGCTTGCGCTATTTGTCCTGCTTTTGCTTACGCGTGTTCTCGGCATTTTATCGGTATTATTAAAATTTTTTTTTTTCAATAAAAGGAAATTATTTTTATATATTTTTTTATTTCGAAAAAAATCTTTTCGCGCTAGGAAAGTCGTTTACGAGATTATTTATTATTACACTAACTGCTTTTATATATCCCGCACAGAGTCCTTTATGATAACTTACAACGATAGAATTTTTTAGTTTGATTAATAGTTTCAGTAACCTGTTTAAGTCGTTTGCTAGGCAAAATTCTAATTTTTCGATCTCCCACTTAGCAATTAGTTCACGATTTATAAATTTTTTGTATAGTCTAATTGCAAATGAAGTTTTATCGATATTTCTAAGTTTATTAATTAAGTTGACAAATTTCTTTCGGCAGATTTCATTTGTAATTACCGCCTCAACTACGTCCTCCTGCCACGATTCGAACCTTTTTGTTATTTTTTCTATCAGATTTAAATAACTTTTCCAAATTATTATGATTTTCTGGCCTCTCGTTTTTTCGTTCATTTACACTAGCGATCAGCAATAGTAACAGAAAAGTTCAAAAGGAGCAAAAGAGAAAGAGAGAAAAAAGAATGACATAAGAAGGACAAACACCAAAAAAATCGTGTATATTATCCTCCAAGGCTTCACTTCCCCCTCGCTTTAAGGCAAAACCCCTAAAATACACCTCTACTGTAAACTACCTTAAATCTACGTTTTCGATAATATATACTTAAATCGCACGTTGTGTTGACCTTCCGTATAATTTTCATACTAACTAGTATAGCAATTGGAAAATAATTTATTCATAGACCCAGGTAAAATACAATTTTCAATTATAAATCAGTTTTTTTTTCTCTTTAAACAAAAGACGAATTTCCCGTCCAGAGACAATTAAAAAAAATTCTATTGAAACAAAAGATGGCTTTCCAATTACTTTACTTAACAATTAATAAAATTTCTTAGATTATAAATTCTTTTCTACTCAACACTTCTGCTACAATCCTTGTTTTCGTTACCGCCTGTTAACGTGACTGCTTCTCCCTTCACTGACTCCAATGTTCTCCCTTTGCTCGACGTCTCCTTCTTACAGCGACTCCAGGAACAGGTGTATTTCCCCTCGGTGCGCAATTGCTGCGATGCCCACGGTGACACGAGAGTATGTGGTGCCAACCATAAACTCGTGTTGTATTTTATTTTTTTTTTTTTTTTAGAAAGTGCCTTCTTAGTTATTTGCAATTTTCAAAAAAAAGTTTATTATTTTTTTTTCACTGAATTAATTATAGTTTTTTTTTTTTTTTTTTTTTTTTAATCACAATCACCACGCGAACACCGCTGCCACCACTGTTATGATTGGTTCTCGCGTCTCCTGACAACCAACCCGCGTTCGCCGTTTCACCTGAAGCTGGTGTACTTCGCTCCAACGGACTACAGTGTGGGAGCACCTTGCTCCGCGCTGTACCGATGCACCTGCTGCACGGCGGCTCGCATGCGAGCGCTCCTGCCACTGCCGCTGTAAGTTCTGCGAAGACCGGAACTCCAAGCTATGTTTTAAGGGTTCGGGTGTCCTTGAGAACTAGGAGAGGATGGGTTAGTCGCGTTGAGGGTGATTAAATGATTCACAACACAAAGTCAATTTAGGCTTCACACTAAGTATTTTTATTAGCCTTTCCCTAACTACTGACAAAGCTGGGCACTTAGCTAACTCGAAATACAATGCACTACCGACAAGTTGCTCCGCTAACTAAGTCGGAAAAGAATCGGAATGAATCTACTCGAATGAACGAATGAATTAATAATAATCCCGTAGCGTGGCTCGCACTCCTCTTTTATAGCACCTTGACGAAGCGATAAGTCTCCCTTCCAGTAGACCTACCCCTTCGCCCCCTCGATCGGAGATCAAATCCATTATCTTGTAATTAATTCCCCTGGAAATAACAAAACTCGCGATATTGTCGTACGTGCCCTATCGCTCGCGAATTGAGTTACCTTTAGTCGCCCAGCTCCTCCTACTTATCAACACTCGTAACCCATACTTAATATCGCACTTCATACTTCTCGCAAATTATCCGAAACTAAGTAATATTCATCATGCCCTGGCACACCGCTATCGATATTCCAAAGTAACTAAATATTAATTATCCTTATCCGTATAAACTCCCTAAGAAATGTGCACCGGCACCCCACTATCAATATTTCAAACGTTCGCGCCGCCCCGCCGGTGTAGAATACCTTGCGCCTGGTGTAACTTACCAACCTTCGCATTCCGCTGATAACATTACACTCAAGGTTTTGACTTCAGACGCATGCCGCCTAAATTCGTTCGAAGTCAATCCCGTCCGCCAGACCGGTTCATCCGGGCTGAGAATCGGAACTGTTCAGTGCTACCTAGACACTGGTTTGTTCTGTCTCATACCATGGGTTGATTTGGTCAAATTTTTTTCCGTGTACTATGAGACAAATGTAGTAGACAGTATCTCTTATTCGGATTATTATAAAAAATGAAAAAAAAAAAACAAAAAAACAAAACAGTTTTGTTTAAAACCTTTACAAAAGACGTTATGGAATTTTGTTTGCAACTGCTACTTTTTATTTGACTTAAAATATATCGACAATTTTTCAGAAATATTTTTCCCGCATATTTATTCTTATAATTTACAATGAAAACAACTTAAGTGAACACAAAATTTCTACTTTTATTAACTTGTACAATTACTTTTACCGAAAAAGCAATTTCTAAAAGTCAGGGTGAGTACAGGCATTATGCCCCGTCTACACTGGCGGTTCAACCGCGTCTCGGCTTAACTTTTTTTAAAGAATTTTTCTATGTTGCCATCGGAATTGAAGTTCAGGATGTAAACATCTTAATCTTATAAATTATTTCATATTTTTACAGTACAAATTAATCCTTTAATCCAACGGAAACATTGAAAAATTCTTTAAACAAAGTTAAGCCGAGACGCGGTTGAACCGCCGGTGTAGACGGGGCATTAGAAAATCGCCTGCGTCGAGGTCGGGCGGAACAAGCTCATATCATATTTCATTTCCTAGAGCGCATCGCTCTCCTTTATAGTGCTCGCAAATTGACCCGCCAGGCTTTATAACTTCACACAGCGGATTATGGGGAAATGTTAAAAATTATTATTCACGTACCGTACATCTTCAAACAAACAATATATCTAGAAAAATTCTATTTTTTAATTCAACACCCGAGAAGTCGGAAACTGCCGAATATATATTTTAATAAAATTTTAGCGTCACAGTCTTCAACTCATTACGTTTCTAAAAATTTCGGTTCGGATATTATAAAAGTGTTTTGGAGTCGTTTAATCAACTAATAAAAAACATAAATGCACTACTGTAGTTTTATCAATCTTTAAATGTATTGTAATTTTTTTTTTACGTGGTTAAAATTCAACAATAAATAAAATGACTGATTTATATCTTAAGAAGGTATTAAAAACTAGATTGAAAAATCGTCGATTTCTTAAATCTATGGCTTGTAATATGATGCTAGCTGTCGTAAAGTTGTTATGGACATTCGTTCGCGCCGTAACTTTGTAAATCCAACTTTCAAAATAATTTAAATTCTCAATACGGTTTTTGATATATTTTTATTTTTATGTCGAGCGACACCTGCAGCAAATAACGAAAATGCATGAGCAATTAAGACGAATCATCGTAGCCGGACAAAAGGAAGAACCGGCACCGGGACTAATTCTCCCCGAATTCGTGACGCAAATACATAATGAAATCCGGCAAACGATAAAAGGTCTAGACTAGCCGATAAGTGAAAAACACTGGCGAGTAAATGAGACCGCAAAGATCCCAAGAGTGAACCTAATTCATGATCAACAACGACTGCTGGTGTACTTACATCTGCAGCTAACAGACCAACAAAGTATAGGTTGCATCGACTCCACCCTCTAGAAACGCAACAGAGGTTAAGTCATAAAGTCAATGGAACAGCCTATGTGAAACCCAGACATCAGTATCTGAGAATAAGCGAAGATCTGATACAATATTTCATGTTTGACCAGGAGGAAATCCTGGAATGCAAGGACCTAAGTGATGGATATTTGTGTGACTCGAAAATGGGAATTTGGGAAATCTCCCAAGCACCCATTTGTGAGGTCGTGTAGTTTGTCCAACCAACACCTGAGTCGTTTAAATTATGTAATGTAAGGTTCCATCCTTACACCCATGACCAATGGGATTATTTGAGAGCAGAAGGATCTTGGCTTTACTCCGTGGCTAGCGAAGAGGCCGTCCAGATCCTCTGTCCTCAAAACGCCACTACAGTGGCAGTAAAAGATCTGGGAATTTGAAAAATAGCGCCCAGTTGTGTGAGAAGAGCAAAGGAGATCACCTTGCCGAATCCCACAAAATACACACAAAAAGAAGAATATCATTATCGACCGGGAGTGAACCTTACCCTAACCACACTGTACCCCGAAATACGTAAGCATGCAGTCCTGCTAAGTCAAATACGCTGGGGAAAAAGAGAACAAAAGATAGGAGCAGGACAACTTCAACCAGGACGTCCACCTTATAAGCCCATAACCTGGAGAACCACCCTACCTCCCAGAAACCCTAGACCTACATTACACCTAAATTCACCAGGGACGGTGAATATTTCAGGAAGGGGGTACTGTTATGTGACATATTCTACTTATATTTATAATGCACATACAGCATTATAAATGTAAGTGAAATGGGTCGATGACACAAAAGAAAAATGCACGCGTTGCATTCTTGCCAGCGAGGCAACGCCCGGGCAAGACTGCAGCAGTGCTGCCAGTCATAGTTAGAGTTGAATCGCGTAAAGACGAATTGATCCTTTGTTGGATCAATTGTCCTGTAAGTAGTAAGGTTAAATACGTAAGTCAGCGCGTGACAGTTTCACTCCTTTGTCGGAAAAACTGTATTATAATTAAGTTTAAGTGTTTATCGTTTATGTGCGCGTCGTATAGCATGGTAGCCAAGAAAAGATGTATTAAGTTGTACCGAACAAGGACTTAAATAAATAACGTGTGAACAGCGAACCCTCGTTGTAATTATTTCACTTTCCACCCTGCAGCTGACGTGGAACTAGGACGCCGGAGCCTTCATCAAATAAGGTACAGTTCCATACAATTTATCAATAACGTAGGTACTAGTAAAGAATACTTCTTTCCTTCCGTCGACGTACGAGTGGGGACCGCGATCCCCCGGTATCTTTCCCTTCTGGGCTGTTGGAATAGGGATAACGTTAGGTGTCCGCCAACACCTAACATTTTCAATCAATATACTCAATCACTCAAAGGAAAAACTTTTACAATATACAAATGTAGTTAATAAATTTATTCTTACCCATATTTTAATTTGAAATGTTATTTTTTTTAAAACTGCTATTTTAAGTCATTTTATGATTTTTGATAGACTGTAAAAAAATTTTATTAACTTTCAGGCTTATAATTTCCCCCCCCCCCTATTTTTCTTTTATGATCAAGTTTGAAGAAAAAAATTTTCAAGTTGTTATATATAAAATTGTTCAAACCACAGCCAAAAAACGTATTTTTTTTATCTTCGAAAAATCACCGATGTTTCATTATTTAACTCTATTTTACGATTGAATGCATCTTTTTTTTTATTTTCAGGGTCAAAATTAAATAAAAACTCATTTTTTATGTATTTACAATTTATTTATTAGAAACAATTGAAAATTTTTTTTTAAATATTATAAAACCCATCTGTTTTTCAGAATTTTTAATACTTTTAAAATTTAAGAAAATTACTTTGTTTTTTGAATAATTTTGTTTGAACGGATAAAAAAAAGGCTTTGATAAGAATATCCAATTTAGACATAACAAATATCATTTGAATTAAATAGTTTTTGAGTTAATCAGTACTTTGTAGCTCCTCCTTTGGCATTGTAGCAAGCTTTCACTCTTCTAACCATCGAATCTGCAAGCTTCTGACAGTAACTTGGGCTTAAACTTTGCCAGGCTGCAGCAATCTCCAGTTTTAAATCTTCTATATTTCTCAACTTTTTATCCTTGATCATTCTTCTGATCCCAAGCGTTGTCGATAATGCTAAGATCAGGTGAACGGGCGGGCCACGTCAATAGTGGAATTTTTTTATTTGTCAACCATTTCATTGTTCTTTTAGACTTATGACAAGGAGCATTATCCTGCTGGTACAACCAATTTTTTCGTCTTCCGAAAACCTTTTTCTTGGATGGGAGCATGTAGTTTCTCATAATACGAATATATTTATCACTGTCCACTGTTCCATTAATAAAATGTAATTCACCTTTAAAACGAGGAAATTCCACTATTGATGTGGTCCGCCCGTTCACCTGATCTTACCATTATCGAAAATTCTTGGGATCAGATCAAAAGAATAATCAAGGATAAAAAGTTGAGAAACATAGAAGATTTAAAACTGGAGAGTGCTGCAGCCTGGCAAACTTTAAGCCCAAGTTACTGTCAGAAGCTTGCAGATTCGATGGTTAGAAGAGTGAAAGCTTGCTACAATGCCAAAGGAGGAGCCACAAAGTACTGATTAACTCAAAAACTATTTAATTCAAATGATATTTGTTATGTCTAAATTGAATATTCTTATCAAAGCTTTTTTTTTATCCGTTCAAACAAAATTATTCAAAAAACAAAGTAATTTTCTTAAATTTTAAAAGTATTAAAAATTCTGAAAAACAGATGGGTTTTATAATATTTTAAAAAAAATTTTCAATTGTTTCTAATAAATAAATTGTAAATACATAAAAAATGAATTTTTATTTAATTTTGACCCTGAAAATAAAAAAAAAGATGAATTCAATCGTAAAATAGGGTTAAATAATGAAACATCGGTGATTTTTCGAAGATAAAAAAAATACGTTTTTTGGCTGTGGTTTGAACAATTTTATATATAACAACTTGAAAATTTTTTTCTTCAAACTTGATCATAAAAGAAAAATAGGGGGGGGGGGGGGGGAAATTATAAGCCTGAAAGTTAATAAAATTTTTTTACAGTCTATCAAAAATCATAAAATGACTTAAAATAGCAGTTTTTAAAAAAATAACATTTAAAACTAAAATATGGGTAAGAATAAATTTATAAACTAAATTTGTATATTTTAAATGTTTTTCCCTTGAGTAATTGATTATATTGATTGAAAAAAACTATAAGAGATGACTTAATTAAAGTTTTGGATGCTTGCGGCCACTTACAAACTCAAAAATCACATAATAAATAGATAACATTTGGGGGTGGCCTAAACTTTTGAGCACTACTGTATTCTATAAAGCAATGAATAGTTTCTGACTTACTTCTTATGCAAAAAATTCTGGTACATTTACTGTAATCATCAACAAATGTCAAAAAATATTTCTCCCCATTATAACCTAAAGTTTTATGGGGTCCATTCAAATCTGTATGGATTAATTCAAGAATTTCAGAGGAAGTTGTTGCATCATTTTCGAAAGGAACATTTGCCATTTTACTTTTTATGCAATTAGCACATTTCATAACAATTTTTTCTAAATTTTCTGGTAACCTATCTAGTAATCTAAAATTTACTAATTTATTTAAATAATTGAAATTTACATGCCCCAAGGCTCTATGCCATTTTTCCTTTTGAGTTAATTTTACTGCATTAGTGTAAGTGCCTTCATTAATAAATTTATTTTCTA
This sequence comes from Encarsia formosa, assembly GCA_038277355.1. Lineage (NCBI taxonomy): Eukaryota > Metazoa > Arthropoda > Insecta > Hymenoptera > Aphelinidae > Encarsia > Encarsia formosa. The sequence goes on along the minus strand of CM076185.1, from coordinate 49,742,577 downwards.
TAAAACTTTTTAAATAATAAAGATCATTAATAGCATATGCAACTGTAATTAATTGTTGTTTTTTAGCATATATTTCAATATAATCATCACTAGAATAAAGAATCGAATTTTTAGCAATTTGATGATAACTTAACAAATTTTTTTTAATACCTTTAACATAAAATACGTTTTTTTATTCAATCAATTTTTTACCATAACAGCTTTCAAAATAAGCTTTCATGTTACCTTTCTTTGTTGCTTTAATACAATCACCATTTGGCAAGTTTACTTGGATCGGGTTATCTAAATTTACAGAATGACTAAAATATTTATCAGAATTTACAACATGATGTGGACAACCACTATCTAACAACCAATTTAATTTATTATAATTATCATTAGGATTATCACAATTGTTTACCTTTACCTCATTTATCTTGTTTATATTGAATTCTGTAAACCATGCTGCAAAAGAGTTGTCGTCGCTCTAGTTATCTGTTGGCTCAGCTCTATGTTGATTGTTACCTCTGCCTCTACTTTGGCCTCTGAAGTTGTTGCCTCTGTAGTTGCCTCGTTGAGAACCACTTTGCCCTCTGTAGTGCTGTTGCTGATAAGCACCTCTGCCTCGTTCACTGCCATGTTGACCAAATTGTCCATATTTATTTTGTTTGCAATGTTTTTGCAAATGTCCAGGTTTGTTGCAGTTGTAACAGACTCCTTTTACTTTAGTATTAAAGGTACTCACATTTGTTTTATTTTCACTTTGTTCACTTGATTTGAAACTTTTTTCTTTTATTTTTGATTTTACATAGTCCACAGTCCTTTGTTGTTCTGGCATTAAGTCCAGATAATCACCAATATAGCTATAATTGCTTGGTAAAGCATTTAGCATGTGTCTTAATTTTTCTGACTCTGACAATGTTCCACCAGCAGTTGTATAATGATTGCACGCTGTTTCAAATTTTACAAAAAATTCTTCCACTGTATTGCACTGTTTTAATTTTATGGATACGATTTTATTTCTATTTATTATTTGTAGTGCAGTAGATTTTGTTTCATACATTGATTTCAATTTATTCATTATCTAGAGACTTGATTTGCACTCTTTTATATATTCTAATTGTTTAATAAAAATTTTACTTTTTATAAATGCTATTGCTAACTATTCTTTTTTGTTCCAAGCATCTTCATCATCATCTAAAGTTCTTTGTCGTTCTATTTGTTCTAAACAATCTTTGCAATCTAGCATCATTGAAACTCTAAATTTCCAATTCATTAGATTTGTTTCTAGCCATTTTTATTTTTAAATTTGTTTTATTTTCATTTTTATTCACTATATTTTTTTAAATCAAAACTTCCTTTAAATTATTTAAAAAAATTCTTTTTAAATAATTTTTTTTATCTTTGCTTAGTCTAAATTTTGGATCATTTATTTCTTTCAGAAGATTATTTATTTTTTCTTTTTTATTTTGTTTTTTTAAATTAAACCAATTAAACATTTAGTCAACCTTACTTTTTATTATTTTTCACAAAGCTTATCATTAGTCATGTCCTTCACTTTTCAAAAACTCTCAAAATAATCAATCATTCAATTGCTCACTGTTCATTTATTCGAAACTCGATTTTAGAAATCTCAACATGTGCTTAACCTCAATTTTCGCCATGCGCTCGCTTAACCTCGCGACACGCCATGCGGTTCCACTAATTTTAATCCTCGTGCATCAACATTTTGCACGGATTTTTTCTTCAGGACTTTCACGCTATTCTCTTAATTAGACTTCAAACTAATTATTGTTAGGAATCTTTCATTTTCTTGTGACTTAAAAAGTTCGCAAGAAGAATGACAAAAAAATACTTAATTTTCGGAGCACATGTTATTTTTAGCCAAACTTTTTCTTCACTAAACTACACTCTCTGCTACCATGTTGGAATTATTATAGAGGTAGATCAAATAAGTGAAGCTTTTTGTATTTAATTAATAGTATTTAATAATAAGTTAATATCAAGATTACAAATCGTCTGCATGCGAGCATCGTGCTCCGCACCGGTCAGCTGCTAGATACAGTACTCGACTGATCGCGTCGCGTCGCGTAGTTGCGGGTAGCGTTCTCACTCACACATACACATATTCTATTCGTGTTTACCGTAGGGCGTCGGACAATAGATGGTGACACGATTCTAATATTATAATATTTAGCTATGTTTCAACAAAACCTTTGGAATTTTCCAGTAAACAATGGAATTCAAATTTTTGAAAGTCTTTGAGACTGTTGGATCGATATAAATATAATTTCATTACGCCAAAAAGACCCTCTGAATGGGGTTTGTTAGCCCCAAAATCGTTAAAACAAGTTTGAATCACCTCCACATGGCATGAAAACAAATTCTCTAACTTCACTTCTCTTCAAAGTTCCAGCCATAATATACGAAGTCAAAAAATATTGTTCTCTACAATAACCTGTTGTCTTACTTGAACCATTCTAATCTGTATGAACTAACTCTAAAATTTCAGATGATTCAGTTCTCTCATTATTAAATGGTACATTTGCCATTTTACTCGTATACAGTTCGCAAATTTCAGAATATCATTTTCTAATTTATCTGTCAGACCTTCAAGCAGTTTATTCTTAACTTATTTATTTTAGTACTGAAAATTTACATGGCCTCGAGCCCTATGCCATTTCTCTTTATCTGTCAATTTCAAAGCATTTGCATACATATTTCCATCTTTATTTTTATTAACAAAACTATCCAAAACGTATAAATTATCAATTTTATTTGCAATAGCTATCAATTTCCTATCATTGTTGTAAATTTTTGCATTTTCATTATGAATCACAACAGTGCTAGATTCACTTATTCTAGAAATACTCAAAATATTTTTTCTGATACCATCAACAAAATAAACATTCTTTAAATCAACTACACTATCATAATTTTAAAAAAATATTTTAATTTTTCCAAACTTAGTCGCTTTTATAATTTTGCCATCTTTTTTTAATTTACATACTCACAAAAATAATCCTCACTGTTGACTATGTGATCTGTACAACCACTATCTAGTAACCACTTGATCTTATTTTTAGTGTCACTTAAATTTTCACTCAGACTATTCACGTTCACGTGCACTTCCGTCGCCCAGCTCTCAGTGTCGATGCGCTGCTCGTTGGTTGACTCTGCTGCTCGATGCCCTCGTCGTCTTCGACCTCGATGAACACCGCCTCTACCGTTGCCTCGTTGGATGTCTCGCTGATCTCGCTGATAGTGTTGAGCTCCTCTACCTCGATTAGAGTGAGTACCTCTGCTTTGTTGTTGTAGTGGACAATCATTTTTTGTAGTGCCCGAATTTTCCGCATTCGAAACAAGTACCTTTGCATTGAAAGTACTAACACTTGGTTTTTAAATTGGTAAATATCTTCTAGATTTATTTTTTTAGGCATGGCCGGTATGTTTACATAATTTTTTATTATTTTTGGAAGCTTCAACTCTTCAGCCGATGCCAAGCACCAAAAGTCTTCTGCACTTTAAGTATCTGCCATACCAAAGAGAGTTTTAAAACTTTTGGCTTTTATTCTAAAATAATCTACTTCTTCTGTGCAGTCGTTAGGAACAAGCAATTTTATAAATATGCAAATGAGTAATCTGGCATTTTTAAACGGTTAAATGCTAGCATTGTCAAGAATCTCTTTATAAAACTTGTGATTAAAATTATTTAATTGTGATTAAAGTATTTAAAATTATATCAATCATTAACGTTTATTAATGTAAAATAATATACTTGGCTTCGACAAGCCATACATCGCGCAACCGTACACGAGAGTATCAGAACGAGAAGTTAGCTACGTCGTCGGTCTTCGGCAGCAGCTTCAGAACATGCGCATGTGCACAGCAATCTTGCACATGACACTCATACCGCGTGTATACAAATAATAATATAAATAATGTCGGAATATTCACATAATTCAACAGATACATGTTGTGATTAAATTTTGGCGAGCAACTTAGAAGATCTCTTGAAACTTCTAAGTTGATTGTTGGAAAAGCTACAAAAAACACAATATCAATTTTTTGTGCTAAACTTGAAAGTTATTTATGAGTAGAAGTCATTTTTTCATGTTTCTATTTCTCTAAATTATACTTTACCAGCAAAAGATAGGGCTCGAGGCCATGTAAATTTTCAATATTTAAATAAAATACTTAAGAATAAACTGCTTGAAGGTCTGTCAGATAAATTAGAAAATGTTATTCTGAAATGTGCGAACCGTATCAGAGTAAAATGGCAAATGTACTATTTAATAATGAGAGAACTGAATCGTATGAAATTTTAGAGTTAGTTCATACAGATTAGAATGGCCCACACAAGACTACAGGTTATTGTAGAGAAAAATATTTTTGGACTTTTATGGATGATTACAGTAAGTGTACTATGAGAACTTACTGCATTAAGAATAAAAATGAAACAGCAGGTTGTTTCATAGAATATGTGAATTCAGTCGAGAATCTTTTCAGTAAAAAAGTGAAGAAATTACGTTGTGATAACAGGAAAGAATATTTAAATCGCAAAATTCATGATTTTGTTAAATTCAAAGGTATTAAGTTGTCATCATGCCCAAGCTACGTACACGAATTGAACGATGTAGCGGAACGATACAACAGATCCACAATTGATTGCAATTGAATTGATAGCAAGATTTATGGCAGTAAAGTTTTTGTGAGAATCCCTGAAGTTTTAAGGAAAGGTAAATGGGATGATAAAGCTAAAGTAGGTATTTCAGTAGGTTATAATAATAGTAGCTATAGAGTCTTGTTAAATAACAAAGTGATGAATGTCAGACATGTTGAAGTAATAGAAAATGAGGAAGAATTAATTTGCATGGAAAAAATGAATATGAATGAGAATGAACATGTTGATGAAGAAAATTGTATTAATTTAAGGTTAGAGAATGAAAATGATTCTGAGAGAGATGATGATGATATGAATCGGATGTAAATATTTCAAGCGAGCGTCATAATGTTGAAAATATTGATGAGATGATTAATGAAAATATTGAGGGAAATGGAAAAATTGATGAGAATGAAAATTTGACTATCCCTAAAAGATCAAGTAGGAAAAGAAGTCCTGTTCAAAGATACGGTAATCCTGTAACACATTGTATTTATGTTAATTATGTAAATGCGAATGTACTGAATACATTCGAGGAGGCGCTAAACTCCAGCGAATCGAAAAATTGGCGAAAGACAATGAACTCCGAAATTGAAAGTTTAAATAAAAACAAAACATAGGTAGTTGTTGACAAACCTAAAGGTGAGAAAATAATTGATGTTAAATGGACTTCTAAAAAGAAAAATCATGATACTTAAGGCTAGAATATAAAGCTAGAATAGTAGTTAGAGGTTTTCAACAAAAAGAATATTTGGAAAATGTTTATTCACCTGTCGGTAGAATGCAAACTTTAAAAATTTTATTAAGTTACCGTTGTGCGAATAATTTATTTGTAGAACAAATGGACGTTGAAACAGCATTTTCAAATGGCAACGTAAAATCCGAAGCTTACATTTATGAACATTATATGTATAGGTTATGAAACTGGTAAGAATAAGGTTTGTAAATTATTAAAAGCTCTTTACGGTTTGCGAGAAAGTTCTAGAGCTTGGTACGAATGTTTTCATGCTTTTATTGAAAAGTTAGGATTTGAAAGAAGTAATTATGACTATTGTTTATATGTAAATAACAAAGGCAAAGATCTAATATATACTTGAGTTTTTGTTGATGACTTGTTGATTGCTTGCAAGAACCTTGATAAGATAGGGGGGTTAGAGCTAGTTTGATGCAAAGATTTGTTATGAAAGATTTGGGTAAAATCAAGAGTTATATCGGTATTGATGTATATTATAGTAAAGATGTAAAATTGATGACTTTAAGTCAAACAAAATACATAGAATATTTGGCTGAAAAATATAATCTTGAGAATGCGAAATTATAAGAAACTCCTGTGGAGAGTAATTTGAAATTAAATCAAGCGACAGAAGTTGATGAAAGGATAAAATATCGAAATTTAATTAGCAAATTATTATATATTAGTACAGGCACTAGACCTGATATTACTTATAGTGTTAATTATTTGAGTAGATTTCAAAATTGTTATGATCAAACCCATTATAAATATGCTTTAAAAATTTTAAAATATCTGTATAAAACTAAGAATTTAAAATTAACATATAATGATAAGAATGTAAATAGAGTAAAATTAGATGGTATGGTTGATTCAGATTTTGCAGGTGATAATATAGATAGAAAATCAACGACCGGTTTTGTAATTAGACTTTTTGGTATTTTGATTTATTGGAAAACGCAAAAACAGAATGTAGTGACAAAATGTTCAACTTTTGCAAAATATACCGCTTTATCGGAAGCAGTAACTGAAATTTTATTTTTGAAAAATTTGTTAAATGAATCTTTTGAATTAAAAATTGATAAGCCGATAAAAATTTATGAAGATAATTCTGGTGTGGTAGCGATGGCAAATTAGGGTAACTTTACAAAAAATTCGAGGCACATTGAAGTGCAAAATCATTATGTTAATGAAAACTATGAAAATGGCGTGATTGATATTATAAAGATAGATTCTAAATTTATATTCGAAATGTTGACACAACTTTGTATTGCCCAGTGGAAATGATAAGTCTAAAGTTAATTTGGCTGATTTATTTACTAAAAGTTTAGATAAAACAAAATTTGATACAATTAGAAATGCGTTAAGATTGATTTAAAATAATTAGATTATAAGATGAGTTTGTAAAATTAAATTGTAAAAACAGTTACTAAGATGAAAGTGAAATGTCGGAAATTCAAGGGGGCGTGTTGAATTATGTGAATATTCCGACATTATTTATATTATTATTTGAATACACGCGGTATGAGTGTTGTGTGCAAGACTGTTGTACGCATGCGCGTGTTCTGAATCTGCTGCTGAAGACCGACGGCGTAGCTAACTTCTCGTTCTGATACTCTCGTGTACGGTCGCGCGATGTATGGCTTGTCGAAGCCAAGTATACTATTTTACATTAATAAACTTTAATAATTGTTTTTAACCACATTGAACCTTTTTAAGTTGAATAAAAATGACACCATGAACGGACTGCAAGGCATTGTTAATCGCAACCTCACTCATCACCTTATGAGGTGAGACGGAAATTTATATTTTATCTGACACTCTAGTGTTTTTTCATTTTTATATTTATATTTATTATCTGATGATAAGAACTTACTGTTTAATTTGTATTTTTTGTACAACATAATGTACACTTAATCAACATATCAATAAATCAATCACTCAGTCAAGCTATGACTTTCCTGATTTCCATCCTTGTAGTTTCCACTTTTTCAACTTAGGTTACTACTGATTTACTTTTACTCGTTTTACACCTGTTTGTACTTCTATGCTACTCTGTTGCTACCTTTTTTTCTACTTGACGTCTAACCCTGAACCTACCATGTTTCCTCACGGATCACAGAAAGGAGAGATAGGTTAAACAAAAATGACACCATAAAAGGACTGCAAGGCACTTTTCCTTAAGGTTTCCAGAGAAAAATCCTTTTTGAATCAAAATCCTATCTGCTTATTCTTTCAAGTTATGTAAAAATAAATATTTTAATTGAAAATAAGAAAAAATTGTGTTTAAGCTTAATTAATTTTTATTTGTTTTACCTGATTGTCGCTATTTATAGGAATTTAAAATACTAACAAAATTATTATCATAGTAAAACTTACAAGGAGAGGTCGCACCCTCCGGGTCACCGATCTTGACGAAACTTTGGGGATCGTTTTCTTATACCAAAAGATGAAGAAATCTACCAATCATCCCGTCTAATGGGCCTTTTATACCTAGTTCCTACATAGCTTATATCGTATTTTTAGCTCTTTTTGAGTTTTTTTGCGAATTTTCAAAAAATTCCTGTTCGAAGCCTGTTACACTTACAAAATTCTGCAACCCCGCATTCTCTTTATTTTTTTATCTTCTTTTGAGAAAAAAAACTTTTAAATCTAGTTTTGAAGAAATAGTCCATGTAAAATTAAGGTAATCAAAAGCATTTTTTTACGGTTTTTTTTGGTTTTATGAACTTAAACTGTACGTCGTCAGCCTTATCAAAATTATGTCTAAAAATATTTTTTCTAAAAAATTCATAAAAAAAAAAGAAAATACGGGGTTGCAAAATTCTTTATGTGCAATAGGCTTTGAGCAGGAATTTTTTGAAAATTGGCACAAATAACCACAAAAGTCACACAAAAGTGTTAAAAGTGTCAAAACAAGCTGATTTTCAAAAAATTTCTGCTCAAAGCCTATTGCACTTAGAATTCTGCAACCCCGCATTTCTTTGTTTTTTTATGAATTTTTTAGAAAAAATATTTTTAGACATAATTTTGATAAGGCTGACGACGTACAGTTTAAGTTCATAAAACCAAAAAAACAGTAAAAAAATGCTTTTGATTACCTTAATTTTACATGGACTATTTCTTCAAAATTAGATTTAAAAGTATTTTTTCTCAAAAGAAGATAAAGAAATAAAGATAATGCGGGGTTGCAGAATTCTGTAAGTGCAGTAGGCTTTGAGCAGGAATTTTTTGAAAATTAGCTTGTTTTGACACTTTTAACACTTTTGTGTGACTTTTGTGGTTATTTGTGCCAATTTTCAAAAAATTGCTGCCGGGAAGCATTCTTGTGTCAAAACGAGTCAAACGGCTTTTGGAAGCAAAGGACGACGGGAAACCCGACCGACGTCCGGCAGACACGCGAATATCTGGAAATCGGTTTGTGGCAGATCTTGGAAAAGATTACTCGTTTACAGAAGTCGAAGCAATTATTGTCATTCGCGTCGCGCGTTGTTGTAGAATTGTAGTTAAAGAGTCTGGTATTTATTTGTGAAATTTCACGTCAATGCCTGGACCGCTTTACGATGGCTACACAGCGACTCGAGTGTGGTGGCTATTGCGGCTGGTAGGCATCGTAGCCTGGCATTTTGTTTAGCCTGACTGCTTGGTATGAGGTGCACCTAAGTGATTCCATAAGTTAATTGAATCGGTGCGAGTGAGTGTGGATGCGCATGAGTGTATTGAGTACACTGTTTTTGTGATAATCTTTGTTTTTCTCGCGCGCGCAAACTGCCGGTAGTAGTTGAGTGTTTGTGTGCGCGCGCAACCCGAAGTGGAGAAAATCAATACTTTGTTGTGTTATTGATTTTGGATCACAGCCGTTCGAGGGTATATTTAATCTTTATCATCGCGTTACTTATTAATTTTGTATTAATTTCTTTCTAGGATTTGTTTTCTTTTATTAAATTGTTAGAATAAAACCTGAGATATTTTTATTTAGTAACTAGTGTTCTTACGCTCGATCCTCTAACCCGCACCCACTACCAAAATTATTGAGCAGTCGTGCCCTCCAAGGTGAGATAAATTGTGTAGGGATTTATTACCATGGACGGACTTTTTTCACTATTTCAGGAAGATCGTTGGCCTGAAGCTGACTGCAGAAACAGATTATAGAAGATTCAACATTTGACGCACAATAGATTTCCAGCAAGTACAATAATAACTACAGATATCACACGAGTGATGCATTACTGAACTTGACGGTAAAAATGTGTGATTTAATGAGTTGTTTAAAAGTGGTTAGTGATGTCAAGAGGCGAATATGACAGGGTAGACTATTCCAAAGATAAGTGGTTGTTACATGAAAAGAGCGTTTCAAAGACTCTGTGCGGAAACAGGGAACTATCTGCATGTCCGTAATTGTTCCCCTCGGTGGACGCAAGCTGTGCTTTTCAACAAAAAATTAGCCAAATATAGCGGAACACCTGTGTCCAGAATCCCATAGAGCAAAGAGGCCGCTAGGTAATCCCTGCGGCCCCTTACTCGAAACCAGCCGAGCTCACGTCTGTAGGGGTAACATGATCTTTCTTCCGAATCCCGTAGACGATACCTAATCCCTCGATTGAGCACGCGCTGAAGCATAAGATCCAGCTCATCGGAGATATTACAGAACACCAGGAAGCAGTGGTCCACTATAGGGAAAAAGGAGGATCTGAATCAGATGCCTCCACAATTCGCTCTTTCTCGAATCTGCGCCTAAAAAACTTGGTTTTCCATGCGTAAAGACTTGCATGGAAGCAAGGATTTTCTATGCGCGTTTTAGTTTACGGAATGAGCAAAAGAAGAAACGATATATAATATATATAGATATAATGAACAGTACTATTTATCCCAGCATATCAGCAATTTAACGACCCGCTATCCAATAGGACGCCGAGCGTCAAGTTACTCTTTTGCGTAAGCAGTAGTCGGTCTTCGCTCGACGATTTTTTCCCGTGGTAAGCGCCATTTTGTCCATAAACATCTGAAATAAAAATTTCAGGAAGATTCTGTTAGAAGATAAGTTTTTCCTGTTGGCGGCTGTTTGAAGTCAAAGGTCGTTTTTTCGACTAAAAATGTCACTTGCTAAATCGTCAAAAAGTGAAAAAAAAAAATCCTCGTGTTATTACCAGGAAAAACTTATCTTCTCACAGAATCTTCCTGAAATTTTTGTTTCAGATGTTTATGGACAAAATGGCGTTTACTACGGGAAAAAATCGTCGAGCGAAGGCGTCTCCGAAAAAGCACTGGCATCGGCTTGTTTTTTAATATTTTTATTCAAAAAAATTACAGAAAGTAGTTCAAATGTTACTTTATAATGTACTTTATTAATAAATTAAATAACTTTTGCCATTCGCTCGAGAAAAATCATGAAAAATTTGCTTTTTTTTGCCCTTCAGGGTTTACCCCCCCCCCCCCCCCCCAAGTAAAATTTTCTATTCAAACACAAAATTTCTATTATTTTATTATTAGACATGACTTACTAGAAATGATTAATTATTGTAGTAAATCGGGTGCACTACAATTATTAGTGGATTTTGCTTACATCACCACTTGGATTGAAAAATGCTCAATTAATTTGGTGAAAGTTCGTAAAGCTCTTTTGAAAAATGAAGTATTGCAGAGATGTGAAGGAGTCGGACGCATACTTCTTCGTCAACCTGGTGAAAAAATTTTTATGGACAAAAATTTAGGTACGTTAAAACATTTTGATTAACATCGTTAATCAGGAAATTTAACTATAATTTAAAATTGTTGGATATGATTCAATTATAGATTTTAATTCGCATGTTGAATTTAAAAAAAAAAAAACTAGCGCACCCTCTAGACCTTTTGCTAGCGGCCAGATGTCTTACCTGGCTACGGTGTTTTTGCCCTTGCATCGCTACGCTCTGCGCAATGCAAGGTATGCATTGTCATACTCCACTATTGCTACGCGCATTGCATAAAAGGCACGACCGATCTTGGACTAGAACTATAGAATACCAACATAAACATATTCCCATTTATTCCTTTCAATTTTGTCCATTAGATCGCGAGATATCCTGTGCACAATTTTTAATAGCGATTTAATAGCGCTAGCATCGAGTAAAATATAACTGTAAAAAGTGTTAGTACGCGCCATTTGTACCCATGTGGTCTGATCAAACTCAAAATGAAACTGAAACTATGGGATACCAAAACGAACATTTTCCCGCTTACCCCGTTCAATTTTGTCCCCCGTTCAATAGATCATGAGAGATCCTGTGCACAATTTTGGGCTGCATTTTTTGTTCTGGCGAACTTATAAGGCCTCCCCGACCCGATGATTGTTCTCAACAACGAAATATACATACATGCTGAATAATGTATCAATTACAACAATAACGACCTCACGACTATGAAAATTGTAGTAGTAATAACGTATAAGAAATTAAACAACTGTGTATGAAATAGGTTATACACATTTGAATATAAAAGCTTTAAATCTTGAATTTTTAAACAAAAAATTTTTACAACTGCGTTTTTCAAGTTATTTATATTTTTCTTTTGTTTTTATCGCGTGAATGAGAAAAAATTTATTCTCCTTTTAAATTAAAAAAAAAAATTTCATGCTCTGTTGCACCGGAAACCTCTTGCAAAATCGCTAAAAACTGATCCTCACCAAATCAACTGAAACTTCAGGGTTAGGCGTCTTTTAGGATCCCTTTAAACATCCCGTAGTTGTTTTTTTGGTCAGCTCACTTACTGCGCATGCGCAGAGACTTTTATGCTCCATCTAAAATACATGGAGAACCATGGTTTAAGGTAGTTTTTTGCATTTGAAAAAAAAAAATGGGGGTGACACAGTTCTGATTTTTAGATATGTTCTAAGAGCATCAAAGCCGTATATTTTCCACCTATTTTGGTGAGGGGCAATCGTGGGCTAACCCTCCATTATTGACCTTTGAAAGTAGCAGATTTTTTTTTTTTTCAAAATTTCATTGTGAGCCTCCAAATGACTCGTTTGAAATGGTTAAAGTCTAATTCTTTTTGTCTTGAGTTGTAATTTACTAAAGAATGTTTTTAAATATGATTAAATTTATTTTGATGGTCTCTATGTGTAACATAACCTCAAAATTTTGAAAAAAACACGGTTTTTTGGACTTTTTTCTGTTGTTATAGCTTAAAACCATGACAAAAGATATATTTTCTGAAAGAGTACTAAAAAATACACGCCCTCCTAGTGTTGCAATAGTCAATTTATGTAACAATAGCGTTTTTAGAGTGAAAAAAAAGTGAAAACTCTTATAAACAATCAATTCTTACTCGAAATATTTTTTTTTAATCTAAACGCTACAACTTTGGTTCAAAAAAGAATTTCTATATAAAACTATATATCGTTGGAAATCTCTCGAGTTCAACTATCCTTGAACTTTAAAAAAAAAATGTTTATAACACTTTCCATGGACACCAGAGGGCACTGAAGGCGGCTATCAGATATAATTTAAAGTTTATCATTTTGGATCGGTAATAACCACTTCTGATTGCCGGTGACTATATCTAAAGTATTTTCCCAATTAATCATGGATTAACATAACATTTTTTATTTTTATTGTGAATTTTTTAATTGATCCAATTAATTTTTTGAATTTGTACGATAATTTTAGTGTTTTTTTCAAAACTAAATTTCACTTTTTTCAGCTGTTTTGATAAAAGTATAGTGTAAAAGCATATATAAATATATATCATTTGAAAGTAGAGAAAAAAACGCATCTTAAAAAAAAAATGGTTACTATTTGAAATTTTCGAGTAAAAATTGATTGTTTATAAGAGTTTTCACTTTTTTTCATATTATGACCTCTAACAACGCTATTGTTGCATAAATTGACTACTGTAATACCAGGAGGTGGTGTATTTTTTAGCATTCTTTCAGAAAATATATCTTTTGTCATGGTTTTAAGCTATAACAACAGAAAAAAGTCCAAAAAACCGTGTTTTTTTCAAAATTTTGAGGTTATGTTACACATAGAGACGATCAAAATAAATTTAATCATATTTAAAAACATTCTTTAGTAAATTACAACTCAAGACAAAAAGAATTAGACTTTAACCATTTCAAACGAGTCATTTGGAGGCTCACAATGAAATTTTGAAAAAAAAAAAAAATCTGCTACTTTCAATGGTCAATAATGGAGGGTTAGCCCACGATTGCCCCTCCCCAAAATAGGTGGAAAATATACGGCTTTGATGCTCTTAGAACATATCTAAAAATCAGAACTGTGTCACCCCCATTTTTTTTTTTTTTTAATGCAAAAAACTACCTTAAACCACGATTCACCACGTATTTTAAATGGAGCATAATGGAGTGAAATGACCGAAAAAACAACTATGGGATGTTAAAAGGGATCCTAAAAGACACCTAATCCTAAAGTTTCAGTTGATTTGGTGAGGATCAGATTTTAGCGATTTTGCAAGAGGTCCTTTGAGTGCATTTTTCTCGGAAACTCCATCAATAATGCAGTTTTTTTCAATTGTAGCTATAATAGAGCATCGCAAAGTGATCTATAGAGAATCCACAATTAAATATTTTTAAGTATATTTACGAAACAGTTCGATGCTTACGCAGTTGAAATAAGGTAAACAATGAACCAATAATCTTATTAGCAAGCAATATAAGTTCTTCATTTATCCAACGCTTTGGCTAAACTAAGTAGCTATCTTCAGCGTTCTGCAATTAAAGTATATTTTATTATAATATTCGTCGCAACGACAAGGTTTACAATCATCGATAAAATTAATGTGTATTAAAAAACGCTTACGTAAAACTTTTTGTGGTATATCCCCGACATGGAGATCGATCAGGAAAACTTGTTTACATGGAGGTGGATCTTTATCGAATGTCAAAAAAAAGGGGGAAAGGTGCAGTTTTTATGTGTAGGAATCTTGAGTGTAAAGGGTGTTTAGAAGGAGTCTGAAAACTTGTTTAAGAAATTAGGTGTACCACGGAAGTAAACGAAGAAAAGAGATGTGGTCAGGGAAGGGGGGGGGCACTTATTGTTAGTAAAATAGTAGCATCTAATCTTTGCTGATAAGCCAGCCAAAGCTAACTTTCAGGCCGAGCTGAATGCAAGCCTCCTGATTGATTTTACGCTCCTAAGCTGTTCGACATTCGTTTCATTCATACTAAAAGTGCGATGGTTTTTTTTATCATTTTTTAAAATGATTTTGATTTTGTCTAAACATCTCTTTTAGTCATTCTTTAGTAAAACAGCGTCTGAGATAAAGTTCATAGTATGATAATGGTAATAACTATAAAAATTTCTCTCAGTATCGATGATATGCAGTTTCAAAATTTATATTGTGACGTGTATTCATAACATGTTGGTCAATCGCATGTTTCATATCGTTTTTCTTTAATGCATATACATGTTCATATAATCTTTTTTTTAATTTTCTGCTACTTTGGCTCATGTAAAAATCATTGCGATCTTTGCCGTCAATCTTATAAACAATATAATTTTTGTCTGTCTTTGCAACAGTATCTTTGCCCAGTCTCACAATTGAGTTGAATTAGTTTATGTTTTTTTGAGTAAGATTAACGTTAAATTTTCTTAGCTTGTAATTGATTGTGTGAGAGAGATTCATAACATAAGGAAGAACTATAAAAGGTTTTTTATTCTTATCTCTGCCCATGTTGTTAACATAATCGTCATCATTATTTTTATTGCCGCGAAAAATGCTACAAAGACTCTTCTTAACAAGTGTCTTTATTTTATTATTTATTTTTATTTATTTATTATCATCAACGGACACTAGGTATCCTTTTACAAACATAACTTAACAAAAATAGAGTATGGTAATTTAACAGAAATATAAAGTATAATATAATAAGTTAATTTGAATTCGAGTCGTCTACAATTTGATGGTTAAGTATATCTATAAACGAAGGATTTACAATTCATTTTATATTGACTTATATTCTCACAATTTCTCAATTCAATCGGTGAAGTATTCCACTCTCTTCTCATTCTATTTATCACAGCAAAAAATTCAAAATCTGTAGGTGATTTTCTTTCCACTAAGGATCTAAGATTTCTGATATCAACATACACAGAGCGATACACAAATAGGTCATTAATAGCATCAATATTAACAAAACCTCTCAAGATCTTAAAAGTGAGAAATAAATCATTATATAAATGCTGGGATTTGATAGAACAAACATCAAATCTCTTCGCAATAAGACTATAATCATGGTTAAAAAAATTCATAGGAGTCCCTGCTTTGAAAGACAAGTAACGAAGAAATTTATGATTCACTTTCTCAAGCTTATTAATATTGCTTTCATAGCAGGGAGACCAAATTTGAGAACAATAGAGCAGGTGTGGCAAAACTATAGTTCTATAAAGATACAAAAATGTTTCAGGCTTTTTGAACTGCGTAGTAGATCTAATAATAAAGTTCAACATTTTCATGGCTTTAGAAACTACTGATTCAAGTTGCAAACCAAATTTCAATTTAGAATCAAAAATAACTCCAAGATCAACAATAGAATCAACATTTTCTAGCAAAATATCATTTAGATAGTAATTACTGTTAAATTTAAGTTTAGTCTTACAAAAAGAGGTGCATTTACATTTAAATAGATTCAATTTAAGTTTGTTGGTATTAGACCAAGTATAAATACAGTTCAGGTCACTTTGTAATCTATTGTAGTCATCAAAAGAGTTAATACAATAAAATAACTTCACATCATCAGCAAATATCACTAAATTAGCATATCTCAAAACATGCACTAGGTCATTTATAAACAAAAGAAATAAAAATGGCCCCAAATGGGACCCCTGAGGGACACCAGAAAGGACCTCAATAGGATCAGACAAATGACCTCTCACTTTAACTTGCTGAGTTCTTCCAGTAAGATGAGAAGATAGCCATAATAGAAGGTTATCAGGTGTACCTAAAAGATGTAGTTTATTCAATAAAATATTCTTATCAACACTATCGAAGGCCTTACTGAAGTCTAGATAAATAGAATCTACTTGAGATCCTTTAGAGATATTACTAAAAATGTAATCACTGTACACTAGCAAATTCGTCAAAGTAGATTTCCCTTTCATGAATCCATGTTGTTTCGATGTTATGTGATGACCAAGTAATGTATTCAATTTATCAGCCATAATTGCATCAAAGAGCTTAGCAATAGAGCCCATTATAGAAATGGGTCTGTAATTGACGATGTCCCGTTTATCCCCAGCCTTAAATACCGGGGTTACGTAGGAAAGTTTCCAGAGAGAAGGTACAATGCCAGACGTTAAAGATTTGTTAAATAATATTTTTAAAGGTTCAACCAACGAAGTATTGCATCCCTTTAGAAAGTTAGTCGGCAGGTTGTCCGACGTAATGGTGCAGCTATCATTCAGGTTTTTAAGTGCTGAGATTATATCTTCATTATCGATTAAAATAGATTTAGCCGGATCACTAGTTGAATTAACCAAGTTTATATTTTGAAAACTGCTGTCGTTACAGTCCGTATAGACTGATTTAAAATGCTTTGCAAAGAGATTACTAATATCGGCAGGAACAGATGCATTATCACTTTGAAGAAACATGTCATTTGGTATTTCATTAGATTTGCTTAAACTATTTATGTGATTCCAAAAATGTTTAACATTCTTAGAAGATCTTCTTTCAATATTATCTCTATGTTTTTCCTTATCAATCCTAGATTGACGGATGCACTGTGCTCTAAGTTTTTTAAAAGTTATTTCATCATCTAAACAACCCGATTGAAGCATAATCTTGTGACTCTTCTTTTTACTAATAATTAATCCAATAAGTTTTTTAGAATACCATGTTGGATATGAAGTGTTTACTTTCCTCTTCCTAGGCACATATTTTCTACATATAGTATCTAAAGTTTCATAAAATTTAGTTACGGCAGAGTTTATATCTAAATTACCAAGAGTTATTCTCCAGTTAATTCTATCTATCTCACTTATTATAGCAGCATAATTTGCTTTATTAAAATCATAGCAATATAATTCAGATTTAATGTTGATACTGGTTAAATTTTTAAATTGGAAAAATAATGGATAGTGATTGAGTTTTTCAATTTTAGTTAAAGAATCAGGTGATTGTATAATATTCAAAATAAGTGATTGTGAAGCAAATAGTAAATCTAACGTATAACCTTTCTCTTCATGAATAGGATAATGTTGTAGGAGACCAGCATTAGCATAACACTTCTCAGTAGTAATTACATTTTTCAAAATATTGGCACAATTACCATAATATTTGGCTTGCAAATATTCCCCATTTAACCAAATAGTATTAGGTAGATTTAAATCACCCACTACAACAAAGTCACAGTCAGAAAATTTGGTTTTCAGTCTTTTCACAGTCTTCTTATGAGTTATATAATAACTATTATCACTGTAAGGTGGAATGTAAACGCCACCAACAATTAAACTAAGATTATTAAGCTTAATTTTAATAAATAACTGTTCGCAATTTGAAATATTGTAATTTACTAACTTGACTAGGTCCAATCGACTACACTGATGAGAATTATCAACAGCAATAAGAATACCTCCCCGGGTGGAGGGTTAGAATAATTATGTCTATCTCTCCTGAAAATAGTATAACCGGTAAGACCAATTTCACCATCTAATATATCAGGATGTAGAGAAGTTTCAGTCAGTATAATAATCTGTGGTTTAGGACTAATAATGTTAATATTATTTCCAATATCACTAAGTTTAGTACGTAGACCATTAACATTTTGGTAATAAAAAGTGGGTGTCGTTGATGATAATGAACTCTATGATGAATTTAGTAAATTTGAGTTTAACTCAGCTGCAGAATTAATCTTTCTTTTAACTATAGTAGGAAAACCCTTTTGAAAAACAACAGTTTGTTGATCATCAGCTGGATGTGATAGGTTATATTCATTAACT
The DNA here is from genome assembly GCA_038277355.1 of Encarsia formosa. Taxonomy (NCBI): domain Eukaryota; kingdom Metazoa; phylum Arthropoda; class Insecta; order Hymenoptera; family Aphelinidae; genus Encarsia; species Encarsia formosa. The sequence goes on along the minus strand of CM076185.1, from coordinate 49,724,267 downwards.
TTAAATTTAAGTTTATTATATTGTTCTCTCTGTATTTTGGTATGATCTTCATTCACTTTAATACCACTTGGAAGTTTTCTCCAATTTTTGAGAATTTCAATAACATCAGATCTATCCCTTAATACCAATTTTATACTTCTATTAACACCAGCTGCTTTCACACTGAGTCTAAAAAATTGTGCTACATTAAGATCAGTATTTATTTTAATTTGCTTAAGAGTATCAATAATCTTCAGACGGTCAGTCGAATTCCCATCTTGATCTTCAGACTCAATGATATTATGAATGATAATATTATTCCTATTCTGATTTCTTAAGTTAATTTCTCTGTAAAGATTTTGAAAATTTTAAAGAGCAGGTAAGTTATTAACATTACTAATTACAGGCAAAGTAGCCGAGTGATTTGAGTCTTTCAACAAAGTTAGTTCAGTATCACCAGTTTCCAACCTATTCTGAATATCAGTAAATTTAGCAGTAGAAGATTTTAACACAGAGATTTCATTCTGAAAATTAGTAATTTGCTTGTCGATGTTCAAACTCAGTTGTCCTAGATCATTATTAAACTTTTTTGTGAAAGAATCAAAATCAACTTTTGAGGTATATTTCTCATGAATTTCAGCCTTCATAGTTGCAAATTCACTATTAATCTCAGATTTAATTTCACACTTAAAAAAATCTAACTTAGTATCCAATTCATTCAATAGCTCAGATTTATTTTTATCCAATTTTTTAAGAATTTCATCAAATTTAGAATAAGTTTAATCCAAGAATTCATTAGAAGATAGATTATTAACCTTACTTTCCAGATCAGTCAAAGTATTTCTGAATTCCAGAAGTTCAGCCGGATTATTATTGTTTACACAATATTTGCACTTGAAATATAATGATTTTGAATTTTTAAGCTCCAAACACCTTATCTCAGTAGAGGTTACTTCAGTACAAATTGTAGTTGCATGAAATAGGTTATTGCACGCTTTGCAACAAGCAATAGCAACCTTAGGATCAGTAAAGGGCTTCTGGCAAGAGAAACAAGAACTCATCTTGAGAAAACACCTATTATTTCAACAATAAAATAATTCCACTAAATTGATCAATATTATAAAATACTTAAATAACTTCACGGGAGCAAAAAGATTTCGTGTACACTCAACCACGTGTAGCAGACGACGAAGAACAAAGTCTCAATAAAGACTACAAAGTCTCTTCTTAACAAGTGCCTTCATCGAAAAAAGGGTCTGGGTAATCGTTAAGTTTCAACATTTCTTTTGTTTTTTTATTATTCATGTCATGGTAGCAAGAATCAGAGAGTTGAACGGTTTGGTCTATTAAATTTAAAACAATTCAATTGTAGATCCCTGAAGATTGCTATTTAATATTAAAAATAATCAATTAAAATATCTCTTTATAGAGAAGTCTGATTTTCACTTGTTCAGCTACACAGTAGCGTATTTTATTTTACAATTACATCAACTTTTACACACAGTGCACCAAAATTGAAAAAATTTTAAAAACAAGAATGATAGGAGAAACAAAATCAAAAATGAAATAAATGAATAGATAAAAAATATTATCAAAATAACAGCAAATAATTAATAAAAGAATCAAACCTTGAAAAATTTACTCTGTGACCGGTTTCGAGCTTGTTCGCTCTCTTCAGGCAGAGGTAAAACTGAAAAATAACTCTCTAAATCTTGGCTTTTATAGAGTATACTAGTAATTTAATGTAAACAATAACAAATAATTAAGAACTGTTTCAAAAATCATTCTAATAAGGCGATAAGCTTGTATCAGCTTTTATTAAAATTCATTAATATGCCTCCATTTTTAATGAAAATTATTATACTGAAAATGAATATTTAATGAAAAAATTATACTGAAAAATAACTCTCAAAGTCGAGAGTTATTTTTCAGTTTTGCCTCTGCCTGAAGAGAGTCAACAAGCTCGAAACCGGTCGCAGAGTAAATTTTTCAAGGTTTGATTCTTTCATTAATTATTTGATGTTATTTTGATAATATTTTTTATCTATTCATTTATTTTATTTTTGATTTTGTTTCTCCTATCATTCTTGTTTTTTAAAATTTTTTCAATTTTGGTGCACTGTGTGTACAAGTTGATGTAATTATACGCTACTGTGTAGCTGAACAAGTGAAAATTAGACTTCTCTATAAAGAGAGATTTTAATTGATTATTTTTAATATTGATTGCTATTTAGTTTAGCCGAAACGTTGGATAAATGAAGAACTCATTTTAGTAACTAATAAAAATAATTTTAAGCTTAAAAAATTAATTAATTGTTATAACTTTACTTTTTCTAGTAACATATAAAATTACTTGTTCGCACTATTTTGACATACACATATATATGGAATCAGTATTATAGCTGCAGGTATGAGTGATTGATTGATTGATTGATTAATTGACTACTTTTATCACCGAGCAAAGGAATGAATCCCTATTTTGAACGTCTATTGATGTACATCAGATAAAACAATATAACAATAATTAATGACTTGATGAGATGTTTAAAGCAGAGAATGGAAGGGAAGGTACGAGGCGAATATGAGACTATTTCAGTTAGTTTAATAATATGAGACTTTTTCAACGTTGGGTATTTCAAAGATAAGTGATTGATACATGAAAGGAGCGTTAAGAGATTGAATCTGATAGAATCCGTGAATAGATTGAGCCTGAATATCAAAAAAACCCAAGCGATGGTCTTGTGTTCCATTCGTCTCGACGGCACGTAGCCTGGGTGTCATCCTTGACTGGAAAGATTAGATTGGAAAGAAAAAGTGAACTACATCTGCAAACGAGCCCACTCCCTCATGTACAGGCTCTATTACTTCAGGCGCAGCACTACACCCGATCTGCGTAGACATCTCATCTACTCTCTTCTATTTTCTATAATAGACTACTGTTCTCTCGTTCTCTGTGACATCTGTGATGAACTGAATCTTAAAATTTAGCGTGTTATGAACAGGAACATCAGGTACATTTTTGGCACCAGGATGAGTGATCATTTTACCACATTCAGGCGCGAATTGGGTTGGCTTTGGGTGGAAGGCCGGAGACATTACTTCGCTGCCTGTTTCCTGTTTAAACTGCTCCATTCAAATATTCCATCTTATTTGGCTAATTTTTTTACTGCCAGAATCAGCACACGCCCCGACAAGGAAGTCCATGGAGTTTTGATTGTTCCCAACTGCCACGCAAACTGTCGTCAAAAGTTCTTTCATGTCTCCACCACTTACTTATGGAATAGTTTACCTCCCCATATCCGTTCAGCCTCATCCCCAACTACTTTAAGCGCCTCATTAATACATACATTTTTGCCGCAGAGAGCGGTGAGCAGTACCCTTGACTTTCAGTACAGTCACCAGTGAACAGCAGCTTCAACGAGACACAAGTCACTAAGCAGGAGAACTAAGTAACCATCCACGACTAAAGACTAACTAAGCTTTGTGATCCACTCCCTGTACTCGCAAAGTGGAACGATAAACTCTCAAGTCTGCAGACTTGTTTTAATTCTTTATATTAGTAAGATTGATCTTTATTTCGGTATACTCAATGATTATTAATTTTCGCAATTAATATGGGATAATTATTTATTTATTTGTTATTATTTTTAGTTGTATTTATTTATTTTTTTTTTAACATTTATCTTAATTTTATCAGTTTGATATTATTTTATATTTCTACTGGTGTTACTACTACACAATTCTATATGTATTTTGTACAACATAATGTACAATGAATAAACTTATCAGATCAAAATGAAAAATGAAAAATCTCTCATAAATTCAAGAAATTAATAAAAATCACAAGACATACTCCTTCTCTCTTTCTCATACATTGACATAAACAGAAAGACAGACACCTTGCAAACAACTAAAACAGAGAAACTCTCTCTCCTACTCTCCTACACTAAACACATCGACAGATACAACTACAAGAAGGTAAAGGAAACGTGCCAGCAGCCCTGCTGGGCGTTAAATCATATCAGGGTGAAGAGCATCCGCAAAGGTGTGGAGGATCATGTATTTTTGTTATACCTTTGAGGTTATAACAGAAATGCAAACAAGAGAAAAGCAATTATGCTTTCAAAATTTAATAAAAGGTAAAAAAGAGTGGGCACACCATAACGAATTGTTAAAAAACAATACACCGATCTTTTCAATGCAGTAAGAACATTCAAATCTTTCCAGCATTTGAGTGACTGCGTATAAACGAAACCGTGCATAATAAGTACCACGTATAACGAGGGATACCTATAGTACAATAATTCTAAAATTTTCAGATTGATTCAATAGACTTTTAATTTCATTGAGTCAATTAAATTAAGATACTGAATTAAAATATTTGTGTATTATTTAAAACTGATATAAATCTGATAAAAAATTGGGACTATTTATAAAGAATAACAAGAGTTTGAAAAAAAAAGAATAAGAAATTTATCTCAAAATCAGGTGTATACAAACTAAATTGTGGAAGTTGTAATAAAGTTTATATTGGAAAGACTGGTCTCAAGTTTGAATCTAGAATTGGTGAACGTTTATATGATTATAATATTAAAAAGAATGAAACAAATTATTCGCGGCACCTTAATCGAGAAAATCATTTATTTGATGGAGAGTATGGCGTTTTGCATGTTTTCTAAAAAGGAGGTTTGCTTAATGTTTTGGAATCTCGAGATAAATAGACTAAGAAATTTTGATTATTTTTTGAATATAATCAAGTAGATTTATATAGCTCACCATTACTCAATTTATTTCGAACTTAATTAATGTTTGTTTATTTTTTATTTTTTTATTTTTATACTTATTTTTAAAAAAGTATGTAAAAATTGTGTAAGAATTTTGTGAGTCTTACTTAGTTATTCAGAATTTTGAGATTTGTAATTCCTTATTTTGGATTAATTGACCACACTCACTACGAACACATTAATAGATATATACCTAATGAAACTACGTTAGAGTTACAGTTTGTAAATAAGTCTGAAGGATACCCTAAGTCGTTGAAACAGCTGTCACTATTCAATAAATTTGTGTTGTCCACGAAAAACTTATCTGTGTTTTGTTTTAAATTTATACTTAATTAAAACAGACAAAAAAAGTAGTTAAAAATAAAAAAAGCTCGCGTCTCGGGACGCGTGGAAGAAGCGAAGCTTATGATCACAATACAAGCAATTTTTGTTTCATGGCAAACACTTTAATTTCAATGATAAATGATTCTTGAATGTTCTTAATTTACTTACAACTTACCAACCATTTGACCAAAATCTTATCAGCAAATTTTAATTGTTTAAATAATTGTACCGTTGCTAGTAAAGTACCAAACGCATTTGCATGAACAAATTTACAAATGCAACTTTAATACATTGTCGTCGCACAGTGAACGGATCCGAAAATCGTTGGAAAGAATCTATTTAAATGAAGGAAAATAAAGCTAGAGAGAAGCAGTCAACGACAATCAAAAGCTAATTTAATAACAATCATAGGAAAAATATAAAAGTTATAGGTTTTCCATTCCTAACCTGTAAAAATGCAGAAAAAAAAATCACTTATGTGTAATTTTCGTCCAAAATCTGAAAAGAACGAATACGATTGTAAAATCAATTTTTTTTTTAGTTTATGGCAAAAATAAATGATTTTATAAACATTTCTTCTACTGATTTTAATTAAACATGTTTAAATCGTAATTATCGATAAAACAAAATATTTTTTAAACATAAAATTCATGTAACTTCATAAAATATACTATGTAATTAAAATATATTATGTAAAAAATGATAAAAAATCATACAACCCCATAACTGAATTCGTCAGACCTCTACAACCCAATAACCGAATTCATCAGGCTCTTACAACCCTATAACTGAATTCGTCAGACTTCTACAACCCAATAACCGAATTCATCAGGCTCTTCCAACTCCATTACCAAATTCGTCAATTTCCTACAACCCTATAACTTAATTCATCAACCTTCTATCCTTTAAACATACAACTCCATAACCAAATTGATCAGATTCTTACAACCCCATAACCGAATTGATCAGACTCCTACAATCCATAACTGAATTCGTCAAATACCCACAATCCTATAACCATATTCGTCAAACTCCTACACTACTCCATAATAGAATTTGTCATACTTCTACAACCCTAACTTCGAAATCATCAGACTTTTATAACCTATAAAAGAATTCATTAGACTTCTACAACCCCATAACCGAATAAATAAAGCTTCTGAAACCAATAAGCAAACTTGTTAGACTTCTACACACTCATAACTAAATTCTTTAGACTTCTATTTATTCTTCAAGCCTACAACTCCTTAACCGAATTCGTCAGACTTTTACAACCCATAATTAAATTCATGAGACTTCTGCATATTCCTTAAGCCTAAAACCCTATAACCAGGACTTCTTAAACTCCATATCTTAATTCGTTAGATTTCTAAGTATTCCTCAAGTCTACAACCCCGTTAACTGAAATCGTTTAAATTCTACAACCATATTCATCAAGCTCCTACAACCCTGCAACCAAATTTATCAGACTTTTACAACCCCATACTTGAACTTGTCGTACTTGTAGAACCTAACAGAATTCCCTTTATTTCTACAATCCCATAACCGAACTCATCTGACAAAAAAATAATTGATTGAAATCAACAAAATTCGTAAAACAACGATGTCTCATGTCATTTTGATTGCTGTGCACTTTGTATTACTATTGCATTCTTTTTGCACTTTATCGTGGAATTCATTCAACTTTTTTTTTATAATTATTTGCTGTGTAACAAGAATTATCAATGATCCACCAAATCATAGATTTTTAGACTTAATGAAAATGTGACAAATATACTTCTAGGGTTATATAGTTCTGACGAATTCATTTATGGGATTATAGGCTTGAGAATTACATATAAAGGACGTATTTGGTTATAAGATTTTGAGTGTTTGACAAATTCAGTTATGTAGTTGTAGGAATCTGATCAATTAAGTAATGAGGTTGTAAGAGCCTGATCAAAATGGTAATGGGATTGCAAGTTTGAGGAATAAAAGGCTGATGAATTCGGTTATGGAGTTAAAGGAATTCGGCTAATTCAGTTATGGGGTTGTAGAAGTCTGACGAATTCTTTTATAGGTTGTAGAAGTTAGATAAGTTTGAGTATAGGGTTGAAGAAGTCAGACAAATTCTATGATGGGGTTGTGTAGGAATCTGATGAATATGATTATAGGGTTGTGGGTGTTTGACGATTTCAGTTATGGAGTTATAGGAGCTTGATGAATTTGGATATGTAGTTGTAAAGGTCTAACGAATCTAGTTATGGGGTTGCAAAGGCATATAAAGTTAATTATGAGATTGCAGGAGCTAGACGGGTTGTAAGAGTCTGATAAATTCGGCTATAGGGTTGTTAGAGTTCAAAGAATTCGGTCATGGGGTTGCAGGAGTTCAACTAATTCTGCTTGGTTGTAGAAGTGTTACAAAATCAAGTATAGGGTTATCAAAGTCTGATGAATTTGATTGCGGGGTTGTAGGAGCATATCAAAAATTTCTATAGGGTTGTAAAATTATGACAAATCCATTCAACAGGGTTGTAGGATTGAGGAATACATAGAAATCTAACGAATTAAGCTATGGGGTTTTAGAAGTCCTATTTAGACTTCTATTCCTAAAGTCTGCAAACCCATAACCAAATTCGTCAGAATTCTACAACCCCATAACTGAGTCCGTCAATATTCTACAACCCTATAAGTGATCACAAATCCAACAACAATCCATTCTTCAAGCCTACAACCTCATAATTGAATTTTTTATACTCCTGCAACTCTATTAAACTGAATTGATCAGACTTCAACAACTTTATAACTCGACTCAGCAAACTCCAATTACATGCCTGAATTCACCAACCTTCTATTCCTCAAGCTAAAAACTCTATAACCTAATTCGTTTTATTTCTACAATTTATTTCGATTATATTTTTACAATCATCTTCTTTATCAGATTTAACGCGTCCACAAGTTCAATAATTTCCGAGTATGCCATACTTTTCGTAACAAAAGATGGTCAGGACAAGCTAAATCACTTCGAATTAAAGTGGTTAAAAATTGTCCTTAAGAATTTTTGAAATGTTTCCAAGTATTGAAAACTTCCAACAATCGAAATTTCAATTGCCGAATATATTAGAGAGAAAATAAATTTTCTTTCGGTAGACAAAAAAAATTCCAATGATAGAAAACTTCCATTTATTGCCGATTCTAATTATAAAGTTTACGCAGTAAAAATGTATTTAAAAGATAATAGCAATGAACAATTATTTTAGAAAGATAATACATGGAAAACAAAGTTTTGATCCTAGTTGATAATTGTACGAATTATTTTAAAAGATTGTGAAATTTTTTGAATGATCCGATGAATTTGTGAGTATCACAAAATGATCCTTATAATCATTTTTAAAGATCCCAAAGATTCATAAAATGATCATAAGGCTCATTTTTATCATTTTTTTTTTATTTTTTTTTTTTACCATAAGTCCAAAAACCAATGATTTGGATCATTGATAATTCTTTACGAATTTTGTTGATTTTAATCAATTTTTTTTGTCAGATGAGTTCGGTTATGGGGTTGTAGAAGTAAAGGAATATCCGTTAGGTTCTACAAATACGACAAGTTCAAGTATGGGGTTGTAGAAGTCTGATAAATTTGATTGCAAGATTGTAGGGGCTTGATGAATATGGTTGTAAAATTAAAACTATTTCAGTAACGGGGTTGTAGACTTGAGAAATCTAACGAATAAAGATATGGAGTTTTAGAAGTCCTGGTTATGGGGTTTTAGGCTTAAGGAATATGCAGAAGTCTCATGAATTTAATTATGGGTTGTAAAAGTCTGACGAATTCGGTTAAGGAGTTGTAGGCTTGAAGAATAAATAGAAGTCTAAAGAATTTAGTTATGAGTGTGTAGAAGTCTAACAAGTTTGCTTATTGGTTTCAGAAGCTTTATTTATTCGGTTATGGGGTTGTAAAAGTCTAATGAATTCTTTTATAGGTTATAGAAGTCTGATGATTTCGAAGTTAGGGTTGTAGAAGTATGACAAATTCTATTATGGGGTTGTGTAGGAGTTTGACGAACATGGTTATAGGATTGTGGGTATTTGACGAATTCAGTTATGGGTTGTAGGAGTCTGATCAATTTGGTTATGGGGTTGTAAGAATCTGATCAATTTGGTTATGGAGTTGTTTGTTTGAAGGATTGAAGGTTGATGAATTAAGTTATAGGGTTGTAGGAAATTGACGAATTTGGTAATGGAGTTGGAAGAGGCTGATTAATTCGGTTATTGGGTTGTAGAAGTCTGACGAATTCAGTTATAGGGTTGTAAGAGCCTGATGAATTCGGTTATTGGGTTGTAGAAGTCTGACGAATTCAGTTATAGGGTTGTAAGAGCCTGATAATTTCGATTATTGGGTTGTAGAGGTCTGACGAATTCAGTTATGGGGTTGTATGATTTTTTACATTTTTCACGTAATATATTTTAATTACATAGTATATTTTATGAATTTTATGTTTAAAAAATAGTTTGTTTTATCGATAATAACGATTTAAACATGTTTAATTAAAAACAGTAGAAGAAATGTTTATAAAATCATTTATTTTTGCCATAAACTAAAAAAAAATTGATTTTACAATCGTATTCGTTCTTTTCAGATTTTGGACGAAAATTACACATTCGTGATTTTTTTTTTTTCTGCATTTTTTTCAGGTTAGGAATGGGAAACCTATAATTTTTATATTTTTCCTATGATTGTTATTAAATTAGCTTTTGATTGTCGTTGACCACATCTCTCTAGCTTTATTTTCCTTCATTTAAATAGATTCTTTCCAATGATTTTCGGATCCGTTCACTGTGGCGTCGTCTAAAAATTTAATGTTGTAATAACTTATTTAAACCAAAAATCAAGCCATTGATTTTCAGTCTTTTTTTACAGGGTTTTTTAGATTTAAAAGTTGTGATTAATACTCTAAAATAATTTCAAAAACATTAGTTTTTATTCAAATTATGAACAAAATAAGAGGGGGGGGGTCCATTTTTATGGTATTTTTTTCAAAATTTAATTACTCAGAATAGATTGGTCAATTTTTATAAATAAGCATAAAAATAATGAAAAAATGAAAGCTACAATAATTTTTTGAAAAAAATTTGTTTTATAATATTGTAAGAAGCAATGAAAAATTTGAAAGAAAAGTAGAAAAAAAATTTTGTGTGAAAATAGTTTTGAATGTTTGAATAACAAAAATACAAGTCAAAAGAATGGGAATAAGTTATTAAAATTTTATAAAAAAATCTAATTTAATACTCAAACTTTACCTTTGCACTGATTTTTAAATTAAAATAAGTAATTTATATGAAAATTATATTTTTCATTTGTTACATTGGTTCAACAAACAATCAAAGTCACATTTGTATTATTTGTGGGAACTTAAGCTTGGAGAAATACGTAACGGTTGAGAGAGAAAGAGAGTGAAACCGGCCCAAAAGCTAGAGATATAGTCTCAGTAGCGGCAGTCAGTAGATCAAAGGTGAAGTTTACGAAGGATTAGCTGACAGACGTAATTTATATGTATCTAAGATATTGTAGTAAATAATTACTTATTATTACAAAAATAACATGTTGACTTCATTAATTTTTTATTTTATTATCTAAAATCGAGTCTAAAACTGACCGTAATCACATAGATAAGTTTTGGACAGTCTAATTATACTCATCTCGAATTAAAAGGCATGATCAAAAGTATTTAAAAATCTCCTAAATATTTGAATTGCAAGTTACTGTTTAAACAAAATTTTTGTAAGGTTTAATTGAACATTCATTGAGTTTTTTTATAAAATTTTATAATAAATACAAATTTTCTTATTTTTCTAGATTAATTTGTAATTTTATGAAATAATATGTAATTCATACATTTTTGTTCAATTGCGTAAGTTAATTATTTATAGACATGATTGAAAACAGTCTATTAAAACTTTTTTGTCATTGTAGAGTTATTGCATTCACTTGGTGAAAATCCATAGTCAATTTGATAATAATAAAAACAAAATGTTTTCGATTTTCACAATTTATTTATTAACATTAGTTAATACATTAGCCTCATGACAGCCGTTTCGACATACAATGTCATCTTCAGATGAGTATACACAATACTAAACTTAATTACAAACATCTATTCACTTAAAGAGTTATCCTTATTTACAAAGTATACAAATTTAAGAGTGGGGAGTTATTTATGTCTACTTGATCGTTTAGTAATCTATTCGTGTTTCTATATCGGTTAATCTCTAGAGATTCTAACAAATTTAATTTTCCTGACTTATTCATACAGTGTAAAATTTCAAAATTCTCATCAAATTTATGGTTTTCTTCTATTAAATGTTTAGCGTAATTAGATTTTTCTACATTTTTATTATTGTAATGGCTAATGTGTTCTTTGATTCTTTTTTCAAAAGTTCTTCCTGTCTGTCCTACATAGACTTTATCACAATCTAAACAATTTAATTTGTAAACTCCTGACTTGAGTACTTTATTTGTTTTACTTTTATTATTTTTGATATTTTTTGCTATCGTATTATTTGTTCTATATGCAAATTTTATTTTACAATTAAAATTATCATTCAAAATATTAAAATTATCTAAAACTTTTCTGCCTTGTTCACCGTTATATGTAAATGTAAAATAATTATTACTTGTTTTATTTACTATATTTGGATATATTTGATTCATTAATTTCGCTTTCAACTTTTTATTCAATATTTTATCTATCAATCCAACATTAAAATTATTATTACAAGCTATCTGTCTAATAATATTGAGTTCTTTATTAAAATTATTCTCTGACAAAGGAACATGCAATAATCGATGAATATAACAATGAAATGCTGCCATTTTTTGTTGGAATGGATGTGAAGACTTATTATTTATTACTGTATCTGTATGAGATGGTTTATGAAAGATATCAAATTCAAACTTGTTCATATTCTTCGTAATTAATAAATCTAAAAATGGAATACTATCATTCTCTGCCCTCTCCATAGTATTGTGTATACTCATCTGAAGATGACATTGTATGTCGAAACGGCTGTCATGAGGCTAATGTATTAACTAATGTTAATAAATAAATTGTGAAAATCGAAAACATTTTGTTTTTATTATTATCAAATTTTTTGTCATTGCTGATTTTAAATACATTCTTGATATTTCAGTATCAATAAGCATTTTATTACTGTTGCAAAAAGTAAGTTTCAAAAAAATAGAATTCTATTTTAATATGTATACTCTTTTTACATCGACTCCAGTCATTGTCAGGTAACATTTAACAATCAGTGATTAGAATCACAATGGAATTTATAAAAGTTAAAAATTCAATTACTTAATTTTAATAATGTTTGTTGCTTAATTTTACCTTTAACTTTAACTTAAGTATTGTTTTTTCACTCACAACTATTTATTTGATAATCAAATACTTTTGATCATGTCTTTTTAGATTCAAAACGAAATAGAGTTGAACAGCCCACAGCTCATCTATCACTTTAAGTCATTCATTGATTTTAAATGAAAAAACTAATAAATAAATTATTGATTATTGATTTGATAATTAATGATTGATTATTATTTGACAAATTATTGCAATGATAATAAATGATTATTTGCCTTAGATTTGTATAGAATGCCACTCTAGCTGCCAGCGGCCGTTGCAGTAGGTAGACAGAGAGAGGGGCTACTGCAGCCGAACATAGGAAGCTGGGCGGGAAATCTCACGCGTGACGGTCAGCTAATCAAATTTTTTCATTTACCCTCTCTATGAAAAAAATACACCCTAATGCGAGAAAACAAGCTTTGCTTCAAAAAGTAGTTAAAATACATAATATTTTAATCATTTGATTATGAAAAGCGCGAGTGCTCTGAACCATGAATAACAAGAAGGTTAAGATAATTGAAAGAAGCTCGCAAGTTCTGAATTTTTGAGAGCAAAATATGAAAAGCAGCAAATCTAACTGTATTGCGAAAAGAATGATTGCAAGCTTGCAAAAAGAATTAAACTGAGCTTGGTCTTAGAAAAATAAAAAAAGTAAAATAAGAGCAGATGAAACCGTGTTGAAACCTCGGCTACTATGAGGAGCGTTAGAAAAAATTACTGTGGTGCTAGTGGCAAGATCTCCTTCATTGAAACATGTGTGCGTGCGTGCGTGTGTGTGTGTGTGTGTGCGTGCGCGCGCGTGTGTGTGTGTGTGGGTGTGGGTGTGTGTGTGTGTGTAAGGGTAATATATTCCCTAATTCAAATTTCCCAAGCTCTTACGACCGTGGCTAAGGTAGATCCCGTCTGGTCAACAATGGAAAAACTCAGGTTTGAATTTGTAATGAAGGCTGCATGCAGTTCAATCCTGTGCACAGGATGGAAAAACAACAATTCTATGGATAACCTCAATTGAAACGCCCCATGGAAAAGTGTTCGCAATACCAAATGAACTGCAAAATTCAAACTTACACACAGAACTGATAACAGTACCAGCTTTTGGTAGAATAAAAAATACATTGAAGAAGAGGAACCATTTTGGAAAAATACGGATTCCAATGGCTGATAATTAAGCTAAAGTTTACCTTGACGAAGAAAATAATTTAATGTTCAAAGATCAGTATTTGGAAGAAATAGCAGAACCACAAGCTGCACCAGAAAATTCAACCCCAGATAAACTTCAATAGACCTTCATAGCCTAAATAAACTTCAGAGAATGTGTACTAGGAAGGGCAATGATTTTAGAACCATTACACAACCTACTGAAGAAGAATCAGAAATTTTTGTGGACTAAAGAATGCCAAGAATCCTTTGATAAAATAAAAAACATACTAATTTCGGAGACAGTTCTAGAAATCTTTGATAAGGACTTACCGATCCAAATCCATACGGATGCAAGCTTACTGGGAGTTGGAGCAGTGTTGAAGCATGTACAAAAAAAAAAAAAAAGAAATAAAACCGGTTGCGTTTTTTTCGAAAAAACTGAATCAAGCACAAAAAAGAAAGAAAGCTATCTACCTCGAGCTATTAAGGAAGCTGTACGATTCTGGCAATACTGGCTCATAGGTAAATCATTTTTAGTCTTTACAGACCATAGACCCCTTGAAGGCATGAATCTGAAGTTTAGAACAGACGAAGAACTGGATGACTTGACTTATTACCTGTCACAATATGATTTTCAAGTAAAATACTCGCCTGGGAAAGATAACGTAGAAGCAGATTGCCTAAGCAGAAATCCGGTATTAGAATGCCACGAAAATAAAGATGAGCAACTGAAAGTCGTGAACTTACTGGAAATAAAAGATATTGAAAATGATCAACAGAATAACGAATATATACAACAGAGAAAGAATAGGCTAGTAGAGAAAAATGGAATATACTTTAAAAAGACACAAAAAAGTGACGATTGTTTTGTCAGAAGAGTTCAGCATAAAATTTATAAAAAATGTCCACGATAGCTGGGTGCCACATTGGAGTAAAACAATTGCAAAAAAAATATCTCCATTCTATACAGCAAAAAATCTAACAAAAAATATAAAGTATATTAGCAAGACCTGTGAGATATGTATAAAAAATAAAACAAGAGGTCAACAAAAGGTGGGTCTGATGTCATATTTAGGTCCTGCTACAACACCATTTGAGATAATTTCACTGGATACAATAGGTGGATTTGGTATGTCCCGCTCTACAAAAAAATACCTACACCTTTTGGTTGACCATTACACAAGGTATGCATACATTCTGACGTCAAAAACGCAAGTCGCAAATGATTTTAAGAAACTAGTCGGAAATGTCACAGAAGACAACAGTAGTATACCAAAGAGAGAACGGGACCATGGTCCCGCTCTCTCGTACTTTTTTGGTCCGGCTCTCTCGTACCTTTTTCGGCGCAGAACTCTCGTACTTTTTGAGAGCGGGCACCTGGGGTCGTGCTAGGGGCTAGCCGCTGCTTGCCAGCCGGTAGCTTCACTCATTTTTAAAAATATTTTAATTTTAATTAATCAATTTTTCACATTTGCTCAATTCATTGACGACATTTCAATTTGAAAACTATTTTTTAATTAAATTATCGAAAAAAAAAAATTTTAGTTCAACCAGGTTCCGAACCGACGATCCCAGGCACGACAGGCAGTCACTCTACCACCTGAGCCATTGAGCTAGCATGCACCATGACTTTAATTAAACTACTTTTCCAACTGTTTTATATTATTTTCATATTACTTTAAATAATTTAATATTATTTTGTTTATTTAATTATTTATTGATATTTTTATTCTTAATTAGTATCATATATTAATAATACTATTTTTTTAAATTAAATTATCAAAGAAAAAATTTTTATTGAAGTGGGATTCGAACCCACGACCCAAGGCATGCCAGGCAGACACTCTACCACCTGAGCCATTGAGCTAACATGCGTCAGGACTTTAGTTAAAGTACTTTTCCAACCGTTTTAATTATTAGAATTCAATTAAATTTTTTTCTTTTTCTTTAATTTTTTCATATTTAGTCTTTTTTTCATTTTTCTTTTCGAAAGTTTTTTGTTCTTCTTGAAGCTTTTGAAAACTTTTATATTTCTCATCTTGACGCTTTTTTCCTCAGAATAACTTTTAAAACCTGTAGATACTTTTACTTCAAAAGTCCAAACTTTAAACCTATAAGTTTGAACTTAATGTTTAAAAGTTTAAACTTTTAATGTGAAACCTTATACTCTTACTACAAAAGTTCAAACTTTAGACCTATAAGTTTGAACTTTACGTTTAAAAAGTTTAAACTTTAAATGTAAAACCTTATACTCTTACTACAAAAGTTCAAACTTTAGACCAATAAGTTTGAACTTTACGTTCAAAAGTTTAAACTTTCAAAAGTTCAAACTTTAAACATATAAGTTTGAACTTTACGTTTCAAAAGTTTAAACTTTATATGTAAAACCTTATACTTTTTCTACAAAAGTTCAAACTTTAGACCTATAAGTTTGAACTTTACGTTCAAAAGTTTAAACTTTAAGTTTAATTGTTCAAACTTTCAATATAATAATCTATACTTTTAGTTAAAATGTTTAAACTTTCAGTAAGATACTTTATACTTTTACTTCAAAATTCAAACTTCAGACCTATGAGTTGGAACTTTACGTTCAAAAGTTTAAACTTTTACTCTAAATGTTTAAACTTTCAAGATGACTTTTTATGCTTTTACTTGAAAATTCAAACTTACTTTTTAGAGACCCGTTTTCTTAAACACTAGTTCCTCTCAGCGTGCAATTGTATTACATTATCTAAAACAAATTTTGTCGAAGCTTCATTTAAATTAACTTACAATCAGTTCTACGTATATACCTTTTACCTTTGCCGCTACGTTCAGAGTTCATTTGAACTTTCATGGTTATAAATTCATTGGTTTTGTTTATATACTAATAATTATTATTTTCATGATTTTAATCGGATAATTTCGAACACTTGATTAAATAATTATTTTTTATCAAATCTACTCTATCTCTAAATGTTTTAATTTAATTGTAGTATAAAAATAAAAAATAAAAATTCAAATTTTGTTCTTCAACCAATCACATCACGAATAAAATGCTGACATTCTTTTTGGGTTCTCTCTTTTATCTTAGGATAATTATTTGTCAACAGGGTTTATTATGTTGTATCCAAGACATTTTAAAAAATTTTGGTTTTTATCGTTTTAGTGGTTTGGAATGCTTGGACTTTGAAACCAATAGTTTATTTTTTATGATAGTTGAATCATTGTTCTGTCGCCTTACTTCTTTTACCCTTAGTTGTTTGTATGGTTTAAAGATTAAACCTTGACCTTGTGTATCAGATTTTTTACCTTTGGCTATGGCTTCTATCGCATTATTACTTCTTTTGATTTCATCAATTTTTCTCGATCAATTTTTGTATCGTCAATAGCCTTGTAAACTCCAGAAGCACCACTTACCAATGCACTTGCTGCACTCAACCCCGCTAACAAAGGTGTAAGTGGTAAAGCTCCACCAGTTTTCGAAGGTACACTTGATATCATCAACACCCCCACCCCCCACCCCTCCTAAATCCTTTTCCCACACCCCCCTATCATCACCACCCCACCATTGGTAGATTGTGAATTTATTGACAATTTATTAACCGATAGATCACCATGGTGGGGGTGTATAGATCTTGCCTACATGATTTATTTATCTTGTTGTTTTTTTTTTTCTAAAAGTTGATAGTAGTGTCAAAAGCTCTTGGGGTGGCGAGCTGTTAGAGATATCTCTATCGGTTGGACTGTCTTAGCCCCATTAGCTTCTTCCTACTTTACCTACTGTGATCAATTTTTAGTCTTTTTTTAAATATACCTTGATGTTTCTTTTCATTTTAAAATTTATTCTTTTCAAAAGTTTAAAGTTTGAACCTATAAGTTTGAATTTTAAGTTTGAAAGTTTAAACTTTAATGTGAAACCCTATACTTTTACTACAAAGTTTAAACTTTTAAACCTAAAATTCAAACTTATAGGTTTAAACTTTGAACTTTTGAAAAGAATAAATTTTATAATGAAAGTTCAAACATTTGAACTTTAAGTTTTAACTTTTAAAGTTAGAGTATAAAGTTTCACATTCAAAGTTCAAACTTCTAGGTCTAAAATTAAACCTTTAAAGTAAAAGAATAGTTAAAACTTTGAAACGTAAAGTTCAATCTTATAGGTCCAAAGTTTGAATTTTGAAAAGTAAGTTTGAATTTTGTAAAAGTATCATACTGAAAGTTTAAACTTTGTAGTAAAAGTATAAGATTTATTCTTTTCAAAAGTTCAAAGTTTAAACCTATAAGTTTGAATTTTATGTTTAAAAGTTTAAACTTTAATGTGAAACCCTATACTTTTACAACAAACTATTAAACTTTTTAAACTGTAAGTTCAAGTGTTCAAACTTTCAAGATAATAATCTATGCTTTTAGTTAAATGTTTAAACATTCAGTATGATACTTTTACTTCAAAAATTCAAACTTTAGACCTATAAGTTTGAACTTTACGTTTCAAAGTTTTAACTATTCTTTTACTTTAAAGGTTTAATTTTAGACCTAGAAGTTTAAACTTTGAATGTGAAACTTTATACTCTAACTTTAAAAGTTAAAACTTAAAGTTCAAATGTTTGAACTTTCATTATAAAATTTATTCTTTTCAAAAGTTCAAAGTTTAAACCTATAAGTTTGAATTTTAGGTTTAAAAGTTTAAACTTTGTAGTAAAAGTATAGGGTTTCACATTAAAGTTTAAACTTTCAAACTTAAAATTCAAACTTATAGGTTCAAACTTTAAACTTTTGAAAAGAATAAATTTTAAAATGAAAAGAAACATCAAGGTATATTTAAAAAAAGACTAAAAATTGATCACAGTAGGTAAAGTAGGAAGAAGCTAATGGGGCTAAGACAGTCCAACCGATAGAGATATCTCTAACAGCTCGCCACCCCAAGAGCTTTTGACACTACTATCAACTTTTAGAAAAAAAAAAACAACAAGATAAATAAATCATGTAGGCAAGATCTATACACCCCCACCATGGTGATCTATCGGTTAATAAATTGTCAATAAATTCACAATCTACCAATGGTGGGGTGGTGATGATAGGGGGGTGTGGGAAAAGGATTTAGGAGGGGTGGGGGGTGGGGGTGTTGATGATATCAAGTGTACCTTCGAAAACTGGTGGAGCTTTACCACTTACACCTTTGTTAGCGGGGTTGAGTGCAGCAAGTGCATTGGTAAGTGGTGCTTCTGGAGTTTACAAGGCTATTGACGATACAAAAATTGATCGAGAAAAAATTGATGAAATCAAAAGAAGTAATAATGCGATAGAAGCCATAGCCAAAGGTAAAAAATCTGATACACAAGGTCAAGGTTTAATCTTTAAACCATACAAACAACTAAGGGTAAAAGAAGTAAGGCGACAGAACAATGATTCAACTATCATAAAAAATAAACTATTGGTTTCAAAGTCCAAGCATTCCAAACCACTAAAACGATAAAAACCAAAATTTTTTAAAATGTCTTGGATACAACATAATAAACCCTGTTGACAAATAATTATCCTAAGATAAAAGAGAGAACCCAAAAAGAATGTCAGCATTTTATTCGTGATGTGATTGGTTGAAGAACAAAATTTGAATTTTTATTTTTTATTTTTATACTACAATTAAATTAAAACATTTAGAGATAGAGTAGATTTGATAAAAAATAATTATTTAATCAAGTGTTCGAAATTATCCGATTAAAATCATGAAAATAATAATTATTAGTATATAAACAAAACCAATGAATTTATAACCATGAAAGTTCAAATGAACTCTGAACGTAGCGGCAAAGGTAAAAGGTATATACGTAGAACTGATTGTAAGTTAATTTAAATGAAGCTTCGACAAAATTTGTTTTAGATAATGTAATACAATTGCACGCTGAGAGGAACTAGTGTTTAAGAAAACGGGTCTCTAAAAAGTAAGTTTGAATTTTCAAGTAAAAGCATAAAAAGTCATCTTGAAAGTTTAAACATTTAGAGTAAAAGTTTAAACTTTTGAACGTAAAGTTCCAACTCATAGGTCTGAAGTTTGAATTTTGAAGTAAAAGTATAAAGTATCTTACTGAAAGTTTAAACATTTTAACTAAAAGTATAGATTATTATATTGAAAGTTTGAACAATTAAACTTAAAGTTTAAACTTTTGAACGTAAAGTTCAAACTTATAGGTCTAAAGTTTGAACTTTTGTAGTAAAAGTATAAGTTTTTACATATAAAGTTCAAACTTTTTAAACGTAAAGTTCAAACTTATAGGTCTAAAGTTTAATCTTTTGTAATAAAAGTATAGGGTTTCACATTAAAAGTTTAAACTTTTGAACGTAAAGTTCAAACTTATAGGTCTAAAGTTTGAACTTTTGTAGTAAAAGTATAAGGTTTTACATTTAAAGTTTAAACTTTTTAAACGTAAAGTTCAAACTTATAGGTCTAAAGTTTGAACTTTTGTAGTAAAAGTATAAGGTTTAACATTAAAAGTTTAAACTTTTAAAAATTAAGTTCAAACTTATATGTTTAATGTTTGAACTTTTGAAAGTTTAAACTTTTGAACGTAATGTTCAAACTTATAGGTCTAAAGTTTGAACTTTTGTAGTAAAAGTATAAGGTTTTACATTTAAAGTTTGAACTTTTTAAACGTAAAGTTCAAACTTATAGGTCTAAAGTTTGAACTTTTGTAGTAAAAGTATAAGGTTTCACATTAAAAGTTTAAACTTTTAAAAATTAAGTTCAAACTTATATGTTTAATGTTTGAACTTTTGAAAGTTTAAACTTTTGAACGTAATGTTCAAACTTATAGGTCTAAAGTTTGAACTTTTGTTGTAAAAGTATAAGGTTTTACATTTAAAGTTTAAACTTTTTAAACGTAAAGTTCAAACTTATAGGTCTAAAGTTTGAACTTTTGTAGTAAAAGTATAAGGTTTCACATTAAAAGTTTAAACTTTTTAAACGTAAAGTTCAAACTTATAGGTCTAAAGTTTGAACTTTTGTAGTAAAAGTATAAGGTTTCACATTAAAAGTTTAAACTTTTAAAAATTAAGTTCAAACTTATATGTTTAAAGTTTGAACTTTTGAAAGTTTAAACTTTTGAACGTAATGTTCAAACTTATAGGTCTAAAGTTTGAACTTTTGTAGTAAAAGTATAAGGTTTCACATTAAAAGTTTAAACTTTTAAAAATTAAGTTCAAACTTATATGTTTAATGTTTGAACTTTTGAAAGTTTAAACTTTTGAACGTAATGTTCAAACTTATAGGTCTAAAGTTTGAACTTTTGTAGTAAAAGTATAAGGTTTTACATTCAAAGTTTAAACTTTTTAAACGTAAAGTTCAAACTTATAGGTCTAAAGTTTGAACTTTTGTAGTAAAAGTATAAGGTTTCACATTAAAAGTTTAAACTTTTAAAAATTAAGTTCAAACTTATATGTTTAATGTTTGAACTTTTGAAAGTTTAAACTTTTGAACGTAATGTTCAAACTTATAGGTCTGAAGTTTGAACTTTTGTAGTAAAAGTATAAGGTTTTACATTTAAAGTTTGAACTTTTTAAACGTAAAGTTCAAACTTATAGGTCTAAAGTTTGAACTTTTGTAGTAAAAGTATAAGGTTTCACATTAAAAGTTTAAACTTTTGAAACGTAAAGTTCAAACTTATATGTTTAAAGTTTGAACTTTTGAAAGTTTAAACTTTTGAACGTAAAGTTCAAACTTATTGGTCTAAAGTTTGAACTTTTGTAGTAAGAGTATAAGGTTTTACATTTAAAGTTTAAACTTTTTAAACGTAAAGTTCAAACTTATAGGTCTAAAGTTTGAACTTTTGTAGTAAGAGTATAAGGTTTCACATTAAAAGTTTAAACTTTTAAACATTAAGTTCAAACTTATAGGTTTAAAGTTTGAACTTCTGAAGTAAAAGTATTTACAGGTTTTAAAAGTTATTCTGAGGAAAAAAAGCGTCAAGATAAGAAATATAAAAGTTTTCAAAAGCTTCAAGAAGAACAAAAAACTTACGAAAAGAAAAATGAAACAAAGACTAAATATGAAAAAATTAAAGAAAAAGAAAAAAATTTAATTGAATTCTAATAATTAAAACGGTTGGAAAAGTACTTTAACTAAAGTCCTGACGCATGTTAGCTCAATGGCTCAGGTGGCAGAGTGTCTGCCCGGCATGCCTGTGGTCGTGGGTTCGAATCCCACTTCAATAAAAATTTTTTCTTTGATAATTTAATTTAAAAAAATAATATTATTAATATATGATACTAATTAAGAATAAAAATATCAATAAATAATTGAATAAACAAAATAATATTAAATTATTTAAAGTAATATGAAAATAATATAAAACAGTTGGAAAAGTAGTTTAATTAAAGTCATAGTGCATGCTAGCTCAATGGCTCAGGTGGTAGAGTGTCTGCATGTCGTGCCTGGGATCGTCGGTTCGAAACCTGGTTGAACTAAAATTTTTTTTTTTTTGATAATTTAATTAAAAAATAGTTTTCAAATTGAAATGTCGTCAATGAATTGAACAAATGTGAAAAATTGATTAATTAAAATTAAAATATTTTTAAAAATGAGTGAAGCTACCGGCTGGCAAGCAGCGGCTAGCCCCTAGCACGACCTCAGGTGCCCGCCCTCAAAAAGGTACTTGGACCAAAAAGTACGATAGAGCGGGACCAAAAAAGTACGAGAGAACTGACCCAAAAAGTACGAGAGAGCGGGACCATGGTCCCGCCTGACCATGGTCACTACTGACAACCAAGTTGACTTAGTTTTATCGGATCAATATCCAGGAATAAATTCGAAAGAATTTAAAGAATTTCTGGATAAAAAAAATATGAAAATCGTTTTTACAGCGGTGGATTCACCATTTTCAAATGGACTCAATGAGAGGTTGAATCAAACGTTAGTTAATAAGATAAGGTGTAAAATAAACGAAGAAGGAAACAAACGAGCTTGGACGATGATAGCGCAAGAATGCGTAGAGAAATACAATACTACAGAACACTCAGTTACCGGATTCGCACCAAAATACTTGTTAGAAGGCTCAGATGTTTCGATTCTCCCAGATGAGCTAAAACAAGAATTAAAGAGAGAAAAATGGTTGGAAGATAGACAAACAGCCTTGGAAAACTCCATCAAATCCCACAACTATAATAAAAAAATTTTCGATAAAAACAGAAAATACCATGAATTCAAAGTTGGGGATGCAGTTTTCGTGTAAAATGGAAATAAACTCAACTGAAAAAAACTCGACGAATTGAGAACCGGTCCTTTCAAAATTATAGAAAAACTGTCAAGACTGAGTCTACAAAATAAATATTGGAAGAAAAAAAGCCGAGTCTAATTTTTTCCACATAACGAAGCTGATTCCAGCACCTAATCAAGAAAGGCAGAAAGAAGATATCTGAGAAAATTCTCGTTCGTGAATTTTCTTCCCCTGGAGGGGAGATGTAAGGGTAATATATTCCTTAATTCAAATTTCCCACGCTCTTACGACAGTGGCTAAGGTAGATCCCGTCTGGACCGATAGAGAGGGCTTTACCATAAGAGAGAGAGAGAGAGAGAGAGATAGCAGAATAGTAAAAATCATCAAAACATGTGCTATCACTAATTATTGAAAGAAATAGTATAAGTGTAAATAAAGAATTGACAATAGTGAATAATAAACTTTAATTGTCGTTTCTTTGTTTACAGGCAGGATAATATTGTCAAAATTGTAAATAGTGTAAGTAATAAATCATAAAAACTTTGTTTACAGAGCAACCAAACAGTTTATGTTATTGTCAAATTCCTATCCTAATAATCAAGATTATTAGGATAGGATATATATATGTGTGTGTGTGTGTGTGTGGGTCAAAATAATACTTTTTTAAAAAACCGTCCGCACGAGGTTCACCGATTCTATTGCAATTTTTTTTGGCAAAAGTACTATTTAATAGAAGACTTTTGCCACAAACTAGAGGTCTCTATCTTATTTCTGCTTGGTGCTAGATCTTTTCAAAGATTGAAAAATGGCCTATTTTTAAGCTATTTTAAGCAATTTTAAGGTATTTTTCGAAAAATGCTAACTTTTGATCAAAATGAGATAGAAACCTCTAGTTTGCGGCAAAATTTTGTTCAAAATAAGTTTTTTTTTGTAAAAATATTTTGACAACATAGTTTGGTTATTTTTATAATAATACAGTCCTACACAGATATTGCTATTTTTGCTCATTTGCAGGTATCTTTAAACGACCGTAGCTTTTTCCAGGCTGAATTTTTGTGCATATTAAAAAACTAATAAATTTTTTTTATGAAAAAACAAAAATTTTGCGACCAACTGGAACCATGTACGATCTTCCACTTCCAAGATACAGCTGTTTAAAGTTGTCAAAAAACACAAAAAAACGCGTTTTTTACAATTTTTACACGCATTTTTGAACGTTTTCGACCTTTTTTTTTCTCTCAAAAATATGTGGAATCTTCTCTTCATATGTTTCCAAACAAGCTCCCATAGTAATTATAGTGCGGATTTGGGGTTTTAGTTGATTCCAAAGCATACACTTTTGACACATTTTATGTGCTAAACTAGCGTTTTTTTATCAATATACACGCTACACTTAACTTTTTCATTCATTATAGATGTTTTGAAATTATTTTTTGACTAAAAACTATTCAAATTCCAGCCAAAACTAGGTCACCTGCTTTGAAAAAATTGATACTCAAGGAAATATTGATCTCAATATCAAAATGATATACTACTTTTATTCAGTTTTTTAGTTTTTTGATTCGTTAAAAATCTATGTTCAAATATTGTAAATAATATACCACTTGTTTATTAATTTTTTTCTATTTTTGAAATTACAAATGATTGATCATAGTTTATCAATTATTCGGATAAAACAATCATGGATTACTATTGCTTACTCTGAAAAAAATGAGTCCAAATTAAAAATATTATTTTTTGAATTCTATGAAGCATGCAACAATCTTCCAATCTACATTCTACTTATAATTATGTCCACTTATGAAAAAGAGAATAAGAGATTCGATTAGAAAGTCGAGTCGATATATCGAATCGAAACTTGATCTTTGATTCTTGGAGCAAGAGCACCCCTGTAGGGACACTGTAGGTGCGGCCTTATGCCGCAGAGCGAGCGAACGAGCGAGTCTCTGTATCGTGCTGCCGCAGAGCGAGCAGTCAGTCGAGTCTGAGCCATGGCGTAGGCCAGACGAATAAAGTACGAGTCTCCGTAAATCAACTAATATAATTTCACTCCCTGATCCTATCCATCCTCACGTAGTCCCTTTAACACGCAGGGTATTATCGGGCCCTTGTGGTATAAGTAAATATACCACCAAGCCGATATTGGTGACCCCGAACTATTTTTTTTTTCTCTTCCGCGCCGCGTGGCTTACACATCCAGAGACGCCATTTTGGAAATACTCTACATTTTCTCTTCACCCGCGGCAATACCCATTACGAAGAACTCAAGAAGCAAAACTCTTTTGAGTTTATTTAATTTTTTTTTCGACTCGTGCGTGATTCGGGAGAGCTGTTGGTCGATTTTAGTGAGCTCGTCGTTTCGGTGCAGTTTTTCTTTGTTTTCAAGAGACAAAAAAGTTTTACACAGGTAAGCGGGTCGTCAACGTCAACCGAAGCAAGGTCGGGAGTTTTCAGACTCCAAGAGAGATTTTTCTTCTTTCTTCGCTTTCCTATACCCCGAGTTGAGCGATTTTTCTTTGTTCAAACGTCCGCACCAGCGGCACGTGTTTTTCTCTCTTACAGCCATGGGGTCGGCCATTTTGTGAACGGCCTTGCTCGGTCGTTCCCCGCGCTACCCACAATTTTTTTTTTTTTTTTTTCTTTTCCTTTTCTTGTTTCTTAAGTTTTCTTTTCTCTAACATTTTCGTAAACTTCTGCCGCAATTCGACTTAGCACAAGTTACTTTTAATAAAATTTTCGAGATTATTTTTTTTTTTCTTTTTTCCGATTAAGTAACAAATATACACATAAAAACTGCACCTGAAAAACAAAAATTTTTTTTTTTAGACCTGCTGGCTGATAAGTCGTGATATTTCGCAAGAAAAATCACGTAGCGAGCAGGAAATCTCACATCGAAATTCTCTCGAAAGAAAATTTCTTGCAAAAACAAACGTCGTCGCCATATTTTTCGGCGCCAGCGGCTACAGCAACAACGACGCCGCACAGTGGTACGTGACGTCACTTCCCTAGGGCGTGGTCGCCCAGCCAGTTTAGCAACGAGGCAGATGAGCAGCGCGCAGCGCTTACCACCACTTCGTCACACTCCTAGCTGGCCCAGCTGAGTACGTCACACCCACGGACGCTTGGCACGTTCACCTGTAGAGCAGCAGCGCAGCAACTCAGCGCGCCAGTCGGACGCATTGGCAATTCTACTCGTCGCCGACTGGTCCTTCGCCGTGTTGCACACTTTGGCTTGACACCATTTACTTGTTAAACACCTTTTTCTTCGAGATTTTCAACGATTTCTTCTGCTACGTCAACCAGCATTAACTCATCGGCTTCAACTCGACAACAAAACATGGTCGTAACTTTTTAAATTCTTTTATTTACTCAAAGACTTTTATGAAATATTGATGATTATTGTGAATGTTTATGTTATTGAATAATGAAAATTAATTTTTTTTCAGCTTTGAGTAGATAAAATTTTTATTGAAATTTTAAAAAAATTTAATCGGGATATTTTTAACTTTGTTTACTGTTGTGATTTGTAAGAATAATTTGTGAAGTTTAATTGTTTTCTAAATTCCAAATTTCTAGATTCTCCAGTAGAAAAAATATATAGAATTCAGTAAGATAGATAGTCAATATAATTTTTAGCTACAAGTTTTATTTAGAATTTTCGCTTTTCAAAGATTTCACAATAGCTTAGTGATTGAGTGATTTTTCCATCTTGCATTTAGTCAGCTCACTCAATCACGCAATTAAATTTATTTCGGATCTGATTTGTACTGAATTTATTGATTTATGCCTGCGACCTGACAACTTTTGTTGATCCTGATTCTGGTTTTGGTTTTGGGTTTTTATCTCGATCTTCTTGACAAGCATGGTAAT
Organism: Encarsia formosa; assembly: GCA_038277355.1. NCBI lineage: Eukaryota > Metazoa > Arthropoda > Insecta > Hymenoptera > Aphelinidae > Encarsia > Encarsia formosa. Next base: position 49,697,597 of record CM076185.1, on the reverse strand, counting down.
CGTTGTGGATCATCGGTGTTTCTCATGAGCGGCTGGAACCATAACACCGGATTCGTCACTCGGAAGGAGCTAACGAGGACGCCACCTTTGAGTCGCAGTCGCCTCGCTGATTCAGCACAGAGGCTGAGATCTCCTTTGACTCCAAGGAGATTGAAGGTAAAACCACGTAAGATGATTACCGCTCCTCCAAAAACCACGTCAACTCGCGTTCCAAATACAACCCCTTCGACTATCGGTATTCTTACAAGTAATGGCACGGTACCAAGGACAACGGGTCCTACTTCCGTTCAGAATTCTCAGCCTGACTCAGTACCGTTACAACCCAACACTGTCGCGGAAAACGTGAACGGCGTCGAGAATAATTTAACACGGTCTTTACCATCCACCGGTATTTCCAATTATTTTTCACCTGAGACTGAAGATAGTATGAACCAATCAATTCTGGATAATTTACGCGAGCAAACTCAATTTAATTCTCAGGCTCAATTTAATCAATCCGGTTTCAATGTTTCCATAGTACCTCCAAATATTGCTCGGTCAGATACACCTAGTTTACAATCTTCTACTCCGTTTGTTACTGTAGACCAATTGAATGATATTTTAGATACTAGGGAAACTTCCTTATTACAAAAGCTTCGAAAAATAATTGCTAATCCTTCTCGGACTACTGCACAAACCACTCCGAGCTCTTCAGTACCTCCACAGCTTCAGCAAGCTGCTGGTTGTGTTACTTTTGTTACTCCCTCAGTTACTGATTGTCTTCTTACTACTCAAGTTTCAACTTCTTCTGACTCCGTCGCTACAGCGCAGTTAAATCCTGCTCTTGATTCTTTTTCGGTAAATAGTAAAGTCCAATTTAGTTCCGCTACACAGCCTAACCTTGCGTCTTCCGTCCCAAACCCACAATTTGCACCAGGTAACTATCAATGGTTACCTTATCAGCCTGCATCCGGCTTAGCACAACCACTCACTGTACCTCAGAATGGGCCTAACCCTTATCCACAGACTCGTAATTTCGAGTTCTATAGTTTTTTCAAGGATGACCCAGTGCAGTGGTTTGCTCAGCTGGAAGATCAATTTGCTTGGCACAGGGTTGTGGACGACGAGCCCAAGTTTAATGCTGTGATGCGAAATTTAGGCATAGACATTGTTAGACAAATAGCGGCAGATCTCGGAGTCGTAACTGCTGGACAGAAATATACTACTTTGAAAAACGTTTTAATCCGTAAATTTTCTGATACCCCTCAGGCAAGATTAAATAAATTTTTTGCTGATTCAATGGGCAGTTCTAAACCATCGGTATTTCTTTCACGATTACTTTTTTATGGCGATAGACAGTTACCTAGAACCTTGGTTTTGGCATCATGGCAACAACGCCTGCCCTCGGAGTATCAACTCCATCTTCTTGATCCAGTCGATGAACTGAATGAGCACGTGATGGTGCAGAAAGCGGATTTGTTGTTCGAAAGATTGAAACTTCGAGATAGCACGTTAATTAATGGCATTGTAGCCCCACCAAAGGATGATACTTTGGAGAATTTTCTGGGAGATATTAGTGCTATTTCGCGCGTCCTTTCGAACAACAAGTCCTACAGGGAGAATGACGATCGTTATAGATCAAAGAGTCGACATTATTCGCGCGATCGTGGAAGTTCTCGCTCGAGATCTAAATCTCCGAGAAGACGTCGTGAACAAACGCCGGGTCCTGGTAAGCGTAAATCGGAACTTTGTTACTATCATCGAAATTATAATATCAATGCTCGGAAGTGTCAACCTCCTTGTTCTTGGGTTGAGAATAGTATATTCCTGTGCATGTAAGAGAACCGCGTCGGTTCCACGAGAGTTGGATGTTTCAGCACGAGACCGTCGTTTTTAAAGGATGGCGCGCGCGTAGCGCGCGCGTAGCGCGCGGCGAACCGATTTTCACCGGGTGAACAGCAAAAGGTTCGTTTTCGCGTCCCATAATGATGGTCCCAATTCCAGCATGATCGGATCACACTGGAACGAATAACGCATACAAAAACGATTTACAATGTTCATTTGACGCTAATTTTAACGCAACTACAAAATTGTACAAAGGTTTTCTCGAAATTGGTCGAACCGATTTTCACCGGGTGGACGGCAAAAGGTTCGTTTTCGCGTCCCATAATGATGGTCCCAATTCCAGCATGATCGGATCACACGTGAACGAATAACGCATACAAAAACGATTTACAATGTTCATTTAACGCTAATTTTAACGCAACTACAAAATTGTACAAAGGTTTTCTCGAAATTGGTCGGACCGATTTTCACCGGGTGAACGGGAAAAAGTTCGTTTTCGCGTCCCATAATGATGTTCCCAATTCCAGCATGATCGGATCACACTGGAACGAATAACGCATACAAAAACTATTTACAATGTTCATTTAACGCTAATTTTAACGCAACTACAAAATTGTACAAAGGTTTTCTCGAAATTGGTCGGACCGATTTTCACCGGGTGAACGGGAAAAAGTTCGTTTTCGCGTCCCATAATGATGTTCCCAATTCCAGCATGATCGGATCACACTGGAACGAATAACGCATACAAAAACGTTTTACAATGTTCATTTAACGCTAATTTTAACGCAACTACAAAATTGTACAAAGATTTTCTCGAAATTGGTCGGACCGATTTTCACCGGGTGAACGGGAAAAGGTTCGTTTTTGCGTCCCATAATGATGGTCCCAATTCCAGCATGATCGGATCACACTGGAACCAATAACGCATACAAAAACGTTTTACAATGTTCATTTAACGCTAATTTTAACGCAACTACAAAATTGTACAAAGGTTTTCTCGAAATTGGTCGAACCGATTTTCACCGGGTGAACGGGAAAAAGTTCGTTTTCGCGTCCCATAATGATGGTCCCAATTCCAGCATGATCGGATCACACGTGAACGAATAACGCATACAAAAACGTTTTACAATGTTCATTTAACGCTAATTTTAACGCAACTACAAAATTGTACAACGGTTTTCTCGAAATTGGTCGAACCGATTTTCACCGGGTAAACGGGAAAAGGTTCGTTTTTGCGTCCCATAATGATGGTCCCAATTCCAGCATGATCGGATCACACTGGAACCAATAACGCATACAAAAACGATTTACAATGTTCATTTAACGCTAATTTTAACGCAACTACAAAATTGTACAAAGTTTTTTTTCCAAGCTAATGAACCCAACCTGACTAAGTCTATGGGAAAATTTGCATTTTGAATTACATAATTATGATTCTATTTCCAGTATATTGGGTTATACTGGAACAATTGGTACGTATCAAAACAATTTGAGTAAAAAGTTATAAACTTCTATGTAATAAAAAATTAGTTTTTTAACCGTGAAAATCATACCCTACAAATTTGTCAAATAAATAAAAATCACTGAAAATCATTCTTCATTAATAGTGTACAGTTCAAACGTAATGATTTTATAAACTTCGTTGAAATTTAGCCAGTTTGAAAATTTAAATACTAATTTTCAATAATGAAAATCATTCCTGAGTTGCATCAAGAGTAGTTGTTTCATTTCAATTTGTATTACATAAATTATTTTTGAAATTTATTCGTTAAATTTAAAAATAATATAATATTTCAAAAATGATTTTCAGTTTACAATAATTAAAACCTTAATGTAAGTTAGGAAATAAAAAAAAACAAAAAAATTATAATAATTCTAAAAAATCTTCATGATGCCCCCATGTACTTGATGAATGACTTCATACCATTATCTTCAAAGATATTTTCCAATCAGCTAATGGAATAGTTTTGAATGATTGTGATCTCCAGAACTGTCTTTACCAATAATAATATTGATATGAGTTAGTACAAGCCCTGTAAAAACACAGCAGTAATTATTTTTTGAAATTTTAAGCTTTTTTCATTTTTTATTAATTAATTTTTAAAATTATACTGCAGAGTTGAAGGTTAAAAAAAAAAAAAATTTTTAATGATTTTCAGCTTAAAGTGATTAAAATCTTATTATAAATTAGGAAATAAAAATAATCTTGCAGATTTTCAGGATTTCTCCTGTATCCGATGAATGACTTCATACTATTTTCTTTGAAGATTTTTTCCAATCAGCCAAAGTAGTAGTTTTGAAAGCTCATGATCTCCACAACTGTTCGCAACCAAAATAATAATAGTCTCCAACTCTTCCTTTTTGAATCCATACAAATCCTGTGAAAGTATCATAATAATTTGTTTTTTATTTATTAAATGATTTGAGTTGCTACATCACAAACAATTTTTATTTGTATAAAACTTTTAGATATCAACTAAAATTTATTATTTATTAAAAAAATTTCACATATATCTAATGTATTGATAAATTAATAAACACTTACAATAACGGTTAGCATCAAGGGACTGGACAGATTTTTTCTGAAAAGATGATGAACTTCTTCTTCTGCAATAGTTTATGAAGCCATATTAGATTAATTATTTGAGGTATATAAGCTAAAGGTATTGAGCTGTCCGAATGATGACACAAAAAATTTGATCCATTGTCACTAATATGAGTTCCAGAGTTGAAGTTTCTTGAAATTTTTTTTTTATTTTTTATTAATTTTTCCACAAATTATTTGTAGCAAATTTTCTTTAAAAAAAAGAGGTGTCCAATAAAATTAGTCATATTGCTCAAAATCAGACTTTTTATTCTATTCTATTCTTCTTAAACTCATCTCAAGTTACTTCCAATAATAAACTATTAGCTTTACTATAATGCAGGGTTAAAGCGTATACCACCATGCATTAATGTGAAAACTTCCCACTTGAGCTGATGAAAAAGGCGTATCCAGCAATTTCTTGAACTTCACTCTTCAGTCTTCATTCTTAATTATATATCTTTACTCTTCATTCTTGATTTTTGATACTCGCTCTTCAATTTTTATGTCCATAACAAACAAGTATTTAAAAATATCAATTATAACTTTAAAATTTTTTTCTTTTTTAACACTTGTTACAAACAGTGAACCAAGAACCGATAATTTTTACTTCTTCTTAGACTCATCTAAAGTTACTTTCCAATAATAATTTATTAACTTCCCACTGGAGCTGATGAAAAAGGCGTATGCAGCTATTCTTTATTTCTTGATCTTCACTCTTCAGTTTTCATTCTTGATTATTTATCTTCAGTCTTCATTCTTGATTTTTATACTTGCTCTTTAATCTTTATGTCCATGAAAAACAAGTAATAAATAAAAATAATTTTTTTTTAATTCAAAACAAGTAAATAAGTAAATTGTGTTGTGTGGATATATATGTTTATTGTAACTTAAAATATTTTCCATTTTTAACACATATATGTAGATGAACACTGAACCGATAACACAAAAATCTTTGCATCTTAACTAGACACTTCAATTAATATCTTGATTGAACTCTTCAAAACTATACCTTACTTCATAACACTTCAATGGTATACCTTGATTGATGTTTCAAAATCAGCTGTTCTCTTTTTTGTTTACTTTTAATTTCTGATTTCCAATTTGTTTCTTCATGTACACTCTTTAATTCTTGATTCTTCATCTTCAATCTTGATTTTTGTCTTCAATCTTCAATCTTCAATCTTCATTTTTTATCTTTAAACTAATCATTCACATCAACATCCCGCAATAACTTCACAAAATACGAATTTTTCTTTTGGTTGCAAGCTGCAGTATTATCACTAACTTGCTTTGTTTGAGTCATTATAACTCGCAACGGCTGTATGGTTAAGTAAAAGTAATGCAATAAAACTTTTGCGTACGTTTCACACTATAAAGTAGAAATTTAAAACTCTACAGAAACTGCAAATAATACTAAAATAATTCTATGTCAACAACAACAACAACATCGTTCGATTTAAGGATCGATATCTCGCAGTTGAATTTGAAGGTCGAGAGTCTACAACTGACACGCCCTCTACGCAGCAAAAATAGAACTCTTATTCAAATTTTTTTTCACTCTTATTGTTTTTTCAACATAATTGATAAAGTAAAGTTATTCTACACTAATTTATTGATTACTTAAATATATTTATTTTTTTTAAAATAAATTATGCAGCTATAAACTTACAGGTTTCGATACGACTATGTATAAAAAAAATTTAATAAAATTTATGTTATGAAATCATATTGGAGTGTAATAATCTTTTTAAGTATAGAATCATTATTAATTATTTTTAAATATCAGCAAACACGAAATGAATTTGAGTGTAAAAATGAAACTAATAAATACTAAAACTATACCGTCGAGCGCGAAGCGCGAGTGTCGGCCGGTCGTGCCTTTCATGCATCGCGCGGAGCGGTAGCGGAGCGTAGCGATGCAAGGGCGGAGGTATTTTTGCCCAAATATTTTTTAAAGTATCGGACTCTGCGCAGCAAGGCTGCGCAGAGTCCGATACTTTAAAAAATATTTGGGCAAAAATACCGGAGCAGGCAAGCCGCCTGGCCTCTTGAGCGAAGCGAAAGGGGCAGGGGGCGCGCTAGTTTTTTTAATTAATAAAGTGAGTAATGAAATTTAAATTTTTAATAGACAAATATGCGGACAAGCTTACAACCCCATAACCCTAGGCGTAGTGAATAACAAATAATTAACTTTTGTAATTAACGAATAAGCCGATAAGCTACAACCCCATAAAATTGGGCATAGCTCCAAAATTTTTTTTATCCATGTCCAAGGTTATGGGGTGGTAAACTTGTTTGCTTAGTTGTTTATTTAAATATTCTTATATTTTATATTCGCTGCGCCCAATGTTATGGGGTTGTAGCTCATCGGCTCATTCGTTAATTAAAAAAATTAATTATTTTTCATTCACTACTCCCAATGTTATGGGGTTGTGGCTCATCGGCTTATTTGTTTATTAAAAAAATTAATTATTTTTCATTCGCTACGCCAACCGTCATGGAGTTGTAGCTTATCACCTTATTGGTTTATTAAAAATGTTAACATTTTTTTTAGCCATGCCCAAGGTTATGAGGTTGTAGCTCATCGCCTTACTTGTTTATTAAAAATATTAAGATTTTTTTTAGCCATGCCCAAAGTTATGGGGTTGTAGCTTGTCACCTTATTAGTTTATTAAAAATATTAACATTTTTTTCAGCCATGCCCAAAGTTATGGGGTTGTAGCTTATTGGCTTATTTGTTTATTAAAAAAAATTAACTATTTTTACTAAGTACGCCCAGTGTTTTGGAGTTGTAGCTTATCGGCTTATTGGTTTATTGCAAAAGTTAATTAGTTGTTATTCACTACGACTAGAGTTATGGGGTTGTAAGCTTGTCCGCATATTTGGCTATTAAAAATTTAAATTTCGTTACTCACTTTATTAATTAAAAAAAAAAAAAAAATCAAATCAGGCATGCCTGAAGATTTCAAATTTGGCGCGTCCAGCTGGTTCACACTTTTGAGAGGCCTTTAAGGCGGCGCTCTTGCTCCAAGAATCAAAGATCAAGTTTCGATTCGATGTATCGACTCGACTTTCTAATCGAATCTCTTGTTCTCTTTTTCATAAGTGGACATAATTATAAGTAGAATGTAGATTGGTAGAATGTTGCATGCTTCATAGAATTCAAAAAATAACATTTTTAATTTGGACTCATTTTTTTCAGAGTAAGCAATAGTAATCCATGATTGTTTTATCCGAATAATTGATAAACTATGATCAATTATTTGTAATTTCAAAAATAGAAAAAAATAAATAAACAAGTGGTATATTATTTACAATATTTGAACATAGATTTTTAACGAATCAGAAAACTAAAAAACTGAATAAAAGTAGTATATGATTTTGATTTTGAGATCAACATTTCGTTGAGTATCAATTTTTTCAAAGCAGGTGACCTAATTTTGGCTGGAATTTGAATAGTTTTTAGTCAAAAAATAATTTCAAAACATCTATAATGAACGAAAAAGTTAAATGTAGCGTTTATATTGTTAAAAAAACACTAATCTAGCACATAAAATGTGTCAAAAGTGTATGCTTTGGAATCAACTAAAACCCCAAATCCGCACTACTATGGGAGCTTGTTTGGAAACATATGAAGAGAAGATTCCACATATTTTTGAGAGAGAAAAAAAGGTCGAAAACGTTCAAAAATGCGTGTAAAAATCGTAAAAACGCGTTTTTTGTGTTTTTTGACAACTTTAAACAGCTGTATCTTGGAAGTGGAAGATCGTACATGGTTCTGGTTAATCGCAAAATTTTTGTTTTTTCATAAAAAAAATTTAACAATTTTTTAATATGCACAAAAATTTAGCCTAGAAAAAGTCGGTCGTTTGAAGATACCTGCAAATGAGCAAAAATAGCAATATCTGTGTAGGACTGTATTATTATAAAAATAACTAAACTATGTTGTCAAAATATTTTTACAAAAAAAACTTATTTTGAACAAAATTTTGCCGCAAACTAGAGGTTTCTATCTCATTTTGATCAAAAGTTAGCATTTTTCGAAAAATACCTTAAAATTGCTTAAAATAGCTTAAAAATAGGCCATTTTTCAATCTTTGAAAAGATCTAGCACCAAGCAGAAATAAGATAGAGACTTCTTGTTTGTGGCAAAAGTCTTCTATTAAATAGTACTTTTTCCAAAAAAAATTGCAATAAAATCGGTGAACCTCATGCGGACGGTTTTTAAAAAAAGTATTATTTTGACCCACTGACACACACACACACACACACACACACACATATATATATATATATATTACTATATTATATAATCATTTTTTTCATTTTTTCCCCATTAACTCCCCATTCCTCCCCACCACCTCCCCATTTCTCCCCACCCTTAATTCTTTACTTTTTGACCGCAAAACATATGAATTTTTTAATTTTTTTTTGTATTTTATACCTCCCCATTTCCTCCCCCATTCTTCCCCACCCCTCCCCTTTTTTGGCTGATCCATTTTCGGCCCCACCCGCCCCACCCTCCCCATTCCATCAGTTTAATCGCTTATAAAAAGAACTTGAAAAAATAATTAAAAAATAATACAAAAAATAATAAAAATAAAAAATTTCAGTAAAATAAATCAAAAAAATATATTTTTTTATATTCCATGTTCGGCTGAAGATTCCCAAATAAATTTGTAAATTTTTATCTTTTTTTTATTCTTATTCTTATTCTTTTAATTTAAAAATTATTCAACATTCGTAAAACAAAAAAAAAAAGATAGATAAACATAACCATTTAATTTTATATTGAAGTAAAATATTTGAAAATATTAAACAAGAATATTTTTAACAAAAATGTGTCGATTGTGTGTAGAAGATTTTTACAATAAAACCTGCTCACATTGTAAATTAATCGTCGAGTAAGTATAAATGAGTAAAAATAAAAATTTTTTTTTAATTACTTATTTCTATAAAATTATTTATTTGTAGTTCTGACAATGCTGGTTATTCAAAAATTTGTGCCAATCATTACAATGAATTAGTTCATATCGGCATCGTTCAGCATTTAAAAAGATATTGTTTTTGGTAATATTGGTTTTTGGTAATATAAAAATATAAATAAATTATCATATATTTTTTATAATAGTAGTAACCAACTTGAGAACGCTGATTCATTTTCTTTTGATCAACTTTGTAAAAATGGAAAAAAAATTTACAATGAAAATTTTGTACAGCTTTACAAAACGTATGTATATTTTATCTATGTATTTATGATTCCAATAATAATTTTCTAATTTTTTTTTTAGTGCAAATTATGATGAGAAAAACATGTTTCAAATGTAAATAAAGGTTCTGCACAGTCTCGTAAGACAACTTCAAAAAAATCAGAGTATCATCGCAAATGTAGAAGTTGTTCCCAGATTGCTGGAGAAAATTCTAAGTATTAATTTTTTTTTTTATTTAATTATAAATTAAAAAATAGATACTTGAAAAATGAATTTATTAAAAAAAATGCTAATAACGAATACATCGGAGTGATTACAAATGGATTTTATAAAATTGATATAATATTAATAAATGATAAAAATAATGAATTGTTTTTTGAAAGAGGAGTGAAAATAGAAGTAACTGGAGAAATACAAGAAAATGGTAATTTTATTGATTGTTTTTTTTTTTTTTTTTTTTTTTTAATATATTTAATTAAATAAATATATTCATTTCAGATATTACTTATTTCATAAAAATAAAATGTTTTGAAAATATAATTTTAATAGAAAATGAGTACATGGAACTAGAAAATTTATTAAATGGATACAGATTAATTAAAAAAGTAATATATCATAAATAATTTATATTAAAAAATAATAAGTATTTTTTTTTTTTTATTGTTTAAACAATCAAAAAAATTACCAAAATTTATAAAATAAAAATTTATTTTATATGAAAATATATTATAAATAATTATAAATAATTTATTTCAGATAAATAAAAATGAATGAAAATTTTGAAGAGAGTACAGTTTTTTATTGTAAAATATGTAAAAAAAATCTTGTTAATAACAGACATTATATAAATTTACATTTTGAAAAGCATTCTTTGACAAGAATGTCATGTACAATTTGTGGAATAGTATTTAAAAGAAAAGATAATTTATCAAGACATTTAAAAGAACATAGTAATAATAATAGAACTTACAAATGCACAAAAAAAAATTGTACTAAAAAATTCAAAAGAAATTGTCATTTACAAAGACATGAACTTACTCATGAAAAAAAAAAAATTGATTGTAAATATTGTAAAAAATGTTTTACTAGTGAAGATCATTTACAAAGACATAAAAGATTTTCGTGTAAACTAAACAATGAAGAATAAGGAAACAAAATTTTTTATTTATCATTAATAATTTATATGATTAAAATTAAAATAAAAAACCAAATTTTGAATGATTCATTATATAATTGTTTTTCAGATAATTACTTTTTTCAGATAATTTCAGATAATTACTTTTTTACTTTTTTTTTTAAATTAAATAATTTGGTTTTTTTATTTTAATTTAATAATATTAAATTAATTCATTTTCTTTTCAGTAATTTTCAGAAAATTTGCAGTAGATAGAAATAATTAATTTTGAAATAAATAAAAAAATAGCAGAAAATTATAAAAAAATTAAATTGGAATAATAAAAAAAAATGCAGAAATCAAACAATTATTTCAATTACAAAAATATTATAAAAGTATAAATAAAATATATTAGAAATAATAGACAATTTTCAAAAAGTAAATGGATAAAATATTCAAAAGTAAATACAATAAAAGTAAAAGTAAAATATTCAAAAGTAAATTATATAAATTTAAAAATTATAACAGTTTAAAGAAGAAAATACTATTGATTGTGGGTTTTACGGCTACTGGCAACGGTTCTACAAAAACAAAAAAAAAACCAACGCACTGAAGCAGTACCTCACGGGTGGTGTGGAAATCTGCTTATTAAAAAAAAAAATAAAAAAAATAAAAAAGGTTTGGAAATAATAATTTTATATAATTATTTAAAATATTTAATTGTATTATATTTATTTAGAATACAATTTTTGGTTTAAAATATTATCAAATAATATTCAAAATTATTGAAGAAGAATATAAAAAAAATAAAAATGGATATAAGAATTTTATCGAAAAAATAAGGTAAAATATTTAATAAAATTATAAAGTATTTAAATATTTGATAACATTTTATTTCATTTTATTATGTTTTTTAATATTTTATTATGTTATTGTTATAAAATAGTTATAAAATATGGAGTTTTTTGATAGTTAATATTTAACATTTTTTTTTAGTTGAGTTTGTGTATTGAATAAAAGTTCAAACATGTTTAGGTAAAATTGTTGAATATGATTTAAATTGAAAAAAGAAAATTTTATTATGGTGAGTCTAAAAAAATAGTTATAAAAATTAAATAGTAAGTTAAAATACTTCAAGTACTTGAAACATGTAAAATATAATATTTTTTAACCGTTTTGAAGTACTCCTTTAAAAAGGTCTTTTAAAATTACGACTCCTCTAGGAAAAGCGCCCTTCAAAGAGGTTAAATATGGAGTTTTTTGACAGTTAAGGTGCTCGTACAGGAGAAGCTCCTATAATTTAAAATCAACTCCTCCGGGAGGAGCCCCTTAAAACATGTTGAATATAAGGTTTATTGACGTTTTGAGGTGCTCCTCCGGGAGGAGCTCTGAAAATTACGGCTCCTCCGGGAGGAGCCCCTTAAAACATGTTAAATATAAGGTTTTTTGAAGGTTTTGAGGTGCTCCTCTGGGAGGAGCTCTTTAAACTACGGCTCCTCCGGGAGGAGCCCACTTCAAACATAATAAATATAAGGTTTTTTGACGTTTTAAGGGGCTCCTCCGGGAGGAGCTCTGAAAATTACGGCTCCTCCGGGAGGAGCCCCTTAAAACATGTTAAATATAAGGTTTTTTGAAGGTTTTGAGGTGCTCCTCCGGGAGGAGCCCCTTAAAACATGTTAAATATAAGGGTTTTTGACGTTTTAAGGTGCTCCTCCGGGAGGAGCTACTAAAATTGGCTCCTCCGGGAGGAGCCAAAAAAAAAAGAGCTCCTCCCGGAGGAGCACCTCAAAACCTTCAAAAAACCTTATATTTAACATGTTTTAAGGGGCTCCTCCCGGAGGAGCCGTAATTTTCAGAGCTCCTCCCGGAGGAGCCAAAAAAAGAAAGAGCTCCTCCTGGATATAACTATATAATATAGGAAGATATATATATATATGTAAATTTTACCAGTTTCCGGGCCGTAAAATTTCTGGGCCTTTGTATATATATTTTTCCACTTTCCGGGACTTTTATATATTTTTTCCGGGCTGTCACGAAAAATACAAAAATTTCACGATGTAAGTCAAATTTGAATAAAAATCGAAGTTGTAAATACTTATTGTTCTACTTCCTGTAATTTCAATATTATAAGAATTGACAGCACAGTTCACTCGGCTATAAACACAACTTTTAACAATAAAAATTGATAAACAATACATTATTTATAACAAATAACATCAATATTGTGTAAAAAATATTGTTATTTTCAGTTTTTTGCATTTTTCCGGATGTTTTTCTCTGGTAACATTATTATTATTTTTTTTTTTTCAAAAATTTAAAATTCAAAGAAAAAAAAGAGTCCAAGCAGAATTTTCTAAAAGCATTTGTTTAAAGCCACTTTAGACATGAAAAAAAAAAATTTTTCACGTTTTTTGACAATTTCTCCGAAACTATTCAATATTAAAAAAAAAAAAAAAAAAATTACATATAAAGCACATAAAATGCTAAATTTCCACCAAATATCGTTAAATTTTATTAATTTTTGCGATCAGGAAAACTCAAAAACGAAAAAAGTGGTTTTTTGCATTTTTCTCGAAAAATTTGAGGTTATGTAAAAAAAATTATAGAACAAAAGTTGTAGGTTTTTTAATTATCTACAACTTTTACTTTCCAACTTTTTTGATAAAGCGTGTAGCTTCTTCAGAAAATGCGAAAAAACACTTTTCACCCTTAAAAACCCACCCCCTACTTCGATTTCCAAACTGAATTTCCTGCAATTATTTTTTCCTTAAATAGAATCATATAAACAACCAACTTCCACAGTTAGTTACTGTTCATTAATTTTTACCAATTTCCTTTTTTTCACCAGTATCGGTACTGTACTAAGAAATGCACAATTGATTTCTTTATGTTCAGTGTCAGTTTTGAAAGTTTGGTTTCCAATACGAATTGGAAATAATTTTTGGCATTTTCAGAACTGATCTGTTCATAACAATACAGAAGTCAGAAAAGGGTTTGTCAAAGTCAAAACTAAAAACTCTAAATTTCTACGGCAGTATACACAGACTATGAGCTTCTAATTACTAAGTCATGCATACCTCAAATTCAGTTTGATACACGTTGATGACGAGTGTCTGGCAAATCTAAGACTCATAGTGTGTCAGATGAAACCTGTATTCTCGTTAAGTGCATTCTAGCGTAACAAAGCATTCGGTAGACATCTGTTATGCTCAAGCTATAAACAAAGTGTAAAAATATTTTTGAAAAAAAATGAATTATTCAAATTCAAGGTAGGGTATTTCCAAGACCAAATTGAATCAGAAAGAAATAAAAATGAAAAAAAAAAAAAATTAAATGTCGAGTATATTTCCTTGAATAATCGAAACTCTACTGCACATGAAAACAAGTCACCTCACAGCAAATTTCTGTACGGTTTGGTACAAACGAAGAGAGCAACTAAATTTTTGACTCTAGTTAATGAGCAAAATCAAAATTTCTACAAAACCAAAGATTGGCAATTCCAGGACAAGCCTTTTTCCAATGCTCTGATGGTCAACGTGCGTCATGACAGTTATGTACAACTAGAAAGATGCCCTGAAATAAAACCCTTTACTCATTCAGAGCAAGCTCAGCCGAAAAACAGAATGCTGCAAATTCATTATATCGAAGTCCGGCAGACCCAAAACTTAAGACAAAACTCACAAAGATTGAAATTATTTTAAGCTCATTAAGGCATATTTACAATATAAACCAAATGCCGACTTCAAGTGTTAGGTAACGGAATCAAACTACAGTAAAGAAAAAAGAGTATTTTAATCTTTGCTTAATCAGCAGCATCAAAAACTCTAGAAAACCAAAGAATGACAATTCGAGGACATGAAATTTTCCAATGCTTTGGCGGTCAGCGTGCGATATGACAGTTACGACTTAAAAAGATAACACAGCAAAAAGCTCGAAAATTAAATCCTTCTGCCATTCAGAGCACGCTCATCCAAAAAACGAAATGCTGCTAAATAATTCGATCGAAGTCCGGCAGATCCAAAACTTGCAGCGAGACTCACAAATATAAAAATGCGTAAGAGCTCATCAAGACACATCGAAATGATGAAACAAGTGCTGACTTTAAGTGTCTGGTGTTAAGATTAAATAACGATAAAGAAAGCAGAAAAATAACAAGCTGTGTTTGATCAACAACATCGATAACTTTACAAAACCAAAGATTGGATTATCCAGGACAATCCTTTCTCCGATGCTCTAAGAGTCAGCATGCGTCATGTAACTTACGAATCTTTAACTGAATTCATAGTTTTTTAATTTGCTTATTGATTAGTTCGGAGTCTGGCAGATCCAAGACAAGATGCGATACTCAAAAATATTACAGTGAGTTTGAGCTTACCATTACTCATCAGGAGAATAAACCAAGTGCACTATTTGAGAGTTTGGGGTTGAAATCGAACCACGATGGAAAAATCTACAAAAATTTAGAACTCTCTTGGCTAAGCAACATTAATAACTCTACATAATCAAAGATTGGCAACTTCAGGATATGCCCAGTTCAACGCCCTAATCGAGAAAATAAACCCAATGCACTCTTTGAGAGTTTGGTTTTAGAATCGACACAAAATAATAAGAGCTATGAAATTCTAAACCTTCTTCGATCGAAAAAATCAAAGGTTGGCAGTTCCAGGATAAGCCTTTTTTCAATGCACTGAGAGTCAGCATGCGTCATGTTACTTAAGAAGCTTTAACTAAATTCATCGTTTTTTATTTCGCTTATTGCTAAGTTCGGAGTCTGGAAGATCCAAGACAAGAAGCGATACTCAAAAATATTACAGTGACTTTGAGCTTATCATTGCTCATCGAGAGAATAAACCAAATGCACTCTTTGAGAGTTTGGTTTTGGAATCGAACTACGAACATAAAAGCTATAAAATTCCAAACTTTCTTCGATCTACAAAAACAAAGGTTGGCAAATCCAAGATAAGAAATTTCGCAATGCTCTGAGAGTTAGCTTTTGTCATGACGGTTACAAATCTTAAAATAAATTCATAGTTTTTTATTTTGCTTATGAAATAGTTCGGAGTCAGGCAGATCCAAGACAAGAGGCGATACTCCAAAATATCTCTGTCAGTTTGCGCTTACCATAACTCATCGGGAGAGTAAACAAAGTGCACTTTTTGAGAGTTCGGTGTTGAAATCGAACCACGATGGAAAAAGCTACGAAATTTAGAACTCTCTTGGATAAGCAACATTGATAACTCTAGAAAATCAAAGATTGGCAATTCCAGGATGTGCCCAGTTCAATGCCCTCATCGAGAGAATAAACCCAATGCACTCCTTGAGACTTTGGTTTTAGAATCGACACACAATAATAAAAGCTACGAAATTCTAAACTTTCTTCGATCTACAAAATCAAAGGTTGGTGGTTCCAGGATCAGCCTTTTCGCAATACTCTGAGTCTGTTTAGAATTTCGGAGCTTTTATTATCGTGATTCGATTTCAACACCAAACTCTTAAATAGTGCACTTGGTTTATTCTCCCGATGAGTAATGGTAAGCTCAAACTCACTGAAATATTTTCGAGTATCGCCTCTTGTCTTGGATCTGCCTGACTCCGAACTATTCCATAAGCAAAATAAAAAACTATGAATTTGTTTAAAGATTTGTACCTGTCAAGACAGAAGCTAACACTCAGAGCATTGCGAAATTGCTTATCTTGGATTTGCCAACCGTTGATTTTGTAGATCGAATAAAGTTCGGAATTTCGTAGCTTTTATGTTCGTGGTTCGATTTCAAAACAAAACTCTTAAAGAGTGCATTTGGTTAATTCTCTCGATGAGCAATGATAAACTTAAACTCACTGTAATATTTTTGAGTATCGCTTCTTGTCTTGGATCTGCCAGACTCCGAAATAATCAATAAGCAAAATAAAAAACTATGAATTTTTCGAAAGATTCGTGAGTAACATGACGCATGCTGAATCTCAGTGCATTAAAAAAAGGCTCATCCTGAAACTGCCAATCTTTGAGTTAGATGAGTTGCAATCTTAGTGATCGAAGAAAGTTTGGAATTTCGTAGCTTTTTTCGTCGAAGTTCGATTTCAACTCAAAACTCTCAAGGAGTGGATTTGTTTGATTCTCTCGATGAGCAATGGTAAGCTCAAACTCACTGAAATATGTTTGTGTATCGCTTCTTGTCTTTGGTCTGACAGACTCCAAACTAATCAATAAGCAGAATTAAAAAACTATCTTGAATTTGCCAACCTTTGATTTTGTCGATCCAATAAATTTCGGAATTTCGTAGCTTTTTCCATCGTGGTTTGATTTCAACACCGAACTCTCAAAAAGTGCACTTGGTTTATTCTCCCGATTAGTAATGATAAGCTCGAACTCACTGAAATATTTTTGGGTATTGCCTCTCGTCTTGGATCTGCCTGACTTAGAACTATTTCATAAGCAAAATCAAAAACTATGAATTTATCTGAAGATTCGTAAGTAACATGACGCATGCTGAGTCTCAGTGCATTGAAAAAAGGCTTTTCCTAGAATTGCCAATCGTTGAGTTACTAGAGTTGTCAATCTAGCTGATCGAAGAAAGTTTGGAATTTCGTAGCTTTTTTCATCGTAGTTCGATTTCAACACAAAACTCTCAAGGAGTGGATTTGGTTGATTCTCCCGATGAGCAATGATAAGCTCAAACTCACTGAAATATGTTTGTGTATCGCTTCTTGTCTTTGATCTGACGGACTCCAAACTAATCAATAGGCAAAATAAAAAACTATGAATTTATCTGAAGATTCGTAAGTATCATGACGCATGCTGAGTCTCAGTGCATTGAAAAAAGGCTTTTCCTAGAATTGCCAATCTTTCAGTTACTAGAGTTGTCAAACTAGCTGATCGAAGAAAGTTTTGAATTTTAGAGCTTTTTTCATCGTAGTTCGATTTCAACACAAAACTCTCAAGGAGTGGATTTGGTTGATTCTCCCAATGAGCAATGATAAGCTCAAACTCACTGAAATATGTTTGTGTATCACTTCGTGTCTTTGATCTGACAGACTCCAAACTAATCAATAAGCAAAATAAAAAACTATGAATTTATCTGAAGATTCGTAAGTATCATGACGCATGCTGAGTCTCAGTGCATTGAAAAAAGGCTTTTCCTAGAATTGCCAATCTTTGAGTTACTAGAGTTGTCAATCTAGCTGATCGAAGAAAGTTTTGAATTTTAGAGCTTTTTTCATCGTAGTTCGATTTCAACACAAAACTCTCAAGCAGTGGATTTGGTTGATTCTCCCGATGAGCAATGGTAAGCTCAAACTCAATGTAATATTTTTCAGTATCGCTGTTTGTCTTGGATCTGCCAGACTCCAAACTAATCAATAAGCAAAATAAAAAACTATGAATTTTTCGAAAGATTTGTGAGTAATATGACGCATGCTGACTCTCAGTGCATTGAAAAAAGGCTCATCCTGAAATTGCCAATCTTTGAGTTAGTAGAGTTGTCAATCTAGCTGATCGAAGAAAGTTCGAAATTTCATAGCTTCTTCCATCGTGGTTCGATTTCAACACCAAACTCTCAAATAGTGCACTTGGTTTATTGTCTCGATGAGTAATGGTAAGCTCAAACTCAATGTAATATTTTTCAGTATCGCTGTTTGTCTTGGATCTGCAGGACTCCAAACTAATCAATAAGCAAAATAAAAAACTATGAATTTTTCGAAAGATTCGTGAGTAACATGAAGCATGCTGACTCACAGTGCATTGAAAAAAGGCTCATCCTGAAATTGCCAATCTTTGAATTAGTAGAGTTGTTCAATCTAGCTGATCGAAGAAAGTTTGGAATTTCGTAGCTTTTTTAGTCGAAGTTCGATTTCAACACAAAATTCTCAAGGAGTTAACTTGGTTGATTCTCTCGATGAGCAATGATTAGCTCAAACTCACTGAAATATTTTCGAGTATCGCTTCTTGTATTGTTGTCTACCTAACTCCGTACTTATCCATACGCAAAATATAAAACAATAGTTTTTTTTTTAAAGATTCGTAATTATTATGACGCATGCTGACTCTCAGTGCATTGAAAAAAGGCTTATCCTAGAATTGCCGATCTTTAAGTAAGGAGAGTTGTCTAGTGAGTAGTATGTAATAATTCGGAGTCAGGCAGATCCAAGACAAGAAGCGATACTTAAAAATATTTCAGTGAGTTTGTGCTTATCATTACTCATCGGGAGCATAAACCAAGTGCACTATTTGAGAGTTTTGTTTTGAAATCGAACCACGAACATAAAAGCTTCGAAATTCCAAACTTTATTCGATCTACAAAATCAAAGGTTGACAAATCGTAGATAAGCAATTTCGCAATGCTCTTAGAGTTAGATTTTGTCATGACTGGTACTAATCATAAAATAAATTCATAATTTTTTATTATGCTTATGTAATAGTTCGGAGTCTGGCAGATCAAAGACAAGAAGCGATACTCAAAAATATTACAGTGAGTTTGAGCTTATCATTACTCATCGGGAGAATAAACCAAGTGTACCATTAGGGAGATGGGTGTTGTAACAAACCACGATGAAAAAAACTACAAAATTCTAAACTCTCTTTGATCAGCATCATTGATAACTCTACAAAATCAATGATTAACAATTCCAGGATATGCCTTTTTTCAGTGCTCTGAGGGTCAACATGCGTCAAGTTACTCACGAATCTTTCGAAAAATTCACAATGTTTTATTTTGCTTACTGATTAGTTTGGAGTCAGGCAGATCCAAGACAAGAGGCGATACTCGAAAATATTTCAGTGAGTTTGAGCTTATCATTGCTCATCGAGAGAATTAACCAAATGCTTTCTTTGAGAGTTTGGTTTTGGAACCGAACCACGAAAATAAAAGCTACGAAATTCCAAACTTTCTTCGATCTACAAAATCAAAGGTTATTAAATCTAAGATAACCCTTTTCGCAATGCTCTGAGAGTTAGCTTTTGACATGACAGGTACAAATCTAAAAAAAAATTCATAATTTTTTATTTTGCTTATGTAATAGTTCGGAGTCAGGCAGATCCAAGACAAGAGGCGATACTCAAAAATATTTCAGTGAGTTTGAGCTCATCATTGCTCATCGGGAGAATAAACCAAGTGAACCATTTAGGAGATGGGTGTTGCAACAAACCACGATGAAAAAAACTACAAAATTCCAAACTCTCTTTGATCAGCATCATTGATAACTCTACAAAATCAATGATTGGCAATTCCAGGATATTTCTTTTTTCAATGCTCTGTGTGTCAACATGCGTCAAGTTTATCACGAATCTTTTCAAAAATTCATAGTTTTTTATTTTGCTTATGGAATAGTTCGAAGTCAGGCAGATCCAAGACAAGAGGCGATACTCGAAAATATTTCAGTGAGTTTGAGCTTATTATTACTCACCGGGAGAATAAACCGAGTCCACTATTAGGGAGTTTTGTTTTAAAAGCGAACCACGAACATAAAAGCTACGAAATTCGAAACCTTTATTGATCTAAAAAATCAAAGCTTGGCAAGTCCAAGATAAGCAATTTCACATTGCTGTGAGAATTATCTTTTCTCATGACAGGTACAAGTCTTAAAATAAATTCATAATTTTTTAATTTTCTTATGTAATTGTTCGGAGTCTGGCAGATCCAAGACAAGAGATGATACTCAAAAATATTTCAGTGAGTTTGAGCTCATCATTACTCATCGAGACAATAAACCGAGTGCACTATTTGAGAGTTTGGTGTTGAAATCAAACCATGATGGAAAAAGCTACAAAATATCGAACCCTCTTGAATAAGCAACATTGATAACCCTACAAAATCAAAGGTAGGCAGTTCCAGGATGTATCCAGTTCAATACCCTCGGAGTCAGCGTAAGTCATGTCAGTTACGAATCTTAAAATAAATTTATAGTTTTTTTATTTTGCTTTTGGATAAGCAAGGAGTCGGGCAGATCCTAGACAAAGAACGGTACTCAAAAATATTACAGTGAGTTCGAGCTTAACATTGCTCATCGAGAGAACAAATCCAATGCACTATTTGAAAGTACGGTGTTGAAATCGAACCACGATGGAAAAAGCTACGAAATTTCGAACTTTCTTCGATCAGCTAGATTGATAACTCTACTCACTTAAAGATTGGCAATTCTAGGATAAGCCTTTTTCCAATGCACTGAGATTTCAGCATTTGTTATAATAATTATGAATCTTGAAAAATAACCATAGTTTTTAATTTTACGTATGGATTAGTACGGAGTCAGCTACATCCAAGACAAGAGGCGATATTCGAAAATATTACAGTGAGTTTGAGCTCATGATTGCTCATCGAGAGAATCAACCAAATGCACTCTTCGAGAGTCTTGTTTTGAAATCGAACCATGAACATAGAAGCTACGAAATTCCAAATTTTATTCGATCTACAAAATCAAAGGTTGGCAAATCCAAGATAGCTTAAACTCACTGAAATATTTTCGAGTATCCCTTCTTGTATTGGATCTACCTAACTCCGTACTTATCCATACGCAAATTAAAAAACTATGGTTTTTTTTTTATAAAGTATTATGACGCATGCTGACTCTCAGTGCATTGAAATAAGGCTTATCCTAGAATTGCCAATCTTTAAGTGAGTAGAGTTATCAATCTAGCTGATCGAAGAAAGTTCAAAATTTCGTAGCTTTTTCCATTGTAGTTCGATTTCAACACCAAACTCTTAAATAGTGCACTTGGTTTTTTTTCCCGATGAGTATTGATAAGCTCAAACTCAATGTAATATTTTTCAGTATCGCTTTTTGTCTTGGATCTGCCTGACTCCAAACTAATCAATAAGCAAAATAAGAAACTATGAATTTTTCGAAAGATTCGTGAGTAACATGACGCATGCTAACTCTCAGTGCATTGAAAAAGGCTTATCCTAGAATTGCCAATCTTTAAGTGAGTAGAGTTATCAATCTAGATGATCGAAGAAAGTTCGAAATTTCGTAGCTTTTTCCATCGTGGTTCGATTTACACCGTACTCTCAAATAGTGCATTGGATTTATTCTCTCGATGAGCAACGTTAAGCTCGAACTCACTTTTATATTTTTGAGTACCATTCTTTGTCTAGGATCTGCCCGACACCATGCTAATCCGAAAGAAAAATAAAAAAATTATAAATTTATTCTCAGATTCGTAACTGACATGACGTACGCTGACTCCGAGGGTATTGAACTGGATACATCCTGGAACTGCCTACCTTTGATTTTGTAGGGTTATCAATGTTGCTTATTCAAGAGAGTTCGAAATTTCGTAGCTTTTTCCATCGTGGTTTGATTTCAACACCAAACTCTCAAATAGTGCACTCGGTTTATTCTCCCGACGAGCAATGATAAGCTCAAACTCACTGAAATATTTTCGAGTATCGCTTCTAGTCTTGGATCTGCCTGACTCTAAACTATTCCATTAGCAAAATAAAAAACTATGAATTTATGTTAAGATTTGTACCTGTCATGACAAAAGCTAACTCTCAGAGCATAGCGAAAAGGCTTATCTTGGATTTGCCAACCTTTGGTTTTGTAGATCGAATAAAGTTTGGAATTTCGTGGCTTTTATGTTCGTGGTTCGATTTCAAAACAAAACTCTCAAATAGTGCACTTTGTTTATTCTCCCGATGAGTAATGATTAGCTCAAACTCACTGGAATATTTTCGAGTATCGCCCCTTGTCTTGGATCTGCCTGACTCCGAACTATTACATAAACTAACTAAAAAATTATGAATTTATTTTAAGACTTGTACCTGTCATGACAAAAGCTAACTCTCAGAGCATTGTGAAAAAGCTTATCTTGGATTTGCCAACCTTTGATCTTGTAGATCGAAGAAAGTTTGGAATTTCGTAGCTTTTATTTTCGTGGTTCGATTCCAAACTCTCGAAGAGTGCATTTGGTTAATTCTCTCGATGAGCAATGATAAGCTCAAACTCACTGAAATATTTTTGAGTATCGCCTCTTGTCTTGGATCTGCCTGACTACGAACTATTACATAAGAAAAATAAAAAATTATGAATTTACTTTAAGACTTGAACCTGTCATGAGAAAAGCTAACTCTCAGAGCATCGCGAAATTGCTTATCTTGGATTTGCCAACCTTTGATTTTGTAGATCGAATAAAGTTTGGAATTTTGCAGCTTTTATGTTCGTAGTTCGATTTCAAAACAAAACTCTCAAATAGTGCACTTGGTTAATTCTCTCGATGAGCAATGATAAGCTCAAACTCACTGAAATATTTTTGAGTATCGCCTCTTGTCTTGGATCTGCCTGACTACGAACTATTACATAAGCAAAATAAAAAATTAAGAATTTATTTTGAGATTAGTACCTGTCATGACAAAAGCTAACTCTCAGAGCATGGCGAAAAGGCTTACCTTGGATTTGCCAACCTTTGATTTTGTAGATCGAATAAAGTTTGGAATTTTGCAGCTTTTATGTTCGTAGTTCGATTTCAAAACAAAACTCTCAAAGAGTGCATTTGGTTAATTCTCTCGATGAGCAATGATAAGCTCAAACTCACTGAAATATTTTTGAGTATCGCCTCTTGTCTTGGATCTGCCTGACTACGAACTATTACATAAGCAAAATAAAAAATTAAGAATTTATTTTGAGATTAGTACCTGTCATGACAAAAGCTAACTCTCAGAGCATGGCGAAAAGGCTTACCTTGGATTTTTCCAACCTTTGATTTTGTAGATCGAATAAAGTTTGGGATTTTGCAGCTTTTATGTTCGTGGTTCGATTTCAAAACAAAACTCTCAAATAGTGCACTTGGTTTATACTCCCGATGAGTAATAATAAGCTCAAACTCACTGAAATATTTTTGAGAATCGCTTCTTGTCTTGGATCTGCCAGACTACGAACTATTACATAAGCAAAATAAAAAAATTATGAATTTATTTTAAGACTTGAACCTGTCATGAGAAAAGCTAACTCTCAGAGCATGGCGAAAAGGCTTATCTTGGATTAGCCAACCTTTGATTTTGTAGATCAAATAAAGTTTTGAATTTCGTAGCTTTTATGTTCATGGTTCGATTTCAAAACAAAACTCTCAAATAGTGCACTTGGTTTATTCTCTCGATGAGCAATGATTAGCTCAAACTCACTGAAATATTTTCGAGTATCGCCCCTTGTCTTGGATCTGCCTGACTCCGAACTATTACATAAGCTAACTAAAAAATTATGAATTTATTTTAAGACTTGTACCTGTCATGACAAAAGCTAACTCTCAGAGCATTGTGAAAAAGCTTATCTTGGATTTGCCAACCTTTGATCTTGTAGATCGAAGAAAGTTTGGAATTTCGTAGCTTTTATTTTCGTGGTTCGATTCCAAACTCTCGAAGAGTGCATTTGGTTAATTCTCTCGATGAGCAATGATAAGCTCAAACTCACTGAAATATTTTTGAGTATCGCCTCTTGTCTTGGATCTGCCTGACTACGAACTATTACATAAGAAAAATAAAAAATTATGAATTTATTTTAAGACTTGAACCTGTCATGAGAAAAGCTAACTCTCAGAGCATCGCGAAATTGCTTATCTTGGATTTGCCAACCTTTGATTTTTTAGATCAATAAAGGTTTGGAATTTCGTAGTTTTTATGTTCGTGGTTCGATTTTAAAACAAAACTCTCAAATAGTGGACTCGGTTTATTCTCTCGATGAGCAATGATAAGCTCAAACTCACTGAAATATTTTTGAGTATCGCCTCTTGTCTTGGATCTGCCTGACTACGAACTATTACATAAGCAAAATAAAAAATTAAGAATTTATTTTGAGATTAGTACCTGTCATGACAAAAGCTAACTCTCAGAGCATGGCGAAAAGGCTTACCTTGGATTTGCCAACCTTTGATTTTGTAGATCGAATAAAGTTTGGAATTTTGCAGCTTTTATGTTCGTAGTTCGATTTCAAAACAAAACTCTCAAAGAGTGCATTTGGTTAATTCTCTCGATGAGCAATGATAAGCTCAAACTCACTGAAATATTTTTGAGTATCGCCTCTTGTCTTGGATCTGCCTGACTACGAACTATTACATAAGCAAAATAAAAAATTATGAATTTATTTTGAGATTAGTACCTGTCATGACAAAAGCTAACTCTCAGAGCATGGCGAAAAGGCTTATCTTGGATTTGCCAACCTTTGATTTTGTAGATCAAATAAAGTTTGGATTTTCGTAGCTTTTATGTTCATGGTTCGATTTCAAAACAAAACTCTCAAATAGTGCACTTGGTTTATACTCCCGATGAGTAATAATAAGCTCAAACTCACTGAAATATTTTTGAGAATCGCTTCTTGTCTTGGATCTGCCAGACTACGAACTATTACATAAGCAAAATAAAAAAATTATGAATTTATTTTAAGACTTGAACCTGTCATGAGAAAAGCTAACTCTCAGAGCATGGCGAAAAGGCTTATCTTGGATTAGCCAACCTTTGATTTTGTAGATCAAATAAAGTTTGGAATTTCGTAGCTTTCATGTTCATGGTTCGATTTCAAAACAAAACTCTCAAATAGTGCACTTGGTTTATTCTCTCGATGAGCAACGATAAGCTCAAACTCACTGAAATATTTTTGAGTATCGCCTCTTGTCTTGGATCTGTCTGACTACGAACTTTTACATAAGAAAAATAAAAAATTATGAATTTATTTTGAGATAAGTACCTGTCATGACAAAAGCTAACTCTCAGAGCATGGCGAAAAGGCTTACCTTGGATTTTTCCAACCTTTGATTTTGTAGATCAAATAAAGTTTGGATTTTCGTAGCTTTTATGTTCATGGTTCGATTTCAAAACAAAACTCTCAAATAGTGCACTTGGTTTATACTCCCGATGAGTAATAATAAGCTCAAACTCACTGAAATATTTTTGAGTATCGCCTCTTGTCTTGGATCTGCCTGACTACGAACTATTACATAAGAAAAATAAAAAATTATGAATTTATTTTAAGACTTGAACCTGTCATGAGAAAAGCTAACTCTCAGAGCATCGCGAAATTGCTTATCTTGGATTTGCCAACCTTTGATTTTTTAGATCAATAAAGGTTTGGAATTTCGTAGTTTTTATGTTCGTGGTTCGATTTTAAAACAAAACTCTCAAATAGTGGACTCGGTTTATTCTCTCGATGAGCAATGATAAGCTCAAACTCACTGAAATATTTTTGAGTATCGCCTCTTGTCTTGGATCTGCCTGACTACGAACTATTACATAAGCAAAATAAAAAATTAAGAATTTATTTTGAGATTAGTACCTGTCATGACAAAAGCTAACTCTCAGAGCATGGCGAAAAGGCTTACCTTGGATTTGCCAACCTTTGATTTTGTAGATCGAATAAAGTTTGGAATTTTGCAGCTTTTATGTTCGTAGTTCGATTTCAAAACAAAACTCTCAAAGAGTGCATTTGGTTAATTCTCTCGATGAGCAATGATAAGCTCAAACTCACTGAAATATTTTTGAGTATCGCCTCTTGTCTTGGATCTGCCTGACTACGAACTATTACATAAGCAAAATAAAAAATTATGAATTTATTTTGAGATTAGTACCTGTCATGACAAAAGCTAACTCTCAGAGCATGGCGAAAAGGCTTATCTTGGATTTGCCAACCTTTGATTTTGTAGATCAAATAAAGTTTGGATTTTCGTAGCTTTTATGTTCATGGTTCGATTTCAAAACAAAACTCTCAAATAGTGCACTTGGTTTATACTCCCGATGAGTAATAATAAGCTCAAACTCACTGAAATATTTTTGAGAATCGCTTCTTGTCTTGGATCTGCCAGACTACGAACTATTACATAAGCAAAATAAAAAAATTATGAATTTATTTTAAGACTTGAACCTGTCATGAGAAAAGCTAACTCTCAGAGCATGGCGAAAAGGCTTATCTTGGATTAGCCAACCTTTGATTTTGTAGATCAAATAAAGTTTGGAATTTCGTAGCTTTCATGTTCATGGTTCGATTTCAAAACAAAACTCTCAAATAGTGCACTTGGTTTATTCTCTCGATGAGCAACGATAAGCTCAAACTCACTGAAATATTTTTGAGTATCGCCTCTTGTCTTGGATCTGTCTGACTACGAACTTTTACATAAGAAAAATAAAAAATTATGAATTTATTTTGAGATAAGTACCTGTCATGACAAAAGCTAACTCTCAGAGCATGGCGAAAAGGCTTACCTTGGATTTTTCCAACCTTTGGTTTTGTAGATCGAATAAAGTTTAGAATTTCGTGGCTTTTATGTTCGTGGTTCGATTTCAAAACAAAACTCTCAAATAGAGCACTTGGTTTATTCTCCTGATGAGTAATGATAACCTTGAACTCACTGTAATATTTTTTAATATCGCTTCTTGTCTTGGATCTGCCAGACTCCGAACTAATCAATAGGCAAAATAAAAAATTATAAATTTATTTTGAGATTAGTACCTGTCATGAGAAAAGCTAACTCTCAGAGCATCGCGAAATTGCTTATCTAGGATTTGCCAACCTTTGGTTTTGTAGATCGAATAAAAATTAGAATTTCGTGGCTTTTATATTCGTGGTTCGATTTCAAAACAAAACTTTCAAATAGTGCACTTGGATTATTCTCCCGATAAGTAATGATAAGCTCAAACTCACTGAAATATTTTTGAGTATCGCCTCTTGTCTTGGATCTGCCTGACTACGAACTATTACATAAGCAAAATAAAAAAATTATGAATTTATTTTAAGACTTGAACCTGCCATGAGAAAAGCTAACTCTGAGAGCATGGCGAAAAGGCTTACCTTGGATTTTTCCAACCTTTGATTTTGTAGATCCAATAAAGTTTTGAATTTCGTAGCTTTTATGTTCATGGTTCGATTTCAAAACAAAACTCTCAAATTGTGCACTTGGTTTATTCTCTCGATGAGCAATGATAAGCTCAAACTCACTGAAATATTTTTGAGTATCGCCTCTTGTCTTGGATCTGCCTGACTACGAATTATTACATAAGAAAAATAAAAAATTATGAATTTATTTTAAGACTTGAACGTTTCATGAGAAAAGCTAACTCTCAGAGCATGGCGAAAAGGCTTATCTTGGATTAGCCAACCTTTGATTTTGTAGATCAAATAAAGTTTGGAATTTCGTAGCTTTTATGTTCATGGTTCGATTTCAAAACAAAACTCTCAAATAGTGCACTTGGTTTATTCTCTCGATGAGCAATGATAAGCTCAAACTCACTGGAATATTTTCGAGTATCGCCTCTTGTCTTGGATCTGCCTGACTACGAACTATTACATAAGAAAAATAAAAAATTATGAATTTATTTTAAGACATGAACCTGTCATGAGAAAAGCTAACTCTCAGAGCATCGCGAAATCGTTTATCTAGGATTTGCAAACCTTTGGTTTTGTAGATCGAATAAAGTTTAGAATTTCGTGGCTTTTAAGTTCGTGGTTCGATTTCAAAACAAAACTTTCAAATAGTGCACTTGGTTTATTCTCCCGATGAGTAATGATAACTTTAAACTCACTGTCATATTTTTGAGTATCGCCTCTTGTCTTGGATCTGCCTGACTACGAACTATTACATAAGCAAAATAAAAAATTATGAATTTATTTTAAGACTTGAACGTTTCATGAGAAAAGCTAACTCTCAGAGCATGGCGAAAAGGCTTATCTTGGATTAGCCAACCTTTGATTTTGTAGATCAAATAAAGTTTGGAATTTCGTAGCTTTTATGTTCATGGTTCGATTTCAAAACAAAACTCTCAAATAGTGCACTTGGTTTATTCTCTCGATGAGCAATGATAAGCTCAAACTCACTGGAATATTTTCGAGTATCGCCTCTTGTCTTGGATCTGCCTGACTACGAACTATTACATAAGAAAAATAAAAAATTATGAATTTATTTTAAGACTTGAACGTTTCATGAGAAAAGCTAACTCTCAGAGCATGGCGAAAAGGCTTATCTTGGATTAGCCAACCTTTGATTTTGTAGATCAAATAAAGTTTGGAATTTCGTAGCTTTTATGTTCATGGTTCGATTTCAAAACAAAACTCTCAAATAGTGCACTTGGTTTATTCTCTCGATGAGCAATGATAAGCTCAAACTCACTGGAATATTTTCGAGTATCGCCTCTTGTCTTGGATCTGCCTGACTACGAACTATTACATAAGAAAAATAAAAAATTATGAATTTATTTTAAGACATGAACCTGTCATGAGAAAAGCTAACTCTCAGAGCATCGCGAAATCGTTTATCTAGGATTTGCAAACCTTTGGTTTTGTAGATCGAATAAAGTTTAGAATTTCGTGGCTTTTAAGTTCGTGGTTCGATTTCAAAACAAAACTTTCAAATAGTGCACTTGGTTTATTCTCCCGATGAGTAATGATAACCTTAAACTCACTGTCATATTTTTGAGTATCGCCTCTTGTCTTGGATCTGCCTGACTACGAACTATTACATAAGCAAAATAAAAAATTATGAATTTATTTTGAGATTAGTACCTGTCATGACAAAAGCTTACTCTCAGAGCATGGCGAAAAGGCTTATCTTGGATTAGCCAACCTTTGATTTTGTAGATCAAATAAAGTTTGGAATTTCGTAGCTTTCATGTTCATGGTTCGATTTCAAAACAAAACTCTCAAATAGTGCACTTGGTTTATTCTCTCGATGAGCAACGATAAGCTCAAACTCACTGAAATATTTTTGAGTATCGCCTCTTGTCTTGGATCTGTCTGACTACGAACTTTTACATAAGAAAAATAAAAAATTATGAATTTATTTTAAGACTTGAACCTGTCATGACAAAAGCTAACTCTCAGAGCATGGCGAAAAGGCTTATCTTGGATTTGCCAACCTTTGATTTTGTAGATCAAATAAAGTTTGGATTTTCGTGGCTTTTATGTTCGTGGTTCGATTTCAAAACAAAACTCTCAAATAGAGCACTTGGTTTATTCTCCTGATGAGTAATGATAACCTTGAACTCACTGTAATATTTTTTAATATCGCTTCTTGTCTTGGATCTGCCAGACTCCGAACTAATCAATAGGCAAAATAAAAAATTATAAATTTATTTTGAGATTAGTACCTGTCATGACAAAAGCTTACTCTCAGAGCATGGCGAAAAGGCTTATCTTGGATTAGCCAACCTTTGATTTTGTAGATCAAATAAAGTTTGGAATTTCGTAGCTTTCATGTTCATGGTTCGATTTCAAAACAAAACTCTCAAATAGTGCACTTGGTTTATTCTCTCGATGAGCAACGATAAGCTCAAACTCACTGAAATATTTTTGAGTATCGCCTCTTGTCTTGGATCTGTCTGACTACGAACTTTTACATAAGAAAAATAAAAAATTATGAATTTATTTTAAGACTTGAACCTGTCATGACAAAAGCTAACTCTCAGAGCATGGCGAAAAGGCTTATCTTGGATTTGCCAACCTTTGATTTTGTAGATCAAATAAAGTTTGGAATTTCGTAGCTTTCATGTTCATGGTTCGATTTCAAAACAAAACTCTCAAATAGTGCACTTGGTTTATTCTCTCGATGAGCAACGATAAGCTCAAACTCACTGAAATATTTTTGAGTATCGCCTCTTGTCTTGGATCTGTCTGACTACGAACTTTTACATAAGAAAAATAAAAAATTATGAATTTATTTTAAGACTTGAACCTGTCATGACAAAAGCTAACTCTCAGAGCATGGCGAAAAGGCTTATCTTGGATTAGCCAACCTTTGATTTTGTAGATCAAATAAAGTTTGGAATTTCGTAGCTTTCATGTTCATGGTTCGATTTCAAAACAAAACTCTCAAATAGTGCACTTGGTTTATTCTCTCGATGAGCAACGATAAGCTCAAACTCACTGAAATATTTTTGAGTATCGCCTCTTGTCTTGGATCTGTCTGACTACGAACTTTTACATAAGAAAAATAAAAAATTATGAATTTATTTTGAGATAAGTACCTGTCATGACAAAAGCTAACTCTCAGAGCATGGCGAAAAGGCTTACCTTGGATTTTTCCAACCTTTGGTTTTGTAGATCGAATAAAGTTTAGAATTTCGTGGCTTTTATGTTCGTGGTTCGATTTCAAAACAAAACTCTCAAATAGAGCACTTGGTTTATTCTCCTGATGAGTAATGATAACCTTGAACTCACTGTAATATTTTTTAATATCGCTTCTTGTCTTGGATCTGCCAGACTCCGAACTAATCAATAGGCAAAATAAAAAATTATAAATTTATTTTGAGATTAGTACCTGTCATGACAAAAGCTAACTCTCAGAGCATGGCGAAAAGGCTTACCTTGGATTTTTCCAACCTTTGATTTTGTAGATCGAATAAAGTTTGGGATTTTGCAGCTTTTATGTTCGTGGTTCGATTTCAAAACAAAACTCTCAAAGAGTGCATTTGGTTAATTCTCTCGATGAGCAATGATAAGCTCAAACTCACTGAAATATTTTTGAGTATCGCCTCTTGTCTTGGATCTGCCTGACTACGAACTATTACATAAGCAAAATAAAAAAATTATGAATTTATTTTAAGACTTGAACCTGCCATGAGAAAAGCTCACTCTCAGAGCATGGCGAAAAGGCTTATCTTGGATTAGCCAACCTTTGATTTTGTAGATCAAATAAAGTTTTGAATTTCGTAGCTTTTATGTTCATGGTTCGATTTCAAAACAAAACTCTCAAATTGTGCACTTGGTTTATTCTCTCGATGAGCAATGATAAGCTCAAACTCACTGAAATATTTTTGAGTATCGCCTCTTGTCTTGGATCTGCCTGACTACGAATTATTACATAAGAAAAATAAAAAATTATGAATTTATTTTAATACATGAACCTGTCATGAGAAAAGCTAACTCTCAGAGCATCGCGAAATTGCTTATCTAGGATTTGCCAACCTTTGGTTTTGTAGATCGAATAAAGTTTAGAATTTCGTGGCTTTTATGTTCGTGGTTCGATTTCAAAACAAAACTCTCAAAGAGTGCATTTGGTTAATTCTCTCGATGAGCAATGATAAGCTCAAACTCACTGAAATATTTTTGAGAATCGCTTCTTGTCTTGGATCTGCCAGACTACGAACTATTACATAAGAAAAATAAAAAATTATGAATTTATTTTAAGACTTGAACCTGTCATGAGAAAAACTAACTCTCAGAGCATGGCGAAAAGGCTTACCTTGGATTTTTCCAACCTTCGGTTTTGTAGATCGAATAAAGTTTAGAATTTCGTGGCTTTTATATTCGTGGTTCGATTTCAAAACAAAACTCTCAAATAGAGCATTTGGTTAATTCTCTCGATGAGCAATGATAAGCTCAAACTCACTGAAATATTTTTGAGTATCGCCTCTTGTCTTGGATCTGCCAGACTACGAACTATTACATAAGCAAAATAAAAAATTATGAATTTATTTTAAGACTTGAACCTTTCATGAGAAAAGCTAACTCTCAGAGCATGGCGAAAAGGCTTATCTTGGATTAGCCAACCTTTGATTTTGTAGATCAAATAAAGTTTGGAATTTCGTAGCTTTTATGTTCATGGTTCGATTTCAAAACAAAACTCTCAAATAGAGCACTTGGTTTATTCTCCTGATGAGTAATGATAACCTTGAACTCACTGAAATATTTTTGAGTATCGCCTCTTGTCTTGGATCTGCCAGACTACGAACTATTACATAAGCAAAATAAAAAATTATGAATTTATTTTAATACATGAACCTGTCATGAGAAAAGCTAACTCTCAGAGCATCGCGAAATTGCTTATCTAGGATTTGCCAACCTTTGGTTTTGTAGATCGAATAAAGTTTAGAATTTCGTGGCTTTTATGTTCGTGGTTCGATTTCAAAACAAAACTCTCAAAGAGTGCATTTGGTTAATTCTCTCGATGAGCAATGATAAGCTCAAACTCACTGAAATATTTTTGAGAATCGCTTCTTGTCTTGGATCTGCCAGACTACGAACTATTACATAAGAAAAATAAAAAATTATGAATTTATTTTAAGACTTGAACCTGTCATGAGAAAAACTAACTCTCAGAGCATGGCGAAAAGGCTTACCTTGGATTTTTCCAACCTTCGGTTTTGTAGATCGAATAAAGTTTAGAATTTCGTGGCTTTTATGTTCGTGGTTCGATTTCAAAACAAAACTCTCAAATAGAGCATTTGGTTAATTCTCTCGATGAGCAATGATAAGCTCAAACTCACTGAAATATTTTTGAGTATCGCCTCTTGTCTTGGATCTGCCAGACTACGAACTATTACATAAGCAAAATAAAAAATTATGAATTTATTTTAAGACTTGAACCTTTCATGAGAAAAGCTAACTCTCAGAGCATGGCGAAAAGGCTTATCTTGGATTAGCCAACCTTTGATTTTGTAGATCAAATAAAGTTTGGAATTTCGTAGCTTTTATGTTCATGGTTCGATTTCAAAACAAAACTCTCAAATAGTGCACTTGGTTTATTCTCTCGATGAGCAATGATAAGCTCAAACTCACTGGAATATTTTCGAGTATCGCCTCTTGTCTTGGATCTGCCTGACTACGAACTATTACATAAGAAAAATAAAAAATTTCGAATTTATTTTAAGACATGAACCTGTCATGAGAAAAGCTAACTCTCAGAGCATCGCGAAATCACTTATCTAGGATTTGCAAACCTTTGGTTTTGTAGATCGAATAAAGTTTAGAATTTCGTGGCTTTTAAGTTCGTGGTTCGATTTCAAAACAAAACTTTCAAATAGTGCACTTGGTTTATTCTCCCGATGAGTAATGATAACCTTAAACTCACTGTCATATTTTTGAGTATCGCCTCTTGTCTTGGATCTGCCTGACTACGAACTATTACATAAGCAAAATAAAAAATTATGAATTTATTTTGAGATTAGTACCTGTCATGACAAAAGCTTACTCTCAGAGCATGGCGAAAAGGCTTATCTTGGATTTGCCAACCTTTGATTTTGTAGATCAAATAAAGTTTGGATTTTCGTAGCTTTTATGTTCATGGTTCGATTTCAAAACAAAACTCTCAAATAGTGCACTTGGTTTATTCTCCCGATGAGTAATAATAAGCTCAAACTCACTGAAATATTTTTGAGAATCGCTTCTTGTCTTGGATCTGCCAGACTACGAACTATTACATAAGCAAAAACAAAAATTATGAATTTATTTTGAGATTAGTACCTGTCATGACAAAAGCTAACTATCAGAGCATGGCGAAAAGGCTTATCTTGGATTTGCCAACCTTTGATTTTGTAGATCAAATAAAGTTTGGATTTTCGTAGCTTTTATGTTCATGGTTCGATTTCAAAACAAAACTCTCAAATAGTGCACTTGGTTTATTCACCCGATGAGTAATAATAAGCTCAAACTCACTGAAATATTTTTGAGAATCGCTTCTTGTCTAGGATCTGCCAGACTACGAACTATTACATAAGCAAAATAAAAAAATTATGAATTTATTTTAAGACTTGAACCTGTCATGAGAAAAGCTAACTCTCAGAGCATGGCGAAAAGGCTTATCTTGGATTAGCCAACCTTTAATTTTGTAGATCAAATAAAGTTTGGAATTTCGTAGCTTTGATGTTCATGGTTCGATTTCAAAACAAAACTCTCAAACAGTGCAGTTGGTTAATTTTCTCGATGAGCAATGATAAGCTCAAACTCACTGAAATATTTTTGAGTATCGCCTCTTGTCTTGGATCTGCCTGACTACGAACTATTACATAAGAAATATAAAAAATTATGAATTTATTTTAATACATGAACCTGTCATTAGAAAAGCTAACTCTCAGAGCATCGCGAAATAGCTTATCTAGGATTTGCCGACCTTTGGTTTTGTAGATCGAATAAAGTTTAGAATTTCGTGGCTTTTATATTCGTGGTTCGATTTCAAAACAAAACTTTCAAATAGTGCACTTGGATTATTCTCCCGATGAGTAATGATAAGCTCAAACTCACTGAAATATTCTTGAGTATCGCCTCTTGTCATGGATCTGCCTGACTACGAACTATTACATAAGAAAAAGAAAAAATTATGAATTTATTTTAAGACATGAACCTGTCGTGAGAAAAGCTAACTCTCAGAGCATCGCGAAATTGCTTATCTAGGATTTGCCAACCTTTGGTTTTGTAGATCGAATAAAGTTTAGAATTTCGTGGCTTTTATATTCGTGGTTCGATTTCAAAACAAAACTTTCAAATAGTGCACTTGGATTATTCTCCCGATGAGTAATGATAAGCTCAAACTCACTGTAATATTTTTGAGTATCGCTTCTTGTCTTGGATCTGCCAGACTCCGAACTAATCAATAGGCAAAATAAAAAATTATGAATTTATTTTGAGATTAGTACCTGTCATGACAAAAGCTAACTCTGAGAGCATGGCGAAAAGGCTTACCTTGGATTTTTCCAACCTTTGATTTTGTAGATCGAATAAAGTTTGGGATTTTGTAGCTTTTATGTTCATGGTTCGATTTCAAAACAAAACTCTCAAATAGTGCATTTGGTTAATTCTCTCGATGAACAATGATAAGCTCAAACTCACTGGAATATTTTTGAGTATCGCCTCTTGTCTTGGATCTGCCTGACTACGAACTATTACATAAGCAAAATAAAAAATTATGAATTTATTTTAAGACTTGAACCTGTCACGAGAAAAGCTAACTCTCAGAGCATGGCGAAAAGGCTTAACTTGGATTAGCCAACCTTTGATTTTGTAGATCAAATAAAGTTTGGAATTTCGTAGCTTTTATGTTCATGGTTCGATTTCAAAACAAAACTTTCAAATAGTGCACTTGGTTTATTCTCCCGATGAGTAATGATAACCTTAAACTCACTGTCATATTTTTGAGTATCGCCTCGTGTCTTGGATCTGCCTGACTACGAACTATTACATAAGCAAAATAAAAAATTATGAATTTATTTTGAGATTAGTACCTGTCATGACAAAAGCTTACTCTCAGAGCATGGCGAAAAGGCTTATCTTGGATTTGCCAACCTTTGATTTTGTAGATCAAATAAAGTTTGGATTTTCGTAGCTTTTATGTTCATGGTTCGATTTCAAAACAAAACTCTCAAATAGTGCACTTGGTTTATTCTCCCGATGAGTAATAATAAGCTCAAACTCACTGAAATATTTTTGAGAATCGCTTCTTGTCTTGGATCTGCCAGACTACGAACTATTACATAAGAAAAAGAAAAAATTATGAATTTATTTTAAGACATGAACCTGTCGTGAGAAAAGCTAACTCTCAGAGCATCGCGAAATTGCTTATCTAGGATTTGCCAACCTTTGGTTTTGTAGATCGAATAAAGTTTAGAATTTCGTGGCTTTTATATTCGTGGTTCGATTTCAAAACAAAACTTTCAAATAGTGCACTTGGATTATTCTCCCGATGAGTAATGATAAGCTCAAACTCACTGTAATATTTTTGAGTATCGCTTCTTGTCTTGGATCTGCCAGACTCCGAACTAATCAATAGGCAAAATAAAAAATTATGAATTTATTTTGAGATTAGTACCTGTCATGACAAAAGCTAACTCTGAGAGCATGGCGAAAAGGCTTACCTTGGATTTTTCCAACCTTTGATTTTGTAGATCGAATAAAGTTTGGAATTTTGTAGCTTTTATGTTCATTGTTCGATTTCAAAACAAAACTCTCAAATAGTGCATTTGGTTAATTCTCTCGATGAGCAATGATAAGCTCGAACTCACTGAAATATTCTTGAGTATCGCCTCTTGTCTTGGATCTGCCTGACTACGAACTATTACATAAGCAAAATAAAAAATTATGAATTTATTTTAAGACTTGAACCTGTCATGAGAAAAGCTAACTCTCAGAGCATGGCGATAAGGCTTATCTTGGATTAGCCAACCTTTGATTTTGTAGATCAAATAAAGTTTGGAATTTCGTAGCTTTTATGTTCATGGTTCGATTTTAAAACAAAACTCTCAAATAGTGCACTTGGTTTATTCTCTCGATGAGCAATGATAAGCTCAAACTCACTGAAATATTTTTGAGTATCGCCTCTTGTCGTGGATCTGCCTGACTACGAACTATTACATAAGCAAAATAAAAAATTATGAATTTATTTTAAGACTTGAACCTGTCATGAGAAAAGCTAACTCTCAGAGCATGGCGATAAGGCTTATCTTGGATTAGCCAACCTTTGGTTTTGTAGATCGAATAAAGTTTGGAATTTCGTAGCTTTTATGTTCATGGTTTGATTTCAAAACAAAACTCTCAAATAGTGCACTTGGTTTATTCTCTCGATGAGCAATGATAAGCTCAAACTCACTGAAATATTTTTGAGTATCGCCTCTTGTCTTGGATCTGCCTGACTACGAACTATTACATAAGAAAAAGAAAAAATTATGAATTTATTTTAAGACATGAACCTGTCGTGAGAAAAGCTAACTCTCAGAGCATCGCGAAATTGCTTATCTAGGATTTGCCAACCTTTGGTTTTGTAGATCGAATAAAGTTTAGAATTTCGTGGCTTTTATATTCGTGGTTCGATTTCAAAACAAAACTTTCAAATAGTGCACTTGGATTATTCTCCCGATGAGTAATGATAAGCTCAAACTCACTGTAATATTTTTGAGTATCGCTTCTTGTCTTGGATCTGCCAGACTCCGAACTAATCAATAGGCAAAATAAAAAATTATGAATTTATTTTGAGATTAGTACCTGTCATGACAAAAGCTAACTCTGAGAGCATGGCGAAAAGGCTTACCTTGGATTTTTCCAACCTTTGATTTTGTAGATCGAATAAAGTTTGGGATTTTGTAGCTTTTATGTTCATGGTTCGATTTCAAAACAAAACTCTCAAATAGTGCATTTGGTTAATTCTCTCGATGAGCAATGATAAGCTCAAACTCACTGAAATATTCTTGAGTATCGCCTCTTGTCTTGGATCTGCCTGACTACGAACTATTACATAAGCAAAATAAAAAATTATGAATTTATTTTAAGACTTGAACCTGTCACGAGAAAAGCTAACTCTCAGAGCATGGCGAAAAGGCTTATCTTGGATTAGCCAACCTTTGATTTTGTAGATCAAATAAAGTTTGGATTTTCGTAGCTTTTATGTTCATGGTTCGATTTCAAAACAAAACTCTCAAATAGTGCACTTGGTTTATTCTCCCGATGAGTAATAATAAGCTCAAACTCACTGAAATATTTTTGAGAATCGCTTCTTGTCTTGGATCTGCCAGACTACGAACTATTACATAAGCAAAATAAAAAAATTATGAATTTATTTTAAGACTTGAACCTGTCATGAGAAAAGCTAACTCTCAGAGCATGGCGAAAAGGCTTATCTTGGATTAGCCAACCTTTGATTTTGTAGATCAAATAAAGTTTGGAATTTCGTAGCTTTTATGTTCATGGTTCGATTTCAAAACAAAACTCTCAAATAGTGCAGTTGGTTAATTTTCTCGATGAGCAATGATAAGCTCAAACTCACTGTAATATTTTTGAGTATCGCTTCTTGTCTTGGATCTGCCAGACTCCGAACTAATCAATAGGCAAAATAAAAAATTATGAATTTATTTTGAGATTAGTACCTGTCATGACAAAAGCTAACTCTGAGAGCATGGCGAAAAGGCTTACCTTGGATCTTTCCAACCTTTGATTTTGTAGATCGAATAAAGTTTGGGATTTTGTAGCTTTTATGTTCATGGTTCGATTTCAAAACAAAACTCTCAAATAGTGCATTTGGTTAATTCTCTCGATGAGCAATGATAAGCTCAAACTCACTGAAATATTCTTGAGTATCGCCTCTTGTCTTGGATCTGCCTGACTACGAACTATTACATAAGAAAAATAAAAAATTATGAATTTATTTTAATACATGAACCTGTCATGAGAAAAGCTAACTCTCAGAGCATCGCGAAAAGGCTTATCTTGGATTAGCCAACCTTTGGTTTTGTAGATCGAATAAAGTTTAGAATTTCGTGGCTTTTATATTCGTGGTTCGATTTCAAAACAAAACTTTCAAATGGTGCACTTGGATTATTCTCCCGATGAGTAATGATAAGCTCAAACTCACTGTAATATTTTTGAGTATCGCTTCTTGTCTTGGATCTGCCAGACTCCGAACTAATCAATAGGCAAAATAAAAAATTATGAATTTATTTTGAGATTAGTACCTGTCATGACAAAAGCTAACTCTGAGAGCATGGCGAAAAGGCTTACCTTGGATTTTTCCAACCTTTGATTTTGTAGATCGAATAAAGTTTGGGATTTCGTAGCTTTTATGTTCATGGTTCGATTTCAAAACAAAACTCTCAAATAGTGCACTTGGTTTATTCTCCCGATGAGTAATAATAAGCTCAAACTCACTGAAATATTTTTGAGAATCGCTTCTTGTCTTGGATCTGCCAGACTACGAACTATTACATAAGCAAAATAAAAAAATTATGAATTTATTTTAAGACTTGAACCTGTCATGAGAAAAGCTAACTCTCAGAGCATGGCGAAAAGGCTTATCTTGGATTAGCCAACCTTTGATTTTGTAGATCAAATAAAGTTTGGAATTTCGTAGCTTTTATGTTCATGGTTCGATTTCAAAACAAAACTCTCAAATAGTGCAGTTGGTTAATTTTCTCGATGAGCAATGATAAGCTCAAACTCACTGTAATATTTTTGAGTATCGCTTCTTGTCTTGGATCTGCCAGACTCCGAACTAATCAATAGGCAAAATAAAAAATTATGAATTTATTTTGAGATTAGTACCTGTCATGACAAAAGCTAACTCTGAGAGCATGGCGAAAAGGCTTACCTTGGATTTTTCCAACCTTTGATTTTGTAGATCGAATAAAGTTTGGGATTTTGTAGCTTTTATGTTCATGGTTCGATTTCAAAACAAAACTCTCAAATAGTGCATTTGGTTAATTCTCTCGATGAGCAATGATAAGCTCAAACTCACTGAAATATTCTTGAGTATCGCCTCTTGTCTTGGATCTGCCTGACTACGAACTATTACATAAGAAAAATAAAAAATTATGAATTTATTTTAATACATGAACCTGTCATGAGAAAAGCTAACTCTCAGAGCATCGCGAAAAGGCTTATCTTGGATTAGCCAACCTTTGATTTTGTAGATCAAATAAAGTTTGGAATTTCGTAGCTTTTATGTTCATGGTTCGATTTCAAAACAAAACTCTCAAATAGTGCAGTTGGTTAATTTTCTCGATGAGCAATGATAAGCTCAAACTCACTGAAATATTTTTGAGTATCGCCTCTTGTCTTGGATCTGCCTGACTACGAACTATTACATAAGAAATATAAAAAATTATGAATTTATTTTAATACATGAACCTGTCATGAGAAAAGCTAACTCTCAGAGCATCGCGAAATTGCTTATCTAGGATTTGCCAACCTTTGGTTTTGTAGATCGAATAAAGTTTAGAATTTCGTGGCTTTTATATTCGTGGTTCGATTTCAAAACAAAACTTTCAAATAGTGCACTTGGATTATTCTCCCGATGAGTAATGATAAGCTCAAACTCACTGAAATATTCTTGAGTATCGCCTCTTGTCTTGGATCTGCCTGACTACGAACTATTACATAAGAAAAAGAAAAAATTATGAATTTATTTTAAGACATGAACCTGTCGTGAGAAAAGCTAACTCTCAGAGCATCGCGAAATTGCTTATCTAGGATTTGCCAACCTTTGGTTTTGTAGATCGAATAAAGTTTAGAATTTCGTGGCTTTTATATTCGTGGTTCGATTTCAAAACAAAACTTTCAAATGGTGCACTTGGATTATTCTCCCGATTAGTAATGATAAGCTCAAACTCACTGTAATATTTTTGAGTATCGCTTCTTGTCTTGGATCTGCCAGACTCCGAACTAATCAATAGGCAAAATAAAAAATTATGAATTTATTTTGAGATTAGTACCTGTCATGACAAAAGCTAACTCTGAGAGCATGGCGAAAAGGCTTACCTTGGATTTTTCCAACCTTTGATTTTGTAGATCGAATAAAGTTTGGGATTTCGTAGCTTTTATGTTCATGGTTCGATTTCAAAACAAAACTCTCAAATAGTGCATTTGGTTAATTCTCTCGATGAGCAATGATAAGCTCAAACTCACTGAAATATTCTTGAGTATCGCCTCTTGTCTTGGATCTGCCTGACTACGAACTATTACATAAGCAAAATAAAAAATTATGAATTTATTTTAAGACTTGAACCTGTCACGAGAAAAGCTAACTCTTAGAGCATGGCGAAAAGGCTTATCTTGGATTAGCCAACCTTTGACTTTGTAGATCAAATAAAGTTTGGAATTTCGTAGCTTTTATGTTCATGGTTCGATTTCAAAACAAAACTCTCAAATAGTGCACTTGGTTTATTCTCTCGATGAGCAATGATAAGCTCAAACTCACTGGAATATTTTTGAGTATCGCCTCTTGTCTTGGATCTGCCTGACTACGAACTATTACATAAGAAAAATAAAAAATTATGAATTTATTTTAAGACATGAACCTGTCATGAGAAAAGCTAACTCTCAGAGCATCGCGAAATTGCTTATCTAGGATTTGCCAACCTTTGGTTTTGTAGATCGAATGAAGTTTAGAATTTCGTGGCTTTTATATTCGTGGTTCGATTTCAAAACAAAACTTTCAAATGGTGCACTTGGATTATTCTCCCGATGAGTAATGATAACCTTAAACTCACTGTCATATTTTTGAGTATCGCCTCGTGTCTTGGATCTGCCTGACTACGAACTATTACATAAGAAAAAGAAAAAATTATGAATTTATTTTAAGACATGAACCTGTCATGACAAAAGCTAACTCTAAGAGCATGGCGAAAAGGCTTACCTTGGATTTTTCCAACCTTTGATTTTGTAGATCGAATAAAGTTTGGGATTTTGTAGCTTTTATGTTCATGGTTCGATTTCAAAACAAAACTCTCAAATAGTGCATTTGGTTAATTCTCTCGATGGGCAATGATAAGCTCAAACTCACTGAAATATTCTTGAGTATCGCCTCTTGTCTTGGATCTGTCTGACTACGAACTATTACATAAGCAAAATAAAAAATTATGAATTTATTTTAAGACTTGAACCTGTCACGAGAAAAGCTAACTCTCAGAGCATGGCGAAAAGGCTTATCTTGGATTAGCCAACCTTTGATTTTGTAGATCAAATAAAGTTTCGAATTTCGTAGCTTTTATGTTCGTGGTTCGCTTTTAAAACAAAACTCTCTAATAGTGGACTCGGTTTATTCTCCCGGTGAGTAATGATAAGCTCAAACTCACTGAAATATTTTCGAGTATCGCCTCTTGTCTTGGATCTGCCTGGCTCCGAACTATTACATAAGCAAAATAAAAAATTATGAATTTATTTTAAGATAAGTACCAGTCACGACAAAAGCTTACTCTCAGAGCATTGCGAAATTGCTTATCTAGGATTTGCCAACCTTTGATTTTGTAGTTGGAATAAAGTTTGGAATTTCGTAGCTTTTATGTTCAAGGTTCGATTATGAAACAAAACTCTCAAATAGTTCACTTGGTTTGTTCTCCCGTTAAGTAATGATAACCTTAAACTCACTGTAATATTTTTGAGTATCGCTTCTTGTCTTGGATCTGCCAGACTCCGAACTAATCAATAAGCAAAATAAAAAACTATGAATTTTTTGAAAGATTCGGGAGTAACTTGACGCATTTTGACCCACAGAGCATTGAAAAAAGGCATATCCTGGAATTGCCAATCATTGATATTGTACAGTTATCAATGATGCTGATCAAAGAGAGTTTGGAATTTTGTAGTTTTTTTCATCGTGGTTTGTTTCAAAACCCATCTCCTAAATGGTTCACTTGGTTTATTCTCCCGATGAGTAATGAAGAGCTCAAACTCACTGTAATATGTTTGAGTATCGCTTCTTGTCTTGGATCTGCCAGACTCCGGACTATTACATGAGAAAAAAAAAAAATTATGAATTTATTTTAAGATTAGTACCTGTCATGACAAAAGCTAACTCTCAGAGCATGGCGAAAAGGCTTATCTTGGATTTGCCAACCTTTGATTTTGTAGATCGTATAAAGTTTGAGATTTCGAAGCTTTTATGTTCGTGGTTCGATTTCAAAACAAAACTTTCAAATAGAGCACTTGGTTTATTCTCCCGATGAGTAATGATAAGCTCAAACTCACTGTAATATTTTTGAGTATCGCTTCTTGTCTAAGATCTGCCAGACTCCAAACTATTACATAAGCAAAATAAAAAATTATGAATTTATTTTAAGACTTGTACCTGTCATGAGAAAAGATAATTCTGAGAGCATGGCGAAAAGGCTTACCTTGGATTTTTCCAACCTTTGATTTTGTAGATCGAATAAAGTTTGGGATTTCGTAGCTTTAATGTTCATGGTTCGATTTCAAAACAAAACTCTCAAATAGTGCATTTGGTTAATTCTCTCGATGAGCAATGATAAGCTCAAACTCACTGAAATATTCTTGAGTATCGCCTCTTGTCTTGGATCTGCCTGACTACGAACTATTACATAAGAAAAATAAAAAATTATGAATTTATTTTAATACATGAACCTGTCATGAGAAAAGCTAACTCTCAGAGCATCGCGAAAATGCTTATCTTGGATTAGCCAACCTTTGATTTTGTAGATCAAATAAAGTTTGGAATTTCGTAGCTTTTATGTTCATGGTTCGATTTCAAAACAAAACTCTCAAATAGTGCAGTTGGTTAATTTTCTCGATGAGCAATGATAAGCTCAAACTCACTGAAATATTTTTGAGTATCGCCTCTTGTCTTGGATCTGCCAGACTACGAACTATTACATAAGCAAAATAAAAAAATTATGAATTTATTTTAAGACTTGAACCTGTCATGAGACAAGCTAACTCTCAGAGCATGGCGAAAAGGCTTATCTTGGATTAGCCAACCTTTGATTTTGTAGATCAAATAAAGTTTGGAATTTCGTAGCTTTTATGTTCATGGTTCGATTTCAAAACAAAACTCTCAAATAGTGCAGTTGGTTAATTTTCTCGATGAGCAATGATAAGCTCAAACTCACTGAAATATTTTTGAGTATCGCCTCTTGTCTTGGATCTGCCTGACTACGAACTATTACATAAGAAATATAAAAAATTATGAATTTATTTTAATACATGAACCTGTCATGAGAAAAGCTAACTCTCAGAGCATCGCGAAATTGCTTATCTAGGATTTGCCAACCTTTGGTTTTGTAGATCGAATAAAGTTTAGAATTTCGTGGCTTTTATATTCGTGGTTCGATTTCAAAACAAAACTTTCAAATAGTGCACTTGGATTATTCTCCCGATGAGTAATGATAAGCTCAAACTCACTGAAATATTCTTGAGTATCGCCTCTTGTCTTGGATCTGCCTGACTACGAACTATTACATAAGAAAAAGAAAAAATTATGAATTTATTTTAAGACATGAACCTGTCGTGAGAAAAGCTAACTCTCAGAGCATCGCGAAATTGCTTATCTAGGATTTGCCAACCTTTGGTTTTGTAGATCGA
Organism: Encarsia formosa; assembly: GCA_038277355.1. Lineage (NCBI taxonomy): Eukaryota > Metazoa > Arthropoda > Insecta > Hymenoptera > Aphelinidae > Encarsia > Encarsia formosa. The sequence continues at coordinate 49,653,388 of CM076185.1, read as the reverse complement.
ATAAAGTTTAGAATTTCGTGGCTTTTATATTCGTGGTTCGATTTCAAAACAAAACTTTCAAATGGTGCACTTGGATTATTCTCCCGATGAGTAATGATAAGCTCAAACTCACTGTAATATTTTTGAGTATCGCTTCTTGTCTTGGATCTGCCAGACTCCGAACTAATCAATAAGCAAAATAAAAAACTATGAATTTTTTGAAAGATTCGGGAGTAACTTGACGCATTTTGACCCACAGAGCATTGAAAAAAGGCATATCCTGGAATTGCCAATCATTGATATTGTACAGTTATCAATGATGCTGATCAAAGAGAGTTTGGAATTTTGTAGTTTTTTTCATCGTGGTTTGTTTCAAAACCCATCTCCTAAATGGTTCACTTGGTTTATTCTCCCGATGAGTAATGAAGAGCTCAAACTCACTGTAATATGTTTGAGTATCGCTTCTTGTCTTGGATCTGCCAGACTCCGGACTATTACATGAGAAAAAAAAAAAATTATGAATTTATTTTAAGATTAGTACCTGTCATGACAAAAGCTAACTCTCAGAGCATGGCGAAAAGGCTTATCTTGGATTTGCCAACCTTTGATTTTGTAGATCGTATAAAGTTTGAGATTTCGAAGCTTTTATGTTCGTGGTTCGATTTCAAAACAAAACTTTCAAATAGAGCACTTGGTTTATTCTCCCGATGAGTAATGATAAGCTCAAACTCACTGTAATATTTTTGAGTATCGCTTCTTGTCTAAGATCTGCCAGACTCCAAACTATTACATAAGCAAAATAAAAAATTATGAATTTATTTTAAGACTTGTACCTGTCATGAGAAAAGATAATTCTGAGAGCATGGCGAAAAGGCTTACCTTGGATTTTTCCAACCTTTGATTTTGTAGATCGAATAAAGTTTGGGATTTCGTAGCTTTAATGTTCATGGTTCGATTTCAAAACAAAACTCTCAAATAGTGCATTTGGTTAATTCTCTCGATGAGCAATGATAAGCTCAAACTCACTGAAATATTCTTGAGTATCGCCTCTTGTCTTGGATCTGCCTGACTACGAACTATTACATAAGAAAAATAAAAAATTAAGAATTTATTTTAATACATGAACCTGTCATGAGAAAAGCTAACTCTCAGAGCATCGCGAAAATGCTTATCTTGGATTAGCCAACCTTTGATTTTGTAGATCAAATAAAGTTTGGAATTTCGTAGCTTTTATGTTCATGGTTCGATTTCAAAACAAAACTCTCAAATAGTGCAGTTGGTTAATTTTCTCGATGAGCAATGATAAGCTCAAACTCACTGAAATATTTTTGAGTATCGCCTCTTGTCTTGGATCTGCCAGACTACGAACTATTACATAAGCAAAATAAAAAAATTATGAATTTATTTTAAGACTTGAACCTGTCATGAGACAAGCTAACTCTCAGAGCATGGCGAAAAGGCTTATCTTGGATTAGCCAACCTTTGATTTTGTAGATCAAATAAAGTTTGGAATTTCGTAGCTTTTATGTTCATGGTTCGATTTCAAAACAAAACTCTCAAATAGTGCAGTTGGTTAATTTTCTCGATGAGCAATGATAAGCTCAAACTCACTGAAATATTTTTGAGTATCGCCTCTTGTCTTGGATCTGCCTGACTACGAACTATTACATAAGAAATATAAAAAATTATGAATTTATTTTAATTTATGAACCTGTCATGAGAAAAGCTAACTCTCAGAGCATCGCGAAATTGCTTATCTAGGATTTGCCAACCTTTGGTTTTGTAGATCGAATAAAGTTTAGAATTTCGTGGCTTTTATATTCGTGGTTCGATTTCAAAACAAAACTTTCAAATAGTGCACTTGGATTATTCTCCCGATGAGTAATGATAAGCTCAAACTCACTGAAATATTCTTGAGTATCGCCTCTTGTCTTGGATCTGCCTGACAACGAACTATTACATAAGAAAAAGAAAAAATTATGAATTTATTTTAAGACATGAACCTGTCGTGAGAAAAGCTAACTCTCAGAGCATCGCGAAATTGCTTATCTAGGATTTGCCAACCTTTGGTTTTGTAGATCGAATAAAGTTTAGAATTTCGTGGCTTTTATATTCGTGGTTCGATTTCAAAACAAAACTTTCAAATGGTGCACTTGGATTATTCTCCCGATGAGTAATGATAAGCTCAAACTCACTGTAATATTTTTGAGTATCGCTTCTTGTCTTGGATCTGCCAGACTCCGAACTAATCAATAGGCAAAATAAAAAATTATGAATTTATTTTGAGATTAGTACCTGTCATGACAAAAGCTAACTCTGAGAGCATGGCGAAAAGGCTTACCTTGGATTTTTCCAACCTTTGATTTTGTAGATCGAATAAAGTTTGGGATTTCGTAGCTTTTATGTTCATGGTTCGATTTCAAAACAAAACTCTCAAATAGTGCATTTGGTTAATTCTCTCGATGAGCAATGATAAGCTCAAACTCACTGAAATATTCTTGAGTATCGCCTCTTGTCTTGGATCTGCCTGACTACGAACTATTACATAAGCAAAATAAAAAATTATGAATTTATTTTAAGACTTGAACCTGTCACGAGAAAAGCTAACTCTCAGAGCATGGCGAAAAGGCTTATCTTGGATTAGCCAACCTTTGATTTTGTAGATCAAATAAAGTTTGGAATTTCGTAGCTTTTATGTTCATGGTTCGATTTCAAAACAAAACTCTCAAATAGTGCACTTGGTTTATTCTCTCGATGAGCAATGATAAGCTCAAACTCACTGGAATATTTTTGAGTATCGCCTCTTGTCTTGGATCTGCCTGACTACGAACTATTACATAAGAAAAATAAAAAATTATGAATTTATTTTAAGACATGAACCTGTCATGAGAAAAGCTAACTCTCAGAGCATCGCGAAATTGCTTATCTAGGATTTGCCAACCTTTGGTTTTGTAGATCGAATGAAGTTTAGAATTTCGTGGCTTTTATATTCGTGGTTCGATTTCAAAACAAAACTTTCAAATGGTGCACTTGGATTATTCTCCCGATGAGTAATGATAACCTTAAACTCACTGTCATATTTTTGAGTATCGCCTCGTGTCTTGGATCTGCCTGACTACGAACTATTACATAAGAAAAAGAAAAAATTATGAATTTATTTTAAGACATGAACCTGTCATGACAAAAGCTAACTCTAAGAGCATGGCGAAAAGGCTTACCTTGGATTTTTCCAACCTTTGATTTTGTAGATCGAATAAAGTTTGGGATTTTGTAGCTTTTATGTTCATGGTTCGATTTCAAAACAAAACTCTCAAATAGTGCATTTGGTTAATTCTCTCGATGAGCAATGATAAGCTCAAACTCACTGAAATATTCTTGAGTATCGCCTCTTGTCTTGGATCTGCCTGACTACGAACTATTACATAAGCAAAATAAAAAATTATGAATTTATTTTAAGACTTGAACCTGTCACGAGAAAAGCTAACTCTCAGAGCATGGCGAAAAGGCTTATCTTGGATTAGCCAACCTTTGATTTTGTAGATCAAATAAAGTTTCGAATTTCGTAGCTTTTATGTTCGTGGTTCGCTTTTAAAACAAAACTCTCAAATAGTGCATTTGGTTAATTCTCTCGATGAGCAATGATAAGCTCAAACTCACTGAAATATTCTTGAGTATCGCCTCTTGTCTTGGATCTGCCTGGCTCCGAACTATTACATAAGCAAAATAAAAAATTATGAATTTATTTTAAGATAAGTACCAGTCACGACAAAAGCTTACTCTCAGAGCATTGCGAAATTGCTTATCTAGGATTTGCCAACCTTTGATTTTGTAGTTGGAATAAAGTTTGGAATTTCGTAGCTTTTATGTTCAAGGTTCGATTATGAAACAAAACTCTCAAATAGTTCACTTGGTTTGTTCTCCCGTTAAGTAATGATAACCTTAAACTCACTGTAATATTTTTGAGTATCGCTTCTTGTCTTGGATCTGCCAGACTCCGAACTAAGCAATAAGCAAAATAAAAAACTATGAATTTTTCGAAAGATTCGGGAGTAACTTGACGCATTTTGACCCACAGAGCATTGAAAAAAGGCATATCCTGGAATTGCCAATCATTGATATTGTACAGTTATCAATGATGCTGATCAAAGAGAGTTTGGAATTTTGTAGTTTTTTTCATCGTGGTTTGTTTCAAAACCCATCTCCTAAATGGTTCACTTGGTTTATTCTCCCGATGAGTAATGAAGAGCTCAAACTCACTGTAATATGTTTGAGTATCGCTTCTTGTCTTGGATCTGCCAGACTCCGGACTATTACATGAGAAAAAAAAAAAATTATGAATTTATTTTAAGATTAGTACCTGTCATGACAAAAGCTAACTCTCAGAGCATGGCGAAAAGGCTTATCTTGGATTTGCCAACCTTTGATTTTGTAGATCGTATAAAGTTTGAGATTTCGAAGCTTTTATGTTCGTGGTTCGATTTCAAAACAAAACTTTCAAATAGAGCACTTGGTTTATTCTCCCGATGAGTAATGATAAGCTCAAACTCACTGTAATATTTTTGAGTATCGCTTCTTGTCTAAGATCTGCAAGACTCCAAACTATTACATAAGCAAAATAAAAAATTATGAATTTATTTTAAGACTTGTACCTGTCATGAGAAAAGATAATTCTCAGAGCAATGCGAAATTGCTTATCTTGGACTTGCCAAGCTTTGATTTTTTAGATCAATAAAGGTTTCGAATTTCGTAGCTTCTATGTTCGTGGTTCGCTTTTAAAACAAAACTCTCTAATAGTGGACTCGGTTTATTCTCCCGGTGAGTAATGATAAGCTCAAACTCACTGAAATATTTTCGAGTATCGCCTCTTGTCTTGGATCTGCCAGACTCCGAACTAATCAATAGGCAAAATAAAAAATTATGAATTTATTTTGAGATTAGTACCTGTCATGACAAAAGCTAACTCTAAGAGCATGGCGAAAAGGCTTACCTTGGATTTTTCCAACCTTTGATTTTGTAGATCGAATAAAGTTTGGGATTTTGTAGCTTTTATGTTCATGGTTCGATTTCAAAACAAAACTCTCAAATAGTGCATTTGGTTAATTCTCTCGATGAGCAATGATAAGCTCAAACTCACTGAAATATTCTTGAGTATCGCCTCTTGTCTTGGATCTGCCTGACTACGAACTATTACATAAGCAAAATAAAAAATTATAAATTTATTTTAAGACTTGAACCTGTCACGAGAAAAGCTAACTCTCAGAGCATGGCGAAAAGGCTTATCTTGGATTAGCCAACCTTTGATTTTGTAGATCAAATAAAGTTTCGAATTTCGTAGCTTTTATGTTCGTGGTTCGCTTTTAAAACAAAACTCTCTAATAGTGGACTCGGTTTATTCTCCCGGTGAGTAATGATAAGCTCAAACTCACTGAAATATTTTCGAGTATCGCCTCTTGTCTTGGATCTGCCTGGCTCCGAACTATTACATAAGCAAAATAAAAAATTATGAATTTATTTTAAGATAAGTACCAGTCACGACAAAAGCTTACTCTCAGAGCATTGCGAAATTGCTTATCTAGGATTTGCCAACCTTTGATTTTGTAGATGGAATAAAGTTTGGAATTTCGTAGCTTTTATGTTCAAGGTTCGATTATGAAACAAAACTCTCAAATAGTTCACTTGGTTTGTTCTCCCGTTAAGTAATGATAACCTTAGACTCACTGTAATATTTTTGAGTATCGCTTCTTGTCTTGGATCTGCCAGACTCCGAACTAATCAATAAGCAAAATAAAAAACTATGAATTTTTCGAAAGATTCGGGAGTAACTTGACGCATTTTGACCCACAGAGCATTGAAAAAAGGCATATCCTGGAATTGCCAATCATTGATATTGTACAGTTATCAATGATGCTGATCAAAGAGAGTTTGGAATTTTGTAGTTTTTTTCATCGTGGTTTGTTTCAAAACCCATCTCCTAAATGGTTCACTTGGTTTATTCTCCCGATGAGTAATGAAGAGCTCAAACTCACTGTAATATGTTTGAGTATCGCTTCTTGTCTTGGATCTGCCAGACTCCGGACTATTACATGAGAAAAAAAAAAAATTATGAATTTATTTTAAGATTAGTACCTGTCATGACAAAAGCTAACTCTCAGAGCATGGCGAAAAGGCTTATCTTGGATTTGCCAACCTTTGATTTTGTAGATCGTATAAAGTTTGGAATTTCGTAGCTTTTATGTTCGTGGTTCGATTTCAAAACAAAACTCTCAAAGAGTGCGTTTGGTTTATTCTCCCGATGAGTAATGAAGAGCTCAAACTCACTGTAATATGTTTGAGTATCGCTTCTTGTCTTGGATCTGCCAGACTCCGGACGATTACATGAGAAAAAAAAAAAATTATGAATTTATTTTAAGATTAGTACCTGTCATGACAAAAGCTAACTCTCAGAGCATTGCGAAATTGCTTATCTAGGATTTGTCAACCTTTGATTTTGTAGATCGAAGAAAGTTTGGAAATTCGTAGCTTTTATTTTCGTGGTTCGACTCTAAACTCTCAAAGAGTGCATTTGGTGAATTCTCTCGATGAGCAATGATAAGCTCAAACTCACTGAAATATTTTTGAGTATCGCCTCTTGTCTTGGATCTACCTGACTACGAACTATTACATAAGCAAAATAAAAAATTATGAATTTATTTTAAGATTAGTACCTGTCATGACAAAAGCTAACTCTCAGAGCATTGCGAAATTGCTTATCTAGGATTTGTCAACCTTTGATTTTGTAGATCGAATATATTTTGGAATTTCGTAGCTTTTATGTTCATGGTTCGATTTCAAAACCAAACTCTCAAATAGTGCACTTGGTTTATTCTCCCGATGAGTAATGATAAGCTCAAACTCAATGTCATATTTTTGAGTTTCGCTTCTTGTCTTGGATCTGCCAGACTCCGAACTATTACATAAGAAAATAAAAAAATATGAATTGATTTTAAGATAAGTACAAGTCATGACAAAATCTAACTCTCAGAGCATTGCGAAATTGCTTATCTAGGATTTGCCAACCTTTGATTTTGTAGATGAAATAAAGTTTGGAATTTCGTAGCTTTTATGTTCATGGTTCGATTTTAGAACAAAACTCTCAAATAGTGCACTTGGTTTATTCTCCCGATGAGTAATGATAACCTTAAACTCACTGTAATATTTTTGAGTATCGCTTCTCGTCTTGGATCTGCCAGACTCCGAACTAATCAATAAGCAAAATAAAAAAATTATCAATTTATTTTGAGTTAAGTACCTGTCATGACAAAAGCTAACTCTCAGAATATGGCGAAAAGGCTAACCTTGGATTTTTCCAACCTTTGACTTTGTAGATCGAATAAAGTTTATGATTTCGTAGCTTTTATGTTCGTGGTTCGATTTCAAAACAAAACTCTCAAAGAGTGCATTTGGTTAATTCTCTCGATGAGCAATGATAAGCTCAAACTCACTGAAATATTTTTGAGTATCGCCTCTTGTCTTGGATCTGCCTGACTACGAACTTTTACATAAGCAAAATAAAAAATTATGAATTTATTTCATGATTAGTACCTGTCATGACAAAAGCTAACTCTCAGAGCATTGCGAAATTGCTTATCTAGGATTTGTCAACCTTTGATTTTGTAGATCGAATATATTTTGGATTTTCGTAGCTTTTATGTTCATGGTTCGATTCCAAAACCAAACTCTCAAATAGTGCACTTGGTTTATTCTCCCGATGAGTAATGATAAGCTCAAACTCACTGTCATATTTTTGAGTATCGCTTCTTGTCTTGAATCTGCCAGACTCCGAACTATTACATAAGCAAAATAAAAAATTATGAATTTATTTCAAGATTTGTACCTGTCATGACAAAAGCTAACTCTCAGAGCATGGCGAAAAGGCTTACCTTGGATTTTTCCAACCTTTGATTTTGTAGATCGAATAAAGTTTGGGATTTTGTAGCTTTTATGTTCATGGTTCGATTTCAAAACAAAACTCTCAAATAGTGCATTTGGTTAATTCTCTCGATGAGCAATGATAAGCTCAAACTCACTGAAATATTCTTGAGTATCGCCTCTTGTCTTGGATCTGCCTGACTACGAACTATTACATAAGCAAAATAAAAAATTATGAATTTATTTTAAGACTTGAACCTGTCACGAGAAAAGCTAACTCTCAGAGCATGGCGAAAAGGCTTATCTTGGATTAGCCAACCTTTGATTTTGTAGATCAAATAAAGTTTCGAATTTCGTAGCTTTTATGTTCGTGGTTCGCTTTTAAAACAAAACTCTCTAATAGTGGACTCGGTTTATTCTCCCGGTGAGTAATGATAAGCTCAAACTCACTGAAATATTTTCGAGTATCGCCTCTTGTCTTGGATCTGCCTGGCTCCGAACTATTACATAAGCAAAATAAAAAATTATGAATTTATTTTAAGATAAGTACCAGTCACGACAAAAGCTTACTCTCAGAGCATTGCGAAATTGCTTATCTAGGATTTGCCAACCTTTGATTTTGTAGATGGAATAAAGTTTGGAATTTCGTAGCTTTTATGTTCAAGGTTCGATTATGAAACAAAACTCTCAAATAGTTCATTTGGTTTGTTCTCCCGTTAAGTAATGATAACCTTAAACTCACTGTAATATTTTTGAGTATCGCTTCTTGTCTTGGATCTGCCAGACTCCGAACTAATCAATAAGCAAAATAAAAAACTATGAATTTTTCAAAAGATTCGGGAGTAACTTGACGCATTTTGACCCACAGAGCATTGAAAAAAGGCATATCCTGGAATTGCCAATCATTGATATTGTACAGTTATCAATGATGCTGATCAAAGAGAGTTTGGAATTTTGTAGTTTTTTTCATCGTGGTTTGTTTCAAAACCCATCTCCTAAATGGTTCACTTGGTTTATTCTCCCGATGAGTAATGAAGAGCTCAAACTCACTGTAATATGTTTGAGTATCGCCTCTTGTCTTGGATCTGCCAGACTCCGGACTATTACATGAGAAAAAAAAAAAATTATGAATTTATTTTAAGATTAGTACCTGTCATGACAAAAGCTAACTCTCAGAGCTTGGCGAAAAGGCTTATCTTGGATTTGCCAACCTTTGATTTTGTAGATCGTATAAAGTTTGGAATTTCGTAGCTTTTATGTTCATGGTTCGATTTCAAAACAAAACTCTCAAATAGTGCACTTGGTTTATTCTCCCGATGAGTAATAATAACCTCAAACTCACTGAAATATTTTTGAGAATCGCTTCTTGTCTTGGATCTGCCAGACTCCGAACTATTACATAAGAAAAAAAAAAATTATGAATTTATTTTAAGATTAGTACCTGTCATGACAAAAGCTAACTCTCAGAGCATGGCAAAAAGGCTTATCTTGGATTTGCCAACCTTTGATTTTGTAGATCGTATAAAGTTTGAGATTTCGAAGCTTTTATGTTCGTGGTTCGATTTCAAAACAAAACTTTCAAATAGAGCACTTGGTTTATTCTCCCGATGAGTAATGATAAGCTCAAACTCACTGTAATATTTTTGAGTATCGCTTCTTGTCTAAGATCTGCCAGACTCCAAACTATTACATAAGCAAAATAAAAAATTATGAATTTATTTTAAGATTAGTACCAGTCATGACAAAAGCTTACTCTCAGAGCATTGCGAAAAGGCTTATCTTGGATTAGCCAACCTTTGATTTTGTAGATCGAATAAAGTTTGGAATTTCGTAGCTTTTATGTTCATGGTTCGATTTCAAAACAAAACTCTTAAATAGTGCACTTGGTTTATTCTCCCGATGAGTAATAATAACCTCAAACTCACTGAAATATTTTTGAGAATCGCTTCTTGTCTTGGATCTGCCAGACTCCGAACTATTACATAAGAAAAAAAAAAATTATGAATTTATTTTAAGATTAGTACCTGTCATGACAAAAGCTAACTCTCAGAGCATGGCGAAAAGGCTTATCTTGGATTTGCCAACCTTTGATTTTGTAGATCGTATAAAGTTTGAGATTTCGAAGCTTTTATGTTCGTGGTTCGATTTCAAAACAAAACTTTCAAATAGAGCACTTGGTTTATTCTCCCGATGAGTAATAATAACCTCAAACTCACTGAAATATTTTTGAGAATCGCTTCTTGTCTTGGATCTGCCAGACTCCGAACTATTACATAAGAAAAAAAAAAATTATGAATTTATTTTAAGATTAGTACCTGTCATGACAAAAGCTAACTCTCAGAGCATGGCGAAAAGGCTTATCTTGGATTTGCCAACCTTTGATTTTGTAGATCGTATAAAGTTTGAGATTTCGAAGCTTTTATGTTCGTGGTTCGATTTCAAAACAAAACTTTCAAATAGAGCACTTGGTTTATTCTCCCGATGAGTAATAATAACCTCAAACTCACTGAAATATTTTTGAGAATCGCTTCTTGTCTTGGATCTGCCAGACTCCGAACTATTACATAAGAAAAAAAAAAATTATGAATTTATTTTAAGATTAGTACCTGTCATGACAAAAGCTAACTCTCAGAGCATGGCGAAAAGGCTTATCTTGGATTTGCCAACCTTTGATTTTGTAGATCGTATAAAGTTTGAGATTTCGAAGCTTTTATGTTCGTGGTTCGATTTCAAAACAAAACTTTCAAATAGAGCACTTGGTTTATTCTCCCGATGAGTAATGAGAAGCTCAAACTCACTGTAATATTTTTGAGTATCGCTTCTTGTCTTAGATCTACCAGACTCCAAACTATTACATAAGCAATATAAAAAATTATGAATTTATTTTAAGATTAGTACCAGTCATGACAAAAGCTAACTCTCAGAGCATTGCGAAAAGGCTTATCTTGGATTAGCCAACCTTTGATTTTGTAGATCGAATAAAGTTTGGAATTTCGTAGCTTTTATGTTCATGGTTCGATTTCAAAACAAAACTCTCAAATAGTGCACTTGGTTTATTCTCCCGATGAGTAATAATAACCTCAAACTCACTGAAATATTTTTGAGAATCGCTTCTTGTCTTGGATCTGCCAGACTCCGAACTATTACATAAGAAAAAAAAAAATTATGAATTTATTTTAAGATTAGTACCTGTCATGACAAAAGCAAACTCTCAGAGCATGGCGAAAAGGCTTATCTTGGATTTGCCAACCTTTGATTTTGTAGATCGTATAAAGTTTGGGATTTCGAAGCTTTTATGTCCGTGGTTCGATTTCAAAACAAAACTCTCAAATAGTGCATTTGGTTAATTCTCTCGATGAGCAATGATAAGCTCAAACTCACTGAAATATTCTTGAGTATCGCCTCTTGTCTTGGATCTGCCTGACTACGAACTATTACATAAGAAAAATAAAAAATTATGAATTTATTTTAAGACTTGAACCTGTCATGAGAAAAGCTAACTCTCAGAGCATGGTGAAAAGGCTTATCTTGGATTTGCCAACCTTTGATTTTTAAGATCAATAAAGGTTTGGAATTTCGTAGCTTTTATGTTCGTGGTTCGCTTTTAAAACAAAACTCTCTAATAGTGGACTCAGTTTATTCTCCCGGTGAGTAATGATAAGCTCAAACTCACTGAAATATTTTGGAGTATCGCCTCTTGTCTTGGATCTGCCAGACTCCGAACTATTACATAAGCAAAATAAAAAATTATGAATTTATTTTAAGATAAGTACCAGTCATGACAAAAGCTAACTCTCAGAGCATGGCGAAAAGGCTTATCTTGGATTTGTCAACCTTTGATTTTGTAGATCGAATAAAGTTTGGAATTTCGTAGCTTTTATTTTCGTTGTTCGATTTCAAAATAAAACTCTCAAATAGTGCACTTGGTTTATTCTCCCGATGAGTGATGAGAAGCTCAAACTCACTGTCATATTTTTGAGTATCGCTTCTTGTCTTGGATCTGCCAGACTCCGAACTATTACACAAGCAAAATAAAAAATTATGAATTTATTTCAAGATTAGTACCTGTTATGACAAAAGCTAACTCTCAGAGCATGGCGAAAAGGCTTATCTTGGATTTGCCAACCTTTGATTTTGTAGATCGTATAAAGTTGGGGATTTCGTAGCTTTGATGTTCGTGGTTCGATTTCAAAATAAAACTCTCAAATAGTGCACTTGGTTTATTCTCCCGATGAGTAATGAGAAGCTCAAACTCACTGTCATATTTTTGAGTATCGCTTCTTGTCTTGGATCTGCCAGACTCCGAACTATTACACAAGCAAGATGAAAAATTATAAATTTATTTCAAGATTAGTACCTGTCATGACAAAAGCTAACTCTCAGATTATGGTGAAAAGACTTATCTTGGATTTGCCAACCTTTGATTTTGTAGATCGAATATATTTTGGAATTTCGTAGCTTTTATGTTCATGGTTCGATTTCAAAACCAAACTCTCAAATAGTGCACTTGGTTTATTCTCCCGATGAGTAATGATAATTTCAAACTCACTGTCATTTATTTGAGTTTCGCTTCTTGTCTTGAATCTGCCAGACTCCGAACTATTACATAAGCAAAATAAAAAATTATGAGATTATTTTAAGACTTGTACCTGTCATGACAAAAGCTAACTTTCAGAGCATGGCGAAAAGGCTTATCGAGGATTTGTCAACCTTTGATTTTGTAGATCGAATATATTTTGGAATTTCGTAGCTTTTATGTTCATGGTTCGATTTCAAAACCAAACTCTCAAATAGTGCACTTGGTTTATTCTCCCGATGAGAAATGATAAGCTCAAACTCAATGTCATATTTTTGAGTTTCGCTTCTTGTCTTGGATCTGCCAGACTTCGAACTATTACATAAGAAAATAAAAAAATATGAATTGATTTTAAGATAAGTACCAGTCATGACAAAAGCTAACTCTCAGAGCATTGCGAAATTGCTTATCTAGGATTTGCCAACCTTTGATTTTGTAGATCGAAGAAAGTTTGGAAATTCGTAGCTTTTATTTTCGTGGTTCGACTCTAAACTCTCAAAGAGTGCATTTGGTGAATTCTCTCGATGAGCAATGATAAGCTCAAACTCACGGAAATATTTTTGAGTATCGCCTCTTGTCTTGGATCTACCTGACTACGAACTATTACATAAGCAAAATAAAAAATTATGAATTTATTTTAAGATTAGTACCTGTCATGACAAAAGCTAACTCTCAGAGCATTGCGAAATTGCTTATCTAGGATTTGCCAACCTTTGATTTTGTAGATCGTATAAAGTTTGGGATTTCGAAGCTTTTATGTTCGTGGTTCGATTTCAAAACAAAACTCTCAAATAATGCACTTGGTTTATTCTCCCGATGAGTAATGAGAAGCTCAAACTCACTGAAATATTTTTGAGTATCGCCTCTTGTCTTGGATCTGCCTGACTACGAACTATTACATAAGAAAAATAAAAAATTATGAATTTATTTTAAGACTTGAACCTGTCATGAGAAAAGCTAACTCTCAGAGCATGGTGAAAAGGCTTATCTTGGATTTGCCAACCTTTGATTTTTTAGATCAATAAAGGTTTGGAATTTCGTAGCTTTTATGTTCGTGGTTCGCTTTTAAAACAAAACTCTCTAATAGTGGACTCAGTTTATTCTCCCGGTGAGTAATGATAAGCTCAAACTCACTGAAATATTTTTGAGTATCGCTTCTTGTCTAAGATCTGCCAGACTCCAAACTATTACATAAGCAAAATAAAAAATTATGAATTTATTTTAAGATTAGTACCAGTCATGACAAAAGCTTACTCTCAGAGCATTGCGAAAAGGCTTATCTTGGATTAGCCAACCTTTGATTTTGTAGATCGAATAAAGTTTGGAATTTCGTAGCTTTTATGTTCGTGATTCGATTTCAAAACAAAACTCTCAAAGAGTGCGTTTGGTTTATTCTCCCGATGAGTAATGAAGAGCTCAAACTCACTGTAATATGTTTGAGTATCGCTTCTTGTCTTGGATCTGCCAGACTCCGGACGATTACATGAGAAAAAAAAAAAATTATGAATTTATTTTAAGATTAGTACCTGTCATGACAAAAGCTAACTCTCAGAGCATTGCGAAATTGCTTATCTAGGATTTGTCAACCTTTGATTTTGTAGATCGAAGAAAGTTTGGAAATTCGTAGCTTTTATTTTCGTGGTTCGACTCTAAACTCTCAAAGAGTGCATTTGGTGAATTCTCTCGATGAGCAATGATAAGCTCAAACTCACTGAAATATTTTTGAGTATCGCCTCTTGTCTTGGATCTACCTGACTACGAACTATTACATAAGCAAAATAAAAAATTATGAATTTATTTTAAGATTAGTACCTGTCATGACAAAAGCTAACTCTCAGAGCATTGCGAAATTGCTTATCTAGGATTTGTCAACCTTTGATTTTGTAGATCGAATATATTTTGGAATTTCGTAGCTTTTATGTTCATGGTTCGATTTCAAAACCAAACTCTCAAATAGTGCACTTGGTTTATTCTCCCGATGAGTAATGATAAGCTCAAACTCAATGTCATATTTTTGAGTTTCGCTTCTTGTCTTGGATCTGCCAGACTCCGAACTATTACATAAGAAAATAAAAAAATATGAATTGATTTTAAGATAAGTACAAGTCATGACAAAATCTAACTCTCAGAGCATTGCGAAATTGCTTATCTAGGATTTGCCAACCTTTGATTTTGTAGATGAAATAAAGTTTGGAATTTCGTAGCTTTTATGTTCATGGTTCGATTTTAGAACAAAACTCTCAAATAGTGCACTTGGTTTATTCTCCCGATGAGTAATGATAACCTTAAACTCACTGTAATATTTTTGAGTATCGCTTCTCGTCTTGGATCTGCCAGACTCCGAACTAATCAATAAGCAAAATAAAAAAATTATCAATTTATTTTGAGTTAAGTACCTGTCATGACAAAAGCTAACTCTCAGAATATGGCGAAAAGGCTAACCTTGGATTTTTCCAACCTTTGACTTTGTAGATCGAATAAAGTTTATGATTTCGTAGCTTTTATGTTCGTGGTTCGATTTCAAAACAAAACTCTCAAAGAGTGCATTTGGTTAATTCTCTCGATGAGCAATGATAAGCTCAAACTCACTGAAATATTTTTGAGTATCGCCTCTTGTCTTGGATCTGCCTGACTACGAACTTTTACATAAGCAAAATAAAAAATTATGAATTTATTTCATGATTAGTACCTGTCATGACAAAAGCTAACTCTCAGAGCATTGCGAAATTGCTTATCTAGGATTTGTCAACCTTTGATTTTGTAGATCGAATATATTTTGGATTTTCGTAGCTTTTATGTTCATGGTTCGATTCCAAAACCAAACTCTCAAATAGTGCACTTGGTTTATTCTCCCGATGAGTAATGATAAGCTCAAACTCACTGTCATATTTTTGAGTATCGCTTCTTGTCTTGAATCTGCCAGACTCCGAACTATTACATAAGCAAAATAAAAAATTATGAATTTATTTCAAGATTTGTACCTGTCATGACAAAAGCTAACTCTCAGAGCATGGCGAAAAGGCTTACCTTGGATTTTTCCAACCTTTGATTTTGTAGATCGAATAAAGTTTGGGATTTTGTAGCTTTTATGTTCATGGTTCGATTTCAAAACAAAACTCTCAAATAGTGCATTTGGTTAATTCTCTCGATGAGCAATGATAAGCTCAAACTCACTGAAATATTCTTGAGTATCGCCTCTTGTCTTGGATCTGCCTGACTACGAACTATTACATAAGCAAAATAAAAAATTATGAATTTATTTTAAGACTTGAACCTGTCACGAGAAAAGCTAACTCTCAGAGCATGGCGAAAAGGCTTATCTTGGATTAGCCAACCTTTGATTTTGTAGATCAAATAAAGTTTCGAATTTCGTAGCTTTTATGTTCGTGGTTCGCTTTTAAAACAAAACTCTCTAATAGTGGACTCGGTTTATTCTCCCGGTGAGTAATGATAAGCTCAAACTCACTGAAATATTTTCGAGTATCGCCTCTTGTCTTGGATCTGCCTGGCTCCGAACTATTACATAAGCAAAATAAAAAATTATGAATTTATTTTAAGATAAGTACCAGTCACGACAAAAGCTTACTCTCAGAGCATTGCGAAATTGCTTATCTAGGATTTGCCAACCTTTGATTTTGTAGATGGAATAAAGTTTGGAATTTCGTAGCTTTTATGTTCAAGGTTCGATTATGAAACAAAACTCTCAAATAGTTCACTTGGTTTGTTCTCCCGTTAAGTAATGATAACCTTAAACTCACTGTAATATTTTTGAGTATCGCTTCTTGTCTTGGATCTGCCAGACTCCGAACTAATCAATAAGCAAAATAAAAAACTATGAATTTTTCAAAAGATTCGGGAGTAACTTGACGCATTTTGACCCACAGAGCATTGAAAAAAGGCATATCCTGGAATTGCCAATCATTGATATTGTACAGTTATCAATGATGCTGATCAAAGAGAGTTTGGAATTTTGTAGTTTTTTTCATCGTGGTTTGTTTCAAAACCCATCTCCTAAATGGTTCACTTGGTTTATTCTCCCGATGAGTAATGAAGAGCTCAAACTCACTGTAATATGTTTGAGTATCGCTTCTTGTCTTGGATCTGCCAGACTCCGGACTATTACATGAGAAAAAAAAAAAATTATGAATTTATTTTAAGATTAGTACCTGTCATGACAAAAGCTAACTCTCAGAGCTTGGCGAAAAGGCTTATCTTGGATTTGCCAACCTTTGATTTTGTAGATCGTATAAAGTTTGAGAATTCGAAGCTTTTATGTTCGTGGTTCGATTTCAAAACAAAACTTTCAAATAGAGCACTTGGTTTATTCTCCCGATGAGTAATGATAAGCTCAAACTCACTGTAATATTTTTGAGTATCGCTTCTTGTCTAAGATCTGCCAGACTCAAAACTATTACATAAGCAAAATAAAAAATTATGAATTTATTTTAAGATTCGTACTAGTCATGACAAAAGCTTACTCTCAGAGCATTGCGAAAAGGCTTATCTTGGATTAGCCAACCTTTGATTTTGTAGATCGAATAAAGTTTGGAATTTCGTAGCTTTTATGTTCATGGTTCGATTTCAAAACAAAACTCTTAAATAGTGCACTTGGTTTATTCTCCCGATGAGTAATAATAACCTCAAACTCACTGAAATATTTTTGAGAATCGCTTCTTGTCTTGGATCTGCCAGACTCCGAACTATTACATAAGAAAAAAAAAAATTATGAATTTATTTTAAGATTAGTACCTGTCATGACAAAAGCTAACTCTCAGAGCATGGCGAAAAGGCTTATCTTGGATTTGCCAACCTTTGATTTTGTAGATCGTATAAAGTTTGAGATTTCGAAGCTTTTATGTTCGTGGTTCGATTTCAAAACAAAACTTTCAAATAGAGCACTTGGTTTATTCTCCCGATAAGTAATGATAAGCTCAAACTCACTGTAATATTTTTGAGTATCGCTTCTTGTCTAAGATCTGCCAGACTCCAAACTATTACATAAGCAAAATAAAAAATTATGAATTTATTTTAAGATTAGTACCAGTCATGACAAAAGCTTACTCTCAGAGCATTGCGAAAAGGCTTATCTTGGATTAGCCAACCTTTGATTTTGTAGATCGAATAAAGTTTGGAATTTCGTAGCTTTTATGTTCATGGTTCGATTTCAAAACAAAACTCTTAAATAGTGCACTTGGTTTATTCTCCCGATGAGTAATAATAACCTCAAACTCACTGAAATATTTTTGAGAATCGCTTCTTGTCTTGGATCTGCCAGACTCCGAACTATTACATAAGAAAAAAAAAAATTATGAATTTATTTTAAGATTAGTACCTGTCATGACAAAAGCTAACTCTCAGAGCATGGCGAAAAGGCTTATCTTGGATTTGCCAACCTTTGATTTTGTAGATCGTATAAAGTTTGAGATTTCGAAGCTTTTATGTTCGTGGTTCGATTTCAAAACAAAACTTTCAAATAGAGCACTTGGTTTATTCTCCCGATGAGTAATGAGAAGCTCAAACTCACTGTAATATTTTTGAGTATCGCTTCTTGTCTTAGATCTACCAGACTCCAAACTATTACATAAGCAAAATAAAAAATTATGAATTTATTTTAAGATTAGTACCAGTCATGACAAAAGCTAACTCTCAGAGCATTGCGAAAAGGCTTATCTTGGATTAGCCAACCTTTGATTTTGTAGATCGAATAAAGTTTGGAATTTCGTAGCTTTTATGTTCATGGTTCGATTTCAAAACAAAACTCTCAAATAGTGCACTTGGTTTATTCTCCCGATGAGTAATGAGAAGCTCAAACTCACTGAAATATTTTTGAGTATCGCCTCTTGTCTTGGATCTGCCTGACTACGAACTATTACATAAGAAAAATAAAAAATTATGAATTTATTTTAAAACTTGAACCTGTCATGAGAAAAGCTAACTCTCAGAGCATGGTGAAAAGGCTTATCTTGGATTTGCCAACCTTTGATTTTTTAGATCAATAAAGGTTTGGAATTTCGTAGCTTTTATGTTCGTGGTTCGCTTTTAAAACAAAACTCTCTAATAGTGGACTCAGTTTATTCTCCCGGTGAGTAATGATAAGCTCAAACTCACTGAAATATTTTTGAGTATCGCTTCTTGTCTAAGATCTGCCAGACTCCAAACTATTACATAAGCAAAATAAAAAATTATGAATTTATTTTAAGATTAGTACCAGTCATGACAAAAGCTTACTCTCAGAGCATTGCGAAAAGGCTTATCTTGGATTAGCCAACCTTTGATTTTGTAGATCGAATAAAGTTTGGAATTTCGTAGCTTTTATGTTCGTGATTCGATTTCAAAACAAAACTCTCAAAGAGTGCGTTTGGTTTATTCTCCCGATGAGTAATGAAGAGCTCAAACTCACTGTAATATGTTTGAGTATCGCTTCTTGTCTTGGATCTGCCAGACTCCGGACGATTACATGAGAAAAAAAAAAAATTATGAATTTATTTTAAGATTAGTACCTGTCATGACAAAAGCTAACTCTCAGAGCATTGCGAAATTGCTTATCTAGGATTTGTCAACCTTTGATTTTGTAGATCGAAGAAAGTTTGGAAATTCGTAGCTTTTATTTTCGTGGTTCGACTCTAAACTCTCAAAGAGTGCATTTGGTGAATTCTCTCGATGAGCAATGATAAGCTCAAACTCACTGAAATATTTTTGAGTATCGCCTCTTGTCTTGGATCTACCTGACTACGAACTATTACATAAGCAAAATAAAAAATTATGAATTTATTTTAAGATTAGTACCTGTCATGACAAAAGCTAACTCTCAGAGCATTGCGAAATTGCTTATCTAGGATTAGTCAACCTTTGATTTTGTAGATCGAATATATTTTGGAATTTCGTAGCTTTTATGTTCATGGTTCGATTTCAAAACCAAACTCTCAAATAGTGCACTTGGTTTATTCTCCCGATGAGTAATGATAAGCTCAAACTCAATGTCATATTTTTGAGTTTCGCTTCTTGTCTTGGATCTGCCAGACTCCGAACTATTACATAAGCAAAATAAAAAATTATGAATTTATTTTAAGATAAGTACCAGTCATGACAAAAGCTAACTCTCAGAGCATGGCGAAAAGGCTTATCTTGGATTTGTCAACCTTTGATTTTGTAGATCGAATAAAGTTTGGAATTTCGTAGCTTTTATTTTCGTTGTTCGACTCCAAACTCTCAAACAGTGCATTTGGTGAATTCTCTCGATGAGCAATGATAAGCTCAAACTCACTGTCATATTTTTGAGTATCGCTTCTTGTCTTGAATCTGCCAGACTCCGAACTATTACATAAGCAAAATAAAAAATTATGAATTTATTTCAAGATTAGTACCTGTTATGACAAAAGCTAACTCTCAGAGCATGGCGAAAAGGCTTATCTTGGATTTGCCAACCTTTGATTTTGTAGATCGTATAAAGTTGGGGATTTCGTAGCTTTGATGTTCGTGGTTCGATTTCAAAATAAAACTCTCAAATAGTGCACTTGGTTTATTCTCCCGATGAGTAATGAGAAGCTCAAACTCACTGTCATATTTTTGAGTATCGCTTCTTGTCTTGGATCTGCCAGACTCCGAACTATTACACAAGCAAGATGAAAAATTATAAATTTATTTCAAGATTAGTACCTGTCATGACAAAAGCTAACTCTCAGATTATGGTGAAAAGACTTATCTTGGATTTGCCAACCTTTGATTTTGTAGATCGAATATATTTTGGAATTTCGTAGCTTTTATGTTCATGGTTCGATTTCAAAACCAAACTCTCAAATAGTGCACTTGGTTTATTCTCCCGATGAGTAATGATAATTTCAAACTCACTGTCATTTATTTGAGTTTCGCTTCTTGTCTTGAATCTGCCAGACTCCGAACTATTACATAAGCAAAATAAAAAATTATGAGATTATTTTAAGACTTGTACCTGTCATGACAAAAGCTAACTTTCAGAGCATGGCGAAAAGGCTTATCGAGGATTTGTCAACCTTTGATTTTGTAGATCGAATATATTTTGGAATTTCGTAGCTTTTATGTTCATGGTTCGATTTCAAAACCAAACTCTCAAATAGTGCACTTGGTTTATTCTCCCGATGAGTAATGATAAGCTCAAACTCAATGTCATATTTTTGAGTTTCGCTTCTTGTCTTGGATCTGCCAGACTCCGAACTATTACATAAGAAAATAAAAAAATATGAATTGATTTTAAGATAAGTACCAGTCATGACAAAAGCTAACTCTCAGAGCATTGCGAAATTGCTTATCTAGGATTTGCCAACCTTTGATTTTGTAGATCGAAGAAAGTTTGGAAATTCGTAGCTTTTATTTTCGTGGTTCGACTCTAAACTCTCAAAGAGTGCATTTGGTGAATTCTCTCGATGAGCAATGATAAGCTCAAACTCACTGAAATATTTTTGAGTATCGCCTCTTGTCTTGGATCTACCTGACTACGAACTATTACATAAGCAAAATAAAAAATTATGAATTTATTTTAAGATTAGTACCTGTCATGACAAAAGCTAACTCTCAGAGCATTGCGAAATTGCTTATCTAGGATTTGTCAACCTTTGATTTTGTAGATCGAATATATTTTGGAATTTCGTAGCTTTTATGTTCATGGTTCGATTTCAAAACCAAACTCTCAAATAGTGCACTTGGTTTATTCTCCCGATGAGTAATGATAAGCTCAAACTCAATGTCATATTTTTGAGTTTCGCTTCTTGTCTTGGATCTGCCAGACTCCGAACTATTACATAAGAAAATAAAAAAATATGAATTGATTTTAAGATAAGTACCAGTCATGACAAAAGCTAACTCTCAGAGCATTGCGAAATTGCTTATCTAGGATTTGCCAACCTTTGATTTTGTAGATGAAATAAAGTTTGGAATTTCGTAGCTTTTATGTTCATGGTTCGATTTTAGAACAAAACTCTCAAATAGTGCACTTGGTTTATTCTCCCGATGAGTAATGAGAAGCTCAAACTCACTGTAATATTTTTGAGTATCGCTTCTTGTCTTGGATCTGCCAGACTCCGAACTAATCAATAAGCAAAATAAAAAAATTATCAATTTATTTTGAGTTTAGTACCTGTCATGACAAAAGCTAACTCTCAGAGCATGGCGAAAAGGCTAACCTTGGATTTTTCCAACCTTTGACTTTGTAGATCGAATAAAGTTTATGATTTCGTAGCTTTTATGTTCGTGGTTCGATTTCAAAACAAAACTCTCAAAGAGTGCGTTTGGTTAATTCTCTCGATGAGCAATGATAAGCTCAAACTCACTGAAATATTTTTGAGTATCGCCTCTTGTCTTGGATCTACCTTACTACGAACTATTACATAAGCAAAATAAAAAACTATGAATTTATTTTAAGATTAGTACCTGTCATGACAAAAGCTAACTCTCAGAGCATTGCGAAATTGCTTATCTAGGATTTGTCAACCTTTGATTTTGTAGATCGAATATTTTTGGAATTTCGTAGCTTTTATGTTCATGGTTCGATTTCAAAACCAAACTCTCAAATAGTGCACTTGGTTTATTCTCCCGATGAGTAATGATAAGCTCAAACTCACTGTCATATTTTTGAGTTTCGCTTTTTGTCTTGGATCTGCCAGACTCCGAACTATTACATAAGAAAATAAAAAAATATGAATTGATTTTAAGATAAGTACCAGTCATGACAAAAGCTAACTCTCAGAGCATTGCGAAATTGCTTATCTAGGATTTGCCAACCTTTGATTTTGTAGATCGAAGAAAGTTTGGAAATTCGTAGCTTTTATTTTCGTGGTTCGACTCTAAACTCTCAAAGAGTGCATTTGGTGAATTCTCTCGATGAGCAATGATAAGCTCAAACTCACTGAAATATTTTTGAGTATCGCCTCTTGTCTTGGATCTACCTGACTACGAACTATTACATAAGCAAAATAAAAAATTATGAATTTATTTTAAGATTAGTACCTGTCATGACAAAAGCTAACTCTCAGAGCATTGCGAAATTGCTTATCTAGGATTTGTCAACCTTTGATTTTGTAGATCGAATATATTTTGGAATTTCGTAGCTTTTATGTTCATGGTTCGATTTCAAAACCAAACTCTCAAATAGTGCACTTGGTTTATTCTCCCGATGAGTAATGATAAGCTCAAACTCACTGTAATATTTTTGAGTATCGCTTCTTGTCTTGGATCTGCCAGACTCCGAACTATTACATAAGAAAATAAAAAAATATGAATTGATTTTAAGATAAGTACCAGTCATGACAAAAGCTAACTCTCAGAGAATTGCGAAATTGCTTATCTAGGATTTGCCAACCTTTGATTTTGTAGATGAAATAAAGTTTGGAATTTCGTAGCTTTTATGTTCATGGTTCGATTTTAGAACAAAACTCTCAAATAGTGCACTTGGTTTATTCTCCCGATGAGTAATGAGAAGCTCAAACTCACTGTAATATTTTTGAGTATCGCTTCTTGTCTTGGATCTGCCAGACTCCGAACTAATCAATAAGCAAAATAAAAAAATTATTAATTTATTTTGAGTTTAGTACCTGTCATGACAAAAGCTAACTCTCAGAGCATGGCGAAAAGGCTAACCTTGGATTTTTCCAACCTTTGACTTTGTAGATCGAATAAAGTTTATGATTTCGTAGCTTTTATGTTCGTGGTTCGATTATGAAACAAAACTCTCAAATAGTTCACTTGGTTTGTTCTCCCGTTAAGTAATGATAACCTTAAACTCACTGTAATATTTTTGAGTATCGCTTCTTGTCTTGGATCTGCCAGACTCCGAACTAATCAATAAGCAAAATAAAAAACTATGAATTTTTCAAAAGATTCGGGAGTAACTTGACGCATTTTGACCCACAGAGCATTGAAAAAAGGCATATCCTGGAATTGCCAATCATTGATATTGTACAGTTATCAATGATGCTGATCAAAGAGAGTTTGGAATTTTGTAGTTTTTTTCATCGTGGTTTGTTTCAAAACCCATCTCCTAAATGGTTCACTTGGTTTATTCTCCCGATGAGTAATGAAGAGCTCAAACTCACTGTAATATGTTTGAGTATCGCTTCTTGTCTTGGATCTGCCAGACTCCGGACTATTACATGAGAAAAAAAAAAAATTATGAATTTATTTTAAGATTAGTACCTGTCATGACAAAAGCTAACTCTCAGAGCTTGGCGAAAAGGCTTATCTTGGATTTGCCAACCTTTGATTTTGTAGATCGTATAAAGTTTGAGAATTCGAAGCTTTTATGTTCGTGGTTCGATTTCAAAACAAAACTTTCAAATAGAGCACTTGGTTTATTCTCCCGATGAGTAATGATAAGCTCAAACTCACTGTAATATTTTTGAGTATCGCTTCTTGTCTAAGATCTGCCAGACTCAAAACTATTACATAAGCAAAATAAAAAATTATGAATTTATTTTAAGATTCGTACTAGTCATGACAAAAGCTTACTCTCAGAGCATTGCGAAAAGGCTTATCTTGGATTAGCCAACCTTTGATTTTGTAGATCGAATAAAGTTTGGAATTTCGTAGCTTTTATGTTCATGGTTCGATTTCAAAACAAAACTCTTAAATAGTGCACTTGGTTTATTCTCCCGATGAGTAATAATAACCTCAAACTCACTGAAATATTTTTGAGAATCGCTTCTTGTCTTGGATCTGCCAGACTCCGAACTATTACATAAGAAAAAAAAAAATTATGAATTTATTTTAAGATTAGTACCTGTCATGACAAAAGCTAACTCTCAGAGCATGGCGAAAAGGCTTATCTTGGATTTGCCAACCTTTGATTTTGTAGATCGTATAAAGTTTGAGATTTCGAAGCTTTTATGTTCGTGGTTCGATTTCAAAACAAAACTTTCAAATAGAGCACTTGGTTTATTCTCCCGATGAGTAATGATAAGCTCAAACTCACTGTAATATTTTTGAGTATCGCTTCTTGTCTAAGATCTGCCAGACTCCAAACTATTACATAAGCAAAATAAAAAATTATGAATTTATTTTAAGATTAGTACCAGTCATGACAAAAGCTTACTCTCAGAGCATTGCGAAAAGGCTTATCTTGGATTAGCCAACCTTTGATTTTGTAGATCGAATAAAGTTTGGAATTTCGTAGCTTTTATGTTCATGGTTCGATTTCAAAACAAAACTCTTAAATAGTGCACTTGGTTTATTCTCCCGATGAGTAATAATAACCTCAAACTCACTGAAATATTTTTGAGAATCGCTTCTTGTCTTGGATCTGCCAGACTCCGAACTATTACATAAGAAAAAAAAAAATTATGAATTTATTTTAAGATTAGTACCTGTCATGACAAAAGCTAACTCTCAGAGCATGGCGAAAAGGCTTATCTTGGATTTGCCAACCTTTGATTTTGTAGATCGTATAAAGTTTGAGATTTCGAAGCTTTTATGTTCGTGGTTCGATTTCAAAACAAAACTTTCAAATAGAGCACTTGGTTTATTCTCCCGATGAGTAATGAGAAGCTCAAACTCACTGTAATATTTTTGAGTATCGCTTCTTGTCTTAGATCTACCAGACTCCAAACTATTACATAAGCAAAATAAAAAATTATGAATTTATTTTAAGATTAGTACCAGTCATGACAAAAGCTAACTCTCAGAGCATTGCGAAAAGGCTTATCTTGGATTAGCCAACCTTTGATTTTGTAGATCGAATAAAGTTTGGAATTTCGTAGCTTTTATGTTCATGGTTCGATTTCAAAACAAAACTCTCAAATAGTGCACTTGGTTTATTCTCCCGATGAGTAATGAGAAGCTCAAACTCACTGAAATATTTTTGAGTATCGCCTCTTGTCTTGGATCTGCCTGACTACGAACTATTACATAAGAAAAATAAAAAATTATGAATTTATTTTAAAACTTGAACCTGTCATGAGAAAAGCTAACTCTCAGAGCATGGTGAAAAGGCTTATCTTGGATTTGCCAACCTTTGATTTTTTAGATCAATAAAGGTTTGGAATTTCGTAGCTTTTATGTTCGTGGTTCGCTTTTAAAACAAAACTCTCTAATAGTGGACTCAGTTTATTCTCCCGGTGAGTAATGATAAGCTCAAACTCACTGAAATATTTTTGAGTATCGCTTCTTGTCTAAGATCTGCCAGACTCCAAACTATTACATAAGCAAAATAAAAAATTATGAATTTATTTTAAGATTAGTACCAGTCATGACAAAAGCTTACTCTCAGAGCATTGCGAAAAGGCTTATCTTGGATTAGCCAACCTTTGATTTTGTAGATCGAATAAAGTTTGGAATTTCGTAGCTTTTATGTTCGTGATTCGATTTCAAAACAAAACTCTCAAAGAGTGCGTTTGGTTTATTCTCCCGATGAGTAATGAAGAGCTCAAACTCACTGTAATATGTTTGAGTATCGCTTCTTGTCTTGGATCTGCCAGACTCCGGACGATTACATGAGAAAAAAAAAAAATTATGAATTTATTTTAAGATTAGTACCTGTCATGACAAAAGCTAACTCTCAGAGCATTGCGAAATTGCTTATCTAGGATTTGTCAACCTTTGATTTTGTAGATCGAAGAAAGTTTGGAAATTCGTAGCTTTTATTTTCGTGGTTCGACTCTAAACTCTCAAAGAGTGCATTTGGTGAATTCTCTCGATGAGCAATGATAAGCTCAAACTCACTGAAATATTTTTGAGTATCGCCTCTTGTCTTGGATCTACCTGACTACGAACTATTACATAAGCAAAATAAAAAATTATGAATTTATTTTAAGATTAGTACCTGTCATGACAAAAGCTAACTCTCAGAGCATTGCGAAATTGCTTATCTAGGATTAGTCAACCTTTGATTTTGTAGATCGAATATATTTTGGAATTTCGTAGCTTTTATGTTCATGGTTCGATTTCAAAACCAAACTCTCAAATAGTGCACTTGGTTTATTCTCCCGATGAGTAATGATAAGCTCAAACTCAATGTCATATTTTTGAGTTTCGCTTCTTGTCTTGGATCTGCCAGACTCCGAACTATTACATAAGCAAAATAAAAAATTATGAATTTATTTTAAGATAAGTACCAGTCATGACAAAAGCTAACTCTCAGAGCATGGCGAAAAGGCTTATCTTGGATTTGTCAACCTTTGATTTTGTAGATCGAATAAAGTTTGGAATTTCGTAGCTTTTATTTTCGTTGTTCGACTCCAAACTCTCAAAGAGTGCATTTGGTGAATTCTCTCGATGAGCAATGATAAGCTCAAACTCACTGTCATATTTTTGAGTATCGCTTCTTGTCTTGAATCTGCCAGACTCCGAACTATTACATAAGCAAAATAAAAAATTATGAATTTATTTCAAGATTAGTACCTGTTATGACAAAAGCTAACTCTCAGAGCATGGCGAAAAGGCTTATCTTGGATTTGCCAACCTTTGATTTTGTAGATCGTATAAAGTTGGGGATTTCGTAGCTTTGATGTTCGTGGTTCGATTTCAAAATAAAACTCTCAAATAGTGCACTTGGTTTATTCTCCCGATGAGTAATGAGAAGCTCAAACTCACTGTCATATTTTTGAGTATCGCTTCTTGTCTTGGATCTGCCAGACTCCGAACTATTACACAAGCAAGATGAAAAATTATAAATTTATTTCAAGATTAGTACCTGTCATGACAAAAGCTAACTCTCAGATTATGGTGAAAAGACTTATCTTGGATTTGCCAACCTTTGATTTTGTAGATCGAATATATTTTGGAATTTCGTAGCTTTTATGTTCATGGTTCGATTTCAAAACCAAACTCTCAAATAGTGCACTTGGTTTATTCTCCCGATGAGTAATGATAATTTCAAACTCACTGTCATTTATTTGAGTTTCGCTTCTTGTCTTGAATCTGCCAGACTCCGAACTATTACATAAGCAAAATAAAAAATTATGAGATTATTTTAAGACTTGTACCTGTCATGACAAAAGCTAACTTTCAGAGCATGGCGAAAAGGCTTATCGAGGATTTGTCAACCTTTGATTTTGTAGATCGAATATATTTTGGAATTTCGTAGCTTTTATGTTCATGGTTCGATTTCAAAACCAAACTCTCAAATAGTGCACTTGGTTTATTCTCCCGATGAGTAATGATAAGCTCAAACTCAATGTCATATTTTTGAGTTTCGCTTCTTGTCTTGGATCTGCCAGACTCCGAACTATTACATAAGAAAATAAAAAAATATGAATTGATTTTAAGATAAGTACCAGTCATGACAAAAGCTAACTCTCAGAGCATTGCGAAATTGCTTATCTAGGATTTGCCAACCTTTGATTTTGTAGATCGAAGAAAGTTTGGAAATTCGTAGCTTTTATTTTCGTGGTTCGACTCTAAACTCTCAAAGAGTGCATTTGGTGAATTCTCTCGATGAGCAATGATAAGCTCAAACTCACTGAAATATTTTTGAGTATCGCCTCTTGTCTTGGATCTACCTGACTACGAACTATTACATAAGCAAAATAAAAAATTATGAATTTATTTTAAGATTAGTACCTGTCATGACAAAAGCTAACTCTCAGAGCATTGCGAAATTGCTTATCTAGGATTTGTCAACCTTTGATTTTGTAGATCGAATATATTTTGGAATTTCGTAGCTTTTATGTTCATGGTTCGATTTCAAAACCAAACTCTCAAATAGTGCACTTGGTTTATTCTCCCGATGAGTAATGATAAGCTCAAACTCAATGTCATATTTTTGAGTTTCGCTTCTTGTCTTGGATCTGCCAGACTCCGAACTATTACATAAGAAAATAAAAAAATATGAATTGATTTTAAGATAAGTACCAGTCATGACAAAAGCTAACTCTCAGAGCATTGCGAAATTGCTTATCTAGGATTTGCCAACCTTTGATTTTGTAGATGAAATAAAGTTTGGAATTTCGTAGCTTTTATGTTCATGGTTCGATTTTAGAACAAAACTCTCAAATAGTGCACTTGGTTTATTCTCCCGATGAGTAATGAGAAGCTCAAACTCACTGTAATATTTTTGAGTATCGCTTCTTGTCTTGGATCTGCCAGACTCCGAACTAATCAATAAGCAAAATAAAAAAATTATCAATTTATTTTGAGTTTAGTACCTGTCATGACAAAAGCTAACTCTCAGAGCATGGCGAAAAGGCTAACCTTGGATTTTTCCAACCTTTGACTTTGTAGATCGAATAAAGTTTATGATTTCGTAGCTTTTATGTTCGTGGTTCGATTTCAAAACAAAACTCTCAAAGAGTGCGTTTGGTTAATTCTCTCGATGAGCAATGATAAGCTCAAACTCACTGAAATATTTTTGAGTATCGCCTCTTGTCTTGGATCTACCTTACTACGAACTATTACATAAGCAAAATAAAAAACTATGAATTTATTTTAAGATTAGTACCTGTCATGACAAAAGCTAACTCTCAGAGCATTGCGAAATTGCTTATCTAGGATTTGTCAACCTTTGATTTTGTAGATCGAATATTTTTGGAATTTCGTAGCTTTTATGTTCATGGTTCGATTTCAAAACCAAACTCTCAAATAGTGCACTTGGTTTATTCTCCCGATGAGTAATGATAAGCTCAAACTCACTGTCATATTTTTGAGTTTCGCTTTTTGTCTTGGATCTGCCAGACTCCGAACTATTACATAAGAAAATAAAAAAATATGAATTGATTTTAAGATAAGTACCAGTCATGACAAAAGCTAACTCTCAGAGCATTGCGAAATTGCTTATCTAGGATTTGCCAACCTTTGATTTTGTAGATCGAAGAAAGTTTGGAAATTCGTAGCTTTTATTTTCGTGGTTCGACTCTAAACTCTCAAAGAGTGCATTTGGTGAATTCTCTCGATGAGCAATGATAAGCTCAAACTCACTGAAATATTTTTGAGTATCGCCTCTTGTCTTGGATCTGCCTGGCTCCGAACTATTACATAAGCAAAATAAAAAATTATGAATTTATTTTAAGATAAGTACCAGTCACGACAAAAGCTTACTCTCAGAGCATTGCGAAATTGCTTATCTAGGATTTGCCAACCTTTGATTTTGTAGATGGAATAAAGTTTGGAATTTCGTAGCTTTTATGTTCAAGGTTCGATTATGAAACAAAACTCTCAAATAGTTCATTTGGTTTGTTCTCCCGTTAAGTAATGATAACCTTAAACTCACTGTAATATTTTTGAGTATCGCTTCTTGTCTTGGATCTGCCAGACTCCGAACTAATCAATAAGCAAAATAAAAAACTATGAATTTTTCAAAAGATTCGGGAGTAACTTGACGCATTTTGACCCACAGAGCATTGAAAAAAGGCATATCCTGGAATTGCCAATCATTGATATTGTACAGTTATCAATGATGCTGATCAAAGAGAGTTTGGAATTTTGTAGTTTTTTTCATCGTGGTTTGTTTCAAAACCCATCTCCTAAATGGTTCACTTGGTTTATTCTCCCGATGAGTAATGAAGAGCTCAAACTCACTGTAATATGTTTGAGTATCGCTTCTTGTCTTGGATCTGCCAGACTCCGGACTATTACATGAGAAAAAAAAAAAATTATGAATTTATTTTAAGATTAGTACCTGTCATGACAAAAGCTAACTCTCAGAGCTTGGCGAAAAGGCTTATCTTGGATTTGCCAACCTTTGATTTTGTAGATCGTATAAAGTTTGGAATTTCGTAGCTTTTATGTTCATGGTTCGATTTCAAAACAAAACTCTCAAATAGTGCACTTGGTTTATTCTCCCGATGAGTAATAATAACCTCAAACTCACTGAAATATTTTTGAGAATCGCTTCTTGTCTTGGATCTGCCAGACTCCGAACTATTACATAAGAAAAAAAAAAATTATGAATTTATTTTAAGATTAGTACCTGTCATGACAAAAGCTAACTCTCAGAGCATGGCAAAAAGGCTTATCTTGGATTTGCCAACCTTTGATTTTGTAGATCGTATAAAGTTTGAGATTTCGAAGCTTTTATGTTCGTGGTTCGATTTCAAAACAAAACTTTCAAATAGAGCACTTGGTTTATTCTCCCGATGAGTAATGATAAGCTCAAACTCACTGTAATATTTTTGAGTATCGCTTCTTGTCTAAGATCTGCCAGACTCCAAACTATTACATAAGCAAAATAAAAAATTATGAATTTATTTTAAGATTAGTACCAGTCATGACAAAAGCTTACTCTCAGAGCATTGCGAAAAGGCTTATCTTGGATTAGCCAACCTTTGATTTTGTAGATCGAATAAAGTTTGGAATTTCGTAGCTTTTATGTTCATGGTTCGATTTCAAAACAAAACTCTTAAATAGTGCACTTGGTTTATTCTCCCGATGAGTAATAATAACCTCAAACTCACTGAAATATTTTTGAGAATCGCTTCTTGTCTTGGATCTGCCAGACTCCGAACTATTACATAAGAAAAAAAAAAATTATGAATTTATTTTAAGATTAGTACCTGTCATGACAAAAGCTAACTCTCAGAGCATGGCGAAAAGGCTTATCTTGGATTTGCCAACCTTTGATTTTGTAGATCGTATAAAGTTTGAGATTTCGAAGCTTTTATGTTCGTGGTTCGATTTCAAAACAAAACTTTCAAATAGAGCACTTGGTTTATTCTCCCGATGAGTAATAATAACCTCAAACTCACTGAAATATTTTTGAGAATCGCTTCTTGTCTTGGATCTGCCAGACTCCGAACTATTACATAAGAAAAAAAAAAATTATGAATTTATTTTAAGATTAGTACCTGTCATGACAAAAGCTAACTCTCAGAGCATGGCGAAAAGGCTTATCTTGGATTTGCCAACCTTTGATTTTGTAGATCGTATAA
This sequence comes from Encarsia formosa, assembly GCA_038277355.1. Taxonomy (NCBI): domain Eukaryota; kingdom Metazoa; phylum Arthropoda; class Insecta; order Hymenoptera; family Aphelinidae; genus Encarsia; species Encarsia formosa. Next base: position 49,622,101 of record CM076185.1, on the reverse strand, counting down.
AGTTTGAGATTTCGAAGCTTTTATGTTCGTGGTTCGATTTCAAAACAAAACTTTCAAATAGAGCACTTGGTTTATTCTCCCGATGAGTAATAATAACCTCAAACTCACTGAAATATTTTTGAGAATCGCTTCTTGTCTTGGATCTGCCAGACTCCGAACTATTACATAAGAAAAAAAAAAATTATGAATTTATTTTAAGATTAGTACCTGTCATGACAAAAGCTAACTCTCAGAGCATGGCGAAAAGGCTTATCTTGGATTTGCCAACCTTTGATTTTGTAGATCGTATAAAGTTTGAGATTTCGAAGCTTTTATGTTCGTGGTTCGATTTCAAAACAAAACTTTCAAATAGAGCACTTGGTTTATTCTCCCGATGAGTAATGAGAAGCTCAAACTCACTGTAATATTTTTGAGTATCGCTTCTTGTCTTAGATCTACCAGACTCCAAACTATTACATAAGCAAAATAAAAAATTATGAATTTATTTTAAGATTAGTACCAGTCATGACAAAAGCTAACTCTCAGAGCATTGCGAAAAGGCTTATCTTGGATTAGCCAACCTTTGATTTTGTAGATCGAATAAAGTTTGGAATTTCGTAGCTTTTATGTTCATGGTTCGATTTCAAAACAAAACTCTCAAATAGTGCACTTGGTTTATTCTCCCGATGAGTAATAATAACCTCAAACTCACTGAAATATTTTTGAGAATCGCTTCTTGTCTTGGATCTGCCAGACTCCGAACTATTACATAAGAAAAAAAAAAATTATGAATTTATTTTAAGATTAGTACCTGTCATGACAAAAGCAAACTCTCAGAGCATGGCGAAAAGGCTTATCTTGGATTTGCCAACCTTTGATTTTGTAGATCGTATAAAGTTTGGGATTTCGAAGCTTTTATGTCCGTGGTTCGATTTCGAAACAAAACTCTCAAATAATGCACTTGGTTTATTCTCCCGATGAGTAATGAGAAGCTCAAACTCACTGAAATATTTTTGAGTATCGCCTCTTGTCTTGGATCTGCCTGACTACGAACTATTACATAAGAAAAATAAAAAATTATGAATTTATTTTAAGACTTGAACCTGTCATGAGAAAAGCTAACTCTCAGAGCATGGTGAAAAGGCTTATCTTGGATTTGCCAACCTTTGATTTTTAAGATCAATAAAGGTTTGGAATTTCGTAGCTTTTATGTTCGTGGTTCGCTTTTAAAACAAAACTCTCTAATAGTGGACTCAGTTTATTCTCCCGGTGAGTAATGATAAGCTCAAACTCACTGAAATATTTTGGAGTATCGCCTCTTGTCTTGGATCTGCCAGACTCCGAACTATTACATAAGCAAAATAAAAAATTATGAATTTATTTTAAGATAAGTACCAGTCATGACAAAAGCTAACTCTCAGAGCATGGCGAAAAGGCTTATCTTGGATTTGTCAACCTTTGATTTTGTAGATCGAATAAAGTTTGGAATTTCGTAGCTTTTATTTTCGTTGTTCGATTTCAAAATAAAACTCTCAAATAGTGCACTTGGTTTATTCTCCCGATGAGTAATGAGAAGCTCAAACTCACTGTCATATTTTTGAGTATCGCTTCTTGTCTTGGATCTGCCAGACTCCGAACTATTACACAAGCAAAATAAAAAATTATGAATTTATTTCAAGATTAGTACCTGTTATGACAAAAGCTAACTCTCAGAGCATGGCGAAAAGGCTTATCTTGGATTTGCCAACCTTTGATTTTGTAGATCGTATAAAGTTGGGGATTTCGTAGCTTTGATGTTCGTGGTTCGATTTCAAAATAAAACTCTCAAATAGTGCACTTGGTTTATTCTCCCGATGAGTAATGAGAAGCTCAAACTCACTGTCATATTTTTGAGTATCGCTTCTTGTCTTGGATCTGCCAGACTCCGAACTATTACACAAGCAAGATGAAAAATTATAAATTTATTTCAAGATTAGTACCTGTCATGACAAAAGCTAACTCTCAGATTATGGTGAAAAGACTTATCTTGGATTTGCCAACCTTTGATTTTGTAGATCGAATATATTTTGGAATTTCGTAGCTTTTATGTTCATGGTTCGATTTCAAAACCAAACTCTCAAATAGTGCACTTGGTTTATTCTCCCGATGAGTAATGATAATTTCAAACTCACTGTCATTTATTTGAGTTTCGCTTCTTGCCTTGAATCTGCCAGACTCCGAACTATTACATAAGCAAAATAAAAAATTATGAGATTATTTTAAGACTTGTACCTGTCATGACAAAAGCTAACTTTCAGAGCATGGCGAAAAGGCTTATCGAGGATTTGTCAACCTTTGATTTTGTAGATCGAATATATTTTGGAATTTCGTAGCTTTTATGTTCATGGTTCGATTTCAAAACCAAACTCTCAAATAGTGCACTTGGTTTATTCTCCCGATGAGAAATGATAAGCTCAAACTCAATGTCATATTTTTGAATTTCGCTTCTTGTCTTGGATCTGCCAGACTCCGAACTATTACATAAGAAAATAAAAAAATATGAATTGATTTTAAGATAAGTACCAGTCATGACAAAAGCTAACTCTCAGAGCATTGCGAAATTGCTTATCTAGGATTTGCCAACCTTTGATTTTGTAGATCGAAGAAAGTTTGGAAATTCGTAGCTTTTATTTTCGTGGTTCGACTCTAAACTCTCAAAGAGTGCATTTGGTGAATTCTCTCGATGAGCAATGATAAGCTCAAACTCACTGAAATATTTTTGAGTATCGCCTCTTGTCTTGGATCTACCTGACTACGAACTATTACATAAGCAAAATAAAAAATTATGAATTTATTTTAAGATTAGTACCTGTCATGACAAAAGCTAACTCTCAGAGCATTGCGAAATTGCTTATCTAGGATTTGCCAACCTTTGATTTTGTAGATCGTATAAAGTTTGGGATTTCGAAGCTTTTATGTTCGTGGTTCGATTTCAAAACAAAACTCTCAAATAATGCACTTGGTTTATTCTCCCGATGAGTAATGAGAAGCTCAAACTCACTGAAATATTTTTGAGTATCGCCTCTTGTCTTGGATCTGCCTGACTACGAACTATTACATAAGAAAAATAAAAAATTATGAATTTATTTTAAGACTTGAACCTGTCATGAGAAAAGCTAACTCTCAGAGCATGGTGAAAAGGCTTATCTTGGATTTGCCAACCTTTGATTTTTTAGATCAATAAAGGTTTGGAATTTCGTAGCTTTTATGTTCGTGGTTCGCTTTTAAAACAAAACTCTCTAATAGTGGACTCAGTTTATTCTCCCGGTGAGTAATGATAAGCTCAAACTCACTGAAATATTTTTGAGTATCGCTTCTTGTCTAAGATCTGCCAGACTCCAAACTATTACATAAGCAAAATAAAAAATTATGAATTTATTTTAAGATTAGTACCAGTCATGACAAAAGCTTACTCTCAGAGCATTGCGAAAAGGCTTATCTTGGATTAGCCAACCTTTGATTTTGTAGATCGAATAAAGTTTGGAATTTCGTAGCTTTTATGTTCGTGATTCGATTTCAAAACAAAACTCTCAAAGAGTGCGTTTGGTTTATTCTCCCGATGAGTAATGAAGAGCTCAAACTCACTGTAATATGTTTGAGTATCGCTTCTTGTCTTGGATCTGCCAGACTCCGGACGATTACATGAGAAAAAAAAAAAATTATGAATTTATTTTAAGATTAGTACCTGTCATGACAAAAGCTAACTCTCAGAGCATTGCGAAATTGCTTATCTAGGATTTGTCAACCTTTGATTTTGTAGATCGAAGAAAGTTTGGAAATTCGTAGCTTTTATTTTCGTGGTTCGACTCTAAACTCTCAAAGAGTGCATTTGGTGAATTCTCTCGATGAGCAATGATAAGCTCAAACTCACTGAAATATTTTTGAGTATCGCCTCTTGTCTTGGATCTACCTGACTACGAACTATTACATAAGCAAAATAAAAAATTATGAATTTATTTTAAGATTAGTACCTGTCATGACAAAAGCTAACTCTCAGAGCATTGCGAAATTGCTTATCTAGGATTTGTCAACCTTTGATTTTGTAGATCGAATATATTTTGGAATTTCGTAGCTTTTATGTTCATGGTTCGATTTCAAAACCAAACTCTCAAATAGTGCACTTGGTTTATTCTCCCGATGAGTAATGATAAGCTCAAACTCAATGTCATATTTTTGAGTTTCGCTTCTTGTCTTGGATCTGCCAGACTCCGAACTATTACATAAGAAAATAAAAAAATATGAATTGATTTTAAGATAAGTACAAGTCATGACAAAATCTAACTCTCAGAGCATTGCGAAATTGCTTATCTAGGATTTGCCAACCTTTGATTTTGTAGATGAAATAAAGTTTGGAATTTCGTAGCTTTTATGTTCATGGTTCGATTTTAGAACAAAACTCTCAAATAGTGCACTTGGTTTATTCTCCCGATGAGTAATGATAACCTTAAACTCACTGTAATATTTTTGAGTATCGCTTCTCGTCTTGGATCTGCCAGACTCCGAACTAATCAATAAGCAAAATAAAAAAATTATCAATTTATTTTGAGTTAAGTACCTGTCATGACAAAAGCTAACTCTCAGAGCATGGCGAAAAGGCTAACCTTGGATTTTTCCAACCTTTGACTTTGTAGATCGAATAAAGTTTATGATTTCGTAGCTTTTATGTTCGTGGTTCGATTTCAAAACAAAACTCTCAAAGAGTGCATTTGGTTAATTCTCTCGATGAGCAATGATAAGCTCAAACTCACTGAAATATTTTTGAGTATCGCCTCTTGTCTTGGATCTGCCTGACTACGAACTTTTACATAAGCAAAATAAAAAATTATGAATTTATTTCATGATTAGTACCTGTCATGACAAAAGCTAACTCTCAGAGCATTGCGAAATTGCTTATCTAGGATTTGTCAACCTTTGATTTTGTAGATCGAATATATTTTGGATTTTCGTAGCTTTTATGTTCATGGTTCGATTCCAAAACCAAACTCTCAAATAGTGCACTTGGTTTATTCTCCCGATGAGTAATGATAAGCTCAAACTCACTGTCATATTTTTGAGTATCGCTTCTTGTCTTGAATCTGCCAGACTCCGAACTATTACATAAGCAAAATAAAAAATTATGAATTTATTTCAAGATTTGTACCTGTCATGACAAAAGCTAACTCTCAGAGCATGGCGAAAAGGCTTACCTTGGATTTTTCCAACCTTTGATTTTGTAGATCGAATAAAGTTTGGGATTTTGTAGCTTTTATGTTCATGGTTCGATTTCAAAACAAAACTCTCAAATAGTGCATTTGGTTAATTCTCTCGATGAGCAATGATAAGCTCAAACTCACTGAAATATTCTTGAATATCGCCTCTTGTCTTGGATCTGCCTGACTACGAACTATTACATAAGCAAAATAAAAAATTATGAATTTATTTTAAGACTTGAACCTGTCACGAGAAAAGCTAACTCTCAGAGCATGGCGAAAAGGCTTATCTTGGATTAGCCAACCTTTGATTTTGTAGATCAAATAAAGTTTCGAATTTCGTAGCTTTTATGTTCGTGGTTCGCTTTTAAAACAAAACTCTCTAATAGTGGACTCGGTTTATTCTCCCGGTGAGTAATGATAAGCTCAAACTCACTGAAATATTTTCGAGTATCGCCTCTTGTCTTGGATCTGCCTGGCTCCGAACTATTACATAAGCAAAATAAAAAATTATGAATTTATTTTAAGATAAGTACCAGTCACGACAAAAGCTTACTCTCAGAGCATTGCGAAATTGCTTATCTAGGATTTGCCAACCTTTGATTTTGTAGATGGAATAAAGTTTGGAATTTCGTAGCTTTTATGTTCAAGGTTCGATTATGAAACAAAACTCTCAAATAGTTCACTTGGTTTGTTCTCCCGTTAAGTAATGATAACCTTAAACTCACTGTAATATTTTTGAGTATCGCTTCTTGTCTTGGATCTGCCAGACTCCGAACTAATCAATAAGCAAAATAAAAAACTATGAATTTTTCAAAAGATTCGGGAGTAACTTGACGCATTTTGACCCACAGAGCATTGAAAAAAGGCATATCCTGGAATTGCCAATCATTGATATTGTACAGTTATCAATGATGCTGATCAAAGAGAGTTTGGAATTTTGTAGTTTTTTTCATCGTGGTTTGTTTCAAAACCCATCTCCTAAATGGTTCACTTGGTTTATTCTCCCGATGAGTAATGAAGAGCTCAAACTCACTGTAATATGTTTGAGTATCGCTTCTTGTCTTGGATCTGCCAGACTCCGGACTATTACATGAGAAAAAAAAAAAATTATGAATTTATTTTAAGATTAGTACCTGTCATGACAAAAGCTAACTCTCAGAGCTTGGCGAAAAGGCTTATCTTGGATTTGCCAACCTTTGATTTTGTAGATCGTATAAAGTTTGAGAATTCGAAGCTTTTATGTTCGTGGTTCGATTTCAAAACAAAACTTTCAAATAGAGCACTTGGTTTATTCTCCCGATGAGTAATGATAAGCTCAAACTCACTGTAATATTTTTGAGTATCGCTTCTTGTCTAAGATCTGCCAGACTCAAAACTATTACATAAGCAAAATAAAAAATTATGAATTTATTTTAAGATTCGTACTAGTCATGACAAAAGCTTACTCTCAGAGCATTGCGAAAAGGCTTATCTTGGATTAGCCAACCTTTGATTTTGTAGATCGAATAAAGTTTGGAATTTCGTAGCTTTTATGTTCATGGTTCGATTTCAAAACAAAACTCTTAAATAGTGCACTTGGTTTATTCTCCCGATGAGTAATAATAACCTCAAACTCACTGAAATATTTTTGAGAATCGCTTCTTGTCTTGGATCTGCCAGACTCCGAACTATTACATAAGAAAAAAAAAAATTATGAATTTATTTTAAGATTAGTACCTGTCATGACAAAAGCTAACTCTCAGAGCATGGCGAAAAGGCTTATCTTGGATTTGCCAACCTTTGATTTTGTAGATCGTATAAAGTTTGAGATTTCGAAGCTTTTATGTTCGTGGTTCGATTTCAAAACAAAACTTTCAAATAGAGCACTTGGTTTATTCTCCCGATGAGTAATGATAAGCTCAAACTCACTGTAATATTTTTGAGTATCGCTTCTTGTCTAAGATCTGCCAGACTCCAAACTATTACATAAGCAAAATAAAAAATTATGAATTTATTTTAAGATTAGTACCAGTCATGACAAAAGCTTACTCTCAGAGCATTGCGAAAAGGCTTATCTTGGATTAGCCAACCTTTGATTTTGTAGATCGAATAAAGTTTGGAATTTCGTAGCTTTTATGTTCATGGTTCGATTTCAAAACAAAACTCTTAAATAGTGCACTTGGTTTATTCTCCCGATGAGTAATAATAACCTCAAACTCACTGAAATATTTTTGAGAATCGCTTCTTGTCTTGGATCTGCCAGACTCCGAACTATTACATAAGAAAAAAAAAAATTATGAATTTATTTTAAGATTAGTACCTGTCATGACAAAAGCTAACTCTCAGAGCATGGCGAAAAGGCTTATCTTGGATTTGCCAACCTTTGATTTTGTAGATCGTATAAAGTTTGAGATTTCGAAGCTTTTATGTTCGTGGTTCGATTTCAAAACAAAACTTTCAAATAGAGCACTTGGTTTATTCTCCCGATGAGTAATGAGAAGCTCAAACTCACTGTAATATTTTTGAGTATCGCTTCTTGTCTTAGATCTACCAGACTCCAAACTATTACATAAGCAAAATAAAAAATTATGAATTTATTTTAAGATTAGTACCAGTCATGACAAAAGCTAACTCTCAGAGCATTGCGAAAAGGCTTATCTTGGATTAGCCAACCTTTGATTTTGTAGATCGAATAAAGTTTGGAATTTCGTAGCTTTTATGTTCATGGTTCGATTTCAAAACAAAACTCTCAAATAGTGCACTTGGTTTATTCTCCCGATGAGTAATGAGAAGCTCAAACTCACTGAAATATTTTTGAGTATCGCCTCTTGTCTTGGATCTGCCTGACTACGAACTATTACATAAGAAAAATAAAAAATTATGAATTTATTTTAAAACTTGAACCTGTCATGAGAAAAGCTAACTCTCAGAGCATGGTGAAAAGGCTTATCTTGGATTTGCCAACCTTTGATTTTTTAGATCAATAAAGGTTTGGAATTTCGTAGCTTTTATGTTCGTGGTTCGCTTTTAAAACAAAACTCTCTAATAGTGGACTCAGTTTATTCTCCCGGTGAGTAATGATAAGCTCAAACTCACTGAAATATTTTTGAGTATCGCTTCTTGTCTAAGATCTGCCAGACTCCAAACTATTACATAAGCAAAATAAAAAATTATGAATTTATTTTAAGATTAGTACCAGTCATGACAAAAGCTTACTCTCAGAGCATTGCGAAAAGGCTTATCTTGGATTAGCCAACCTTTGATTTTGTAGATCGAATAAAGTTTGGAATTTCGTAGCTTTTATGTTCGTGATTCGATTTCAAAACAAAACTCTCAAAGAGTGCGTTTGGTTTATTCTCCCGATGAGTAATGAAGAGCTCAAACTCACTGTAATATGTTTGAGTATCGCTTCTTGTCTTGGATCTGCCAGACTCCGGACGATTACATGAGAAAAAAAAAAAATTATGAATTTATTTTAAGATTAGTACCTGTCATGACAAAAGCTAACTCTCAGAGCATTGCGAAATTGCTTATCTAGGATTTGTCAACCTTTGATTTTGTAGATCGAAGAAAGTTTGGAAATTCGTAGCTTTTATTTTCGTGGTTCGACTCTAAACTCTCAAAGAGTGCATTTGGTGAATTCTCTCGATGAGCAATGATAAGCTCAAACTCACTGAAATATTTTTGAGTATCGCCTCTTGTCTTGGATCTACCTGACTACGAACTATTACATAAGCAAAATAAAAAATTATGAATTTATTTTAAGATTAGTACCTGTCATGACAAAAGCTAACTCTCAGAGCATTGCGAAATTGCTTATCTAGGATTAGTCAACCTTTGATTTTGTAGATCGAATATATTTTGGAATTTCGTAGCTTTTATGTTCATGGTTCGATTTCAAAACCAAACTCTCAAATAGTGCACTTGGTTTATTCTCCCGATGAGTAATGATAAGCTCAAACTCAATGTCATATTTTTGAGTTTCGCTTCTTGTCTTGGATCTGCCAGACTCCGAACTATTACATAAGCAAAATAAAAAATTATGAATTTATTTTAAGATAAGTACCAGTCATGACAAAAGCTAACTCTCAGAGCATGGCGAAAAGGCTTATCTTGGATTTGTCAACCTTTGATTTTGTAGATCGAATAAAGTTTGGAATTTCGTAGCTTTTATTTTCGTTGTTCGACTCCAAACTCTCAAAGAGTGCATTTGGTGAATTCTCTCGATGAGCAATGATAAGCTCAAACTCACTGTCATATTTTTGAGTATCGCTTCTTGTCTTGAATCTGCCAGACTCCGAACTATTACATAAGCAAAATAAAAAATTATGAATTTATTTCAAGATTAGTACCTGTTATGACAAAAGCTAACTCTCAGAGCATGGCGAAAAGGCTTATCTTGGATTTGCCAACCTTTGATTTTGTAGATCGTATAAAGTTGGGGATTTCGTAGCTTTGATGTTCGTGGTTCGATTTCAAAATAAAACTCTCAAATAGTGCACTTGGTTTATTCTCCCGATGAGTAATGAGAAGCTCAAACTCACTGTCATATTTTTGAGTATCGCTTCTTGTCTTGGATCTGCCAGACTCCGAACTATTACACAAGCAAGATGAAAAATTATAAATTTATTTCAAGATTAGTACCTGTCATGACAAAAGCTAACTCTCAGATTATGGTGAAAAGACTTATCTTGGATTTGCCAACCTTTGATTTTGTAGATCGAATATATTTTGGAATTTCGTAGCTTTTATGTTCATGGTTCGATTTCAAAACCAAACTCTCAAATAGTGCACTTGGTTTATTCTCCCGATGAGTAATGATAATTTCAAACTCACTGTCATTTATTTGAGTTTCGCTTCTTGTCTTGAATCTGCCAGACTCCGAACTATTACATAAGCAAAATAAAAAATTATGAGATTATTTTAAGACTTGTACCTGTCATGACAAAAGCTAACTTTCAGAGCATGGCGAAAAGGCTTATCGAGGATTTGTCAACCTTTGATTTTGTAGATCGAATATATTTTGGAATTTCGTAGCTTTTATGTTCATGGTTCGATTTCAAAACCAAACTCTCAAATAGTGCACTTGGTTTATTCTCCCGATGAGTAATGATAAGCTCAAACTCAATGTCATATTTTTGAGTTTCGCTTCTTGTCTTGGATCTGCCAGACTCCGAACTATTACATAAGAAAATAAAAAAATATGAATTGATTTTAAGATAAGTACCAGTCATGACAAAAGCTAACTCTCAGAGCATTGCGAAATTGCTTATCTAGGATTTGCCAACCTTTGATTTTGTAGATCGAAGAAAGTTTGGAAATTCGTAGCTTTTATTTTCGTGGTTCGACTCTAAACTCTCAAAGAGTGCATTTGGTGAATTCTCTCGATGAGCAATGATAAGCTCAAACTCACTGAAATATTTTTGAGTATCGCCTCTTGTCTTGGATCTACCTGACTACGAACTATTACATAAGCAAAATAAAAAATTATGAATTTATTTTAAGATTAGTACCTGTCATGACAAAAGCTAACTCTCAGAGCATTGCGAAATTGCTTATCTAGGATTTGTCAACCTTTGATTTTGTAGATCGAATATATTTTGGAATTTCGTAGCTTTTATGTTCATGGTTCGATTTCAAAACCAAACTCTCAAATAGTGCACTTGGTTTATTCTCCCGATGAGTAATGATAAGCTCAAACTCAATGTCATATTTTTGAGTTTCGCTTCTTGTCTTGGATCTGCCAGACTCCGAACTATTACATAAGAAAATAAAAAAATATGAATTGATTTTAAGATAAGTACCAGTCATGACAAAAGCTAACTCTCAGAGCATTGCGAAATTGCTTATCTAGGATTTGCCAACCTTTGATTTTGTAGATGAAATAAAGTTTGGAATTTCGTAGCTTTTATGTTCATGGTTCGATTTTAGAACAAAACTCTCAAATAGTGCACTTGGTTTATTCTCCCGATGAGTAATGAGAAGCTCAAACTCACTGTAATATTTTTGAGTATCGCTTCTTGTCTTGGATCTGCCAGACTCCGAACTAATCAATAAGCAAAATAAAAAAATTATCAATTTATTTTGAGTTTAGTACCTGTCATGACAAAAGCTAACTCTCAGAGCATGGCGAAAAGGCTAACCTTGGATTTTTCCAACCTTTGACTTTGTAGATCGAATAAAGTTTATGATTTCGTAGCTTTTATGTTCGTGGTTCGATTTCAAAACAAAACTCTCAAAGAGTGCGTTTGGTTAATTCTCTCGATGAGCAATGATAAGCTCAAACTCACTGAAATATTTTTGAGTATCGCCTCTTGTCTTGGATCTACCTTACTACGAACTATTACATAAGCAAAATAAAAAACTATGAATTTATTTTAAGATTAGTACCTGTCATGACAAAAGCTAACTCTCAGAGCATTGCGAAATTGCTTATCTAGGATTTGTCAACCTTTGATTTTGTAGATCGAATATTTTTGGAATTTCGTAGCTTTTATGTTCATGGTTCGATTTCAAAACCAAACTCTCAAATAGTGCACTTGGTTTATTCTCCCGATGAGTAATGATAAGCTCAAACTCACTGTCATATTTTTGAGTTTCGCTTTTTGTCTTGGATCTGCCAGACTCCGAACTATTACATAAGAAAATAAAAAAATATGAATTGATTTTAAGATAAGTACCAGTCATGACAAAAGCTAACTCTCAGAGCATTGCGAAATTGCTTATCTAGGATTTGCCAACCTTTGATTTTGTAGATCGAAGAAAGTTTGGAAATTCGTAGCTTTTATTTTCGTGGTTCGACTCTAAACTCTCAAAGAGTGCATTTGGTGAATTCTCTCGATGAGCAATGATAAGCTCAAACTCACTGAAATATTTTTGAGTATCGCCTCTTGTCTTGGATCTACCTGACTACGAACTATTACATAAGCAAAATAAAAAATTATGAATTTATTTTAAGATTAGTACCTGTCATGACAAAAGCTAACTCTCAGAGCATTGCGAAATTGCTTATCTAGGATTTGTCAACCTTTGATTTTGTAGATCGAATATATTTTGGAATTTCGTAGCTTTTATGTTCATGGTTCGATTTCAAAACCAAACTCTCAAATAGTGCACTTGGTTTATTCTCCCGATGAGTAATGATAAGCTCAAACTCAATGTCATATTTTTGAGTTTCGCTTCTTGTCTTGGATCTGCCAGACTCCGAACTATTACATAAGAAAATAAAAAAATATGAATTGATTTTAAGATAAGTACCAGTCATGACAAAAGCTAACTCTCAGAGCATTGCGAAATTGCTTATCTAGGATTTGCCAACCTTTGATTTTGTAGATGAAATAAAGTTTGGAATTTCGTAGCTTTTATGTTCATGGTTCGATTTTAGAACAAAACTCTCAAATAGTGCACTTGGTTTATTCTCCCGATGAGTAATGAGAAGCTCAAACTCACTGTAATATTTTTGAGTATCGCTTCTTGTCTTGGATCTGCCAGACTCCGAACTAATCAATAAGCAAAATAAAAAAATTATTAATTTATTTTGAGTTTAGTACCTGTCATGACAAAAGCTAACTCTCAGAGCATGGCGAAAAGGCTAACCTTGGATTTTTCCAACCTTTGACTTTGTAGATCGAATAAAGTTTATGATTTCGTAGCTTTTATGTTCGTGGTTCGATTTCAAAACAAAACTCTCAAAGAGTGCGTTTGGTTAATTCTCTCGATGAGCAATGATAAGCTCAAACTCACTGAAATATTTTTGAGTATCGCCTCTTGTCTTGGATCTACCTTACTACGAACTATTACATAAGCAAAATAAAAAACTATGAATTTATTTTAAGATTAGTACCTGTCATGACAAAAGCTAACTCTCAGAGCATTGCGAAATTGCTTATCTAGGATTTGTCAACCTTTGATTTTGTAGATCGAATATTTTTGGAATTTCGTAGCTTTTATGTTCATGGTTCGATTTCAAAACCAAACTCTCAAATAGTGCACTTGGTTTATTCTCCCGATGAGTAATGATAAGCTCAAACTCACTGTCATATTTTTGAGTTTCGCTTTTTGTCTTGGATCTGCCAGACTCCGAACTATTACATAAGAAAATAAAAGCATATGAATTGATTTTAAGATAAGTACCAGTCATGACAAAAGCTAACTCTCAGAGCATTGCGAAATTGCTTATCTAGGATTTGCCAACCTTTGATTTTGTAGATGAAATAAAGTTTGGAATTTCGTAGCTTTTATGTTCATGGTTCGATTTTAGAACAAAACTCTCAAATAGTGCACTTGGTTTATTCTCCCGATGAGTAATGATAACCTTAAACTCACTGTAATATTTTTGAGTATCGCTTCTCGTCTTGGATCTGCCAGACTCCGAACTAATCAATAAGCAAAATAAAAAAATTATCAATTTATTTTGAGTTTAGTACCTGTCATGACAAAAGCTAACTCTCAGAGCATGGCGAAAAGGCTAACCTTGGATTTTTCCAACCTTTGACTTTGTAGATCGAATAAAGTTTATGATTTCGTAGCTTTTATGTTCGTGGTTCGATTTCAAAACAAAACTCTCAAAGAGTGCATTTGGTTAATTCTCTCGATGAGCAATGATAAGCTCAAACTCACTGAAATATTTTTGAGTATCGCCTCTTGTCTTGGATCTGCCTGACTACGAACTTTTACATAAGCAAAATAAAAAATTATGAATTTATTTCATGATTAGTACCTGTCATGACAAAAGCTAACTCTCAGAGCATTGCGAAATTGCTTATCTAGGATTTGTCAACCTTTGATTTTGTAGATCGAATAAAGTTTGGAATTTCGTAGCTTTTATGTTCGTGGTTCGATTTCAAAACCAAACTCTCAAATAGTGCACTTGGTTTATTCTCCCGATGAGTAATGATAAGCTCAAACTCACTGTCATATTTTTGAGTATCGCTTCTTGTCTTGGATCTGCCAGACCCCGAACTATTACATAAGCAAAATAAAAAATTATGAATTTATTTCAAGATTAGTACCTGTCATGACAAAAGCTAACTCTCAGAGCATGGTGAAAATACTTATCTTGGATTTGCCAACCTTTGATTTTGTAGATCGAAGAAAGTTTGGAAATTCGTAGCTTTTATTTTCGTGGTTCGACTCCAAACTCTCAAAGAGTGCATTTGGTGAATTCTCTCGATGAGCAATGATAAGCTCAAACTCACTGAAATATTTATGAGTATCGCCTCTTGTCTTGGATTCATCTGACTCCGAACTATTACATAAGCAAAATAAAAAATCATGAATTTATTTTAAGATTAGTACCTGTCATGACAAAAGCTAACTCTCAGAGCATTGCGAAATTGCTTATCAAGGATTTGTCAACCTTTGATTTTGTAGATCGAATATATTTTGGATTTTCGTAGCTTTTATGTTCATGGTTCGATTCCAAAACCAAACTCTCAAATAGTGCACTTGGTTTATTCTCCCGATGAGTAATGATAAGCTCAAACTCACTGTCATATTTTTGAGTTTCGCTTCTTGTCTTGAATCTGCCAGACTCCGAACTATTACATAAGCAAAATAAAAAATTATGAATTTATTTCAAGATTTGTACCTGTCATGACAAAAGCTAACTCTCAGAGCATGGCGAAAAGGCTTATCTTGGATTTGCCAACCTTTGATTTTGTAGATCGTATAAAGTTTGGATTTTCGTAGCTTTTATGTTCATGGTTCGATTCCAAAACCAAACTCTCAAATAGTGCACTTGGTTTATTCTCCCGATGAGTAATGATAAGCTCAAACTCACTGTCATATTTTTGAGTTTCGCTTCTTGTCTTGGATCTGCCAGACTCCGAACTATTACATAAGCAAGATAAAAAATTATGAATTTATTTTAAGATTAGTACCAGTCACGACAAAAGCCAACTCTCAGAGCATGGCGAAAAGGCTAACCTTGGATTTGCCAACCTTTGATTTTGTAGATCGAATAAAGTTTGGAATTCCGTAGCTTTTATGTTCGTGGTTCGATTTCAAAACAAAACTCTCAAATAGTTCACTTGGTTTATTCTCCCGATGAGTAATAATAAGCTCAAACATACTGAAATATTTTTGAGAATCGCTTCTTGTCTTGGATCTGCCAGACTCCGAACTATTACATAAGCAAAAAAAAAAAATTATGAATTTATTTTAAGATTAGTACCTGTCATGACAAAAGCTAACTCTCAGAGCATGGCGAAAAGGCTTATCTTGGATTTGCCAACCTTTGATTTTGTAGATCGTATAAAGTTTGGGATTTCGTAGCTTTTATGTTCGTGGTTTGATTTCAAAACAAAACTCTCAAATAGTGCACTTGGTTTATTCTCCTGATGAGTAATGAGAAGCTCAAACTCACTGTAATATTTTTGAGTATCGCTTCTTGTCTTGGATCTGCCAGACTCTGAACTATTCCATAAGCAAAATAAAAAAATATTAATCTATTTTAAGATTTTACCCGTCATGACAAAGGCTAACTTTAAGAGTATTGTTAAAAGACTTATCTTGGATTTGCCAACTTTTGATTTTTTAGATCGAAGAAAGTTTGGAATTTCATAGCTTTTATTTTCGTGGTTCGATTCTAAAACCAAACTCTCAAAGAGTGCATTTTGTTAATTCTTTCGATGAGCAATGATAAGCTCAAACTCGCTGTAATATTTTTGAGTATTGCCTCATGTCTTGGATTTGCCAGACTTCGAACAATTTCATCAGCAAAGTAAACAACTATGAATTTATTTTATGATTTGCAACTGTCTTGACCCATGCTGACTCTCAGAGCATTGAAAAATGGCACATCCTGGAATTGCCAATCTTCGATTTTGTAGAGTTATCAATGTTGCTAATTGAAGAGGGTTTGGAATTTCGTATTTTTTTTCATCGGAATTTGATTCTAACACCAAACCCTTAAAAATTGCATTTAGTGTATTCTCTCGATGAGCCATGATAAGCTCGAGCTCACTGTATCATACTTGAGTATCACCTCTTGTCTTGGATCTGACCATTCCCAAACTAATCTACAAGCAAAATAAAAAAAATTATAAAATTATTTTGAGATTCGTCACTGTCATGACGCACGCTGACTCTGAGGGCATTGAACTGGACACATCCTGGAACTGCCAACCTTTGATTTTGTAGAGTTATCAATTTTGCTTATTCAAGAGAGTTTTAAATTTCGTAGCTTTTTCCATCGTGGTTTGATTTCAACACCAAACTCTCTTATAGGGCACTTGGTTTATTCTCCCGATGAGTAATGATAAGCTCAAAATCACTGAAATATTTTTGAGTATCACCACATGTCTTGGATTTGCCAGACTCCGAACTATTTTATTAGCAAAATAAAAAATTATGAATTTTTTTGATGATTCGTAACTGTAATGACGCATGCTGAATCTGGGGGCATTGAAAAAAAAGGTTATCCTGGAATTGCCAATCTTTGATTTTGTAAAGTTAATAATGTGGCTTATCCAAAAGAGTTTGAAATTTCGTAGCTTTTTTCATCGCGGTTCCATTTCAACACCAAACTCTCAAAGAGTTTACTTGGTTTTTTCTCTAGAGGAGCAATGATAAGCTCAAACTCACTGAAATATCTTCAAATATCGCCACATGTCTTGGATTTTCCAGACTCCGAACTATTCCATAAGCAAAATAAAAAATTTTGAATTTTTTTAATGATTCGTAACCGTAATGACGCATGCTGAATCTGGGGGCATTGAAAAAAAAGGTTATCCTGGAATTGCCAATCTTTGATTTTGTAAAGTTAATAATGTTGCTTATCCAATGGAGTTTGAAATTTCGTAGCTTTTTTCATCGTGGTTCCATTCCAAAACCAATCTCTCAAAAAGTACATTTTGTTAATTCTCTCGATGAGCAATGATAAGCTCAAACTCACTGTAATATTTTTGAGTATCGCTTCTTGTCTTGGATCTACCAGACTCCAAACTAATCAATAAGCCAAATAAAAAACTTTGAATTTATTTTATGATTTGTAACTGTCATGACGCATGCTGACTCTCAGAGCATTGAAAAAAGGCATTTCTTGGAATAGCCAATCTTCGATTTTGTAGAGTTATCAATGTTGCTGATTGAAGAGGGTTTGGAATTTCGTATTTATTGTTCATCGGAATCTGAACCCTGAAAAATTGCATTTAGCGTATTCTCTCGATGAGCAATGATAAGCTCAAGCTCACTGTAATATACTTGAGTATCGCCTCTTGTCTTGGATCTGACCATTTCCAAACTAATCTAAAAGCAAAATAAAAAAAATTATAAAATTATTTTAAGATTCGTTACTGTCATGACGCACGCTGACTCTGAGGGCATTGAACTGGACACATCTTGGAATTGCCAACCTTTGTTCACCGTCATAAAGCACCCAGACTATTAAAGCATTGTAAAAAGGCTTGTTCTGGAATTGCCAATCGTTGGTTTTGTAGAGTTATCAATGTTGCTGATTAAAGATAGTTTGAAATGTCGTTCTTTTATCGATCGTCGTTTGATTTCAACACCATTTACTTTGAATCGGTACTTAGTTTGTCATTCCGATGTGCCATGATGATCTTAAGCTAGTTTTAATATTTGTGGTTTTTTAAAATATTATTCAATAATTTTTTTTTTTTTTTTTTTTTTTTTAATCCTGGCCACTTTGCTTGTAGGTAAAGACCCATTACAAGGGGGGTATCAACCACATATGTGTGAGGGACCCACGCCACCTACTCTAAGTTGTTTTAAACAGTTGTCTCTGTTTTGCCTTTCTCATGCTTTTTAACGTGGTTTCTGCCCAATTCTCGTTTTTTGTGTCCCTACTCTAATATAACCCCCCCTTAAGAAACCCCGATTGAGCGAATCTCTCGAGCAATGCTTGCATTTTGGTTTTCGGGGACTCAGTCGACCCTACTAGCCGCAAGCGCATCGGGATACTCAAGCTCAACCCGGTTAAGTAGTCAGCCTTACACACTTTTACCGGTCGGGCATCAGTCGACTTTATTCCTCCGATTTGGACTCGCGGCTGGTCAATGTTTTCGGAGAGAATTTAGTCGGCCATTAGGATGTCCGAGTTGAAACAAGTGATGTAGGGCATCCTTACCTCACCTAAGCTACAGTGGACTTAATCTCGACAATTTTAACGCGTGAAAAAACACTCGAAAAAGTCGCCGAGACCCGGGCTCGAACCCACGACCCCAAGATTGGAAGGCACGCGCTCTAGCTCGGATCTACTGCGGCTCTCATTATTAAATAATGTTATTATTAACTAAATTATTAAATACACGCAGATTGTCAAAAAACTGGAAAAAGGCTTGTCCTGGAATTGCCGTTCTTTGCTTTAGTAAAGTTATCGACGTTGCAGATCAAACAGGGTTTGAAATTCCGTTGCTCTCTTGATAGTTTATTTTTGCGAAACAGAACTCTGGAAGACTGCACTTGTTTCATTTTCTTGATCTGCCATAATTAAATTCAATTGATGTTGGAAAAAAAAAAAAAAAAAAAAATTTCCGCCACGAAGTTTTTCTTGGCGGCCCGGAAATTTTTGGGAGCGGCCCGGAAATTTGGTACCGCGGCCCGGAATTTGTCTTTTTCTATGGCAAGCTTCCGGGACGTCCCGGAAAATGGAGCGAAGGCCCGGAAATTGTTAAAATATATATAAAAAGTCCCGGAAATTAGTATATAAGGTACATATATATATATATATAGCTATATTATATAGTTGTTTTTCCTCTTCCACGCCCCCCACAGGTCCCTCAAAAAAGTGCTTAACTAACCGTAAAAGTGTACTGAAATATGCTTATTTCTATGTGTTTTAATTTTTCCTATAATTGTCTAATCATACCCCCCACGCCCCCCACACGCCCTTTTTTTACCCACGCCCCCATTTTTGATATATTTTATCACTGTTACCTATACCTCCTAGTGAATGGTAGAGAGGTGAACAGGTTTTGCTTGTTCCCAGCTTCTGCACAGACTACTTAGAAAATTCCTTTCATGTCTCTACTACATACCTTTGGAATGGTCTACCCTCTCATATACGGAAATCACCATCACTCCCTGTCTTTAAACGACTCATCAAAGCTCATATTTTTGCCGCAGAGGGTATGGATCAGTTGCCTGGACAGTGAGATAATAGCCATCATTGTAGTGAGGAAGATATTTATACACTATCTGTGATACATGGACTTTAAGTAGTTAATTAATACGATGCATCTTCGTGACTGATAGTAATAGTTAAGTTATCTCACAGTGGTGATTAAATATACCATTAAAAACTGTTTACTTTTTATTATTTTATTTTTTATGTTAATAATACTATGTTTATTATTATTATTATAGTCCGGGGGCAGAGGCCGATTTTGTAGGATTTTGAGACCGGCTCACTTTTTCAAGTGATTCCCATGTATTGTGGCCCGCTAAATACGAATATCGAGGTTAGAAGTGTCAAAAGTTGTCAGATAATTTGTTATTAACAAATTTTAACAATAATTAGGAAAAAATCGCGTTTTTGCTAAATAAAAATTTTTTTTAGGTTTTTTGGAACAAAAAAAAGAAAAAATGTTCCATAAAACTTTTCTCTAGAATACGTAATTTTTGCGTTAAAAATCGCCAAAGTTTTAAAAAATGCGATTCTTACGATTTTTGACTTCCTAATACTATGGGAAAAAAATTATTTTTTCACACGATTATAGGGTTTACTCGTTGTCTGGGATCTATTCAACAATATGCGTAACAAGTTTTATGTCATTGTTAATTTTAAGTACTTTTTTTTTATTGACAAAAAGCATAGGCGCTAAGCGCTACGCAACTCACTCGAGGAGCGCTTGTTAATGTCCAATACTCTTGGCTCAGTTTTCATCAGACTTGAAGTTTTTGAAATCAACATTTATGCATTTTTTACATGTTTGAGAAGAGTATGAGAGATTGAAAGTATCAAAAACTGTGTGAAAATCTATAACTGATAAATTTAAATAATAAAAAAATCACTTAACCAAAAAAAAAAATTTTTCTTCTTCTAATCAAAAGTAATAAAATCAAAAGTAATAATACATTGACATGAATTTTTTTCGAACCCGTAAAATTTTCGAATTTAATTAAAGCTCCTTAGTTAGAAATGTGGGCATTCAAATAATACGTAATTTTTTGTTTTGAAATAACTAATGTCATTTACGTTTCTTAAATTTTATATAACATATATAAAAAATAATCGTCAAATAAAATAAAAACGAGATTTTTGTGCATTTAAATTAGCATTCATGCACGTCTTTAAAATACAGTTTGTTAAATAAAAAAATACATAAAATAGAGTCTTCTTAGTAATGCATAGAATTATAAAAATTTTAAAACAGTTTTTACGTATACGACAAACAGATATGGGAAAATGTAATATAATTATTTACTTCTTTAAAATAATTTTGATAATCTTTGACTTTATATAGTATATTTTAATTTAATTGATCGTAATATCACATTTTTTTAACGAGCACATTGAATTTTTTTACCAGTCTGAATCGTCATCACTTTCTAAATTATCAATTAGATTAAATTTGTTTTTGCAAGTATTATCCTTTTGGCATTTGCAAAATTCGCAACATGGTACTCCTGAAGATTTGCAAATGCAGTGTTTTGTGGTGCATACTCGACACGAGCAGCTAGGAACTAGTTCATCTGATGGAGGTATAAGAATTTCAACTTTTGCTGGTATCAAACAATCATTTTGTTCTTCCCATCATTTTGTTGTCAACTAAAATGCATCAAAACAAATTATTTTAGAAAATTACTTTAAAAAATTCATGTCATCGTATTATTACTTTTATTACTTTTGATTAGAAGAAGAAAAATTTTTTTTTTAGGTTAAGTGATTTTTTCGTTATTTAAATTTATCAGTTAAAGATTTTCGCACAGTTTTTGATACTTTCCATCTCTCATACTCTTCTCGAACATGTAAAAAATGCATAAATGTTGATTTCAAAAACTTCAAATCTGATGAAAACTGAGCCAAGAGTATTGGACATTAACAGGCGCTCCTCGAGTGAGTTGCGTAGCGCTTAGCGCCCATGCTTTTTGTCAATAAAAAAAAAGTACTTAAAATCAACAATGACATAAAACTTGTTACGCATATTGTTGAATAGATCCCAGACAACGAGTAAACCCTATAATCGTGTAAAAAAATAATTTTTTTCACATAGTATTTGGAAGGCAAAAATCGTAAGAATCGCATTTTTTAAAACTTTGGCGATTTTTAACGCAAAAATTACGCACCCAAGAGAAAAATTTTATAGAACATTTTTTCTTTTTTTTGATCCAAAAAACCTGAAAAAAATTTTTACTTAGCAAAAACACGATTTTTTCTTAATTGTTGTTAAAATTTGTTAATAAGAAATTATCTGACAACTTTTGACACTTCTAACCTCGATATTCGTATTTAGCGGGCCACAATACATGGGAATCACTTGAAAAAGTGAGCCGGTCTCAAAATCCTACAAAATCGGCCTCTGCCCCCGGACTATTATTATTATTTATTGTTTTTATTATCATTTATATTATTTATAACATATTTTTTAGTTTGATCTACTTGTTATTTACCAACCTACGTAAAAGCTGTTGTTTTTGTACAACATAATGTACAATTAATAAACTCATTCAATTCAATTCAATTCCTATTTTTGATATATGTTATTACTTATGTGATTATAGAAAGGGTATAGCCGGGTAAGATAGTCGAATCGGCCCCCAGGGCCCCAGCGCGACCCCCTACAATATATTTATCATTCAAAAGGGCATAAAAAAAGAAAATTTTTGGTGCCAACCAGAATTTTTTGTACCCACTACTGCGCATGCGCGGTCCAAAATAGTGATTTTTCAACTTTGATTTTTATCTCAAAATTTACGGCAAAATCTTGTTTTCTAAAAAATGTAGTTCAATCATATTTTTTTAAATCATTTTTTGCGCCAAATTCAAATTGTTAATCAAGGCTGTTTTTCGAATTTTTTTCCCTAAAAAATGCGATTAAAAAAAACGGTGATACATACCTCTCTGAAAAAAAAAGATGTCATGTATTTTAGGAAAAAATAGCTTTTCAAATTTTTTCAAATTTCATGAAGAGGTGGAAGACACTTTTTAGGCTAAATTATTGAAATTTTTTATCTAAATCGCCACCTAGTGGCTGCATACTGCGTTCAAATATAACAAAATTTATATCGCTGAACTACATTTTTTGTAAACAAAATTTTGCTGCAAACCGCGTTTTTCTAGCCCTCTTAGATTTTGAGATAAAAATTATAGTTGAAAAATCACTATTTCGCCCCGCGCATACGCAGTTCAGGGAAAAAAAAATTGCGGTTTAAGCCAAAAGCTTCCTTTTTCCAAGACCTTTCAAATGATATATATATTGTAGGGGTTTCTGCATAAAAAAATTTGGCCTACCTGACCTAGATTGAAAATAACTAATTTATACAATTTTTAAATGATGAACTGATCTCGTTAGAGGTATTAAAAAAAAGTTTAAAAAAAATATTTTTATAATTTTTTTAAGTCAGCGAAAATTTACTATTATTGCACAATACTTAAAAGTGCATTCAATACGTCACTCCTGCAGTAAGCACAATGATACGTACAAAGGTATGAACTAATGTAAGTACACGGATACGCACACGGGTTGCTACAAGTTTAGGCAAGAGGGTAAGCAGAGGAGTGAACATGAGTGTAGGTACGGATTCGGTACAACAGAGGTAGAGATAGTACTTACAAGAATAGGCACAGCAGTAGAAATAAGGCTAGGTACACGGATAAACACAAAGGCGGGGAAGAGAGTAGGTACAAGGGTATGCGCAGGAGTAGACACAAAATTAAGCACGTTGGTAGGTTCAGGATTGGAACTTTAAGTAGAAAAAAAGTTACGAACAGAGTAAGCGCAGTAGTACAAAAAAGTATAAGAACAATAAAAAAATGAATCAGTAGAAAATTAAGTAGAAAGAAGGGAAGTTATAAGGAAAGAAACCAGTGCATCTATAGAAGGTTTAACAGTATGAACAAGTATAAGGTAGGCACAAGAATAAGAACAATAGTTATACTATCAGAATTTATACATCTCTGTTCTCTCATTCTCCTATTCAAAGTTTTATAAAAATCGGTGCATTAGTTTTAACGCCAACCTCTTGACGAAATTCGTAAAAAACTGCTGAAAATCTGCCGAAAAGGGTCTTGTACTACTAGGCTAAGTACAAGGATATGAGTAATTGTATGCACGTGAGTAGGTACAGTGGTAGTCATAGGGTTACGAGGGTATGAACAAGAGTTTAACAAACATAAAAACAAAGATATGCACAAGAGTAAATACAAGGATAACTACAAAAGCACAAAACAATAGTAGCTACGAGGGTAGCCACAATTGTAGACACAATGGTAAGCACTAGCATAGTAATCTGGGGGGGGGGGGTTGGCGAGCGGAGCGAGCAGAGCGAGCAGGGGGGTAACTAACTATAGAAATTTAAAAAGTAATTATGAAACATTAAAAGAATTAACTAATATCCTAAGATAAAAGAGAGAACCGAAAAAAAATGTCAGCATTTTATTCGAGATGTGATTGGTTGAAGAACAAAATTTAAAATTTGAATTTTTATTTTTAATTTTTATATTACAATTCAATTAAAACATCTAGAGAATAGATTTGATAAAAAAATAATTATGTAATCAAGTGTTCGAAATTATTCGATTAAAATCATGAAAATTATAATTATTAGTATACAAACTGAAACAAAACCAATGAATCTATAACCACAAAAGTTTAAATGAATATGAACTCTGAACGTAGCGCAAAGGTAAAGGGTATATATAACTTATTGTTGATTAATTTAGATAAAGCTTCGACAAAATTTGTTTTAGATAATATAATACAATTGCGCATGCGCTTCGCTTAGAGAGCTTCAAGGTTTGGTAAGAGGGTAGGTACATGGGTAGATTCAAAAGTGGATAAGTATTTACCTACAAAGGTTTGTACAGGATCGAAAACAATAGTATAAAAGATGATAGTTTCAGGGTTAGATGTTGAGAAAAAAAAAAAAAAAAAAGATCGACATACTTTCAAAGTTACAAATTGAAGTATGAAAATAATGACAAAGTAAAAGAGGCTGCACATGGCTGGAAACTGGTGTGGTAAGGTAAACTTTGATATTAATCAGGATAGGTTAATTGGGAGAAACCTAGGTAAAAAAAGCATTGATAACAAATGTAAAAGGATGTAGGAAATATTTGTCGAAAAAGTAAAGAACTGTGTGGGCAAAATTGTATAAAGATGATTAGTTTCACGATTGTAATTACAAAAAAATTTGAGAAGAACAATAGAAAAGATAGTTTTCACAAAGATGAGAACAAAGATTCAGAGTTGAAGACCAAAGCATGAAAAAAAGAAAAAACAACAGCAAACACCAAAATTAAAGCAAGTAGATTCATGTGAAAGAGATAGGAACAATATTAAGCAAAAATGTACATATAAGCGTAGGTTCAAAGTTACAAACCTAATGACAAGTCCAGGTACGGGAGTAGGTATAATGTAGTTACCAGAGTAGTTATCAAGTTCGAAACAATGTTATGAACAAGGTTTGTTAAAAGGTTATTTACAATAGTAAGCACAAGAGGATAAAAAAATATTATGCACAAGGCCAGATTCAGTGTTAAAAATTTAAACAAGAAGACTGGCGTAAGACATCATCTATCCAAGATACGGATAGGGGATGTCTCGGAAGGCAGGTGGTGCAGAAAAGCGGCCAAGACGACACCTATTCGAATGTCCAAACTAGGCTTCACTCCGGGCCAGTCAGGGATGTTAAAGTAGGTTCGGAGTTAGGTTAAGTACCTAACTCGGGCTAACACCTAACTAAAATTATTCGGAATAAAAATTTCTTCTGCTTGGTGTTCTCGCCGCTTCATGCTGCTTGCCGTTTGATAAATTAATAAACAAATATACGTCGGCTCAAAAATGAATATTTGTGATAACTTTTTTAAAATTGAATTTTTATTTAAATTAATGGCTCATAGACATGCTGCCTCCCGCTTTATTTTTTATAAACAATTAATTAAACCGCCAAGCTGTAAACCCCCATAACGCTGAGAAGAGCGATAAATAAATAATTTTTTATAAACAATTAAATGAACTGACAAGCTCTAAACCCACATAACGCCAGGGAGAGCGATAAATAAGTAATTTTTTATAAACAATTAATTAAACCGCCAAGCTCTAAACCCCCATAACGCTCGGGAGAGCGATAAATAAATTATTTCTTATAAACAATTAAATAAACCACCTAGCTCAAAACCCCCATAACGCTGGGAAGAGCGATAAATAAATACTTTTTCATAAACAATTAAATAAACCGACAAGCTCTAAACTCACATAACGCTGGGGAGAGCGATAAATAAATTATTTTTTATAAACAATTATATAAACTGCCAAGCTCTAAGCCCCCAAAACCCTGAGCGCCCGAGTTCAACAAAAAAGCTGATTGGTCACCCCCAAAGTTCTAAGCCCCCAAACCCCTGTGAGCCCGAGTTCAACAAAAAAGCTGATTGGCTACCCCCCAAGCTCTAAGCCCCCAAAACCCTGGGAGCCCGAGTTCAACAATAAAACTGATTGGGTACCCCCCAAGCTCTAAATCCCCAAAACCCTGGGCGCCCGAGTTCAACAAAAAAGCTGATTGGCTACCCCTAAGCTCTAAGCCTCCAAAACCCTGGCACCCGAGTTCAACAAAAAAGCTGATCGGCTATCTCCCAATCTCTAAACCCCCAACTGATCAGTTTGTTTTGAACTTGCGCGCCCAGGGTTTTATAAGGTTAGAGCTTCGGGGGTAGCCTATCAGCTTCTATGTTGAACTCGGGCGCCCAGGATTTTGGGGGCTTCGAGCTTGTGGGGTAGCCAATCAGCTTTTTTGTTGAGCTCGGGCGCCCAAGGTTTTCGGGGCTTAGAGCTTGGGGGGTAGCCAATCAGCTTTTTGTTGATTTCAGGTTCCCAGGGTTTTAGAAGGTAAGAGCTTGGTGGTTTAATGAATTGTTTATAAAAAATTACTTATTTATCGCTCTTCCCAGCGTTATGGGGGTTTAGAGCTTGGCGGTTTATTTAATTGTTTATAAAAAATTACTTATTTATCGCTCTCTACAGCGTTATGGGGGTTTGGAGCTTGTCGGTTTATTTAATTGTTTATAAAAAATGATTAAATTATTTATCTTTTAAGCTTTTAAACCAAAAAATCTGGGATTTGAGTCAAATAAATAATTAAATCATTAATCTTTCAAGCTTTTAAGCTAAAAAACCTGGACGGCGAGTTGCATAAATAATTGAATTTATTCATCAAACCTGAGCGTAGTGTGGAATCAATGATTTAATTATAAATGTGTTAAGCCTTTGCGACTGAAAAAATCCTGGGCGTCAAGTTGCATAAATGCATATTAAAATGGAGAAAAATTTGAACTGGGCAATCTTTTAATAATCTCTTAAAGTTTGAAGTTGCAATCATCAAAAGAGAATTCTCTTATTAATAAGCGTATTTTTTAAAAGTTTTAACCTGATTTAGTATACACGTTTGAAAGTGTACCAGCGCCAAAAGTAGCTCGGTCTGGCATCTCTGCTGCTTACCCCTCCCAACCCAAGCCTAACCTAACCTAACCTAATAGTTTATCAATTTTTGTATTCTTTACTACCGCAGCGCCCAGGGTTATTGAGTTGTAGGCTTATCAGTTTATTTGTTTATTTAATTTTCCCTCGGCATTTTTTTGGGTTCAAGCTTGTTGGTAAATTTTTTCATTTATTCTTTAATTGTATATTAATTTTTCAATCTATTACTAGCTGTGCTATGGGTTGTGCTGGTTTTCAGGCTTGTCGTTTAAATAATAAATTTTCGGTCTCATTGTTTAGTTTTTCAGCGACGTAGTTGCACGCCGCGTAGCCAGCAACCTGAACTTAGAGCTTGTTTGGGAAGTGTGTTCTGAACTGAGTGCTTAGCTTTCATGAGCAGATTATTGAATCCATCGCTGTCAGCAAGTAGTTTAGATAAATGTAACTTCGGGGATAGAGTATCCGAATCTAGGTCTACGGTACGCGACTATCAGATGTAACCTTGGGGCTATCTTCAACAATAACTGACCTCGCCGGTAGCTGTGAGGCATTTCCCATTCTACCGTTCCTACGTTAAAGTCTCCCAAAACGATCATTTCATCAGCCATTCCTCTAATCATGTCTTCTAAAACCGTCACTTTCCTCTCAAAGTCGTCTATCCTGCACGGAAAAAAATATATTGGAAATACTACACGATTTGAGATGCGTTCGTTACATCTACCTTTTAATGGAGCAGTTACCTGGATTTCCTGCACTCAGTCCAGTAAATTCAGGCAACTGCTACATTCAAGCGCTAAGGCAACGAATCTTGTTTTTCATCAGCATTCGCGCCAATTTCGAAATCAAAGAATGGAATTGAATACACTATTGAGAAATCTAACCTAATTAATTATTGTCTTTTTGTGCAATTGTGATTTATTATTCAAATGTTTTGCATTTTATTAAAAGTCAAAATAATGTATTAAAAAGGAAAAAAAAAGTTTAAATAAAAATACTAGAAATTTTTTATTCCATTTTAAAATTATCATCAAATTAAACAAAATTTATTCCAAAAAATTATGATATGAAATCATCTTATTTTGAACCAAAGAAGTTCATTTTAATTTGCTAATTTCTTGGAATTTCGAAAAAAACTACTTTACTCCGATATACACTCATCATATAAATTATCTTTATTAATAATATTTTAAACATGTTATATATGAACTGCTAACTATCATCTTAAGTCTGAATTTCTCGGAGCTTAAGACTTAAAAACATAAAAAAGGTCATTAAGTTCGGTTCAAAAATTTGAACTGAATGTAATAAGTTGAACTTATTCCAGTTTTTCATTTACTGAAGTGGCGAAAAATTTAAAAATATATTTTTAAGTATTATTTTTTCTTTTATCTAAATATATATAAAAACTTTTTTATGTCCTTAATTAAAAATCAAAAAAATTATTACATTAACAAAGCTGCGTTACATAGAGTCATTGAGCCTAGTTTATTCAATTTCATTTTTAAATAATTTTTTATCCTAACTAGTTTAAATTTTGGGGGATAATCGATCTCCCATTTGCTGAACCCAGCTCATGGGATTTTGGAATTTCAAGACTTGATTGATTGATCTACTATTTACTGAACTCAGCACCCAGGGTTTTGAGGGTTTAAAGCTTGGGGATACTTGATTTACCATTTATTGAACTCGGTGCTAAGAGTTTTCGTGTTTTAAGACTTGAGGGATAGCTGATTTATCGTTTATTGAACTCCGCGCCAAGAGTTTTGGGGGCTTAAAGCAAATTAAATTAATCGATGTAGGATTGTAGTTCAGCAAGTATTTTATTTGAAATGATAACACACTCAGAAAGGTTAATGAACTTTACATAATATTATGTTTACAAAATAAAAGTCAATATATATACAAAATTCGTGTCTATTAAACTAACAAAGCTTTTTTTGCTTTAGACGGGCGACCTCTTTTTTAAATAATTTGTTATCCTAACTACTTATTATTTTTCTATATCAAATGTGTACCAAAAGAAAATAATTATAATCACGATAATTTAACCTTCGTTCTTATTGCATATATAATTTGGGCTCGACATTGGTCGAGGTTAGATTATCTAAAAAAACTGGTGCGAATGCTGATGAAAAACAAGATTCGTTGCCTTGGCGCTTGAATGTAGCAGTTGCCTGAATTTACTGGACTGAGTGCAGGAAATCCAGGTAACTGCTCCATTAAAAGGTAGATGTAACGAACGCATCGCAAATCGTGTAGTATTTCCAATATATTTTTTTCCGTGTGCTCTTCGCAGTTAAGTATACGCTTACGTTTATCGCCTCAGTCTCGCTACACGGTCTCTCTCGAAGTCGGTCCCAGCTCCCTTCTCAGAGATCTGAGTTCCTGTCCCATTCTTATCTCCATTATTTCAGTGCGCTCCAATACACTATGCACGATTCGTATACAGAGCGTATCCAGCGTTGTTCCCGACTCCCGCTTCTGTGAAGAGAAAGCAAGTCATCTCCGACGTGCATTCTTTCCGCTTGTGTTCGTCCTTGCTACATTTGTTACATCACGTGTGTCTATACGCGCCCTTTCAGTCTCATTGATAATGTCCGTATCCTAAGTAATGGAAACGTCTCGAGACCATAATTTGCAAACGCACTTTTGCTTTTCGCCAAGGGAGCGAAAACCAGCAAGTCCGGAGGATTTTTTGCGCCACCGAGTCTTCCACAGCGATGACCGCAAGGCATTTCTACAATTTGTTCAGAGGAAAACGTAAACGTCTCCAAGCTTTGCGTCTTACTCCCTTCCCTTTCACGAACCTCTAATAATTTTAACCTATAAATATTTTAACAACTAAATAAACTTAATTCATCTTGAAAACCAATAAATAAATTTAATCTTACTTTAAAAATTTGAAATAGTATTTGTACAGGTTTTTATAGCTGATAAAGTTTAAACTAACCAAAAAATTTCTATGCTAGTCGTAAGAATCATTTTATTCTCATCTAAGTTACCAAACTATAAACTAAAATACAATATTCTAACCTATTTCATAGCTTATTCTACATGCTTCATAATATCAAATTGATTATATTCAACATCTAAACTAACAGATTAACTTCATAATAAATGCACAGTGCTCGTGGGAGGCAGCAGACGATATATAAAATATAAAATTTAAGGCGCAGGCAAAGCTGCATTCAGCTCAGATGCATTAAATTGTGATACAACAAAAATTCAAAAGAAAATTGAAAAAACTCACTTCAGCGTTGTTTCTACTAATGTTGGCTACCTTATGAGCCCTAGCAAGTCAAAATTGATCTAAAATTAGATCTGCAAACCATGAAAAACTGACTTTTTCTTGAATTTTTCCTTCCCATCGTCTGCTGTCAGTGAGCTTCGAACATGCATCACTTCCGATTTATACGCGTTACCTTTCTCGCTCCGCTTCAAGTGACTCGGCCAACCAGCGACAACGCGTTCCATTTCTCTCGCTCCTCTACGTGCGAGTACTTTCCCCACTTTATCCATGTATAGATCGAAGATAGAAAAAAAAAAAACAAAAACGCTTGAAAAGACATACCTATTTAATTTTTTTGTTTTAGATTATAATTTTAATATTTTGTTTTTATTTTAATTGACCACATGTGCAAGTAAAATTCATAACAGAATTCGTTTTAATTATGCGAAGTTTTTTCATGTGAATTTAAATGAAAAAAAGAGAAAAAAAAATTAATAAAATGATAAATAAAAAATTAAATTAAGTTCATTAAACTTTAACGTAATTAAGTATAATCTAGTTTTTATAATCAAGCCCCAAAGGGTCACAATTCAAAGATAAGTTTTGAGTTTTTAATTAAAACCAATCATGTGGTCTAGTGGCTATGGTCTCCACGCTTTATTTTGCAGACGTTGGTTCAAATCCAGGCGTAATTTTTTTCTTCTACTTTTTTATTGGTTAACTCTGAGTCATTTTTAAATCTTTATGGATATCTTTTTAATTATTAAAAAACAATGGACAAGAATCGGAAGTAGGTTTTGCAGTTCCAAAATTATACTTATAAAACCTGCGAGGTTACTAGTGTAATACATTTGACAAATAGTATATGGTTTGGTATAGTTTACAGTTTATTCCAACAATTAGTGCATTTATATTGATTGCTAAAAAACTACATTATCCCAAGAGTTTCAAAAAAATTTTGGAACATGTTACAGGGACAAAAATAGCTTTCGTAAAAAAAAACTTGTAAATATTCTTACTTTTTTATTACTATTTTGACCGATAATGACAGTTCGGCATAAGATACAACTTATTTTTGGTAATTATTTCTATTTTTTTCTTTTGTTTTTTCTTACTCTCACTTCCTTATTTCCATGAAAATTCCCAGAATATAACTTTTATGCAAAAGCTTATAACACTCGTTTTTCTACTTAAACAATACATCGATATATAAAATCAGCTATATTTTGCTCAATATAATATGATTTTAGATCAGCATAAACTTAAACCTAAAATAAAAGAGTCATTTGACTATTCGTGCGACGATAAAATGCCAGCAGAAATGTATGTTCCTAATCAAAAGCAGTGGTTAGAGCTCAGATTATAACTTTCAAGAATTTTTATTGTACATCAAGAGTATTAATATTGAAGCTCAGATGAAAGACTTAATCATTGCTCTACCATAATGAATAAGAATTAGAAAAATTAGATTAATGCCAACTAAAAGAACGAAGGCCAAATCTAGAAAATATTAGAGTAAGATATTTCTAAGCGACTCAACAATAATTAAATGCAAAACTTTCAAGAACAGAATTCTTCAGTCTCTCTACGCAAGACTCGACACTTTTTATTATTTCAATCATGCATTCGTAGTAGAAAAGCAAGATTTTTTCTTCTTTTAATAAAATCAAATTAAACTGCTTCTATAAAATATATATTAGTATTTTTTATTTAACCAATCAAATTCTGCAGTCACCTGTACCGTCAACTAAAAGCATTTTTTTAATTTAACAAATGAGAAACTTTTTATGATTCGGAAACAATGAAATTTTGGTGTATAAAGCTTGCAGCACCGTACTCATATAAGCTGCCTGTGGATAAGCATAAGGTCTGCCGTAGAACCACCAGTCATTTAAAAAGACGCTGAATAATAAAAAAATACTTTGAAGTCTTTTTCAGAAACTTTAACATTTATTCCCGTGCTCTTTACATGCTCTAACGTAGAATATCCAGAACAATTAATGATGAAAATATTCTAACAGGGGGTGGGAATATTTCCCTCCTCCCCGCCTTAAAAAATGTTAAAAAATAAAGAAATCAATAAAATAATGCTGATCAATCAATTATCCCTCGAGCCTTAAAACCCTAAAACTCTAAGCGCCGAGTTCGATAAGCGATGGATTAGTTATTTATCAAGGCTTAAAACCCCAAAACTCTAGGTGCCAAACTCTATAAACTATAGATCAAGTTATTCCCCAAACCTTAAACCCTCAAAACCCTGGGTGCTGACAAGGAGAGGACCAGGCTTTTGGGTCATGGATTTGGCTAAAACTTGGTATATGGGCTCCAAATATGCCAAAAAGATACCTCCAAGTGTCAGTTTCTCTGAATGGGCCTTTTAAAGTCATGTTCTCTCTACACCATGTTAAAAAATCATCATTTTATCAGCATTTTTCAATAAAAAGCTGTTTTTGACCTGATTTTCAAAAAAATATTGCTCAGACCCCTACACTTACAGAATTCCGGAACCTCGCATTTTTTTCATCTTTCCAAGTACTTTCTGGAAAAAATTATTTGAGATTATTTTTTTATGTATTAGACCATTAAAATTGAGATTTTTAAAGTGAAAAAATGACGAAAAACATTTTAATTTTACATGGTCTAATACATAAAAAAAAATCTTAAATAATTTTTTCCAGAAAGTACTTGGAAAGACAAAAAAAATGCGAGGTTCCGGAATTCTTTAAGTGTAATAGGGTCTGAACAATATTTTTTTGAAAATCAGGTCAAAAACAGCTTTTTATTGAAAAACGCTGATTTTTTAACATAGGGTGTAGAGGGAACATGACTTTAAAAGGCCCATTCAGAGAAACTGACACTTGGAGGTATCTTTTTGGCATATTTGGACCCCATACATACCAAGTTTGAGCCAAATCTATGACCCAAAGTCCTGGTCCTCTCTTTGTGAGTTCAATAAATAGACTGATAAATTATCCCACAAGTCTTGAACCACCAAAACTCTGAGCATTGGGTTAAATTGATAAGCCAGTTTATTATTCCCAAGCTTTGAACCCTTAAAACCCTGAGGGCCCATTTTAGTAAATGGTAGACCAACCTATCAAAAGGAATATTCAATGTGCATGATTAGTCAATTGATCAGTTGAACTCGACACCTAGGATTCTTGGGATTTATCGATCTGTAATTCATTGTACTCGTCGCCCAAAGTTTTTGGAGTTAAAATTTTGGGGGATAATCGATCTCCCATTTGCTGAACCCAGCTCATGGGATTTTGGAATTTTAAGACTTGGTTGATTGATCTACTATTTACTGAACTCAGCACCCAGGGTTTTGAGGGTTTAAAGCTTGGGGATACTTGATTTACCATTTATTGAACTCGGTGCTAAGAGTTTTCGTGTTTTAAGACTTGAGGGATAGTTGATTTATCGTTTATTGAACTCCGCGCCAAGAGTTTTGGGGGCTTAAAGCAAATTAAATTAATCGATGTAGGATTGTAGTTCAGCAAGTATTTTATTTGAAATGATAACACACTCAGAAAGGTTAATGAACTTTACATAATATTATGTTTACAAAATAAAAGTCAATATATATACAAAATTCGTGTCTATTAAACTAACAAAGCTTTTTTTGCTTTAGACGGGCGACCTCTTTTTCTCTTTTGGCCCAGAGGTATATTTTTTGCTTTTGGTGGTACGTCCACCTCTTTACGTCTTATTCTCATGCCAACTGAGTGTTTACATTGGTTTTTCTTGGTAAAGAACGGACATGTGCAAGTTGTATGATCCGGAAATACTACAATTTTCCATATTTTTGTACGCCATTCACTATAGCTGTCAAACGTTCTCCATTTTCCTTGTTTGCTCTCGAACTCCTTCTGAAGTTTTTCAGTAATTGGTGTTTGTAGCTTTGATGATGATGTAAAATATTCGACGTAATTTTGTGAATGACGCTCTAATACGGACCGTTTTCGAGCTGCCCACTGAAAAGCTTCTGTCCACAGCTTCAAGGAGACGTCGCGAGTTTCACTAAAAACTACACAATTTACGGATTTTGAATCCCGGCGCTGTGACCAATTTTTTACCATGTTTATTGTGCACCCAAGAAACTTTCCAACTGGCCATCTTTCCCTGAATGTACATTCATCTTTTATAATTGCATTTGTACCTTCAACTCCATTATTAGAAGAAGGTACACCTACAGCTGCTCCTTCGTACCAGTTGGGATGTTTATGTAGCCACTCTGTTTCGAAATATTGAATAAAGTTGAGTGCTTGGGATTCTTTTTTATATTTTTTTAAAAATAATTGTGAAGCTTTTAAAAAATCGTCTTGAGTCATACTTGATTGCAAAATGTATATATCTTCTTTCAGCTGCTCACGGAGATCAACATCGGTAATTAATCGAAGATTTGTCTCGACACGTTTAATCATGTGAAAAAAATACATAAGACGTATGCCCGGGGCACCGAATACAGCTGTAAATCCATTTGTTATGGCTTCACTACCATCTGCCAATAGAACTGATGGCTTCCAATCCGGAATAGCTTTGCTTACTGCTCGAAAAATAAATTCAAAATCTTTTTCAGATTCTCCTTTAGTTATCGCAACCGCAAATGGATGAAACGTGTAGTTAGCATCACTTGTACCCAACAGAAGGAAAGGATATCCTTGCCAAATAAGCTTGTAAGTGGCATCAGTTTGCACTAATTTATTGAATTTTTTTGCAAGTGCCAATAGTCTAGGCGTTGAAATAACTATTTTTATGTCTTGGTCTTCTACATCAAATGATTCGGCTAAAATATGAAAATCAATCACGAATGGTTCATCTTCATCCTCTGGGCTTTGAATACGTTCGTTACACCAAGTAATAATTTCATTCGCAGAGATAGAAGGATTGCCATTTTCTTTGTTCAGAGTTCCAAGAAATCTTACTAGTTTTGCTTTTTCTGGTTCAACCAAATTAATATTTTTTCGAATCAGCTCTAACAATTTATTAGGTTTTGTGTGCCCATCTGCATATTTTTCTCTTACAAATTCTTTAATTTCAGCTGACAAACCTCGAGTGGGATAGCGTTGGTATGTTCGTGCTCATTTTCTGTTTCATACAATGAGACGCTCGAGCTTGTGTTGTGATACAACAAATATAGTCCAGCTGGACATTCAGATTTTCTGTACTGACCCTTTGTACACCGATATTTAATCCGTTTTCCTAGAGGTGTGTTTTTAGATGAACATTTTGTCCACTGTCCTTGTATTTTCACTGCGTTTTCAGCCTCTGCTGCTGAAGAAAATTCTTCTTGTTCACACCAATTACGTGTCGGTCGTCGGAATTTTTTAGCTGGAGGTTCATTTTCCTCCTCTTCATCTGACGAATGATCAGATAAATCATCAAAGTAAAAAAGTTTATCAGCCATTACAAACACTTAACGATTAATAATGCTATAAAATAGAAACGTGCTACAGCTGTGCCTGTACAGAAGGAACAGAGCTGAGACGTTGAGTGGGCGGAGTAAGTACTTACAAGGAGAGGTCACACCCTCCGGGTCACCGATCTTGACGAAACTTTGGGGATCGTTTTCTTATACCAAAAGATGAAGAAATCTACCAATCATCCCGTCTAATGGGCCTTTTATACCTAGTTCCTACATAGCTTATATCGTATTTTTAGCTCTTTTTGGGTTTTTTTGCGAATTTTCAAAAAATTCCTGTTCGAAGCCTATTACACTTACAAAATTCTGCAACCCCGCATTCTCTTTATTTTTTCATCTTCTTTTGAGAAAAAATATTTTTAAATCTAATTTTGAAGAAATAGTCCATGTAAAATTAAAGTAATCAAAAGCATTTTTTACTGTTTTTTTGGTTTTATGAACTTAAACTGTATGTCGTCAGCCTTATCAAAATTATGTCTAAAAATATTTTTTCTAAAAAATTCATATAAAAACAAAGAAAATGCGGGGTTGCAGAATTCTGTAAGTGCAATAGGCTTTGAGCAGGAATTTTTTGAAAATTGTTACAAATAAACACAAAAGTCGCACAAAAGTGTTAAAAGTGTCAAAACAAGCTGATTTTCAAAAAATTCCTGCTCAAAGCCTATTGCACTTACAGAATTCTGCAACCCCGCATTTTCTTTGTTTTTATATGAATTTTTTAGAAAAAATATTTTTAGACATAATTTTGATAAGGCTGACGACATACAGTTTAAGTTCATAAAACCAAAAAAACAGTAAAAAATGCTTTTGATTACTTTAATTTTACATGGACTATTTCTTCAAAATTAGATTTAAAAATATTTTTTCTCAAAAGAAGATGAAAAAATAAAGAGAATGCGGGGTTGCAGAATTTTGTAAGTGTAATAGGCTTCGAACAGGAATTTTTTGAAAATTCGCAAAAAAACCCAAAAAGAGCTAAAAATACGATATAAGCTATGTAGGAACTAGGTATAAAAGGCCCATTAGACGGGATGATTGGTAGATTTCTTCATCTTTTGGTATAAGAAAACGATCCCCAAAGTTTCGTCAAGATCGGTGACCCGGAGGGTGTGACCTCTCCTTGTTAGTCTACTCAGAATGAAATTAAAGATCTACAAATTCTAATTAACAAACATTTTATTTTTCCCGTGCAAATAATTTATTTTTCCCGTGCAAATATTTTATTTTTCCCGTGCAAATATTTTATTTTTCCCGTGCAAATAATTTATTTTTCCCGTGCATATGGTTTATTTGTCCCGTGCGTCTGGATGTCGTTCAAATGTATTATTTTTGCCGTGCAATAAAATTCTTCCCTTTTGTCACTGGTATTACCACTTGTTTCAGCCTGATTTAAATAATATTTCATTTTTTATTTTTCCTGATCGTATAATCGAAAAATGGAAGCTCTTATATGGATCATGCTATAATTATTAGGTTTAAAGATCAATAAACAAAGTGTTATGTGGTTATAGTTAATCATTATTTATATTTATTTCTAGTTTAGATAAATTTAACCACGCAAGCTATCCACACGTTTTACATTGAACGAACCTAGTGACCCGATGGCTCAAAGAGAACAAGAAAGAGTGTTGCGCCGTCAACTTGCATGATCAGTTCGTACATGCGGTTTAGTGTCTTTGCACATAACACTTTTACTGCAAATATTTGAATCTCATTTTACGAGTTCATATTTCAAATATATTAATATTATTATTAAATATTTGTCCAAATATTCACATATTCCTTGAATTTACGACTTCAATTTTTATAAACTCAAAATTTTTTTCTCTTGACATTTTAGATTAATCTTAGTACATATTTATTTTTATTAATTTTATTTTTACCAGACTGTCACTATATGCTGATTTGCTAGAACATATGACATTAGGAAACAGAACAGGCTACGTCCGTCAAATTATTGAGTATTAAGCAAAAAATTAAACAAAGAGACTTGAGATAAGCTAACGTTTTTTTTTATTTTAGAGACACCAGGCAGTTTGTTGACATTGTCGAGCAGCCGACAAGATCTCTACTAGCTTTGTAGCTAGTGGAGGTCTCCACGTAGCTGCTGTTGCAGTTGCAAAGACATATGCTGCCACTGCTG
This sequence comes from Encarsia formosa, assembly GCA_038277355.1. NCBI lineage: Eukaryota > Metazoa > Arthropoda > Insecta > Hymenoptera > Aphelinidae > Encarsia > Encarsia formosa. Next base: position 49,584,519 of record CM076185.1, on the reverse strand, counting down.
CCTGCCGTGAAGCTTCAGGTCAGCTGCTGTCGACAACAGCAGAGCATATGTTACTTTCTTTTTCCCTCACATGTGTACAAAGCCATAAAGAAGGCCTCATGGTGAGAAGGTCCACTCTTATTTCGTACCGCGCCCCCTGCATTAAAAAATACGGTGCGCACATGCACTCGTTTTTGAGGTGTTGCACTGTAAAATCCAGTGCACCCGTTCAACTCAAAACGAACTGGTTGTTCTGATTTAGGCCCGATGCAGTCTCTTAAAAAATCGCAGGCATTTTTTATCTAATACGAATATTGTAATGTAACTTTAGTAAAACATTCTTTGAAAACTAATGAAAAACTTCCTCGCCTGAAGTTTTTTCAACTCTTAATTTTCATACCTACTTTTTTAATCCAAAGTTTGAGGTTAGAAACAGTGAATTTTTGATTTTTATTAGTTAATGACTCGGCTTTGAAAGACTTTTAAATATACCTAGATCATTCTATAGGCACTGGAAAGAGTTAAAGAATATTCTGCTAAAGTTTCATTAACAAGTATTCAGTAGTTTCCGAGTTCTTGCAAGTTAAACACAAATCCTGATTTTCTTTGGATTAATGAATTTTACGTTTAACTCGCATGAACTCGAAAACCAATTGAATATTTTTTAATGAAATCTTAGCAACATATTTTTGAACTCTCTCTGCTGCTACTGAAATGGTCCGGATATTTTTAAAGTGTTTTAATGCCTAGAAATCAACTATTAAAAATCAAAAACAGTTTTTAACATCAAACTTTGGATTAAAGAAGTAGGTATGAAAATTAAGAGTTGAAAAAACTTCAAGCGAGGAAGTTTTTTATTAGGTTTCAAAGAATGTTATACTAAAGTTACATTACAATACTCGTATTAGATAAAAAATTTCAGCAATTTTTTAAGAGACCGCATCGGACCTCAAACAGAACAACCAGCTCGTTTTGAGTTGAACGGGTGCACTGGATTGTACAGTGCACCACGCACCTCAAAAACGAGTGCGCGTGCTGCACCGCCTTTTCTCGTGCAGGGGACGCTACGAAAGAAGAGTGGACCTTCTCTCCGCCTTGTCTCTATGCATAAGAGTGTTAGTATATCGCGGTACCTTGGAAACGAGCGCATAAAGAGAATGTCGTTTACGAGGCTGTGGACAGAGAAGTTAGGCGCGCATGTGGCGACGATCACACAGTATTGTGTAAGCGATAGTGAGATCTTTATGCGCGTATTATTATTAATTATTCATGTGATATTATGTGTATAATCAAGGTGTATGGACGGATGTGTGGACAGGTTCGAATAGACTTCAAATGTGTGTAAATTATTGCATGTAATTTTAATTTTAATTTTCGCGCGGGGTTAGAGGGCGTGATGTGCGTTGAATAAAGGGCGCTGTTACCATTGCATACAACCTTCCTCTGATGGAATATTCTTTACGCGTCGTAATCGGTAGACGAAGCGTGAAAACAAGTCGGTAGAGATGAAGAAGACGGAAATTGAGTGGGGAGAAAAAAAAGTGCGTCACTCTGATACGTACCACCAAACAGAGTAGTGGTATGTAGCCTCCTCTAGCCTGTTCACTTCCTATTAGACATTTTTATTTTTCTTTTTATATAGGTTTTGGGACGGAGTTGACCAAGATTCAGTACTACCAAAAAAAGGTTCCTTAAATTTCTTAAAAGTACGCAACTTCTCCTACTCCTTCGAAAAACAAATAAGTAGTCGCAAGTTGTGACAAAATGGTTTGTTATAGTTGATTGGGATTGTGAAAGGATTGTTATGAAAATCGTGTTTATTAGCGGTTATTGTTAACATGTGGGTGAATTATTTTACATAGGGATTGTATTGAAAATCATCCGTAAACCTGACTTGACAAAAAAACGGACGCCATTTTGTAGACAGTATTTTTTAAAGTTTTCTAGGTAAATTATGTATGACTGTAGACTTCATTTAACCATATTTTACAGTAAACAAGAATAAACGTGCAATCGTGATTTTTTGAATTTTACTTTTCTACTTTTTCCACCTGAATCGTCATTTTAACCAACGATTCTACCGTGAGAATCTCCCCTGAGTTTGGTTTTGGACGATTTTAAATTAAAGGAAGAATTTTCGCAAAATTATTACTTTTACTTTTGTTATGGGTGCTCTCAGAAAACTCCTTTTCTAAAAGTTGCCTAGTTAAGGGAGGGCCCTGATTTCAATTCGTCACAAAGTATGTGGAGTTTTTCATGTCTACAGAAGGCTCCAAAGGTATTTACCATTTTAAATTTGCACTTCACAATGAAAATTATTAATTATGTTGAAAAAACAGTAAGAGTGAGAAAAAATTTGAATAAGAGTTCTATTTTTGCTGCGTAGAGGGCGTGTCAGTTGTAGAGTAGTCGTGTCTCAACCTTCAAGTTCGACTTCGAGATATCGATCCTTAAATCGAACGATGTTGTTGTTGACATATAATTATTTTAGTATTATTTGTAGTTTCCGTACAATTTTTAATTTCTACTTCATAGTGTGAAACATTTACAAGTTCTACTTAATCATACAGCCGTGGTGAGTTATAATGACTTAAACAAAGCAAGTTAGTCGTAAAACTGCGGCTTGCAACTAAAAGAAAAAATTCAGATTTTGTTAAAATATTAACTACAAACACTCTCAATTAACTAAATAACTACTCTTAACAAGATTTCAAACTATACAAAAGGTTGTCAAGCAATCGTAAAGACAAAAAAGCGAAGTGAAAAAGTGAGTGAGAGAGTCGCTGGGTAAAGAAAGTCCGACCAGTCGCACATGCACCACAACAACATATGGAGGATTCTACAACTTCACACTTGACTGACAAGTTCTCAACTCCTCCACCCAACACTCCCTCCAAGTACCGAAATTGCTCAACAGGAGATCAAATTAAACTTTTTTTTTTTTAAACACAAACACCTAAGTTTTTTTGAAGAGGAAGTAGACCTACAAAAAAAACTACTCAAATATTTAAACAAAAATACAAAAACTTAGATATGAAAAAAAAGACTACAATCAGAATAAAAATTAATTACGAATCCCTGTGTCTATGAGTTTAGGAACCGCGTCGCGTCTACTGGTAAGAAAAGTTAAGGTTAAATCCTCAGAGTCTATCTTTCCACCGAGTTCCTCAAATTCATCGACCACCAGTAGTATAGCAAAGAGAGAACGGGACCATGGTCCCGCTCTCTCCGAGAGTTCTGCGCCATGGTCCCGCTCTCTCGTACTTTTTTGGTCCCACTCTCTCGTACTTTTTTGGTCTCGCTCTCTCGTACTTTTTGGTCCCGCTCTCTCGTGACTTTTTGGTCCCGCTCTCTCGTACTTTTTTGGTCCCGCTCTCTCGTACTATTTTGGTCCCGCTCTCTCGTACTTTTTTGGGCTCGCTCTCTCATACTTTTTGGGGCCGTTCTCTAGTACTGTTTTTGGCCCCGTGCTCTCGTACTTTTTGAGGGTGAGGGCTGGGGTCGTGCTAGGGGCTAGCCGCTGCTGGCTAGCCGGTAGCTCTACTCATTTTAATAATATTTTAATTTTAATAATATTTTAATTACTTTTACAATTCATTGATGATATTCGAAAATTATTTTTAATAAAATTTTTAAAGAAAAAAAAATCGGTTCAACCGGGATTCGAACCGACGATCCCAGGCACGACAAGCAGACACTCTACCACCTGAGCCATTGAGCTAGTATGCACCATGACTTTAATTAAACTACTTTTCCAACTGTTTTAATTATTTGAATTCAATTAAATTTTTTTCTTTTTCTTTAATTTTTTCATATTTAATCTTTTTTTCATTTTTCTTTTCGTAAGTTTTTTGTTCTTCTTGAAGCTTTTGAAAGCTTTTATATTGCTCATCTTGACGCTTTTTTTTCCTCCGAATAACTTTTAAAACCCGAGGATTTTTCATCTTTTATTTTTTCATAGCCAGAGGAACTCTGTTGTTGACCCATCATGCTCGAAGGTTAGATTAAGACTGAATCTCTTCCCACTCCATATCCTGCCACTCCAAATTTTCCAAAATAACTTTTTTCATAATTCGGGCATTTTGTAGTGCGCATGTAGTTTTTCTGAGAAATTTATGATTCAAGCACACCGTGGCAACTTTAGTTGGTTTCTCGGAATAATCAATGGACGCCACTTCACAAACAGGTAAGTTGAATCTTTCTAACCAGTTCTTTTTCATTTCACCTCTTACATAAATTTTTTTGGCATCCGATAAGTATTCCTTGAGCACGTTGACCACCAGTGTGTAGGGCACTTTCCCGGAACTCCACGACAAACCATGCTTGGTGGTTTCTAGTAAACGATTGATATTTCTGTACTTATTCGATAATCTCTGCCAAGGAAAAGGTTCTTGGAACATGAATACCTTTGCGTCAGAATCATCATGCAATGAAATTATTGCAAGTTCTTTGACAACAAAGTCATCTCCTGGTTGCAGAAATCCTTGCATGTCTACGGCGTACTCCATCATATATTTAATTGCTTGTACATGCAAGTTGAATCATGTGTAAATTTGCCTAAGCCTTTTTCCGTGTATATTTTATTTAGACTCAATATTTGTACACTGTAATGTTTTGGACAACGGGTGTCGTAATTGGAGAAACCAGGATCTCTCAAATGTTTATTGGATATACCAAATCTAATGTTGAAAACCTTATGTTTGATGATTATCTTTATGAGTTCTGACACTGTTATATCCTCAAAAACTTTTTCATCATAAAAGTCACCATATTCATGATGAGGACTTGAACATTTTATATCATGACAATTTTTCCAACTACTTCGAAGGTAGCCACCAGGTGGATATAAACATTCACGTTCTGTGAAACGTCCGTATATTGCAACATAAAATTTTAAACTATTTTTATCTTTGTATAAATTAACGATTTCTAGAACTTCTTTGATTTCTCGCTGAAGTGCAGCTGTTTGAATTTGTAGCTTCAATTGTACTAACGTTTGAAGTATTTTATACCAAGTTAAACCTTCCAAAGTTTTTTTGTATTCTGGAAAATATTCGCAACTGGGGATATTGCAACTGGTTTCTCTGCAGCACTTGGATGCTACCTTACTCTTCGGCATCTTGGAGTATACTAAGCGATCTTTCTGACGTCTCCGCTGACAGGATTCTACTCGACTATTCGATCATGTATGATCAAGCAGTAAGCAGTTGTGATTCCTGGAAAATTATCACTTGATTCAAATTCCAAACGAACATCTACCGGAGCGTTTTTTAGAGATTCGTTCTGTTTGGAGCAATCCAGAACAATCAGTGGGATTTTCTTGATAAAATTTTCCTTGCTCAACAACGGTTCTGACTCTTTACCATAGTACGAGTTCTGAAAATTGACGTACATGTCGTAAAGCATAGCATACTGGTTCGGACCAATATCCAAATTCAGATTACTGTAAGGATAATACTGAGAATTGAGAAACAGTTTGGCATTTCTGATATTGCAATGATCAAATTGACTCAAATTTTTGTCTTTTTGATTTTTGCGATTGGTCTGAAATGCTAGAATAACAAAGCGGGGTTTTTCCAATTGATTGGATGTTTTCACTGTCCATACGTGTTTCGAAGTACTAGGAAGCATAGGATACTCAAATAATTCCCAAGATCGAAAACTCATGACCACTGGTTTACCCCTTTGTAGATGATTCAACATGCTAATTTTATTTTCGTTGCAGAGAAACACGTACGGCATGAGCCATTCGATTTTTGATAATTTAATTTTCCAATTTTCCCATTTATCTTCTGTTTCCTCCTTATAAGATGATGATTTGATCGCATTGACATCTGTATTAGATCTTCGAAGAATCAATTCATGTTTTGTATTGACCACAATCTTTCGATAATCCTCTGCAAAACCCAGAAGCATGCTGAGAGGGATAAATATATCGAAATAACCATTATCAGTGATCTTGATTTTTTCGTCTACATCGACCCATCCAGCATTTTCCAAGGTTTGTCTGGGATTGAAAGATGACCAACCTTTTATGAGTGATGTAAGTCCAACGTTTTTGCAACGATCGATCTCGATTGCATTGATCTCGTATCTAATTTCATCAAACAAGTGACAAATTCCATTGTTGACAAAATCAGTATGAGCTAATACACTATTGTCTTCTTTTACTAATTTTCCACAAATATGCAGCGAACTTTTAGATGGTAACAAACACTAGTCTTGATGTTGAATCGATATACGGATTTCATCACTGTTGTTGAAATGAGCACCTGTGTATGGCTGATGAGCGTGTACTTCGTAATGTGAAATACTGTCATCGAACACTACAGGTGTCTCTATACTTAGAATTTCTTCCATTTTTCTTGTAGCAGCAGAAGAATATGCAAGTTATTTTCCACCAGGTTTTACTCGGAAACCGAGACTTTTCAGAAATTTTATGTTTTGTCGTGTTAACGCTTTCAGAGTTCGTTGACGACTGATGGTCGAGCGACATGGTGCAGGGCTTTTATATCCTCGCCCGTAAAAAACGATCCCCATCACGTGACTGATTTGATGTGTAATCTAACAGTAATCGTTTCTACACGAAAATTAACCAAGTCACCGTCCTGATCAACTATACGCAGTTGAATGTAATCTATACACTTGTTTGAAACTGGTAAATAAATTACTTGAGAAGGAGCTTCGATAATTTTATATCCGGGAGGAACTGCAGGAAAAAATTGATGAATTGTGTGAACGCTTTGATTATTTATGTAAGCACCAGTCGTTATATTACACTCGATTCTCAAAGAGTTAACTTTAAGAATTTTAACTGGTAAATCAGAGGTGTGTTCGATGTTAGCAGGAAGTTTTCTTTGAGTAAAACCTAGTAATCGACCTACAGAATCCTTAGATTTCAAAATGACCTCTTCACTACACTTGATCACGCTTGTTAAAGTGTTATTGTTAGGTTTCAAACTGAATGTAATGTCATCAGTAAGGTGATTTTTTATATATTTTTCAATATCTTCAATTTCGTAGCTGCCTGTAGGTATTTTTATCACTTTATTACCAACTTTGATTTTATTATTTTTTTCATCAATATTAGGTATTGAATGAAATGACAAAAATTCTACCAAACCAAGCACGTAGTTTTTGTTTGATGAAAGTTCCAAAGGAGGAAAGTAATGAGCTTCAAGTGAAGAAGTTTTACCCGATAAAGTTAAGGTTATTGACTCCATAAAAGCTCAAAGTAGACTGAGGTCTTAAGCTTAAACTTTCTCTTTATATACCTTTGAGTTTGTTGGATAAAAATTGTAGACATAGGTGACCACAATTGTATGTTCCAAAGTCTTGGAATCTTTGAGGATTACATTTGACTTTGTCCACACCTAAATATAGAATTAAATCAAGAGGTGGTCTAAGGTCACCAAAACTATCAAAGTAGATCACTTCTTTTCCTATTTTACGATAAGCCACCCAATGAGTTCCAGGACCTTTGTCGTCATCAAGATTTACTATCGCTGATTCACGATAAAGAGGACCATTTGATGGCAAAGAATTTCTCATGAATTCACCACGAAAATAAGGTATTTTTAATTTTTTAGCACATTTAATCTAATCAAAGTTAGACAACGCTCTTTTGTGTAAACTTATTTCGAGCTTTTTTTTTTTTTTAAGCTCCCACCCATATAAGGTTTGAGGTACAGACCATAACCCGTTTTATATGGTTCCCGAGAGCTATAGCTTCCATGGTTTGATTATGTCTACGATTTTCTTCCAATTGTTCTTTCGATGACTTTGCTTGATTGATTGCCTTGGCTACTCCAGCTGCTCCACCAGCAACGGCACCTGTTGCACTTAATCCAGCAAAAAGAGGAATCAGATACGGCAAAACCCCACCGATTTTCTTGGAAACTGGAAGAATTCTTGGAATTATAACATTTTTCTTACCACCAGCTTTTTTGATTGCTTCTCTTGCATTCTTAATTGCTGAGCTTATAGCTTTTTTGGCGCATTTTCCTGTAGCAGTTGGTTTTGCAGCCTTGATTATTTGTTTCAAAGTTGCCTTTTTTGTTTTTCTTTTGGACAGACCCTGTCCGAGTTTGGTTTTTAAATTCATAGCGCTAGTAACAGCGTACGCTGCAGCTCTTTCACCGATACTTGCGTCTTTTGAAAGTACTCTACCCCAAGCTTTATTCGCGAGGTCTCTATCTGCTGCGTGTCTAGCTTGTAAATTTTCTCGATTCTGAGAATAAGCTATGTCGTGGTCCTTGCAAGCTGAGTCTAATAAATTTATTCCTGGATCACCACGTGCTAAACGTTTAGCCAATTTTGTTCCAGATCCACAATACTGATATCCTAGGATATGGACTTCAATTGGGAGTTTATTGATTAGCTTGTTTACCAGACCATGACCTTTCTTCTCGTGAATGATCATTACTGTTCAGAAGTTCATGAATGACTGAGTTGAAAACTATATAAGCCCTGTATTTATACCTCCTCGGACCAGTCTTTGTTCAGGATTTAAATGATCAATATGGATTTCTTACCGAGTTCCAAGAAACTTCCCGTGATGAATTTCGACACAATAGTCGAAGAGGAAAAAAAGATCAAGAGACATGGTGATTTACTTCCGGATACGATAAGAGCAGTATTCTGCGGACCTTCCAACTGTGGAAAGACCAATAGTTTATTGGCTCTCATTACGCAAGAAAATGGTCTCAGATTCGAGAATGTGTATGTTTATTCAAAATCCCTCAACCAACCGAAATATAAATTTCTGAAAGATCTTTTAGAACCCATAGATGGTGTAAAATATTTTCCATTTAGTGAGCATGAAGATGTAATATCACCAAAAGATGCACTACCAAATTCAATAATGATTTTTGATGACGTTGCTGGCGAAAAACAAGATAACGTGAAAGCATTCTTCTGCATGGGTAGACATGCTAAAGTGGATTCTTTCTATCTTTGTCAGTCATATGCTTAAGTGCCAAAACATCTTGTACGAGATAACGTTAATCTACTCGTACTATTCAGACAAGATGATGTAAATTTGAAACATGTGTACGACGATCACGTCAACACTGACATACCTTACACGAGTTTCAGGAATTTCTGTTCGGAATGTTGGAAAGATAATCATACATTTGTTGACATAGATAAGGACAGACCGATAAATTCTGGTCGATATCGCAAATGCTTTGATAATTTTGCTATAAATATAACTAACTAAATGACTGTGTCATCAGTCTACAGTTAGATTTAAAGAGGTCAACATGTCTCATATAGAAAAAGAAAAAAATATGCTGGAGCGGCTTGTCAAAGCACGCCAAGCTGTAAAGCAGAAATACAATTTGGTTAAATCTCAAAGAGATGATACAGAACAAACCTTGAATGAAATGTTCAAACCCATCATTACTCCTCTTCAAGAACTCATGAATCATAAAAAATCAGATTCTACGATAAAAGAAGAAAAATTAGAGGATTTTAAGAGTGCTTTGATTAAATTTGAGGATAATTTTTAGAGTGATGAAGACTTAATTGATGACTCTGTGAGAATTCCAAACAAAACAAGTTTAAATCAATCTATTGAAAAAGACTCTTTTGGAGAAGAAATCGAACTTGTTGCAGCAGAGCAAGATAAACTATATGGAATAAAGAAAAAAACGAACCAAGGGTATGAGCTTGGGAATGCAATGTTACGATTTTCGAAAGATATTTTCGTAAACAATAAGTCATTTCCAAGAACTCAAGGGTTGCAAGATCTTATTGTAAAAAAGAATCCTAAAAATTTTTCAATGAAGGATGAATCAAACTATCTAAAAATTCTTGAGGAATCAAATGCTCATAAAAATACCAACGGTCAATTAAAAAAACATATTTCCAGTTGGAAATACAATAATATAATTAAACGCATGTTCGAATCGATACGATTCGAAAGCGTAATACCCGTATGGATCTTGTTTACTGGGATAATCCTAATGAGCTCGTGGAACGTCTTCAACTTTTGGTTGCCGAAGGATCAGCTGGTAATTATAATCATGAGAACGAAATTCACTCAATCATCGAAGAACTCCGAGAAGCTGGCTATATATATTGATCTGATTTCGATAATTCTTCATCGTTATCAAAATGAGTGTTGATGTGTTCGGACGTGCTTTAAAAAAGAATACAGAGGGCGTTCGAGGTGCTCCGGGTATAGGTTATAAATTAACCAAAACTGGTCAGTTTGATGTAGAAGGCAAACGACTTTGCAACCTAGCTGCACCTGTGGAATCTAACGACGCCGTTAATTTAGAAACTATCAAAAACCTGATTGGATTGGAACTTCAAAGTCTGTATGAGATTACGAAAAAATTGAGAAGTGACGTGGATGATTTGAGTGCTATTCTAAGCAATCACAAAACTGAGATAAACGACAACGTTCAGAAAAAAGTTGATGAACTATTTGAATTAATTGAAGATCACAGAGACGACATTGACAAGAGTATCCTGCAAATAAACGCTAAAATTGTTAAGAAAGATGAATAAAAAAGAGGCGGTGGTCGAAGAACTTCACAAGCCTGCTCGTCGTAATTATCCTCGAAGAAAATTTGATGTTCGGGGTATTGATGAAACCTGGCAAGCTGATCTCGTAGAGATGCAACCCTACTCTAGGGAGAACAAAGGATTCAGATACTTGCTTACCGCGATAGATGTTTTTTCAAAGTATGCCTGGGGTGTGCCTGTAAAAACAAAATCTGGTAAGGACTTTACCGAAGCCATGAATTCTATTCTTAATGAGAAGCGAATTCCAAAGAATCTTCATGTTGATCGTGGAAAGGAATTTTACAACAAAGACTTTCAAGGTCTAATGAAAAATCATAAAATCAACATGTATTCAACTTACAGTAATCTTAAAGCATCCATTGTTGAGCGATTTAATCGAACTTTAAAAAACAAGATGTGGAAGCAATTCAGTTTACAAGGGAATTATCAGTGGCTAGATCTATTACCTGAGTTAATTGAAAAATACAACAATACCAAACATAGGACAATTGGCATGAAACCCAAGGACGTTACTGCTACCAACGAAGCTGAAGTTCTCAAGCACTTTATGGACAATAGAAAGCTTTCAATTAAGATAAAATTTAAAGTTAATGATAAAGTTAGAGTTAGCAAAATAAAACACTTGTTTGAAAAAGGTTATACACCTAATTGGACAACGGAAATTTTCACGGTTACCAGAGTACTCAAGACTAAACCAGTTACCTATCATTTGAAGGATCACAAAGGCGAACCAATTTCTGGCTGTTTTTACGAACAAGAACTTTTAAGGGTTAAACATCCGGATGTTTTTTTAGTTGAAAAAGTAATTAAAAAACAAGGTGATAAATTATATGTTAAATGGTTAGGTTTTGACAAAAGTCAGAACAGCTGGATACACAAGAATGATTTATAATTTGTATTATATTTGAATAAATAAATTTGTATTATATTTGAATAAATAAAAACACAATTAATTAAAATGAATTTTTTGGTTTATTAACTAATATTTACATAAATTTGAATTTACTATTTCCCAAATTCAAAATGAATAGTTCTAATTTATTCGCTTTAGCTGCTAAATTATTATACATGTCGTCGTTCTCGTAAAGAGCATCAGAGATGCGGGTAGGAACAAAAATTTGAAATTGACTGGAACCTTCGGTGATGACGAAGACCATCTTTTGTCCGTAGCGTGTGGTGACCTTTTTGATCTCAGTGACCATGTAGTTCTCATTCAGGGCCAACTCGTTCCAGGACTTCCTGGGGATGTAGGAGTTGGAGGCCAGGTTGTTGAGGCTGTTTAAATCCATTTTCCTGAAAAAATAAATAAGATTTATAATTAATTTTAGAAAATTTCATTAAACGAAGTTTCATGGAAAAGTGAAAACCATACTTACTCAGGATAGACGGGGTCTCTTGGCTGGTGGCGAGTCTTCGTAGAAGTCAAGGTCCAACGGGATGTCCAGGAAGTCGTCGTCTGGATACTCTGCAGCGTCGTCTTGTGGAAGTCGGCTATCTGCTGCTGGAAGTAGTGGAGCTGCTCCGTCGTCGTCTGAAAGTGCTGGAGATCTGCTGTCAGATGCTGGAAGTCTGCTGTTCACAACTGGAATGACTTCGAGAGCCTGGGGTGCCTCTAGAAGTACAGCTGTCCCCACTCCTTCTGCCACCTCCATTGGCTCTGTCACTTATTATTCTTCCTCCAATTCCTGGTACCTCTCAATGTCCTTGTGGCCTCATGGTAAAGTATCGGTACTTCCAGGAATTAAGTACCGCTTGTCGTCGTAAGGGCTCAAAGCCACTTTCTCTTGATACTCCGTAGTGACCTGATGTTTCTTGGAACGGATCAAGGGTTGCTGGCATTTGACAATGGTTTTCTCGAAAAGGCACTCCCTGTAATCCTCAAAAGTTAGTCTTCTGAGTGCTGTGGACCTGACCCCTTTGGCTTTCATCACAGGTGCCTCATTTTCTACCAGAAAGCTGTATAATTTACTGCGTAATCCGATGAAGTGAGTCATGATTTCGCCGTTGCACTCGTCTTTCATGAGGCCCACCTTCTTCTCGTTATCAGGTTTTATCCCGAAACGATTGTCTGGAGGGTAAGCGGAAGTGTCGAAGTACTCAGGATGCTCTCTCATGACCTTGTATACGTCGGTTCCTTCGATCTCGTAGATGAAACTGTCTGTATCTGTGTAGAGCAATTTGCACTTGGAACCGACCCACTTTTTCATTTTGTTGTAGTGGAAGTCGTACATCAGGGTCTTGGAGATGTCAAGCACGCTTAAACCTATGTAGAGTGGTTTGTCGATCTTAATTTTGCTCTGCTTCATCTGAACCAGCACAGCGTCTTCAGCAAGTTCCACGAGGCTGTGAAAATTGGGATCTGCAATGCAAGCCTCAGCACCATACCGAGTGGGCCAGACGGTAACCACTCTTGCGTCCACGTGATCTCGCTGTGACTCCATCGTCTTGCCGTATATTATGTTGTTAAGCAATTTGAAGAAGTCACGTTCAAACTTGTTTCTCGCAAGTCTTCTTTTCTCAGTGTTGAAATCGATGTATTTCTTCAACCACTGAGACTGGTTAAATTGAACTGCTCGATGAATTTTCTTGACCTTGAGACCGTGTTTTTGTGCTTGAATCAAAGCCCTGTAATGGATCACGTACTTCTCCTTGTGTAACATGGTCGTGAGTAACTTCTTGTGCTTGGAGTTAGGTGGTGCCATATGTTCCGGACAGAAGGGGAGATCCTGTTGCTCTAGATGAAGATCTTCTGGGTACTCAATGTCCACTTCCAGAAAGTACCCAATGTCATTGTCCTCTGGAACGATGTAGAAGTCTGGATCGCTCAAATCATCCACCCACTTGAGCCCACCATAAGGAAGATACTGACACATAGCCCAACTGTAAATAAAACATTAGAAATTGAAAAATGAATAATTAATTGATAATTACAGCATATTTACCCGTATAAGTTGTTGGCGTCTAAGTAAACGAGGTATTTCTCGTCCTTGTCAGGGTCATAACCTTCTTTCATGTAGGGATTGTTTGCTTCCGAGTATCGATTGGAGCACTGGCTGATACCTCCTCTGATCCCCTTTTCAATGAAGAGAAGCATATCGATGTCCGTTATCAGTTCCAACTCGACCTCTGTTTGTTTAAGCATGGCATCCCACGATAGGCCAGCTGTGGTGTAATAGCAGGCAGGATCCAGGCTGTAAGCTTCCAAACACGTCGAATGGAAGTTTTCGAAAACGTTGCAGAGTAACAAGACATCTGACCTGAGGTAGATGTCCGAGTACTCTCCAAGAGTTTGCACATTGAGTTTGGACCATACATCCTTGGCGTGGGTGTACTCATCTTCTCCAATAGTCGTGTCAGTCAAACTGCTGTAGAATTTTTCTCGTTCGGGAAGCTCCGTCTCATTGAGTTTTTCAAAAGATTCAGTGTACTCGTAAGGGTAATGACCTTTCACCGTGAGTAACTCAATTTGATCATCTTCCAAGCCAGCTTGACGGAGATTTCCAACGGCAATGTCCTTGTCGGGGAGGTTTTTGACCAGCTGGTCCAAGGATGGCGCCATAAACCAGAACGAGTCCAAGAATCGGAAGTTGATCACACAATTCTTGATGTATTTCGTGAATGAAATGTAACGGTCTTTATTTTGAGCAATTACAGTCATATCACCATCAAGGATTTTCTTTGATGCAACTTCCTTGATCAAAAAGTGAGCGTCATATCCCGAAAGGTTGTGGAAAATCACAGGAAAAAATTTAGCTGCCTTGAACTTCAAATTACACGACCTGAAAGAAAAATTTTATTTGAAAACTGTTTTACCGACCCAAAATTATTTTATTAACTTACCTGTGGGCTGCACCTCTGTATTTGCCTGTAAAATGGCAGTGGTCCTTCACTTTAGGGTCTTACCTATTGAAAAACCCTCTGTTACACAAATAACATGACGCGGCTTGATTGAAGTTATTCCAATCACGTTCAGTGAGAATAATTTCTCTGGGATTTTTATGCAACTGCTCAATCTCAGACGCAATCCTCTTCAACTCCTTTGCAAACCATTCCGCAGGTGTCTGCTGACCATCTTCAGATTGCCGGTAACTTCTGTGGTACGATTGGCTATCGTCGTAGCTATTTTTCAAGTAGTAACCAACGCTGAAGGCTTGATGTTGTTGTGGGCTGCGAGGATCACCGGTGGGCTTAAGCAGACTTTCGAAATCAGCGTAGATCACATGACTCACTTTGTCCATATTTTAAAAATTTTTAAACTTGAGTTTATTGTCTTTTTCACTCAGAAGTTCAATTTTACAAGAGTTAAACTGTTGACAGATGACTCTATGATCAACCAGTTTTTGTACTTCTTACCGTTGTGGTCAGTCAACTGCTTTCCAACCAATCGACTTAAATCTTTGATCCAGACATAATGACTCTTCGGGATGTTGTTCATGAGTTCATTGAGTTCTTCATTTTCATCGTAGTAGTGATCTTGAACATGAAGCAAATGAACGTGAGTGGGTTTGTAACAGTCGGTAACATGAGCCGTACACACTTCAAACTGGTTACCACGCTTCTTCAGAACAAAGATGTTTACAGAGACATCGTTCTGTCTCTCAAACTGTTTCACTTGTTTCATTTTCACTGGAAACGATATACCCGAAAAATTGAGTTCATTGTAATAGGGTGTATAATTACCAACACGACTAGCATGTCTGTCAACTGGATGTAAAGCGGAAAGAATCACCCAACGGAAACACTCATCGTCTTCATTATCGATATTAATATAAGCTTGCTTCTTGAAAATGGGGGTTGGTAACGGAATGTAAGAGCCAGCATGCATCGGTTGGTAGTGCTTCATGCTAACCACCATGCTTAGAATCGGTCGCAAGGTCCAACCTGATCCACAGCCTTCAAACTCTTCTATTGGGTGCAGCACAGGATCGATAACGTTTTGATCGTACCACTCGCGCAAATTGGTCGTCTCAAATATAGGTTGACTCGCGGTGTTGAAATGTTTCACTTCATTGGTCTCAATGTCACTTTTCAAAATCACATACTCCGATGAGAGTTCAACACTAACAATCAAAGCATTATGAATTTTTAAAGAATAACTAACCTTTTCCTCGAACAATGCCCTAGAGTCCTGGAGGAAAGATTTCACATCTTTATGCACTAAGTTTATTATGAATCCAGATTTAATATGATTCTGGAAAACACTTGGCATTTCTTCCCACTTCACCGTGTCCTTAGGTAAGTCAGCCGGTTGTTCTTCATCAGGAACCCCTGGCTCTCCTTCAGCAACAGGTTGAACTTTGTCAGGAACCACAATCTCTCCTTCGGCAACAGGTTCCACTTCACCAGGAACCACTAGCTCTCCTCCAGTTACCAACAACAAATTTTCAAGTCTTTTTTTAATGTTGGCAAATTGAAAGACGTAGGCTGCACACTTTCGCTTCTGATGAACGGTTAAATCCCCAGAAACAAGCAAATTCTGGAGAATACCTTTCATTTCCACAGACTTATCCAACCAGGGTGATCCAGGGTGCCCTCCGAGATGCTACCCGGGTCTACACCAAGGGTTCCGAGAAGAAGAAGATCCTTGAATCCTTCCTTCCCGGAATGTAAGTTCTTTTTAATATCTAACTTACCTGACCTAAGTTAAACTTACCTAACCTAACTTAAACTTACCCACCTAACTCATCTGACCTAAGTTAAACTTACCTGACCTAAGTTAAACTTACCCACCTAACTGATCTGACATAAGTTAAACTTACCTACCTAACTTACCTGACCTAAGTTAAACTTACCTATCCTAACTTACATAATCTAACCTACCCAAGCTCATCTTTACCTTCAACATCTTTTCTGTTATAGGTTGGTGGTTGATATGGACGAAATCTGGTGTTCATCTTTGAAAACCCTGGAGAAGACCTTCACATTCTTCTGCGACTACCACCCTCTTCGACCTGGTGCAGTCTGTGCTGTGGCGAATGATTACGCCTTGAAGACCTGGTTGGTCAAACGTCGGACCTGGTTGATCGAATCAAGAGAAGGACGAGACGAAGTGGACACGATGTATCGTGAAGTTAGCAATGGATCTCAAGATACAAGAACTTTCTAATTTATTAAAATTACTCCATTATATTTAATGTTCGTCATAATTATGATGATATATATTTATTTTAGATTAATATTGTTTTTTAATTTCACATAACCTTAAAATAAATTATTTACTTATACTAAAATTACTAAATAATTTACTTTTCCTGACTACAACATAGCATATAACTTTATTAGTCCACATTAGTATCAGTGGCTCAGGTGGTAGAGTGTCTGCCTGGCATGCCTGGGGTCGTGGGTTCGAATCCCACTTCAATAAAAAAATTTTCTTTGGTTATTTAATTTAAAAAATAATATTATTAATATATGATACTAATTAAGAATAAAAATATAATATTAATTAACTAAACAAAATAATATTAAATTATTTAAAGTAATATGAAAATAATATAAAACAGTTGGAAAAGTAGTTTAATTAAAGTCATGGTGCATGATAGCTCAATGGCTCAGGTGGTAGAGTGTCTGCCTGTCGTGCCTGGGATCGTCGGTTCGAATCCCGGTTGAACCGATTTTTATTTCTTTAAAAATTTTATTAAAAATAATTTTCAAGTATCATCAATGAATTGTAAAAGTAATTAAAATATTATTAAAATTAAAATATTATTAAAATGAGTAGAGCTACCGGCTAGCCAGCAGAGGCTAGCCCCTAGCACGACCCCAGCCCTCACCCTCAAAAAGTACGAGAGCACGGGGCCAAAAACAGTACTAGAGAACGGCCCCAAAAAGTATGAGAGAGCGAGCCCAAAAAAGTACGAGAGAGCGGGACCAAAAAAGTACGAGAGAGCGGGACCAAAAAGTCACGAGAGAGCGGGACCAAAAAGTACGAGAGAGCGAGACCAAAAAAGTACGAGAGAGCGGGACCATGGTCCCGTTCTCTCTTTGCTATACTACTACCACCGTGTCGAATCTATCAATAAAATCGGCAGCAGACTCCATCCTCGTCCCCCTTAACCTCTGCTTACTGTATTTTTAGTCAAGTTCGCCTGAGTAATTTCTATATTTTTAAGAAAATCTATAATCTTTCGTGGGTCTGCAATTTTTAAAATTCTATTGTGATATTGTTCATCCAAACGATCAATAATAACACCACGCACTTTCTTATCTCTTACGTTTGATTTTTCAATCCCATACTTTTCTCTAACCTTATCGTCTGGGTCAAGTCCGTCCAAAAGCCCGTAAATTTCTAACTCATTTTTCAATTTATCAAGTCACAAATCAAAATGCAAATTCTTGACAAAGAATAATTTTTTTTGAAACCCACCTTTGGTTCATTCTGTTTTTTAAAAGCGTCTGTCAAATCCCAAATCTACCGATTGATTAAAATCTCGCGTTTCAAAACTGTCATCAAAAACGTTTCTGTCTTGTGTCAACTGTCCATTTTTTGATTTTACTACACCATTATTTACACCTGAGTTATTTTTTATGTGGCAATTTTTATCAATAATGGTTGATGGAAACACCTGAGTATTTAATACTTTTTTCTGCTGTTCGAGGGCACCCGAGGTAAGGGCGGTGGACTTATCAACCAGGTTCTTATACATATTGTTTTTCTCCTTTCCCTTTTCTAATTCTTGTGCCAGATACACAAGTCTTATACAAAGGTCTTTCACCTCACTTGGACTACAACATTCATCAATGGGATTTTGAAAACAATTTTATTAATTTAATTTAAAAATCATTTCAAATTTAAAAAAAATCAAAACATCTTTGTAAACAACTTTGTAAAATACCTTAAACAACTTAGTAATTTCCATGGCACCTGAAAAACATAGTCCAAGTTTGAACTTTTTCCTTTATTTATAAGTAGAAAAAAAAAATAATAAAAATAAAAAATACCTCCGTTCTCAGATTTGCTAGCACAACCTGACTCCTGATTAACAGTCGAAAACTGTGTTCCAGTCAGCATCCTTGGCCTACCAGTGCCACCACGCAAGTCGAACAACCTGTACTTAACAAGACTTATAAGCCAAAACACTTTGTTATGCGTGGACGAGACCCAAAAATTTAATCTGAACTTCAGAAAAAAATATTTGGACTCGAGCCGTTGACATTTTGCACCCAATCTGAGAATAAAAATGAAAAAACGAGTACCGGTTCATGGTGAGGTTAAGTACTACTTGCAACGTTCCCGTTTGCAGAGGTACAAAATGTAACCGAAGGTTGAATTATTAATTCAAACCTCGGTGCGAATGCATTAAGCGGGGTAACCAGCTAGGTTACCGGCCGAGTGGCTTTTTCGGCGAAGAAGCGTGGGAGAAGCTGAACGGCAGACTTGTGATTGCTGCTGGCTAAGTAGCATCGTCTCATAGTTTATAACAATTTTTAGTGATTATCCCGAGATCTCGGTGGCGTAAAATCACGAACAACAGATTGTAGTTCGTGCGAGTAGCGATAAGTGAGTTAATTGTTATGATAAATTAAAAACTTTGTATCTGCAATAAGACAGCATGAATATAATGCAAGTTGATATACGTTTAGATAGTTAATAAAAAAATAATTAATAGGTAATTAAATAGAATGAAAGTTGCATAAATCAACTGGAATAATTATCAATCATAAAAAAAAATTTTTATAATCAAAACTCTTCCTTTAAAATAGAAGAACAAAAAAAATGATTGTTATTAATCATCAAAAATTTATTTACTCAAATCTTGACCTTTTTGATGGGTGAGCGTAAAAATGATTATTATTAATCATCCAAAATTTATTTACTCAAGTCTCGACCCTTTTGACGGGTGAGCGTAAAAATGATGATTATCAATCATCAAAAAAAATTATTATTTCAAATCTCGACCTTCTTAAACGGGTGAGCGTAATAAAAATATTTTTTTTTTTTTTTTTAAATTTCTACCTTTATAAAGGTGAGAAATGAAAATTCAAACAAAACTCTTTTTTTGAGAGCAAGTATCAAATAAAAAAAAAATTAAGGTAATTTTCAAATAAATAAGAAAATAAATAAATTATATGCTAATGCTTTGTTCTCATGATTACAAGTAGTAGCGTTAGGTACTGCCAGATTTATCACACTTTAAGATCAAAAAAGGCAACTTCAGGGAGATACTTCGCCGTATTGCCCAACATTGATTCATTATTGTTTCGTGTGCCAGACGATTCACATATAATTTTTATTTAACGAATTTATTATTGAGAATATTTGTTTGTAAAACTAATTCAATGGGAAAATCATCAAGAAAACGTCTAAAAGAGCAAGGAGAATGGCTCTACGAGTTATCATCAAAAATGAAAAAATTAGAGTCATTACTCGAAAATAGGTTAAATCGTGAGTAATACAATATTGATTACTGTTATTAAAACGACCGAGCTCACACGTGAGGTGAGACAAGCGTCGATGAAATATGATTTGAGCTCATACGAGAGATGAGACGGATAATCAAATATTTGGTTCGAATTCATACGAGGGATGAATCATGTAACCTAAAAAAAAAAAAAAAATACTTATGTACAGTTTTCAAAATTTTAATGAGTAAAATTATTTTTTCGTAGAATCTTCTCAAAAAGTTTCGTCTACAGCTTCACCAATCCAATCTCATGATGAGGTTATTTTAGAAAATGGCAACGGCGCCGATAAACAGACTGAACCAGCCCAAACGATGATACCGTCTGACGTCGAAAAACAAAACGTAGCCGAAAATTCTGAACTGCAGGTGGATTCAATCACTGATGAAGAAACATTGAAAATAATTGGCATAGATCCGTCAAAAAACGAACTCAAAGAAGAATCCTTCCATGCTGATATTGCATCGCGATTGAATCACATTAAAAAATCTGGTTTTAAACCAGATTTAATTGAAGAACTTTTCAAAAAGTGTCCGAAAATTATCAACTGTCCTAACGAAGCTCCTATTCTCAACGAGGAGCTTAAATTTGTTCTGAGCAGCGATTTTGCCAAAAAAAGAGAGCAACACCATTTATTTGCGCAGAGACTAGCAGGTTTGACCCTTTCTGGCATAGGTAAGGCTATTACCATTGTGCTGAAAAATCAAGAAGATCCAAATCGCAATGAGCTTCTTGAAATTCTTTGGGACGCTGCAAAAGCTTCATCAGAAGTTTTTTATCTGCAAAACAAAGCTCGAAGTAATCATATAACTTCGAGTGTAAACAAGTCTACCAAAGAACTTTTAGAAAAATGCGAGACGACTACTTTCTTATTTGGTGATGGTTTGGGTGAGAAGCTTAAAAATGCAAAATCAATGGAAAAATTAAGCAAAGATTTGAAACAAGTTACGATTTCTAAGGTCGGTTCGAAGTTTCCCTCTACGACTCTGGTGAACTTGAAAGACCCGCCTGCAAAGACATCGCTTCAGTCGGGGTACAAGAACAAGAACTCGGCTCCAGCGTCCGTCAAGCGATTGCAAGCTCCTCGAAAGACTCACAAGAATCAAGATTCTCATGCGAGTCACTCGAAAGGTCGTCGTTAGAAGAGGTAACGGTAAGAACGGCTGGTCGACTGAGCGAGTTTTTTGATCGGTGGACTCAGTTTACTACTGATAATTTTATTTTAGAATGCATATCGGGCGTTCAAATAAAATTTGACATGAATCCATGTCAAAATAAATTTATTCAATCCTCTTCAAAATTAGTCTCAGAACAAGAAGCCTTGAAAGTTGCCATTGATGATTTATTAATTAAAGGAGCTGTAAATTTGACCAATGATTGCGAAAATCAATTTTTATCACCTTATTTTTTAGTCCCAAAATCAGATGGTGGTTTTTGGTTTGTTTTAAATTTAAAAAAACTAAATGAATTCATTACAGCTCCTCATTTTAAGCTTGAAGATCTTAGAACGGCTCAAAAAATTGTTTGTCGTAATAGTTTTATGTGTAAACTTGACCTTAAAGATGCCTTTTTTCTTGTTAATGTTGATGAAAATTTTCGAAAATTTTTACGCTTTAAGTTCCAGAATAACATTTATGAATTTACTTGTTTACCATTTGGACTTTCTATTTGTCCTTATATTTTTATAAAAATTTTAAAACCCGTGGTAGAGTATCTAAGGTCTTTAGGTTTTCTTTCAGTAGTGTACTTAGATGACTTTTTTATTGTTGGTAAAAATTATGCTCAGTGCTTAAAAAATGTTAAAACAACATTAAATTTACTTGAGTATTTGGGATTTATTATAAATTATAAGAAAAGCATTATAATTCCATCTCAAATATGTACATACTTAGGTTTCTCAATTAATTCTTATGATATGACTTTAGAACTTACTATTGAAAAGAAACAAAAAATACTAAAATTTTGCAATGATTTTTCATTGAAATCTCATTGTAAAATAAGAGATTTTGCAAAATTCATTGGTAATTTAATAGCTGCTTGTCCGTCAGTTCCGTATGGTCCTGTATACTGCAAGAATTTTGAGAGAGAAAAATTTCTTGTCCTTTTTTTGAATGAAGGAAATTATGATGAAATTATGCAGTTGAAAAATTATTTGAAAAGTGATTTTAACTGGTGGAAGCATAATATTTTGTTAGCTAAAAAATCATTTAAACAAATTAAATATGAAAAAGAAATTTTTTCAGATGCCTCCCTTACGGGTTGGGGAGCATCTTGTAATAATGAAAAAATTGGTGGTTATTGGTCAAAGGCAGACCGTGGTAAACACATCAATCACTTAGAGTTAATGGCAGCTCATTACGCCTTGAAATCATTTGCAGAAAATTTAACGGGAGTTTCACTTTTACTGCGCGTTGATAATACCACTGCCCTTGCATATATTAATAAACAAGGGGGTATTCAATACCCGGAATTGAATAAATTATCCAAAGATTTGTGGCAATGGTGTGAAAAAAGAGATCTTTTCGTTTTTGCTTCTTATATTTCTTCGGAGAATAATAAGGATGCTGATGATGCGTCGAGAAGAAATAATATAGATATAGAATAGGAACTATCTGATCATGCTTTTAATTCTATTTTTGAAAAATGGGGTCCTTTTGATATTGAACTTTTTGCATCGAAATTAAACTGTAAAGTTGGAAAATTTTGTTCATGGAAAAGGGAGCCTGATGCCTTTGTGATAGATGCGTTTACCATAGATTGGTCAAATTTTTATTTTTATGCATTCCCTCCGTTTGCAATCATTTTGAAAATCATTTCGAAAATTATAAGCGAAAAAGCTAAGGGGATTCTTGTTGTGCCATATTGGCCAACTCAGCCTTGGTGGCCCTTATATACTAGTTTATTAGTTGAAAAATCACTAGTTTTTAAACCTGCTCATGATTTGTTGTTATCGCCTTGTAGGTCGATCCAGCACCCACTAGCAGGCCGGCTTTCGTTGATGGCAAGACATTTATGCGGAGATCTTTGTTAGAGAAAGGCGATTTCATCGACTCTTCGGTTGATATTTTGATTGCATCTCTGAGAGAAAGTACTCGAAAACAATATAACGGTCCTCTTAAAGAATGGTCCAAATTTTGCGATGAAAATAATGTTAATCCTTTTGACGCGTCTGAAAAGCATGTGATTGATTTTTTAACTTATAAGTTTGAAAAAAATGCATTTTACGGTACGCTTAACACGGCTCGATCCGTGATATCTTTCATTTCTAAAGCGAATTTTTCACAAAGTAAAATTATTTCGAGATTTTTTAAAGGAGTTTTTGAATTACGACCAACTAAACCTAGATATACTAAAATTTGGAACACCGAACCAGTTTTGAAAAAAGCCTCCGAGTTTTATCCTTTGGAAAAATTATCATTGCAAAATTTAACTGATAAATTAGTAATACTGTTAGCTATCGGAACAGCTCATAGAGTTCAAACTCTTTCCTTAATAGAAACTGATAAAATTCATACTTCGGTCGGTGGTATTGAGGTTAAAATTAGTAAACCAATCAAAACTACGAAAGCTGGTTCTGCTTTACCAAATTTCTTTATACCATTTTTTAAAGATAAGCCTGAACTTTGTTTAGCGTCTTTGATTTTGCGATACATGGAAGTTACGAGAGAAATTCGCGACAATAATAAGAGTTTGATTTTATGTCGGAAAAAGCCGTATAAACCTGCTAGTGCGCAGACTATAAGTCGTTGGATTCGTGCCTTCATGGTGAAATGTGGCGTTGGGCGTGAATATTCTAGTCATAGTACACGTCACGCGTCAACGTCCGCGGCCCTTAAAAAAGGGGTTGATGTTTCGATTATTAAAAGTACAGCGCATTGGTCTAAGGACTCTCTTGTATTTGCAAAGCATTATAATCGACCTATTGAGGTAGATAATAGCCTTTATGTAACAACTGTGTTAACTCAATAACTTTTGTTAATTTGTTGAATTAATAAAATATATTTCATTATTATTAATAATTTTAATCTTGATCTTAGCTCTAAACAGCTACTTGTAATCATGAGAACAAAGCATTAGCATATAATTGAAAATCAAACGAACTTACCTGTAAGTGAAGTTCGATGATAATTATATGCGTGCTTTGTTCTCATGATTAATTTCCCTTTTCCCTCCCAACCCTAAAGAAACTCTGAAATAATGAATCAATGTTGGGCAATACGGCGAAGTATCTCCCTGAAGTTGCCTTTTTTGATCTTTAAAGTGTGATAAATCTGGCAGTACCTAACGCTACTACTTGTAATCATGAGAACAAAACACGCATATAATTATCATCGAACTTCACTTACAGGTAAGTTCGTTTGATTTTCAATTTTTACTATTTATTTCTTACTCCTTAATGATGTGGAGGTCCTGTGACTCGTCCTACTATCTCTCTCTCTCTCTCTCTCTTCTGCAATTCCTGAGGTCCTCAGAAGCCTAATGATGAGATAAATGTATCACGCCGAACAAACTGCAGCGGAGATGACAAAATGTCTAAATGTCCTTCCTGGATTGACGGAGCAGGGGTGGTTGCCGGTTGACGCATCGCAGCAATCTGAGCTAGCAGGCTTAAAAGTGCTTAAATTTGTAGCCGAGTCTGAGGCTGAGGCCGAGCCAATGGGAGCTCGGCTCGGGAGGGCAAAATTTTCCAGGAGAAAAATTCGGAGCAGAGAGAGAGCCAAGCCCGCACCAATAGGAACTCTTCAGTATAGGATAAATTTTTGTTCATTTAACTTAACTAAATAAAGTGCGCATTTGATTCAAAAATTTTGACGCAGCGTTTGATCATTTTATTTCGGCTCGTTAAGTATAGTGCAATAAAGTTCAACCTTATGGTTGACTTTATTTAATTTAGCACAGCCAAGTAACCAAGTTGATCTCAATCAAACTAGGCCACCCGACCATGTACTCAGCCCTTGTCGTGCGGTTGCCCAAGGCTGGAGTTTTGCGTGGAACTATTGTTCTTGCCGATTCAAACTATTAAAATAGACCTGGAGATCTATTTATGTTTTTTTTTTTTTTTAATTACTCTCCTGTCTGAATATTTAAGACTTTAATATAGATAAACATTTATATACATGTATAAATGTATAATTTATTTATCTTCTGCTATGGTGCAGTGGCCGCACCATATTATCTTTTAGTAACCAAAGAATGATTCAGCAATAGATTGTCATTAACAGTTGTAAAACAACCGTCTTCCTTATAAAATAAGGAAGAAAAGAATCAATGCCCTCCTGGCTTTGATGGTCACAAACCACTAAAGCCTGGCCTTTTAAGACGTTGATGGAAAGGAAAATGAAATAAAGTAAAACAAAATAATTAAATTTGAAAAAAAAGATGTTATGTAGTGAAATTTTAGCTACTCTGTTGGAGACGAACAGAGCTAAATGTACTCTCCGTATTCTATTTGAGCTTTATCTATCATATCAAATGAACTGAAATAAAATAAAATAAATATAATTCAGAGTTTTAAAATGATGTTGTCGCCAAAATCAATTAAATACACACACACACACACACACACACACACATATATATATATATATATTATACAGGGTAATCGAAAAAGGTTGGATATAACAAATAACTCGAAAAATATGCATTTTTTGTATAGCATATGCATTGGAAAAGTTTCTTGAAAGAAAATTTTCTACCTGATGGGCCAACAAATTTTGGGACCGGGGCCTTATTTTGGGCCCTACGGACCCTAAGTCTGGTTTTTTAAATGGAAACCCCTATTTTTGACTCCAGATTCTAAAAGAGCGGAAAATTTACGACTTTTAGGTATTTTTTGAAAAAAATTTTCGGGACCTATGAGGCCCTGCAGAGCTTACAAGGCTCTCATAAGGCCCATTTCTTTTAAACGCGAATTAAGTCGGAAATAACGCATTTTTTGTACTGCACTTACATCGGGAAAGTTTCTTAGTTTGAAATTTTCAATAAAATGGGCCCAAAAAATTGAGCCCGGGGCCTTATTTTGGGCCCTACGGATCCTAAGTCTGGTTTTTTAAATGGGAACCCCTATTTTTGACTCCAGATTCTGAAAGAGCAGAAATTTTACGACTTTTAGGTATTTTTTGAAAAAAATTATCGGGCCCTATGAGGCCCTGCAGAGCTTACAAGGCTATCATAAGGCCCATTTCTTTTAAACGCGAATTAAGTCGGAAATAACGCATTTTTTGTACTACACATGCATCGGGAAAGTTTCTTAGTTTGAAATTTTCAACAAAATGGGCCCAAAAAAAATTGGGCCCGTGGCCTTATTTTGGGCCCTACGGATCCTAAGTCTGGTTTATTAAATGGGAACCCCTATTTTTGACCCTGGATTCTGAGAGAGCGGAAAATTTTATGATTTTTAGGTATTTTTTGAAAAATTTTCTCGGGCCTTATGAGGCCCTGCAGAGCTTACAAGGCTCTCATAAGGACCATTTCTTTGAAACGCGAATTAAGTCGGAAATAACGCATTTTTTGTGTTGCACATGTATCGGGAAAGTTTCTTAGTTTGAAATTTTCAACAAAATGGGCCCACAAAAATTGGGCCCGGGGCCTTATTTTTGGCCCTACGGACCCTAAGTCTGGTTTTTTAAATGGGAACCCCTATTTTTGACTCCGGATTCTGAAAGAGCGGAAAATTTTACGATTTTTGGGTGTTTTTTGAAAATTTTTTGGGCCTTACTGTGGGACTTGGAGGGCCTTTTTCCATTTAGCCTCTTTTATCTCCGAGAATACGCAATTTTCGTACAGCACATGTCAGGGAAAAGTTTCTTGGGTCTGAAAAGATAGCTGAAATTTCACCGAAAGCCTCAGATTGGGCCTTACTCCGGCACTGCAAGTGTTGATTTTTAAAAAATGGAAATTTCTACGTTATAATTTAATTATAAAAAAATAAAATTAGTTTTCAAAGGTAGTTGTAAACGTAATTTGACCTGTTTCTTTAAAAAATATTGTTTAATTTTAATAAAAAGATTTAATTCATGTCAAAAGTAGAATTTATTTATAATGTGTCAAGATTATTTAACAAAAAATCAAAACATAATTCCTTAATTATTATTATTTTTTTTTTTTCAATTGACCTCTTTTTATTGCATTTGTTAGTATTATTTTTAAAGTAAATGTTCAAATTGAAGACCTTCTACCTCTTGGCAATAAGCAATACGATGATAAAAATTATCTACAGCTTTTCTGATCATTTCTTCATCTATTAGAGGTGCCTGTTCAATTATCCGTTCAATTATACTTATATATATGGGTCAAAATAATACTTTTTTAAAAAACCATCCACACGAGGATCATCCACAAATTTTATTGCAATTTTTTTAGGCAAAAGTACCATTTAATAGAAGACTTTTGCCACAAACTAGAGGTCTCTATCTTATTTCTGCTTGGTGCTAGATTTTTTCAAAGATTGAAAAATGGCCTATTTTTAAGCAGTTTTAAGCAATTTTAGGGTATTTTTCGAAAAATTCTAACTTTTGATCAAAATGAGATAGAAACCTTTAGTTTGCTGCAAAATTTTGTTCAAAATAAGTTCTTTTTTGTAAAAATATTTTGAGAACATAGTTTGGCTATTTTTATAATAATACAGTCCTACACAGATATTGCTATTTTTGCTCATTTGCAGGTATCTTCAAACGACCGTAGCTTTTTCTAGGCTAAATTTTGGTGCATATTAAAAAAATGTTAAATTTTTTTTATGAAAAAACAAAAATTTTGCCACCAACTGGAACCATGTACGTTCTTCCACTTCCAAGATACAGCTGTTTAAAGTTGTCAAAAAACACAAAAAACGCGTTTTTTACGATTTTTACACGCATTTTTGAACGTTTTCGACCTTTTTTTTCTCTCAAAAATATGTGGAATCTTCTCTTCATATGTTTCCAAACAAGCTCCCATAGTAATTGTAGTGCGGATTTGGGGATTTAGTTGATTCCAAAGCATACACTTTTGACACATTTTATGTGCTAAACTATGCTACGGGGAGATCGGGAGCTTGAGCACAAGCTCCCGGCATTCTCTCTCTCGTCAGCTGGGCTCCGAACGGATCGTGGCGATCGGCCGGAGCTAAACCCGAGCGTGCAGCGAAACGAGGAGAGGGACGGCCGGGAGCCTGATTCCCCTCCCCTCCCCTGCTCAGCTGAGTGGCGCTGGCGGCGACCGCCAGCGACCGAGCCTCGTGAGGCAGTCTTAGTCTACCCGGCTAGAAGGAGTCGCGCATTCTCGCCTCAAAAATACGCGTGAGAGAGTTCTTCCTGTTCGAGATTGTGACGTGGGTGTGAGGATCATCGGGGATCGCCGACCACATCGAGATCGAGGATCGCCGACCACGAGGAGACCGCCTTCCTCCCAGAAAACCACGCCGTGAGCCAGTCGAAAGGACGCCGTGAGCTATCGAGCGAGCATCTGACTACAAGGTACTGTCGAGTTAGGATAGACCCGTTTAATTCCCGGTGCTCCCTCCGCGTGCGGTGTGCAAGGCCCGGATCAGCGGATCCGGCCGATGTGTGGCCTACGGGCTTGCGTTTTTGGGCCTCGCGTCGGCATTTGTCGACCCACCCGTGTAGGCGTTTGAAATAAATTAGCTTAACTTAACGCATTCTTTCTTTCATTCAAATTGTATAGTATTTACCCTTCTCTCCTTAAATTTTTCTCCTTTTTCTGTGTTTTTTCTCTCTCTTTTCCCTTAGGGCGCGGCCTAGCAGGGCTGATTTCCCGCGACGAGTCGCGGTCGAGGACGGCGAGACAGCAGCCAGCGGTGGAGCAGTGACGCAGGCCCTTCGCGGGTAGTTTTCCGGCCCCACCTATTCTATTTTCTTCCTTTGTGTTCGAGCTAGCCGGGACGGGAATCAGGGCGCATCGAAAATACTGGCCCGTTCCCGAGTGCAGATTTTTCTTTAATTTTTAGGTTCTTGGGCGTTGGCCGACGGGACCTCGGGGCTGGCTTTGCGTGGCCTTGTCCCCCAGGTACACCGTTGCATGGCGCTGCCAACGTGTGGGCACGGAGAACCACTGCTGCCGCTGCTACTAGCCGTGTTGCGTGACCTCGAAATTCCAGGCTTTGTTTACTTGGTCCGAGTTAGCTCGTTTGACCGTTTGTTTTGATTATCTGGAATTTCGTGATTGAGAGTTAGCGAGTGTACGTATGTGTGTTTGTGACAGTTACCTGTCCGAAATTTACTTCGCCGAATTTAGAGAATAAATTCAAATTTATTTTATTATTAAACACCGTGCTTGTTAAGCCATGGCCTTGAGGCTTTAGTTTCATTCGGCTGTTTCAGGCAGTTAATATTTAGCCGCCTCAGCTCAGTCATATTACGCCGATCGTTTTGTGAATTGGGGGAATTCGACTGAGTTGAGAGGCTTGTTGGTCGACAAGCACGGGGGTTCCCGATTATGGGCTTAGTTTGAGGGAGCCAGTGGCAATAATTTGAATTTAGTCTCCTGGAGCACCGGTTTAGAGTAAAATTATTATTATTTGTTATCACCAGGAGTTCTGAACATTTTTATTATTGAAATTATTTTGCGTCTATCTAAGAGCCCAATTTGCCCCTATCAGCCCGGCCCAAAGTGCCCTGGAAATTTTCCGTGGTGGAATTTTCCGTTTAGTATTATTATTTTTCTTTCTTCTCTTTTCTGAATTTTTTTAACCAGTTTTGGTTGTTCCTTTTTCTCTTCTTTCTTTCCCTAACCGTCGCGCTAGGAATTTTTGTGTACCGCGATGGCGGACTACAGAGAGGATGGCCTGCCGGCGGAAGAGATTGCCGCGCGGTTGGCGATCCGTGAAGTCTTGAGGCAGTCTAAGGACGCCCGCGACCTTCATTCGGTAATTAACCGTCTAGAGCCCCAACAGCTGATCGAGAGCCTCGACAAGGAGGGACTCAATACCTCGGGGACCCAAGGAATATTACGGGACCGGTTGCTTCGGTACAGCATCATGCAGGCTGAACAGAAGCTTATCGTCCCCTGGGACCCTCAGGTGGACGAGCGGGGGGAACAAGCGCCGGCGACCACGGCTGGCTTGAATCTAGAATCCTCGAGGGAGGAGCACACCGAGCCCTACGTGCCGGAGCCCAAGCGGAGAGGCCGACCGAAGAAGGACAAGTCAGTTTCGAATCCTGACTCGGCGACAGACGCTAGCTCCACACAGCCACGACCAGAGCTCCGGGGAAAAACCCGGAAAGCCCCTCTGGCCGTTACACAGACAAAGAGAGTGACTCGTAGTACGAAGCTGTCGACTAAAGGATTGAATGGCAGGGAAGCCTCAGGGATGAGCCAAGTAAAGTCCTCGGTGTCCCAGAAGAGTTGCCCAGGTCCGCTACCCCCGACTACGGCACCGTCGCTCATAGATGCTGTGTCAGTGGCTCTAACCTTAACGTCGACTACTAGTACCACGACAAGGGGCGTTTCGACGAATCCTTTTTACTCGGGGACGTGTACCACGAGCTGCCATACTCCCGGGATGTCGCCAACGGTTTCGAGCTCCCGCGTGACCCCCTTTGGGCCGGGGGAGAGGCTGGGAAGCATCGAAACCAACTATGTCGCGAATTATCGGCGTAATTTGACCTATCAGATGCCCCGACTTCACTTGGGTAACGTTTTTGAGTTGTTGGGGCATGAAATACTCAGTGCTTGGGGTGGTACACAAATGCCAGGACTCCAAGCCGGCCCACAGCCTACTCCTGACCCTAGGGGCCCGCGGGAGGTTAGGCCGGGTTCCAGCCCGGTACCAAACGTCACCACGCCGCAAAGCAGATCGGGAAGCGAGCCCGGGAACACTACAGATTCAGACTCGTACAGCTCGGAGGAATCCAGCCCGGAAAGGGATCGGTACAGGCCTACACCCGGAGCAGGGGCTGTTTACCGCCACTTGGGGCAGAGTTTCAAACAATGCCCGTCTGCTATTCCCAGGGGAGGCTCTAGAGAGGACGCGACACATAACACCTAGAGGACAAAAGCCGCGGGGCTGAGCCCACGGCTCCGAGGTGGGGGTGTGATCCCGTCCGAGAGTGATAGCCAACCAAGCGAGTCCGAACCCGACAACTGCGAATTTACACCAGATGAGAGGAAAGAACCATTGCATACGTCTACCAGGGAGCCCGAGCAGCACCCACCTGAGCCGGAAGGTGCCTGGGGCAGGCTGAGGAAACCGAGTCGTAAATCCAGGGTGCGTGTTGCTGACGTTCATACACCGCGCCGTAAATCGGACCTGCGAGGGAGTTCCCGACATTCTGGTAGCTCAGAGGAGCGACCTCGGACGTTTCGTCGTAGACGGATTCCGGAATCATCCACCGAATCTGGGTCCGACAGCAGTACTGGGAGTACCAGCAGTAGCGGGATGAAGAGCCCAGGCCCACGAGACCGTCACAACCAGAGCAAGGTTCTGCGGGATCTTAAAGCCTGGGACATGAAATTCAGTGGCGGGGATAAAGATGACCCCGATGAATTTCTGAGGCGTTTGGAAGATTTCCGAGACGCCACTCAGTGGACTGCTCGGGAAATCATGTGTGCCTTGCCGAGCGTCTTAACCCGGTTGGCTGGTTCATGGTACCGACGGCGCGGCCGGAAGATAAAATCGTGGAGGAGATTCCTGTCAGAATTTAGTACTCACTTTGTCGGGGAGATCGAGGACGACGACCTCCTCGATGAGCTCAAGGCCCGGACCCAGGGTAAAGGGGAGAAAATTGAGCCCTTTGTCGATAAATTTAGAATGATTGTCGACAAGTTCCGGGATCCCCCGTCCCGGAAACAACAGCTGAAGGCAGCCTATAAAAACCTGGAAGCCGGTTACAGGCTATACATCGGTTCGAGGCCTTTGAAATCCTACAGCGGACTGATTAAATTAGGCCGCGAGTATGAGAGAATAAAAGACCTGAATAGTCGTTGGGTCCAGCCGCCTTCCAAGGACAAATCCCGGATTCCGATGGCCGCCTGGTCGGGAGCTCCGAAAACCCAGAAAGTTGCATCAGTACAAGAGAGCCTTCCTGAAGGACGAAGTTCTAAGGAAGACACACACCTAGTGGCCCAAGAGACCACCAAAATTGGGAAAAATCAACGGTGGCCCAAAGGATCCTCGATAGACAGTGAACCTGAACGCCCTCGGGCGAATTCAAAAACCCGAAGCAGTCAGGATCTGGATAAAACTCCAGAAGTGGCTGCGGTGAGCCAGGGCCCAGGACGTAAGCCTGGCAGAGGACCCCTATCGAACCCAGCCAAACAAGGCCCGTCTGGTCAACCGATCCGTACACCAGGCTTGGCCGGGGGAGGTGACGTCAGTGAACCGGACGTCTGTTATAATTGCAGGGAGCCGGGTCATAAAATCACGAACTGCCCGACGATAGTCTGCTACGCGTGCCGAAATACGGGTCATTTGGCGCCTCAGTGTCCGGATCGGAAGACTAAGGTGTCCTGCCAAGGATGCAATGCGGTCGGAGTTACGGTCCGGAACTGCCCTAATTGCGCCTGGGTTTGGGGAAACTCGAACGCAGGGGGTTTGAACGGTCCCAACCCCCTGTGCTAGAAGAATTAGAGACCACCCAACTCGAAGCCTCGAGCCCTATACGGCCCCAGGAAAAAGCCAGCAGCAATGAAGGCCTCGCAATTCAAGCGGTGAACGAATGCGAGGAAAAGCAACAACTGAGCGACTCAGATCTATGGGATCCAGAGACAAAGACCTCAGCCCACCCGGAGATCGACGCGGACCGTGGGAAAACTCAGCTGAAGACTGAGGAAGAGTACCATGAGCAAGTCGTCGAAGCAGTGGAACGGCACATGAGAGAGTCCGGATGGTGCATGGAAGAAGCCGACAGTGAAGGCCCTGACAAAACTGCTAGCCCTGAGGCCCTAGGAAATACCTGGAAGAGTTGGGAAGCGGATGATGACCCCAAGGTTGACGGGCACATAGTTATCCAAGACAACATTATCGAGATGGTCGCAGCGGTCAAAGAGGACAATCGCTTCTATATCCCGATAGTTGTCGGTCGTCAGAAGTATGATGCTTTATTCGACCCCGGGGCAATGCTTTCCCTGGTAGGCCCACGGATTGTAGAGAATAATGCGAAGCGTTTAAAGCCCACAGACACGCTGATTCGGTCAGTCACAGGTGAAATCAAAAGCCTGAGGGGCGTGTTGACGGTCCAGTTGGATGTGTGTGGAAACAACAGGCCGTTTCAACTTAAAGCCTACGATGGCCTGGAGCACGACGCTGTCCTGGGCATGGATTTCTGTTAAGAGTTTGGCATAGAAGTACAGTTCGACATTGGCTGGTGGCGTGTCAAGGGAGAGCCTTGGCAAAGTTTTCTGAGCCAGCAGAATAAGTACGAGAACCCGGTAGTGATTGCTGAGTGCGCGGGGATCAGCGAGCTCAGTACCGACGAACGGGCCCAACTCGAGGAGCTGGTGACCCGATTACTACCAGAGTCCACAGATGGGTCGAAAGCAGTGAAACCAAGGGTGAGTCGCAACAGTTTCCCAGTGGCACTTGCAGGCCCCTCGAGCGTTGCCGTCGAACCAGCCCACGCAGCCAATGGATTGGAAGCCCAGGCACGGGGTTTTGGGTTTCCTCTCGCCCCTCCAGTGGCCGGGGTGGTACAGCTGCGAGCGGTTGTTCTGACCTGCCCGAGGACGTGCAGATTAAAATCCTTCGGAGTCTATTCCCTGGCCCCGCTGAAACCAAGAGCCCGGCCTGTCCACTAGGACGAAGATCACCCTAGTTGCTAGGTTGTTGAATTGGTCCCAAGGACTCCTGGTGAAGCCATTAGGGCACACCATTATTTTTGTTTTACTTATATTTTTTTTTTTTTGTTACCTGCGTTTAAGCCCGTGGGGCAATTCTTTGTATTTTTTTTATTGATTATTTATAAGCATTAAGCCCGTTGGGCAATTCTTTTGTACTTATTGTTTATTACTGCGAGCGTTTGGGCCCCGTTGGGCCATCCTTTTGTATTTTTCTTTTATTTTTTTTTATTGTTAATTTTCTTATGAGTTTAGGCCGATGGGCCGTTGTATTTTGCGAGGCCCCGTTGGGCAATCATTTGTATTTACTTATTAATTTGCGTAAGCCCGTTGGGCAGACAAGGGGAGAGCATCGGGAGGTTCCCGTTTCTTTTTTTTACTAATTTATATATTCGGTTCGTATTATATTTTGTTTGTCTCGCGTTCTCTTTCGTGGGCGGTCGTCGTACCGCCTGGTTCGGCGTCACTCCTTGGTGGGGGGTGGTCCATTGTGGTGCAATGTGTGTGCTACGGGGAGATCGGGAGCTTGAGCACAAGCTCCCGGCATTCTCTCTCTCGTCAGCTGGGCTCCGAACGGATCGTGGCGATCGGCCGGAGCTAAACCCGAGCGTGCAGCGAAACGAGGAGAGGGACGGCCGGGAGCCTGATTCCCCTCCCCTCCCCTGCTCAGCTGAGTGGCGCTGGCGGCGACCGCCAGCGACCGAGCCTCGTGAGGCAGTCTTAGTCTACCCGGCTAGAAGGAGTCGCGCATTCTCGCCTCAAAAATACGCGTGAGAGAGTTCTTCCTGTTCGAGATTGTGACGTGGGTGTGAGGATCATCGGGGATCGTCGACCACATCGAGATCGAGGATCGCCGACCACGAGGAGACCGCCTTCCTCCCAGAAAACCACGCCGTGAGCCAGTCGAAAGGACGCCGTGAGCTATCGAGCGAGCATCTGACTACAAGGTACTGTCGAGTTAGGATAGACCCGTTTAATTCCCGGTGCTCCCTCCGCGTGCGGTGTGCAAGGCCCGGATCAGCGGATCCGGCCGGTGTGTGGCCTACGGGCTTGCGTTTTTGGGCCTCGCGTCGGCATTTGTCGACCCGCCCGTGTAGGCGTTTGAAATAAATTAGCTTAACTTAACGCATTCTTTCTTTCATTCAAATTGTATAGTATTTACCCTTCTCTCCTTAAATTTTTCTCCTTTTTCTGTGTTTTTTCTCTCTCTTTTCCCTTAGGGCGCGGCCTAGCAGGGCTGATTTCCCGCGACGAGTCGCGGTCGAGGACGGCGAGACAGCAGCCAGCGGTGGAGCAGTGACGCAGGCCCTTCGCGGGTAGTTTTCCGGCCCCACCTATTCTATTTTCTTCCTTTGTGTTCGAGCTAGCCGGGACGGGAATCAGGGCGCATCGAAAATACTGGCCCGTTCCCGAGTGCAGATTTTTCTTTAATTTTTAGGTTCTTTGGCGTTGGCCGACGGGACCTCGGGGCTGGCTTTGCGTGGCCTTGTCCCCCAGGTACACCGTTGCAACTAGCATTTTTTTAACAATATACACGCTACACTTAACTTTTTCATTCATTATAGATGTTTTGAAATTATTTTTTGACTAAAAACTATTCAAATTCCAGCCAAAATTAGGTCACCTGCTTTGAAAAATATGATACTCAACGAAATATTGATCTCGATATCAATTTTTTTACGCAATTTTTGTATTTTTTTACGCAATTTTCTCAAATCCTTTGAGATTTGATGAACGTCAGAGCTGGTACTTCGTGAGTGAAGCAGCAAGAATGACCGATTTTTGTGTTCATCACTCGGTAAGGGTGCCGATAGGCCCTTGCCAATCCTTTCCGCAGGTTTAACTGCGATTTTTTTCTTTCCTTTAAGATTTTCTTGTAAACTGTATGATTTGGAAAAAATTGGAGCTGATATTCGCGAGTAGCGTAGCTAAAAGAACAGAATTTTGGATTTATCACTTGATAAGGGCTCTTTTAGTCCCTTGCAAGTCCTTTCTGAAGGTTCATCCAGAATTTTTGTATTTTTTTACGCAATTTTCTAAAATCTTTTATGATTTGATAAATGTCGGAGCTGATACTTCGTGAGTAGCGCATTCAAGAATGGCAGATTTTTGTGTTCATCACTCGATACGGGCACCAACAGGCCCTTGACAATCCTTTCCGCAGGTTCAACTGCGATTTTCTTTTCTTTCCTTTGGGATCTTCTTGTAAACTTTATGATTTGAAATAAATTTGACCTGATATTAGCGAGTAGTGCAGCTAAAATGACGAAATTTTGAATTTATCACTTGATAAGGGCACTTTTGGTCCCTTGCAAGTCCTTTCCGAAGGTTCATCAAGGATTTTTGTATTTTTTTACGCAATTTTCTCAAATCTTTTGTGATTCGATGAATGCCAGAGCTGGTACTTCATGAGTGGAGCCGCAAGAATGTCCGATTTTTGTGTTCATCACTCGGTAAGGGGGCCGACAGGCCCTCGCCAATCCTTTCCGCAGGTTCAACTGAGATTTTTTTTCTTTCCTTTAAGATTTTCTTGTAAACTGTATGATTTGGAAAAAATTGGAGCTGATATTCGCGAGTAGCACAGCGAGAAGGACAAAATTTTGTATTTATCACTTGATTAGGGCATAGTTCGCATCATCATAGTTTAAATCGGGTAATCCGCTCTACATTCTTTAAATGAAAACCCAAAGGCTTTTTATATACGACGAAAATTCATAACAAAAGAGTAAATTTGCAATTGAAACAAAAAAAAAGCTTTATTCGTCCCATTTTGACGAATTGGGATCTTCTCTGATTTTTTACTTGAAAAATTAATATTTTTTGCAAAAAATATCAAGTATAAAATTCGATTTAAATTTTACAAAGATTATCACAGTATTTTTTTTAACCTCTAATTTTCAGTTTGCAACAATTTGGTCTTCGGGATTAAGCCTTTTTATTTGAATTTTCATATTCTAACTGTTGTAAGTCAACTTTAATGACATATATTTTCGATTTTTACTATTGAACATAATTATTTTACATTTTTTAAGGAGTAAAATAATTTTTTTGAGGTTAAAACGCGGCGTACTTGGGTCAAAAGTCATCCTAACCTGGTTATCATAGCCTTGCCTTTAATTTTGAATTATTTACTAATTTTCTAGACCCCTAACTTTTTTTTAAGCCTCCAGAAAAGTTCACTCCACCATAATATATACTAGCTCTTCTGAGCGCGCCTCAAGCGCGCATAGGAAAAAACAATAAGAGTAACCTCAAAATGCACTTTTCGAATATTTTAAAAACTTCTTCACCAATCAGCTCACGAATAAAAATCTTACGCAAGATGGTGATAGCTCTCTTTTATAGAGGGATATATATATATTAGGGTGAAGTGAAAATTTTTAGAGGCTAAAAAAAAAAAGTTAGGAGTCTGAAAAATTCTTAAAAAATCTAAAATTTCGAACCGAGCAAAACTTTTGAGGTTAGAACGATTTTTGGTAGACTTACACCGTTCAAAAGTTGAAAATATGGATTTTTTAATAAAATAAAGGCATAAAATTATTATACATCACCTTTTTTTAGTAAAACATACTTGAAAGATTGTGATCCCGCAGTCACATTTTTGAAAATCAATATGGCAGTCAGAATATTGCGACAACATTCATGAAAATGTCAAAATTAAATTTCAAGTCAAAGTATACTTTAAGTTATTTTTATAAAATCGCTGCCTGTGCATATAAAATCGATAATCATAGATTCATTGTCGATAAGCACTTGAAGTTTGGTTAGAGAGGATAAAATTGTGAAAAAAATCTAAAAATAACAAAAGCTGCTCTATATAGTTGTAAAACAGTTGATATTACTTAAAAAACTTAAAAGAAACTTAAGTCATGGCTGAGCTCCTTTGTTTAAGGGTTGAAGTCAATGTACTACAAACTCAATCGTAAAAATGAATTTTTTTTTACGAATATACTATGTAAAATGAAAAATTTTAATTTAAAAAATCAATGATTATTTTTTACGACAATCTTTTTCCATAATTAAGGACACTCAATTCTGTACGAACTCACAACTCAAGAACTACAGAGTGAGACTACCAGCGATTCAATAATTTTACAAATTAAACGTAAAGAACAACTCCAGGACCAAGTCAAGTCCTTATTTAACGAACAAAGCTGAAATCTACTCATTAACGACTTAAGGTAAAGTGCGAGCGGTTTACTTTCTCTCTAGCACTTTACAAGCACAGTTCCATGAGTGATAGCGAGATTAACGAAAAGACCAGGTCTTTGTCGAACAAGGTTAAAGTCTACTCGAAAAGCAGCTGCTTCAAGTTCAAGTGCGGCTTTTTAAGATCTACTTTGGTGGACGAACGATTAGATCCTTGAAACTGATGGAAAGAATGAAAGAAAAGCCAGGTCAAGCCGGACCCTTAGTCTAAGAATAAAACCAAGATCTGTTCTTCGAACGGATTCTGCTAGTGTCCGTCCGTTTCACTATCTTTGTAGAACTTTAGAAGCATAATCCTTTCAATGATAAAAAAGCGTCATAGAACACATGATAAGAGCGATAAAAAGACCAGTCAAGGTCTTTATTTCACAAACTGGGCTGTAATCTACACTTAAAACGGCTGCTGGTCAAGTGCGTCTTTTCCAGCTCTACCTTGCTAGACAAACGAGTGGGTCGAAAGAACTTAAGAAAATCATAAAATAAATAAGCTCTTCAGAATATACGAGAAGATCAATAAAAGGATCAGATCAAGCCCTTATTCCTTGATCAAATCTGTAGTCTACTCTTGAATCGGCTGCTGGAAAAGAGCATAATTCAAAGTTTCACCTTGGTAGATGCACGATTGGGTCGTTAAAACTTATAGCCGGGCCCTTATTCTAAAAAGAAAGCCAGGATCCGTTCTTTGAACCGCTTCAAC
Organism: Encarsia formosa; assembly: GCA_038277355.1. NCBI lineage: Eukaryota > Metazoa > Arthropoda > Insecta > Hymenoptera > Aphelinidae > Encarsia > Encarsia formosa. Next base: position 49,545,926 of record CM076185.1, on the reverse strand, counting down.
GAGTGACCGTCCGTTTCAGTTGATTTTTAAGACTCCGGGAACACAGTTGTACGAGCGCTGAATAACTCACGAATAGAGTGATGAGAAGAACAGGACGAGCCCTTATCCCTTGAACGAAGCTGTAGTCTAATCTTGAAACGGCTACTGGTCAATAAAGTCAGGATCTCTTCTTTAAACGGCATCCCCGAGTCTCCGTCCGCTTCAGTCCCTTTCTCCTTCCCTTCTTTAGTCCATTCAGAAGTAAATTTCCCACAGTCTTTGTGTGTGTGTGTGTGTGTGTGTGTGTGTGTGTGTGTGTGTGTGTGTGTGTGTGTGTGTGTGTGTGTGTGTGTGTGTGTGCGGGTGTGCGTGTGTGTGTGTGTGCGTGTGCGTGTGCGCGCGCGCGCGCGTGTGTGTGTGTGTGTGCGTGCGTGCGTGCATGCGTGTGTGTGGGTGTGTGCGCGTGCGTGTGCGTGTGTGTGTGCGTGTGTGCGTGCGTGCGTGCGTGCGTGCGTGCGCGTGTGTGTGTGTGTGTGTGTGTGCGTGTGTGTGCGCGTGCGCGTGTGTGTGTGCGTGCGTGCATGCGTGCGTGCGTGCGTGCATGCGTGTGTGTGTGTGTGTGCGTGTGCGTGTGTGCGTGCGTGGGTGTGCGCGCGCGCGCGTGTGTGTGTGTGTGTGTGTGTGTGTGACTCATATGAGATTCGTTCTTAATGAAACAAAATTACACCAGAAAAGATGAAAATTTTACCAAAAGAGCGTTTGACTGTGAAAATTAAGGAAAATGTTTGAACTCTACAAAATGATGTAAAAGAATAAAAGTAACTCTTCAAAGTATGAGACGAATATATCAAATCTACAACCTATAGAATGATGAACTCAATGGAGCTGGGGTTATTTCGTAATATTATCATAAGAAACCAACTACTCGTTTCGAAAACAGTAATTAAACCAATTCACACATTCCAAAATGAACAAAGCTCATTTTTAAAATGTAACCATAATATAATTATTCATAAAGCGTTGTATAATTTCACGCAGGTTAAGTTTATACCTTAATTTTCCTCAAAAAACTAGAGTCAAAAATAAGTTTTCTTAAAATAAACACAGTATGAACTGAGATTACCTTCGATCACTGTGTTTTATGAGTCTAGTCCATGTAAAACGAAAAGTCGCTGAAATTCCCGATTCATTTCTTATACTCATTGAAGTTATCTTTGCAACGACAAGTCTTCCTCAAACATTCAACATTTGGTTCCATCATTTCCTTGGGTCCTGACTTCAGAATGATTCATGAATGTAGACACTTTTTTCAGACTCAAAATTTTACATCTAAACATTTATGTAAAACCATCTGTTGGACAGGTATGGAATGAAAACGCCTAAACACGAGCCAAACATCTTATACTGTTGAACTTAGGAGAGTGTTGGACTCAATAAATCTGCAGTTTTCTCGTCAATTTATGAAGATTACTTACCAGACCTTCTGTCTACAATAATTTAACTAATGATTTATTCTGAAGGAAGAAATGTTAGTTTTTAATTGTTACCAGAATAGATCTAATTGAAATTATTGTAATCTTTTTTTAAAAATGAAGTAAAACTTCGAATAAAACTACAAAAGTTTAAGTCAAAGATGAGGATTCTTTGAATAAACAAGGTATCAACTGAGATTATTTTCGATCGCTCTATTGTATGCGTCGTAACGATATAAAAAAAAAGTCGCTGAAATTCCATATTCACTTCTTATAGTCAACGATATTATCATTAAAACGACAAATCTTCCTCAAACTTTCAACTTTTCGTTCAATCATTTCCTTGAGTCCTGACGTCAGAATATATCATTAAAGTATACACTATTTTCAGACTCAGAAGCTTTGCATCTTAACATTTAAATAATTCTCGTCGAATTATAAAGATGACTAACCAGACATTCTCTCTACAATAATTGAAAATATTAATGATTGTGAAATGAAGAAATCTTTTTTTTCAATTGTTACAAAAATCGATTCAGTTATCAATCATTGTAATCTTTTTTGGAAATCAAGCAAAACTCCAACCTTGGCTTTGCAACGACAATTTGTCCTCAATCTTCCAACCTTTATCTCTATCATTAACTTCAGGTTATATCATTAAATTGTACTGTTATCAGATTTAGAGATATTGCATCTAAACAGTTGAACAGATCGATCTGATGTACAGGAATAGAATGAAGTCACCGAAACAACAGACACGTGTTTTATACTGTTGAAATTAACAAAGTGCTGAACTCAATAAAGCTGCATTTTTTTCGTCGAATTATAAAGATGACAAACCAGACTTTCTCTATAACATAATTAAATTTATAAGTAATTCTAAACTGAAGAGATCTAATTCTTTGATTGTTACCAAAATCTAAAGAATTATTAATTATTGTAGTCTTTTTCGAAGATGAAGTACAACTCCAAAAATTTTTAAAAAATTTGAATCAAAGATGAGCTTTCTATGAATACACATGGTATAAACCAAGGTTACTTTCGATCGCTATATTACATGTGTCTAGTCAATGTACTACAAAAAGTCGCTAAAAGTCCAGTTTGACCTCTTATAGTTAACGATATTAACAATAAAACGAAAAGTCTTCCTTAAACATTCAACTTTTCGTTCAATCATTTACTTGAGTCCTGACTTTCGAATAATTCATTAAAGTATACACAGTTTTCAGACTTCAAAATTTAGCATCTAAACATTCAATCAAAACGATCTAATTGACAGGAGTAGAATAAAGTCGCCGAAACAACAGACAAGTGTCTTATACTGTTGAAATTAAGAGAGTGCTCAACTCAATAAAGCTGCGATTTTCTCGTCGAATTATAAAGATGACTTATCAGACATTCTCTCTACAATAATTGAAATCATTAATGATTCTGAAATGATGAAATCTTTTTTATCAATTGTTACAAAAATCGATTCAATTATTAATCATTGTAATTTTTTTTGGAAATCAAGCTAAACTCCAACTAAACCAAAAAAATTTTAAACAAACATGAGTTTTCTTTTAATAAACACAGTATAATCTGGCATTTTTTTCGATTGATGTACTCTATGTAACTTTTTAAAATTTAAAGAAAAATCGACGGTATTACGGATTTGACTCTTATACTCAACAAAATTATCTTTGCAACGACAAGTCATCCTCAATCTTTCAAACTTTATCTCGATCAATAACTTGAGTCCTAACACTAAAGATTTGAATAGAATTTGATATGATACAATTCATAATTTATAATGTTTAACTTACGATCTCTCAAATTTCCAAAAAACCGTACATACCTAGATGTTAACTTTTCTGTACTTTTCTGAACTTAATTAGATTTTTTTGTTTTAAGGATGACCATTAAAGTTCAAATTTTTATACGACAACCTTTCTCTTGGATAAAACTATCGAGTGTATGAGATATTAAAATACCATGACGACGACTTAATGACAAACCTGAATCACGAAATGTCGTTACCAGTTTCTATTTTGTAGAATTGTGATTTTTCCAAATAATTTTTATGAACGACTGTAAAGTAACATATCAAGTGAGAATGAAAAAAAAATCATCATTGCAAGTCTCTTTACGATATAGTTCTGAATAAGATACAAGTTCAACCTTTCGATGACTTTTTAATTTAAATTTAACGAACCTCTTATTGTCAGTGAAACTCTCTTCTGACCACCATGACAAAGGGAATCATTCAAAAGAAATTTTTTGTAAGCACGATTGATTTTTGGATGGATTTCTGTCACATCATTACAGGGCATTTGATATGATACACTTCATCATTTATAATGTTTGACTCTCGATCTTTCTCTGGATAGATTTCTGTCACATCATTACAGGGCATTTGATATGATACACTTCATCATTTATAATGTTTGACTCTCGATCTTTCAGATTATGCGAGAAACTTTTCATACCTAAATGTTAATTATTCTGTACTTTTCTGAACTTAATTAGATTTTTGTTTCATTCAGAATGACTATTGAAGTTAAAATTCTCTTACGACAACCATTCTCTTGGATCAAACTATCGAAGGTATGAGATATCAAAATACCATTACGACGACTTAATGCCAAACTTGACTCACAAAATGTCGTTTCCAGTTTCAGAGTTGTAGAATTGTGATTTTTCAAATTAATTTCTTAGGAATACCGTAAAGCTACATATTAAGCGAGAATGAAAAAAAATCATCGTTGCAAGTGTATTTAAGATTTAATTCTGAATAAGATACAATTTCAACGTTTCGACGACTTTTTAATTTTAGTCAGATGAATCTCTTGTTGTCACTGAAACTTTCTTCTGACCACCATGACAAAGAGAATGCTTCAAAAAAAATTTGCTGTAAACACGATTGATTTTTGGATAGATATCTGTCACATCATTTCAGGGCATTTGATATAATACACTTCATCATTTATAATGTTTGTCTCTCGATCTCTCAGATTCTACAAGAAACTGTAAATAACTTAATGTTCATTATTCTGTACTTTTCTGAACTTAATTAGATTTTTTTTTCATTCAGTAAGACTAGTGAAGTTAAAATTCTTTTACGACAACCATCCTCTTGGATCAAACTATCGAAGGTATGAGATATCAAAATACCATTACGACGACTTAATGCCAAATTTGAATCACGCAATGTCGTTTCGAGTTTCAATTTTGTAGAATTGTGATTTTTCCAAATAATTTCTTAGGAATAACCGTAAATTTACATATTAAGCAAGAATGAAAAAAAAATCATCATTGCAAGTCCCTATAAGATATAGATCTGAATAAAATACAAGTTCAACCTTTTTACGCCTTTTTTATGAAAGATGATTGAACTTCTTTTTGTTACTCAAACCCTGTTCTGACCATCACGTCAAATTTAAAGATTTAATAGGAGTTCGATATAATAATGATTGATTTTTAGATATATTCTAATCATAACATTTCATGGCTTTTGTTTCGATACTCTTCATTTACTCCAATGTTTGATTTACGATTTCTCAGATTTTTCAAGAAATGATACGTTCCTGAATGTTAACTAATCGGTAATTTTCTGAACTGATTTAAATTATCTATTCATTAAAGATGACCATCAAGGTTAAAATTTTGGTACGAAATCAATACTCTTGTTTCAAAACTATCAGAGGTATGAGATATAAAAATACCATTATTACAACTTAATTACAAACTTCAATCACAAAATATTGTTGCCAGTTTCAATTGAGTAGAATTGTGATCTTTCAAAAGATTCTTTCATGAGTGACTGTAAAGTTACATATCAAACGAGAATGAAAAAAAATTATCTTTTCAAGTCCCTTTAAGATATATTTCCGAATAAGATACAAGTTTAATCTTTTGACCACTTTTCAATTCTATTCAGTTGAACCTCTTGTTGTCACTGAAACTTTCTCCGACCACCTTGACAAAACAAAATATTGAAAATTTTTGTTGTGAACATGATTGATTTTTGGAAATATATCAGTCACATCATTTCAGAGCTTTTGATATTATACAATTCATAATCTGGAATGTTTGATTCACGATTTTTTAGATTCTGCAAGAAACTGCATGTATCTAAATGTTAATATTTCTGTATTTTTCTGAACTTTATCATATTTTTTTGTTCATTAAGGAACACCATCGAAGTTAAAATTTTTATACGACAATCATTCTTTTGGATCATACTGTTGAAGGTATAAGAGATCAAAATACCATGATGACGACTAAATGAAAACATAAATCACGAAATGTTGTTCATAGCTTCAATTTTGTGAAATTATTTTTCTGAACTCAATTTAATTTTATCTTTTTTGAAGATTACTATTAAAATTTTGATAAAAAATCGAGCAACTTGGAAAAAAACTATCGAAGACATTCGATATTGAACCACAATTACGACGACTCAAGAGCATGACCGAATCATCTGATGTCGCAGACAGTTTAAAATGTATAGCATTGTGATCTTTCACGCAAATTTTTTATGATACCCTGTTAAGTTACTACTGTCAGTCAAGAATGAAAAAAAAAAAAAAAATTTGCGAGTCCTTTTAAGACATAGTTCTGAATAAGATATAAATTAATCGTTTCAATGATTTTTTAATTTTAGTCAGTCGATTTCGCTTATTACTGAAATTTTTTTCCGACCATTATGACAAAACAAAAGATTTAACAGAAGTTGTTGTGAAAATGATTGACATTTAGACGTATACCAGTCATCACATTTGCAAAAAATATTAAATACCTTAATGTACTTCTTTCCATTTTATCTATAACGTAATTTAATTCGTATGTTTATCCTAGATAACTATCGAGGTGAAAATTTTGAAATAGCAATTTTAATCATTATTTAATATTATTGAAGTTATAAAGATATAAAAATATTATTACAACGACCTTTTTAAAAAAATAAAGTTTCAATGCTCCATTTCTCAAATAATTTATAAGTAATCTTGGATCAACCAAATCGATTAAAAATGTCACTTCAATTTGATTTACTTTCTCAATTTTGGAGCATGAATACATTTCAATGGAATCGATTAGCAAAGTTTTGTGTTGTTTGAATTTTTTTAGTTTTAATACATTTTTTCATCGACAGTTTACACATTGCAGCAATACTATCTTTTTGTCTTCGTTTTATTATTTTAGGTACCTGTACGTTCGAATTTCATCATAACTTTTTTTTTTTTTTGATATTAAAGAAGTATGAGGACCTGTAGAAATGTGCGGCACTGGAGGGCGCCACTGGCAATAGCCTCCTCTCTCTCAGCAGTTTGGCATAAAGCATATATTTCAGTGTGTGTGTGTCGTCACACGCACGTGCACACAAACAAACGTCTGCTGCGTGCTAAACTGCTGGGAGAGGAGGCTATTGCCAGTGGCGCCCCCCAGTGCCGCACATTTCTACAGCTCCTCATAGATCGAAACTGGTCTTTTCAATATTAAAGTCGTCAAAATGATAGATTTATGTATTAAAAGTCGTCATAACTAATTATTTAACTTATGTGTATATTCATACTCAACTTTGTATTGCCCAACGAATTTCAAATTAGTTATGATGACTTTGTATTGATGATTCGGGCATTGGTTTTTAAATAATTAAAAATCTAGTGAATATTAGTTTACCTAGAGTATTCCCTTAATTTTAAAATAAATGAAAAAATTGAGAAGAAAAAAATTGTCCCAGGTGAGATTCGAACACACGACCTCCTGCATTCCGGGCAGTCGCTCTACCACTGAGCTACCGGGCGATTGTGTGTTCATACTCTTCTAGTCAAATTTATTTTCTACTCAATTAAAAACCCGATTCCCCGTACCCACCCATTTTACCCATTGCGACCTACCTCTCAATCAGGGTCGATATTACTTATGTAAGTATATTCATACTCAACTTTGTATTGCCCAACGAATTTCAAATTAGTTATGATGACTTTGTATTGATGATTCGGGCATTGGTTTTTAAATAATTAAAAATCTAGTGAATATTAGTTTACCTAGAGTATTCCCTTAATTTTAAAATAAATGAAAAAATTGAGAAGAAAAAAATTGTCCCAGGTGAGATTCGAACACACGACCTCCTGCATTCCGGGCAGTCGCTCTACCACTGAGCTACCGGGCGATTGTGTGTTCATACTCTTCTAGTCAAATTTATTTTCTACTCAATTAAAAACCCGATTCCCCAAATTCGTTGGGCAATACAAAGTTGAGTATGAATATACTTACATAAGTAATATCGACCCTGATTGAGAGGTAGGTCGCAATGGGTAAAATGGGTGGGTACGGGGAATCGGGTTTTTAATTGAGTAGAAAATAAATTTGACTAGAAGAGTATGAACACACAATCGCCCGGTAGCTCAGTGGTAGAGCGACTGCCCGGAATGCAGGAGGTCGTGTGTTCGAATCTCACCTGGGACAATTTTTTTCTTCTCAATTTTTTCATTTATTTTAAAATTAAGGGAATACTCTAGGTGAACTAATATTCACTAGATTTTTAATTATTTAAAAACCAATGCCCGAATCATCAATACAAAGTCATCATAACTAACTAATTATTTAATATACCTTCTTCAAAAATTGATACTTTGGTTTGATTTTAGTGGATTTCTTAATGTTTAGCTTTTTTTTTGTAGGTATCAACTTTTCAAAAGGAAGTATTGAAGGTATAGAATATTGCCAAAATTGGCTATATATGGGTCAAAATAATACTTTTTTAAAAAACCGTCCGCACGAGGTTCACCGATTTTATTGCAATTTTTTTTGGCAAAAGTACCATTTAATAGAAGACTTTTGCTGCAAACTAGAGGTCTCTATCTTATTTCTGTTTGGTGCTAGATTTTTTCAAAGATTGAAAAATGGCCTATTCTTAAGCTGTTTTTAGCAATTTTAGGGTATTTTTCGAAAAATTCTAACTTTTGATCAAAATGAGATAGAAACCTCTCGTTTGCTACAAAATTTTGTTCAAAATAAGTTCTTTTTTGTAAAAATATTTTGAGAACATAGTTTGGCTATTTTTATAATAATACAGTCCTACACAGATATTGCTATTTTTGCTCATTTGCAGGTATCTTCAAACGACCGTAGCTTTTTCTAGGCTAAATTTTTGTGCATATTAAAAAAATGTTAAATTTTTTTTATGAAAAAAAAAACTAATTTTGCAACCAACCGGAACCCTGTATGATCTTCCGCTTCCAAGATACAGCTGTTTAAAGTTATCAAAAAAAAAAAAACAAAAAACGCGTTTTTTACGATTTTCACACGCATTTTGGAACGGTTTCGACCTCTTTTTTTCTCTCAAAAATATGTGGAATCTTCTCTTCATATGTTTCCAAACGAGTTCCCATAGTAATTGTAGTGCGGATTTGGGGTTTTAGTTGATTCCAAAGCATACACTTTTGACAAATTTTATGTGCTATACTAGTGTTTTTTTAACAATATACACGCTACATTTAACTTTTTCGTTCATTATAGATGTTTTGAAATTATTTTTTGACTAAAAACAATTTAAGTTCCAGCCAAAATTAGGTCGCCTGCTATGAAAAAATTGATACTCAACGAAATATTGATCTCAATATCAAAATGATATACTACTTTCATTCAGTTTTTTAGTTTTTTGATTCGTTAAAAATCTATGTTCAAATATTATAAATAATATACCACTTGTTTATTTATTTTTTTCTATTTTTGAAATTACAAATAATTGATCATGGTTTATCAATTACTCTGATAAAACAATCATGGATTACGATTGCTTACTCTGAAAAAAATGAGTCCAAATTAAAAATGTTATTTTTTGAATGCTATGAAACCAATCTACATTCTACTTATAATTATATCCACTTATGAAAAAGAGAATGAGAGAATCGATTAGAAAGTCGAGTTGGTATATCGAATCGAAACTTAAACTTTGATTCTTGGAGCAAGAGTGCCGCCTTTCAGGCCTCTCAAAAGTGTGAACCAGCTGGACGCGCCAAATTTAAAATCTTCAGGCATGCCTGATTTGAATTTTTTTTTTTTTTTTTTTGTTTTAATTAATAAAGGGGGTAACGAAATTTAAATTTTTAATAGCCAAATAAGTGGACAAGCTTACAACCCCATAACCCTAGGCGTAGTGAATAACAAATAATTAACTTTTGTGATAAACAAATAAGCCGATAAGCTACAACTCCAAAACACTGGGCGTACTTAGTAAAAATAATTAATTTTTTTTAATAAACAAATAAGCCGATGAGCTACAACCCCATAACCTTGGGCATGGCTAGAAAAAATGTTAATATTTTTAATAAACAAATAAGGCGATGAGCTACAACCCCATAACACTGGGCGGAGTGAATGAAAAATAATTAAATTAATTTTTTAATAAGCAAATAATCCGATGAGCTACAACCCCATGACGGTTGGCGTAGCAAATGAAAAATTATTAATTTTTTTAATAAACAAATAAGCTGATAAGCTACAACCCCATAACCTGGGGTATGGCTAAAAAAAGTTTTAATTTTTTTAATAAACAAATAAGCCGATGAGCCACAACCCCATAACATTGGGCGTAGTGAATGAAAAATAATTAATTTTTTCAATAAACAAATGAGCCTATGAGCTACAACCCCATAACATTGGGCGAAGCAAATATAAAATATGTAAATATTTAAATAATCAACCAAACAAACAAGTCTACCGCCCCATAACCTTGGACATGGATAAAAAAAATTTTTGAGCCATGCCCAATGTTATGGGGTTGTAGCTTATCGGCTTATTTGTTTATTAAAAAATTTAATTATGTCTCGTTCACTCAGCCCAGTGTTATGGGGTTGTAGCTCATCGCCTTATTTGTTTATTAAAAATATAAACATTTTTTTTAGCCATGCCCAAGGTTATGAGGTTGTAGCTTATCGCCTTATTTGTTTATTAAAAATATTAACATATTCAGCCATGCCAAAGGTTATGGTGTTATAGCTTATCTGCTTATTTGTTTATTAAAAAAATTAACATTTTCTTTAGCCATGCCCAAGGTTATGGTGTTGTAGCTCATCGGCTTATTTGTTTATAAAAAAAAATTAATTATTTTTACTAAGTACGCCCAGTGTTTTGGAGTTGTAGCTTATCGGCTTATTTGTTTATAACAAAAGTTAATTATAAGAGAAGAAAGTTAGAAATAAGATAGACACCTCTAGTTTGCGGCAAAAGTCTTCTATTATATAGTTCTTTTGCGAAAAAAATTGCAATAAAATCGGTGAACCTCGTGCGGACGGTTTTTAAAAAAAGTATTTTTTTTACCCATATACACACATATATATGGGTCATTCCAACATCTTTCAGCAAAATCGTGGGCACGAGGTCAACCGATTTTTCTAATTTTTTAGTTTGTTAAAGTATAACTATAGTTAGGAGCTTTCCCAAAATTTTAGCTCAAAATATGCCATAGATCCTGAATGGCAGCCATTTGAAATAAAAAAATAAGTCTTTTTTGGACTATTTTTAAGCGTTTTATTATCCAAACTTCAAATATTCGCCAAAAATAGAGTTCATATCTGATTTTTATGCTTGATCACGCAAAATTTTCGTTTTTTAGTCAACTTAATAAAAAAAAAAATTTTTTTTAATTATGATGAACATTTTGATGCAATTGCTGTTACAAACGCTGATACTTATGAATTCGTCGATTTTGACGATTTTGAATGAAATTCAAACGGCTGCCATTTAGTTAATAATAAATTTTTTTTTCTCTGGTTGGTAGCGATCGATTTGTCTATTCAAGACCTTGAATTCCTTTTTTTAACCGATTCATAATCTTCAAAATTTTCATAGTCTCGGCCTCTCAAAAATTTTGAAAATTGCGAAAAACGCTAAAAATGCGTTTTTTGCTTGAATTGAAACTGATGGCATTTTTTTCTAACAATTTTTTTTTTTTCCAAAATTTTAGGAAAAAGTTCTTTATACATACTATAACAAGTCCTGATAATTTTGGTCAACTTTTCCGGCCATTTTTCAATTGTTTCAAGCAGCTAATTTGTACCATTTTTTTCGTTTTCTACAGTTTTGAGTCGAGAGTTCAAGAGGTTAATAAATATCGACTGACACTATTTACGAAACTGCAAACGAACTTTTTATGATTATATTATTAAAATTTTGTTTGATACCCGCTTGTTTATTTATAATTCACCTTAGTAACAGTTGACAACTTTGCATTTAAACTATTTTTTAACTATTTATAAAACAGAAATATTATTTTAAAATGACTCTTTTTAAATAAATACGCGATGCAAAAATATACTTCGTGTTACGTTATATATTTGTAACACAAAAAAAAATTTTTTATATCGTCGAATCGCGATCGTATGTCTGGCCCAGCCAGACTGGCCGCTGGCGATCATGGATTCTATTTTAGCGCCCTCTACAGATTGTCTTTGAGTACTAATGACTACTGCTGATCAATAACTGATTTCAATAACAATAAGGTATAAAATAGTTTTTCTTCTTGTCGTGAGTTATTATATAGTGTACAGATGACTGATAAAATATATTTCCTAACTCGAAGTTCAACCAGCGTATTTTTTAATAAAAGTATGGCAGACGAAGATGAAAGAGCTAATTGTTGTGTTGGTCATTTTTTGAATGATAATAGTTGTGACTAAACTACATTTTCTACAAAAAAAGTGGCTCACAGTATTAGTGAGTTTTCAAAAGAAGATGTCGAAATTCTTCACTTACGATTACCTGGAATTGAAAACATTCAAAATAAATGGATTTGTGATCATCATTATAATTATTTTTTTAATTACTGCTCCACTTTTCAAAAAAAATGTTGTGATCCTTCGCAAATTCATACAAAAAACATAACCAAGAATTTAATTAGTTTAAGCTTGGATTTTTGTCAAGATGCGAAAAATTCATTAAGTATTGACATTATACCCGGTCAAAAAATATGCGCAAACTGCTTTACAAAATTGCGAATTGATATTGAAAGTCACAATAATTTGTATTTTAAATATTGCTGTGACCCATTTGATAGTCATCGATCCAAAATTGAAAATGATTTACTTTCTTTAGACAAAGATTCAATCTTATATTTGAACGAAAAATTAAATTTAAGTATTATTAACGGTCAAAAAGTGTGCATTAACTGTGACCGAAACCTGAAGTCACATACTTTTGATCACAAGAAGTTTCTGAAAAATCAAGAACATCCTTCAGTTTTATCTGGAGAAGCGAGTGAAACAGAAAAAAATACTCCGGAATTTTTAACAGACAGTCAAAAAAAAGAAATCTTGATTCTATTCTGGACACTTTTAGCATACCTTCCTTTAAGAGGCAAAAACTTGATGATCGACGTGTCGTAGAAAAAGGAGTTGAAATTATTCAAAATGTGGTCAATAAAACGTCAGAAACTTTTGAAGATGCTCTTCAAGTCGACCTCCCAAAGTTTGATCTGAAGAAAATAATCAATGAAAAATCTTGGTTTACTAAAATTATATCAAATATCCAAAACAAGTATAATTTACCTATAACAAGCTATGATGAAAAAATAGAATTACTAACTTTTATTCCAGACGATTGGAGCTTAAAAACAGCAAATTTATATTTGAAATGTACTCGTCATCAATTTAATGAAATGAAGAAATTGAAAAAATCCGGTAAGAGTCAATGAATTTTTCGTGCCTGAATATTAACGCTCTAATAAAAATTATTAAATTAAATTTGCTTCATAATAACTTTCTCAATTACTTTCGTAAATAGCTTTTTTATTCAATTTATTTCATTTTGTTTTGTTTCTTAAAAAATTGTTGAAGTTAAAAAAAACTATGTTTCATATAAAAAAATCTAGAAACAGAAAGTTTTTATCTAATCATGATTGCAAATGATTGTTTAAGTTTTTTTTTTTTTTTTTAGCTCATACATTTTTTAATTTTCAATAGAAATTTTCGTAGTATAATCATAAATCAAATTTATGAATTTTCAGTTCTGGATAGTATCCATATTTTTTTCTTAACTAAAAATGAATTTCAAATTCACAACTTCATTTCTTTACAGGTACTTTACAACGCTTCAGGAAAAATTATTATCGGATTTCTTTTGAAATCAGAGAGAGTATTAAAAATTACTATTTAGATGATTTAAATAGCGCTATGTGCAGTGGAGTAAAAGAGAAGAAAAGTGTAAAAGTAGATGGTGAAAGAATTTTGCTACAAAAAAGATATTTACTTTACGACATCAAAAGTTTATACAAAAACTGGATAAAAGATAATAATCTTAAAAAAGCTCCTTGTTTAGCTTTTTTTTTTAACTAAAACCAGAACAGTGCATCTCTGCTGGGAATTCTGGTTCTCATAATGTATGCGTATGCCCCATACATCAAAATGTTAAGTTGAAATTATCAGCACTCAAACCTTACATGAACTACCGAGAACTACTTGGTGTAGCTGTTTGTTCCGTTGATAATAAAGATTGTATGATTCACAATTGTAAAAAGTGTCCAAATAAACAAGCTATTTTTGATTTTTATCCTCCGATCTCGAAAAAAAAGATAAAATTATTAAGTACACAAACTGGGGCATTGAAAAATTCATTAATGAGGATGGTAAAGAAGTCACAAGAACCTCGTTAATACATTTTGAAAAACCTATTCTAGAAATCATAGATGAATTATCAAATGACGTGTGGAATATGACAGAACATCATTTCATTTCCAATAAACAGAAAGAATTTTATGCCGAATCCAAAAAAAAATTAGATGAAAAAACTGCACTGATAACTATGGATTTTGCAGAAAATTACCCATTTATTTGCCAAAATTCAGTTCAAGCTTTTTATTTTAATAATACACATGCGTCTTTATTTACTGTCACCATGCACTACAAAGATCCGAAAGACAAGCTTATCAAAGTTGCTAGTTACTGCATTATTTGTGACGGTAAAGATCATACAGCTGCAGCTGTGCATATATTTTTGAAAGCAGTTCTTGAATCAATTAAACAAGAATTCCCATGTGTAAAAAGTTTAATGTACAACCCCAATGGAGCACCGCAGCAGTTCAAAAATAAGTAAGTTGAGATCATGATAATGTAATTTTTATTATATAATATTCATCAGTATTATTTTTTTTGCCGCTCAAGCAATTAATATTAGGGTAAGGTACCCTAATTCTGCGGGCGCCCCGATTCTGCGATTTTTAAAGTTGATCTTTAAATGATGTTATAAGTGTTTTATTACTATGAATTATTTTTATTTCCTAATTTTTATTTATAAAGAACATTATTTTGAGTGAAAACTGTGAATAATAACAATAATTTTTCGTATAAATATTTATACCCGCAGAATTAAGTACCAGGCAAATCCAATGCGCGTGGCCCTAATTCTGCAGAATCATAACCAAAAAAAACCGTGGCCATGCGTTCGCAGAATTGGGGCCACAGAATTAGGGAACAAAATGCAGAATTAGGGGACACTTTTTTTTACTTTTCAATTAATTATTATTAGTTGACTATAAATGTTTTGAGCTCCTACAAGGGCTCATTTTGTTCGAGGAGAGTTCAACTTTTGTTTAAAAAAAAAAGTGTAAGAAAATATTAAATCTAAAGAATTCTACACGTGTTCAAAGTTCTGCTAACCAAAAAATACGCAGAATTAGGGTACCTTACCCTAGGCGCTGTACAGTTGGTCTTGCTCCGTGTTACAGTTTACGTGGCTAGTATCAATTCCGGTGTTATTCTTCACGTGATTACAAGATAACGTGTTATCCTTTTCTCCGCTCATAAATTACGAATTCGTTATTAATTTATGGATTTTTTTTACGCAGCTAGCGAGTTATCTCATAATATGTGGAATTTGTTGTCTTATTTAGTTGTTACTTTTATCGCGGCAGGTTAATTTCCCCCAAAATTGTTAAAAACAGCCATTTCGGATTTTTTTATTCGCCGCAGGACCTTCTTGTTACTTTTTACTTCGTCAATTTTTCTGAAGTGCCCTTTTTCCTTACAGCCGTCGATATCACATTAATTAGATCCATCTTGAGCATTATTTTACTCACAAACCACATTGTGAATGAGGCTTTACGTTTCGGAGAGACAATTCGCGAGGTTTTACTACAATTATTTTAGTATTTTTTTTATTAAAAACTTAATGCTAAATTTTTATAAATTATAAGTAGTAAGGCAAAGGGGATTCAAGCAGGGGGGGAGATTAAAGGGGGGGAGGGAGAGGGGGGGGCTTGGTCCGCGAGGGGGGAAGGGGGGAGGGCGATCAGAGAGTAAAAGGGGGGACGCGCGCCGCTGCGACGCCGCCGCTGCAGCGTCTTCTCTACCACTGCATCACTGCTCTGCTGCACCGAACCGCTGCACCGCACCCCCCGCTACACCACACCACCACTGCACCGCTGCACCACACCACCGCTGCCGCTGCACCACCGCACCACCGCTGCATCTCTGCTGCTGCGTTTCCCCCCTCTCTCTCTCACACCCCCCGAGGACCCTGCTTATCCGAGAGTAGGGGAACCCAGAGGACGATTATTTTTTTATTTATTATTTTAATAGGAAGCGGGGGGGGGGGGTACTTATTTTTTCAATTTTCAATTTTTACTTTTTTCAATTTTTTTTCATTTTTGCTGCTTATTTTTTGAGGATTATTTCAGCTTGTTATTTTCAATTTTTTCAATTTTAAATTTTGTCTATTTTTAAAATTTTTTCATTTTTCATTTTTTCAATTTTTTTCATTTTTGCTGCTTATTTTTCGAGGATTATTTCAGCATGTTATTTTCGGGTAGGCTTGACTGCGAGAGGATCGCAGCATGCAACTCTCCGCGTGCGCTTCGACGCCTGAGCAGATGTCCCGATGCACTTGACTTTTAAAAGGACCTGCCGTCGCGGTACGAATACTAAGAACGAAACCGCTTGAAATCTTAGCGCTCGTCGAGCCTCTGGAAGCAATAAAGTAATCAACTGATTGCTAACGAACTTTTTAGAATTTTCCGTGTGAAAATTTTCACCCCCACCATGATTTTTTCTCTAAAATTAACGAATTTTCGGGAGGGCTATGGGATTTTAGTTCAGTGCAGGACTCAGTACGTATCCAGCCTTCGAAGCAGAGAACATACTACACCCTCAACCTACAAAAATAATAAAGTAAGTTTTCTAAATAATTTTATCTTAATAAAAATAAATTATATTTTATTTAATGTTTTTTGAATAAAAAAATTTTTTTGTTTACAGATGTCGTCCTTCATAGATGAGATCATCAATAAGATGAAAAAAAATACGACTAACTTATACAGTTTATCTCCTGATGGAGATAAAGTGAAAGAACGCGAAAAAAAAGAAAAAATAATTGCTAAAAATCGATCCTCGATGAAAAAAAATAATATTGAAATAGCTGAACCCGAATTCAGCTATTCAATTTCACTGCCTCTCATTGAAAATGATTTTCATATTGATGAGGGGGTCAGCAGAAAAAATAGCCCGCTTAATCAGGGTGAGTACACCAGGGCTATGAGGATTAGAGAGTTTCATAATGCATGGTGCTACCAGTTTGCTAAATATACTGTACATGATCTCTCATTGGCTAATCATTTGCCGTGTTATTGGGAGGACAGCTGTGAATTTTGTGCTGATCTTAACAACGGCAAAGATCCGTTAAAAATATTAAAAAAACGACAATTCTTACAACTTCAACCCGAATTAACATTACAAGAACTCATACAACAACAGCAACGAGAGCAACAACAAGAAGAAAAACAAAAAGAACCACAAAAACAAAAGCAACAAGAACAACAGGAAGAAGAAAAACAAAAAGAACCACAAGAACCAAAACAACAGCAACAAGAACAACAGGAAGAGTCAAAGCCTAAACAAAAACAACAACAACGCAACAATAAAAGAAGAGCACTCAACGATATTATAAACATAAATAGTGATCAGTTTATTCGAAAGAAAACTTTTAATTATAAACCCCATGGAGCAGCTGCAAAGGAAAATTAATTGAACTTTAATTTTGTGTTTAAATTAAATTCTGTGTTTAAATTTTGTGTTTAAATTAAATTGTGTGTGAAAATTAAATTGTGTATTAAAATTAACTTGTGTGAATTATGTGTTTAAAATAAAAATCAAAAATTTTAAATAAAAGTGTTTTTCGTTTTTTATTACCTTATCTTTAATTTATTGTATTTAATATAAGATTTTCAGCAGCTGACCAGGAGAAGAGAAGTAAGAGGAGTAGAAGAGAGGGACAGAGGGAGAGAGACGTGTAAGTATTCGTGTATGCATGAGATTTTTAGGTACAGGCGTTCGAGAAAAAAGAGAGACGCGCGTGCATGCAGCAGCAGCAAGAAGATCGTGCACACGCACTGCACACACCCACGCAAGCAGTGTAGAAGAGAGAGAGCGAGAGAGAGAGCGAGCGTGAGGGAGAGAGAGCGAGAGAGAGAGAGCGAGAGGGAGACACAGCAGCAGCAGAGAAGAAGACGCGCACGCTGCACCGCACCACTACACCGCACTACTGCACCACTGCGCCGCACCGCTGCCACTGCACCACTGCACCGCACCGCAGTCTAGGAAAGAGAGAGAGAGAGAGAGAGAGAGAGAGAGAGAGAGAGAGAGAGAGAGAGAGAGAGAGAGAGAGAGAGAGAGAGAGAGAGCGCGAGGGTTATCGATATAGATATAGCTGCTAGCGTTATTACCGACAGCTGAACTTTCTCTTCCTGCTACTAGACGTCGCTGCACAGCAACAGCGCCGCCTGCGGATGGTCTTGCAACTAACTCTTGTGATTCCCTCGGCTGGACCAGCGGTGCTAGGGGATTCACACGGCAGGAGTACACTGCGTCTGCGTCAAGCGGCTGCGGCGGTGGCTTGCGTGTAGGAGGTTTATCTATACGCACGGCCTCTGTATCAGATCACTTTTGGTCGAGGAGTCGTACAGTTTACACGGCTCCTCGATCAGCAGGCTGTGAGAGTAAGATATAGCTAAAGGCGCCTAGTTATACGCTTACTCTCACAGCCTGCAGCATCCTATAGCTATATGTATATAGCTATAGGATGAGCATACATAAGATATATATATATATATATATATAGCTTATGCTTGCTCACAGTCATACCTTAGTATATAGAAAGTATTAATGAAACTCTTTTATTTTTTTAATTATTCTTTTTCATGCTGGACGGCTCTAGTGGTGAGGGAGGGGGGTATTCGAAGCACCCTCTAGCGGTGAAAAAATATATTTAGCTTATGTTTGCTCATAGTCATATCTTAGTATACAGAAAGTAAGAATGAAGCCATTTTATTTTTTAATCATTCGTTTTCATGCTAGGCGGCGCTAGTGCTGTGGGAAGGGGGGGGGGTATTTGAAGCACCCTCTAGTGGCAAAAAAGTTCTATATACGAAAAGACAGGTTAGAGTTAGACATCATTCTCTCACTTGACTCTCACTGAAAAGGTCGACGAGGATCCTCTCTCTTTCGGTTGGTAGTAAGTCTAATGTAATTTTTATATTATTTTTCTAAGTTTTTTTCGCTTTTGTAGATATGGTTGGAAAAATCGTGTACCCAGATGTTGGTCTTTTAACGATCAATGATATTGAGCACTCAAAGGAGTACCAGGTGACTGATGTATTCGACTACCTTAAGATTGTAAATGAGGGTTACGGAGACAATGAGTATGAAAAAGTTGGGTTGGTTTTGAATAATGAAATTAAACTAAAAATTCCGCATGGCTTGTTTTGTTTCGTTTTATCAAAAAGACCTTATATAGATGCATTAATTAGTAAAGATTGCTTATCAATTAAAGTACAATTTGTAGATGATTGTGACATGATTACTTTATATTTTGGAAGGTATAAATTGTGTGGTGTACCCTACGCTCATTTTCCTATGTATGATATTTATTCTCATGATTGATTGAAAAAAAAAAAAAAAAAAAAAAAAAGGAGAGAAAGAGTTAACAGGGAGGTAATGATTATTGGTTGTACCTCATGGGAGTCGGGCGTTGGCTTGGAGCCCGACTCTACTCTTTCTCTTTTTTTCAACTAGAGCGTGCTAGTAGCAAGAGACCTCAGGTTTTTTAATACTTACGAAATTAATTAAGCTTTATTGATAATTTTTAACGCAATCATATTATTTTCTATTGTTAAATTTTACTCAAAGAAGCCTTTAGATTTGACCGTTTTTTTAATTGTTCGTGAAAATAAAATTTAATGTTTTTTTTACTCAAAGAAGCCTTTAGATTTGACCGTTTTTTTAAATGTTCGTGAAAATAAAATTTAATGTTTTATAAGAAAGGTTCACAGCTCCAAACCTCGCTGTGAACTGTAAAGCCCAACCAATCAATTGGCTTTCCCATGACTTTCTTATTGTTTTTTTACTAACGATCGACTTCATCTACTCCTACGTGTTTAGGCCATCTATTATTAAGCCAAATTTTTAATTTGTACGCGTTATTGTAGCTACACGCACTAGTACCCCTTTTTCTAAGCCAGTGATGTTCACATTTGAATGAATTCGGACCCATTGTTTTGAGCGAGGGCGCCCTCATGTCTTCCAAATTGTAGATAATCCTAAATTAAACAATAGAGGTTAGAAAAAAGCTATCAAAACTAATTTTTCTATTCTTTTATAAAATACTCACTTTTCTGGCAGGAGCTCTTGCAACCATCTTTTTTTCTCAACCCCTTTTACTACTATTCTCGAAGCAGCAGATAGACTATCTTGAATAATACGCTTTATGTCGGTATATTCAGCCCAACCATAACCCCAACTAATACCATGAA
This sequence comes from Encarsia formosa, assembly GCA_038277355.1. NCBI lineage: Eukaryota > Metazoa > Arthropoda > Insecta > Hymenoptera > Aphelinidae > Encarsia > Encarsia formosa. Next base: position 49,525,694 of record CM076185.1, on the reverse strand, counting down.
CATGGTCGGCAAGGTAGGTGTTTGTTCTCTTCTCTGAAGGTTCGAGAGAGTCCCAGCTTACCGGTGGCTTAAAGATAACCACCGACCCTTGTTAACAAAAGCAAACTCTTTAAGAATAAAAAGGTTTTTAGACATTCTGAAGCCTTGAACATCGACCGCATACGTGTCTTACTCCATCTTCAAGTAAGAATGACGTTTCCAGGGATGATCACTTGAATATATACGAATTTTTTACCGATAGAGGGAGCTTCTGTGCCTCGTCACCGCTACTGCGCATGAGCACTAGATCGTTTAGTAATTTAAATAGGACAGAAAACTTACTTTTTTTAACGTTGGGGGCGCAGTTTATGAAAGCTTGCCGTGAGAGGGCGCGCTTAAGGGTATATAGTGAAGTGATGTACAGTGACTTGATTATTCTCTTGGTTCCTCTCATACGAGAAGGTTGCTCTCCTGGAGAGCTGGAGCTTTTTAGTAAGTATATTCAGATTAGTGTCTAGAGGGCGTTGTTAAACTTTTGCTGTTTCAGTCTCCCCCACCATCATCATCTTGCCGTCTTCACCGCAGCGCATGCGTCTTGTCAAGCTGAGTGGGTATAAAGCAAAGTCACGACCTCTTGTTTCATCATTCGTTCAGATCTTCTCTCGAGAACCAGACTTACTCTAAAGGTGAGAATGTTTATCTAGTAGTCATCTTCTTTTTCTACATCATCTCTTTTTTTTTCAGATGAAATTCTTCGAGCAAAACGTGGCTTTACTCCTGGAGGCTTCAAGGGATCAGGATAGCTCCCAGGAAGACCTGGAGCGCTGGTTCAACCTGGCCACGGAGTTGATGCAGAGTCTAGAGGAACTAGCTAACTCTGATACTCTAAATGTATACGATAAGCGAAAATGCGAAACTTGTCTAACCCATGTAATATTTGCATACTGGGTACTTAACAATAGACTTAAGGTTGGTGGAGCGCTCCATAGAACTACCTATATTCGAATTCGTTGGGATGATGTAGCATCCGCGTTTAAAGTTCGATCAGGTGTTATTACTAACTTAGATCATAAGGATGCTGAATCCTTTCTCGATGATGTTCGCGAGCTCTTCAAGGTAAAAGTTAAAGAAGCTTTGAAAAAAATGAGTATAAAAAAAAAGTATGAGTCTAAAATGAGAAGAGTATAATTGTAAATTCAACTCTTTCCGCTGAATATTTGCTTAAAAAGGTAGATTCGGAAGAAATTGATTGCAAATATTCCAACACTGAAAATAAAATCGTACAACTAACAAGTGATCTCAATGAATTGTTTAACGAAAACATAAAAGATCCATTGTTAGATCAAATTGAGAGCTTTGAAAGTTAAGGAGTGGTTGGACGCTGTTAAAAGTAATGAGTTTAACAATACATATCAATAAGTACCAACCTCTCGTTGGTAGTACATATATCCCTTTACCCAAATTTATAGCTGATAAACATGCATGTATTAACATTCAAAACTTTAACGATGAAATGTGTTTTAAATATGCAGTACTAGCAGGCTTACACCCAGTGGAAAAGAATGCTCATGAGCTTTATAATTATAATAAATATTTAAATGAGCTTGATTTCACTGGAATAAGCTTCCCAGTACCGCTTAAATCTATTCCGCGATTCGAAAAACAGAACAATGTGTCAGTCAATGTTTACATTTTAACAAAACACGGTAAAGAATATAGCATATCTCCTATTATAATTACTAATAAATTTATAGAAGAAAGACACGTAAACCTATTGTTAGTACAAAGTTTTTATCCTGATTCAGACGAAGAAGATGAACAGGAAGATCTAAGCGATGAGCCTCTTATTTTTCATTACGTAACTATTAGAAATTTAAGCCGTCTAGTGCGTTCAGATTGTACAAAACATAGAGCCGCGATAAATATTTGCAATATTTGTTTGCACTTCTTTCAAAGCTCCGCAAAACTCGAGGCTCATCGCTTAGATTGTCAAAAATTAATTAAATGCGCAGTTAAGTTACCTGAATCCCCAAAAAATATTTTAAAATTTACAAATCATAAGAATAAGTTAAAGTGTCCTTTCGTATTGTATGGTGATTTTGAAAGTTTGCTAATACCTGTTGATGAAGGTCGAGCCTTTCAAAGTCATCAAGCTTTTAGCGTGGGTTTTTATATAAAATGAAGTTATAATGATGCTCATTCTAGCTTTCAAAGTTACCGACAGCTAGATGAAAGCATGCAAACTCCCGCGCAATGGTTGGTTGCGAGAATGCGAGACTTTGTAACTTATGTAGAAAAATTGTATGAAAACCCTGCAAAAATGGTTCTTAATTCTTTTGAGCAAAGGTCATTCGAAATGGCAACTTCTTGTCATATATGTCGTAAAGATTACGACGAAAATTCTATTCGCGTTCGCGATCATTGTCATTTAACTGGGAAGTATAGGGGCAGTGCCCATCAAGCTTGCAATGTAAACTTCAAAGACTTTTTATTCGCCCCTTTCATATGGCATAATTTGTCGGGTTACGACTCACACCTAATTATTAATGAACTCGCGACTAGTGAGATATTAAAGGGGCGAATTTCTTTAATAGCCGAAACAAAAGAAAAATATATTAGTTTCAGTAAGTACGTAAAAGATAGTCGAATTAGTTTTCGCTTTATAGATTCATTTAGATTCATGGCTTCCTCATTAGATAAATTAAGCTCTTACCTAAGTCATCATGAAATTACTACAAAAGAGTTTCGAAAAGCGGGGTATAAGGAAGATCAAATAAAATTGGTGAGGTGTAAGGGGACGTTTTGTTACGATTACATTAGTTCTTTCGAAGTTTTAAAGGAAACTACTTTACCATCAAAAGATTCATTCAAAAGTAAACTCACCGGTCTCGATATTACCGACAAAGAGTATGCTCATGCTTGGAACGTGTGGAATACGTTTAAAATTAAAACTTTGGGGGAGTATGCCGACATTTATCTTATGTGCGACGTTTTACTATTAGCTAACGTATTTGAAAACTTTCGCGATTCTTGTTTGAAGTCCAAAATTAATCTTGATCCTGCACAGTACCTGACCGTACCCGGTTTCACCTGGGATGCTGCTTTAAAGTTGACTGGGGTTGAATTAGAGCTTCTTACCGATATAGATATGTTGCTTTTCATTAAAAAGGGTATTCGCGGGGGTATAAGCCAATGTTCGAATCGTTTCGCGAGAGCAAACAATAAATTTATGAAAAATTATGATCCAACAAAAGAGGAAGTACACCTCGCTTACTGGGACAGCAACAATCTCTACGGTCATAGTTTATCGCGCCCTCTGCCGGTAAAAAATTTTTCTTGGCTCGAGAATTTTGAAGAAATAGATTTTTTGAAAGTCCCGGAAGACAGTCCGACCGGTTACATCCTCGAAGTTTGCTTAGAATACCCTGCTCATTTGCATGATAGTCATCAAGACCTTCCTCTTTGTCCTGAGCACTTATGTCCACCAAACTCAAAGAATAAAAAGCTTCTTACAACCCTTTACGATAAAGAAAGGTATGTAATTCATTACCTCATGTTGCAACTCGCGATTAGGCTCGGTCTTAGAATTAAAAAAATTCACAGAGTTTTAAAATTTGATCAAAAACCGTGGCTTGCTCCTTACGTCGCGTACCACACGTTGATGCGAGCCAACGCGAAGAATGAGTTTGAGAAAAATCTGCACAAATTACTCGTGAATGCTGTGTTTGGCAAGACATTACAGGATCCTTTCAACCAAACCCTTGTAAAGCTTTACAATAGGTGGTACGGTCGGTATGGTGCTTGCGCTGCTTTTGCAAACCCTAAATTTCGTAGTCGTGCAATATTTTCTGAAAATTTAATAGCCGTTCAATTCTCTCAGACCGAGGTAATGGCGAATAAACCTATATATGTAGGATTTTCGGTGCTTGAACTGAGCAAGGTTCACATGTATTCTTTTCATTATTTATGCATGGGTAAATGGGTTAAAAACAATTGACTTAAGGTCCTCTATATAGACACGGACAGTTTTATATATGAGATACGCGGTATGAGTATGTATAAAATTATGAAAGATCATCCTGAATGGTTCGATACCTCAGACTACCCCGAAAATAACGTGCACGGTATAAAGCGGCAAAATAAAAAGGTTCTAGGCTTAATGAAAGACGAGAATTTCATGAACGTCATGGTTGATTACATAGGTCTTCGCCCCAAACTCTATTGTACACGTACGCAAGATCAACGCGATGTTCTAAAAGCGTAAGGGGTAAAGAAAACGGTTCTCCAAAATACAATTACGTATGACGATTATTACAATTGTCTTTTCAATAAAGAGGTCGTGAGACGCGAGCAAAATAGTATTCGGTCTGTTTTACATCAATTGCGAACGGAAAAACAAATGAAAATAGCTTTGTCTTCTAACGATGATAAGCGGTGTTTAATCGAGGGTTCCACCAACACTCTACCGTGGGGACACTGGAGGATAACGGACACGGATCTTTTCGATTTGGTTGAGGAGCCGGTCGAGCATACTCCTGCGCAGGCGTCGGACGAGCCAATCGTAGAGCTTGCGGTGTCGGCGGCTCGAGAAAAAGTAGTGGGGGAAGAGTCGACTCAGGCCGTATATAGGGAGGTATCGTCGGAGCAAAATATCATTCAGTCTCCAAGACACGACTCGATAAGTTCTTCTTCTCCGAGTAAAAAACTTAAACTCTCTTAGTAAGTCTAGAAAAAGTAATATTCCTATTTTTCAATATTAATTAAATATTTTTTAATTAAATATTTTATAATTTTAGAAATGGATCTATCACGATTAAACTCTATTAGCAACGTAGCTTTCCTCCCAAACAAACCCCTCGTTGATTTGGAGAAGGATAAATTGTATAGGGTGACCAATCTGAAAAAGGTAGTAACCAGATACGGGGAACGTGTTGTTGCTACTCTTGATTCTGAGTTCCAGGTGTTCCTGACCAATAAAGTATGTGTGGTGATGATTGAGAATCAGAATCTTTTTGATGAAATGCTTATGTATGCTCGTAACAATACCTTGAAATTTGTATACCGGGGAGATAGAAAGTATGAATTTTCCAATGTAACTGATTAAATAAAAAAATAAAAAAAAAAAGGAGAGAAAGAGTTAACAGGGAGGTAATGATTATTGGTTGTACCTCATGGGAGTCGGGCGTTGGCTTGGAGCCCGACTCTACTCTTTCTCTTTTTTTCAACTAGAGCGCGCTAGTATTCCTCCGCAAGAGCGCGCTAGTATATTCGACAGAGCCCTCTCGTGGTTGAAAAATTGATTGTATATATTCTAGCTTACTCTTAGTAAATCTTCACTCTCTTTCTTAGCTATCACGGGGAAGGTCTTTCTTTGCAAGCATGAATCTAACCGATTTTCAATCTCTTCCTTTTAAAAATATCGAGGATTTACAAATTTGGAATTTTTATAAGGTGACTGACCTTCTTAAAGTCGGGTTAATGAGTAGTGGGGAGAGAAGGGTACTGTAAACTTTGGAAAATGAATTTAATATACTCCTTCCGTTGGAAATTTCAAATGACTTTCGTTGTAAATATAATACTTTGTTTGATTTGGCTAAAAAATCTCTTTTATATGTAGAACGGGGTAATTCTCGTCTAACCTTTATTTACGGTTATCATTATGACTATGTTAAGCATCATTTTGAAAATGAAATGTAGAGCGCGCTAGTGTAGAGCCCCCTAGCGGTGAAAAAACTGTATATATGTAATCCCTGCTAGACTATAACGTCACTCTCTTTCTTGGCTCTCTCTGTAAAGGTCTCTCTTTCATGGATTTATCGAGCTTGTTAACTCTTCTTGGTGCTATGGATTTGCCCATTGCACAATTTGATGACTTGGAACCTTGTAAGAGATACAAGGTTACTAATTTGCAACCAGTGATTTTAAAATCGGGAGAAAAAAGAGTTATTTTAATTCTTGATAATAATTTTAGACTACTTCTTCCTACACATGTTTCGAATAGATTGCTGGGTCATTTCGAGTATTTTGAAAGTCTGTCCGAAAACTATCATTTAGAAATCGACTATCACAAATTTGCGGGAATTTCGTTACATTTCTTGTCGCAAAGGGGTGAATTTTACATTGAGACTATGCCGAACGAATGAGCCGCTAGGGGGAGTTAGTTCTTAAGATTTAGTTTTAACTGTAGAGGTCTCTGTGGCGTGTGGAGAATCAAATAAATAGAATCGTCGCACTGAAATACCTTCAGTTGCACAGAAGCTCTTTCGGTGACGAGTAAGTACTAAAAGCTTAGAGAGTTTGTTACTTTGAATTTTAACGATATTTTTTGTTACAGAAAATGGATCTTCCTGTTAAAATATTTCAAGACTTGGTTGTCGGTACAGAGTACCGGGTAACTGGAATGTACAGGGCTCCGGCTAGTTCTTCTTTACCATCAGAACGGGTTATTCTTATTATAGAAAATCAATTTAGGTTAGTTTTGAGATCCCACGCCTCAGAGGTAATGCTTAAGGATAATAGATTATTTTATAAGAACATGAAAAGGTACATTCGCTATGGTCTTTTGAAAATAGTCTACTATGGGTATGACCGATTCGATTTTCGATACGGTTATCTTCAATCCCATGGTGGTGAGTATATAAGTAGAATCATGAGAGTCTACTAGAGGGAGCTGCTGTTGGTCGCTAGAGGGAGCTGTATCAGCTGCTATATTAGAGTTGCTGCAACCCTAGAATCTCATTCCGAATCTTCTCTTGAATCAGAACAGACGTAAGTATCTTGCTCTCCGGTCTTGCCTCTCGCTTGAACTAATTTGAATTTTTTAATTTTAGAAAATGGATTTATCTGAATTAAAATCGTCTCTCGGTAGGCTGCCACTGCCGATGAAAAAAATCCGACATTTGGAAAAAGGTGTGAGGTATGAGGTAACCAAAATCATCGAGGTGAACAAAGGTACGCAGCGCAGCATGGTCATAACAATCGAGAATGAGTATGACATTCTCCTGCCCCCTAAAGCGTCCAAGAAAATGGAAGAAAACTGTGGCGTATTTATAAAATTAATGTTTACGAACGCTTGTTGTACTAGAGTTTATATTAAGTATCTAGGTAGAAATAAGTTTAATTTTGAAGGTATATTTGTATGTAAAAAATTAAAAATTGAATAAGAAAGAGTTAAACAGAGAAGCAATAGTGAGTGGTCGGCTTCATGGAGACAGAGCGGGAGTGGGGGCTCTTTCTCACTCTTTCTTTCTTTTATTAGTTCTAAGTTTTACCGCTAGAGATAAAAGTATACTTAAGAAAAGCAGAGAAGCCTAGAATTTCATTTCACGAGTCGAACTCTAGAAGTAAGTATAAATATCTGATGTATTTTTTCCTTCACAGCATATTGTTAATGAAAATTTTTTTTTTGCAGAAATGCTAAACATTCAAGATTTAGATGAATTTTGGGTGTACAAGGTGCTGCAAATTTATGTCCAGGACAGAGGTCAAAAAGTCTTTGCGGTACTGGACAACGGCATTGAGGTCATTCTGCCTAAAGAAGTATCAGTCACGTTGATTGAAATTGATGCTGTATGTAGTTCGGGAAATAATACTTTACAATTAATGTATATTGGCGATGATGAGCTTGTACTTTTTTATGACCAATAAAGAGAGAAAAAAAGAGTTAAACAGAGAGGTAAAATAATGAGCGGTAGACCTCATGGAGACAGAGCGGGAGTGTGGGGCTCTTTCTCACTCTTTTTAAATGTTTGCCTCGTCGGTCCATGAATTGTACGAAGAGTCAAAGCCAAGCCATTTAACGTAAGCTTTTTTACCACGTTTTTTCAGGACTTTTACCACTAGGTACACGTCTGGATACTTTACTTTCAAGAGTTCCTGCTCGTAGAAGCCCCCTGCCACCAGATTGTCCTCGTGATCTTTCAGAAGGTAAGTAATGGGTTTGGTTTTTACTACTTTGGCAATAGTGTATAATTCAGTTGACCAGTTAGGCGTGTAACCTTTTTCAAAGACTGTTTTTATCTTGCTCACGCGTACCTTGTCGCCAACTTTAAATCGAGGCTTTTCTTTCAGCTTCCTGTTGTCTGCGAATCTTTTCAAGACTTCCTTTTCGTTGGCCAATGTGACATCTTGAGGCTTTAAATTTATAGTCCGGTGTTTTGTATTGTTGTAGGTTTTAATTAAATCATCAAGAATATTGATCCACTTATAACTACCTTGTAGGCTGAACTGTTTCCACATTTTAGTTTTGAGAGTGCGGTTAAAACGTTCGCATATCGATGCTTTTAAATTGCTGAAAGTAAAGTACATATTGATTTTATACTTTTTCATCAACTTTTTGAAAATTTCGTTAAAAAACTCTTTGCCCCTGTCAACGTGTAGATGTTTAGGTACTCTTCCCTGCTGGAGCACCGATTTCATGGCTGCTGTAACATCTTGACCGCTTTTTGTCTTGAGCGGAACTGCCCAAGCAAACTTTGAAAATACGTCGATTATGGTCAGCAAGTACCTGTAGCCTTTGTTCTCTTGAGAGTACGGTTGCATCTTTACAAGATCAGCTTGCCAGGTCTCGTCCAAACCGCGCATGTCAAACTTTCGGCGAGGATACCTTCGTCTGGCTGAAGCGTGGAGCTCCTCGACGACTGCTCGTTTCATCATGGTTGCTAATTGAACAATGATTACCTCTTTGTTCGATTAGGACTTATATAATCTTTTTTTCATCTCCTCCACAGTTTGAGTTAAATCGTTGAGAGCATATCGAAGCTGTTCATTGGCCTCCTTTACCCTTTGTACTTCTAGAGCAAACCCAGCAAAGGTGTCAAAATTGACTGCGTCGTAGGGGTCTTCGGGCGAGGCTACATTACAAAGTCTTTTGTTTTCAATGTCGTAATCACCATCATTCGTGATTTTGAAACCAATACCTGAGGGACCGGGTTTGCCGAGCCCGGTTAGACCCTTCATGGCAAGGTGATGTCCAAACACGTCAACGCTCATGTTGATACTGAAGAATCTTACGCTACGGTGATTTATATATAACCTCCTTCCTGGAGCTCTTCGATGATGGAATGGATTTCATTGTCATGATTCGTGTTACCCGCGTCTCTCTCAGCGATCAAGAGTCTAAGTCTTTCAACCAGCTCGTTGGGATCATCCCAGTACACGAAATCCTTTTTCGAATTCAGATTCGCGATTTTCCACTTGGGTAAACCCGATCCTGACTTCTCAGGAGAATAGCTTAACTTTTTTGCTATCCCCGAGAACATAGGAGCAATGATTTTTTGAAATTTTCTGCTGTTGGACACTCGTATATCTTTATCCGGGTGATGATTTAACCTGTGAGCGTTTGAAATTTTAAGGATGCGTCCGTAATTAGTCATATCTTCGGTGGTCGTTGATTGGGGGGATTTATTGTATAATAATTCTAACAGCCCCGGGGTACTTTTAAAGGTTTGGTCTTTGACTGTAATTGTAGAATCCGTAAAACTGATGGGAGCACTGCCTATAAAAGTACCTCCATTTTTAATTTTCACTCCATATATTTTATCTAAATTATTTTTTCTTTTCAGGACTTTCTTTTTGGGCCGCTCATCACCGTCACCCTCATCAGCTGTGTGAAACGCTCCTCTGTCTGAAGCGTAGTGAAGAACTGTGTTATCAAGCATAGCGTCGGATTCATCGTCAAGAGATGAATTTGACATGAAATTTGGAGAAAACTTTTTAATAGTTGAAAATTTTTTAACAGTGGAAAGTTTTTTCAAAGGCGATGATAACCGCGAAGGTTTATCAGCGTAAATTTTTTCCAGAGGGTCTATTATGGGTTTAAATGTTTCCGATACTGCTTTATTGAAATTATCTTTTTCCAATTTCAGTAAATCATACTTGCGCTTGATGGCCTCCCTAGCCTTGACCAACTCGTTGAGAGTATTCTTCTCTTTTTGGAGACCGTCCATGTTCAAAGCCTAGTAATAAACTAACGATAAATACATCACTGCGCTATATTTATAGCAAAGTTGTCAAAACCTTTTCTGTATCGACCATTATTTATATCTCTGTCCTTATCGATGACTATAAAACAATGATTACCCTCCTTCCAGCATTTTGAACAAAAACTTTTAAACTGTGCAAATGTCATGTCGGTATTTACATGATCGTCGTACACATGCTTCAAATTTAATTCATCTTGCCGGAACAATACCAGTAAATTTACGTTGCCGCGTACCAGTTGTTTTGGGATGCGTGAGTATGACTGACAGAGATAGAAAGAGTCGACAGTTTTATGTCTTCCCATGCAGAAAAACGCCCTCACGTTGTCTTGCTTCTCACAAGCAATATCATCAAAAATGAACAGGGAATTGGGTAGAGCTGCATCCGGGGATATAACGTCTTCGTGTTCGCTGAAGGGGTGATACTGTATTCCTTCAATGGGTTCCAACAGCTCTTTCAAGTACTGATATTTAGGCTGGTTAAGCGATTTTGAATAAACGTAGACGTTTGCAAATCTTAGACCGTTGATGTCGGTTATGAGCGCAAGTAGACTATTAGTTTTACCGCAGTTTGACGGGCCACAAAACACAGCTCTGATGCTATCAGGGAGCAAGTCACCGTGACGGTTTATTTTTTTTTCTTGCTCTACAATATCATCAAAGTTTGCGACGGGAAGCTGCTTAGGCTGCTGAATGAATTCCATCTTTATATCCAGATGTCTAATTCAAAACTGAGCTGCTTCTATAAATAGGGGTGCTTATATAGTCTTCATTCAGTTTTGAATTGACGTCTGTTGAGTGATGATCAATCATAGTCTTAAAAGTGGGCGCGGTTTGGTTAACACTATCATAAATAAGCTTCCTTTCGAATTACATTTGCCTGGGTACCAGTTTTGCGGACCCGGAACTAAACTAGCTAAACGATTGGCTCGCAGTGATAGAGGTGTTAACCCCCTTGATTCAGCTTGTAAACAGCACGATATAGCATATCAAAACCGAGACATGAACTCAAGGCATGCAGCTGATAGAGCTTTGGCCGAGCAAGCTTGGCTAAGAGTTAAATCAAAAGATGCCAATTTCGGGGAAAAGGCAGCAGCCTGGGCGGTCACCAACGCGATGAAACTTAAATCTAAGCTTGGTATGGGGCTTAAGAGAAAGGGTAAGAAAAAGGTGATTAAGAAAAAACGTACGAAAAAACTTAAGAGAAAACGCGTGAAAAAAATTAAGAAAAAAAGCATGAAAAAAATTAAGAAAAAACGCGTGAAAAAAATTAAGAAAAAACGTTCTAAAAAAAGTAAGAAAAAAGAAACTTTAGGGACTATTGTTAAAGCAGCGTCAAAGTCTGTAGAACCGAGCGGCTCTGTAAAAGATATTATTAGCTCAGCTCTGAAAGGGGCCAAGGGTGCTGTCAAAAAAGCGGGTGGTAAACAATCTGTTAAAATGCCTCGAGTTCTTCCCGTTTCTTCGAAGATTGGGGGCTTTTTACCCTACCTAGTACCTCTCTTTGCTGGTCTTAGTGCCACAGGTGCTCTCGCTGGTGGAGCTGCTGGAGTAGCCAAAGCAATTAATGACGCTAAGGCTGCTCGCAGACAGCTTGATGAGAGTCAAAGACATAATAAAGCTATGGAATCCATTGCTATGGGAAAAGGAATGTATTTAAGGCCATACAGGAACGGTTATGGATTATATCTAAGTCCCTGGTCGGGAAAGGGGTTAAAAAAAAAAAGATCGCCTTACCAAAAAGAGCTCTGACGAATCTCGATTTACTCAAATATGCTAAAAGTAAGAAAATCCCCAATTTTCGGGGGGTGTTTATGAGAAACGATGTACCCTCGGATGGTCCTCGCAATCAAGAGTCGGCTATTGTCAATCTCGATGATAGGGACGGTCCCGGGACACACTGGGTTGCCTACCGGAAGCAAGGTAATGATGTCACTTACTATGATAGTTTCGGTGACCTTCAACCTCCCGTAGAATTAATGTTATACTGGGGAGTAGACAAAGTAAAGTATAATCCTTCGAGGTATCAAGATTTTGGTACTTACAATTGCGGTCACTTGTGCTTGCAGTTTCTCGAAGAGTCTATATAAGAGAGTGTGTACACTGCAATAATTCATTCTTCTTTGAACTGTCATGGACTCTATTACTCTTACTTTCACGGGTAATTCATCGGTTCTTGAATCTCAATTTTTTCCTGCAATCGAGTTATCTCCTCATAAAAATTACGTCCTAGGTCTGATTGAATTTTTATCCTTCAACTCGATTCCGAATATAGATGGTCATAAATTACACATCACAAATCATACTTATACTTTACCAACGGGTAGTTACGAATTAGAAGATATTAATAAATATCTTGAGGAAAGCCTCAAGAAAGATAATATTGAATTTAAAATTACCCCCAACAATAACACTCTTCACTGTTCGATCACGTGTAGCGAGGAAATAGATTTCCAACCTGCAGACTCTATCGGACGTATATTAGGGTTTAAAAAAAGAGTCCTAAAACCTGGTATCACACATACCTCTGATAACCCCGTTAGCATCCTTAAAATCAATAGCTTGAGAATTGAGTGCAGCATCACCTCAGGATCCTATGTAAACGGGAAAAAATCCCACTCTATTCACGAATTTTTCCCAAGTGTCCCTCCCGGGTATAAAATTATAGAAGTCCCCTCTCAAGTTATTTACTTACCAGTTAACGTAAAGTCAATCGATTACTTGCAGTTGCGTATAGTCGATCAAGACGGAAATATTGTTAACTTTCAAAGAGAAACTGTAACGATTAGACTCCATATTAAAGAAGCCTCGTAATGGGAATAATCTACAATAGCTATATAAGGGAGCCAGTATGGAGCACAACCATCAGTCGCCATCACGCTCCCAGAGTGATAACACGGCGAAAATTTCTAACGAAACAGAGCGTAAACTTTCTGAAAAGTCTCGGGTTCAAAGTCGTTCCTGGTGGAAAATAAATTGTGTATTTCTTTGTTGTTGGGGAAAAAATGGACGATATTCTAAACGTTCAGTCTCCCGTGACATTCGATGAGAGTATCTCTCACTATGAGATACACGCTCATCATCCCTACACCGGTTTCAATTACAATCAGGGGGATGAGATTCGTATAGCCATCCAGCACCAAGATCTAGCTGTTTTACCATCACGTAGCTACTTGCATATAGTCGGCCAAATGCGAAGGCAAGATCAATCTCGAGCTCTCAAGTCGCCAATGGTAAATAACGCCATTTGTCACTTAATAGACGATATGAGGTATGAAATAAATGCTATAGAAATAGATCGTAGTAAAAATGTAGGTATATCATCCCTAATGAAAGGATTAGTATCCTTAAGACGTAACCCTTCTCTTATTAATGCGGGTTGGTTAGACACTACTCATTCTAAAGACGAAATAACCGACGATAACGGCTACTTTGATGTTTGCATACCGCTTAGTTTGATCTTTGGCTTTGCGGAAGATTATCATAAAATTGTAGTTAATGTGAAGCATGAATTAATTCTCCGACGAGGTATTAACGATATCAACGCTGTTAAGCAGTCTCAAATAACATCTGTACAAGGAGATTACTTTGAAACTATCGATATTAAAATAACTAAAATTGAGTGGATGATGCCTTACGTGACCCTTTCAAACGAGCATAAAATTCATCGTTTAAATTTCCTGCAAAAGGAAAAGCCTATAGCAATGAGTTTTCGTTCGTGGGATCTCTATGAGTATCCTACTCTTCCACATACCCAGAAGCATGTCTGGACTGTAAAAACAGCTCATCAGCTTGAAAAACCGCGGTACATGATTATAGCTTTTCAAACCAATAAGAAAAATAAAGCTGATAAAAACTATAGTCATTTCGATCACTGTTCTATTACTAATTTAAGGTTATATCTCAACTCACAATACTACCCTTATAACAATCTCAATTTGAACTTTCCTCAAAATCAGTACGCTATTCTCTATGACTACTACACTAATTTTTATAATTCTTATTACGGTGTGAGCAATGAAAACGTAGAGCCTATGCTTACTAGAAATGAATTTGGCAAAGATGCGCCTTTGTTTGTAATAGATTGCTCAAAACAAAATGAGTCGCTAAAAAATGCTCCGGTTGATGTAAGACTGGAATTTGAAAGCAATCAAAATATTCCCGAAAATACTACAGTTTACTGTTTAATAATTCACGATCGTATAGTTGAATATAATCCCATGACAGGGGATGTGAGAAAAGTTGTGTAAGAGTGGGGGGTGATAAAAAAGCTCCCTCTACTGGTGAAATATTCTTTAAATACGAGTGCTCTCTGCTCTAAACCTCAGTCATGGAGTACTCTGTAGACATCCAAGGCTTCAAACAGCCTCTCTCTAGCTCCGATATTGATCAAGACGATTACGTGGCAAAAGAGTTGGCTATAATTCCTCTAGCTGGCGATCGCGAACCCGTGGTTATTCTATTCAAACCTCCATACCCGTGCAAGAGGTTCCACGACAAGTACCGGGATAAAAACACTTGGCTTGAACGATATTATCATGGCTTATCCTGGAAATCGGGTACGATGGAGTACATGTATATTGGGTCGGTTCTTCGCGAACACCTGAGTGACTCATCCACGGTATTTGTAAGGGGCGCGATACAAAAACAATGGCTGCAGAGATTTAAATTTAACGTTGTTGATATAGTTGATAAGGGTCTTCCCCTCAACAAAAAAGTGAGAAAATTAGTAACTTTGCCCTCATCATAACGGCTCCTTCAAAACCACCTGTGCTCTGCATAATGCTAAACTTATCAAGCTTTATGTTAAAGAGTATTCCGAACTCCTTGATATGATCGATGGGTTGACTAGAAATACAGGGTCTATTAACAAAATATAATCATTATTCTTCCGTCATGAGTTCGAAGAAGACCTCCGTTTCTTACCAGCCTCTCAAAGAGGAGGGTGAAAAAAAAAAGGAATCTTTCTGGAAGAAAATTAGCGACAGCTTTTCTTCCAATTCAAAGCCAAAATCAAATGGTTATGAAAAACTAAAGTAGCAGGCAAATAAATCACGGAAGTGTAAATAACTATGGATGTACACCACAGGTAGAGAGCGTTGTGTGGGGCTCTCTCCTTATTTTCCTACTACGGGGCCATCCCTCATTTCTATTTCCTTCGGAAATAGAAATAAAGGATGCCCCCTGAGCTACGGTCAAGCCTACCCCAAAATATCATGCTGAAATAATCCTCGAATATAAGCAAAATAAATAAATCGTCCTCGGGGTCAGCGGTACAGTGGTGCAGTGGTAGAGAAGACCCCCCCCCCCCCCAAATAAATAAATAAATAAATCGTCCTCGGGTTCCCGGGTGCAGTGGTACAGTGGTGCGGTGCAGCGGCGGCGTCGCAGCGGCGCGCGTCCCCCCTTTTACTCTCTGATCGCCCTCCCCCCTTCCCCCCTCGCGGATCAAGCCCCCCCTCTCCCTCCCCCCTTTAATCTCCCCCCCTGCTTGAATCCCCTTTGCCTTACTACTATTATACACGTTTTATTTTTAATCGAGCACTCTTAAGCTTATCAAAATACATATTTATTTTCAGTCGTAATACCCCGAGTGCTCCAAAATTTTCTAAAATTTTAAAGCACGAGGGGTATTCAGCTGGATTATTTTTCCCAGCTGAGTTTGGACCCATAAAAACGCAGTATTTTACATTTTTGCGGAACAGATTGGTGTGCTCATTTGACACTTTATTTCTTAATATCTCCTCTGTATACATCCTGAATTGTAACCTTCGACCAATCAGTGGTCATAGATTATCGAAATTGGAAATAACCGAAAAATTATCGAAATAATTTTACCCTATGCCTCCTTAAAATGTCTAATACGGCGTTTCTATTGGTTGCTCGGGAAAATAGTAAAAACTATTCTTATGAGTCTATGAAAAAAAAAATTTTCAATAAATAATAAAACTGTTTCAAAATTCAGCTTACAAAAACTAGAAAAATTACCAATAAATTTAAAATGGCTGATTAAAAAAAAATTTTTTTTAGTTTTGCATTAAAAAACTTGATCAATAATAATAATAATAATAATAATAATAATAATAACTCTCATTAAAATTTAAAATAATTTGTTACAGAAATCATTTTATAAACCTTTTTTATCACAAAAAAGATTTTGGATTGGAACTCAAATCATACAATTTTTTCGGTACTTCGCACGGCAAAAGTTCGTGCGATGGAATAGGAGCTGTCGCTAAGCGTTCGGCAAGAAGAGCTTCAATCCAACTAGAGGAAATCCTGAATGCTGAACAAATGTGTGATTACCTTAAAAGAAATGTTGAAGGAATCAGGTATGCTTCAATTTAGATATTGTAATAAGCTGTTTTTAATTTTAAACGAACTGATTTACTTATTACATTATTACATTTTTAGGTTCATTTATGTTCCAAACAGTGAGGTTGCACGAAATAAAAAAAAATTGGAAAAGCGATTTAAAATTGCAAAAACAGTGTCTGGTACTCTGAAGCATCATTGTATCGAACCTTTTGATTACTTAAAAATGCGTTTCAAACTGTTCTCAGAAGACGATGAATTTAAAACTGTTACTATGGTATAAAAATGAATTAAAAAAGTTCTTAAAAGTGTGACTAGCAAATTTCTATTTTTTCTAGCACTCATGTTTTGAATTTTTGTCACAATACGAATTAAAACAATTTTACTTGTAAGAATATTAATAATACTATTATTTTTTTAAAGAACTATTCCTAATACATAACTTTTTGCTTGATTTATATGAGAATTCATCAAATAGTATCTTTTTTTTTGTTCTTATTTATAGCAACATATTCTGTAAATTTTCGCTGTTTATACTATTATCAATTGGTAGACTTTTGTAAATATTGCGCGCGCTATTTTGATACTGAATTTCAAAGTAAAAATTGTGCATACTTGCTTACTCAAAATTTAATTTATCATATCAAAATAATTTAACTAATAAAAAAAAATTGTTAGTTTTAAAACGTTCTCTGTTTTTTAATTAATATGAAAGTAAAAAATTGTTTGACCGATGAAATGCAAAGTTGTCAACTGTTACTAAGGTGAATTATAAATAAATAAGCGGGTATCAAACAAAATTTTAATAATATAATCATAAAAAGTTCGTTCGCAGTTTCGTAAATAGTGTCAGTCGATATTTATTAACCTCTTGAACTCTCGACTCAAAACTGTAGAAAACGAAAAAAATGGTACAAATTAGCTGCTTGAAACAATTGAAAAATGGCCGAAAAAGTTGACCAAAATTATCAGGACTTGTTATAGTATGTATGAAGAACTTTTTCCTAAAATTTTGGAAAAAAAAAAATTGTTAGAAAAAAATGCCATCAGTTTCAATTCAAGCAAAAAACGCATTTTTAGCGTTTTTCGCAATTTTCTAAATTTTTGAGAGGCCGAGACTATGAAAATTTTGAAGATTATGAATCGGTTAAAAAAAAGAATTCAAGGTCTTGAATAGACAAATCGATCGCTACCAACCAGAGAAAAAAAAATTTATTATTAACTAAATGGCAGCCGTTTGAATATCACTCAAAATCGTCTAAATCGACGAATTCATAAGTATCAGCGTTTGTAACAGCAATTGCATCAAAATGTTCATCATAATTAAAAAAAAATTTTTTTTTATTAAGTTGACTAAAAAACAAAAATTTTGCGTGGTCAAGCATAAAAATAAGATATGAACTCTATTTTTTGCGAATATTTGAAGTTTGGATAATAAAACGCTTAAAAATAGTCCAAAAAAGACTTATTTTTTTATTTTAAATGGCTGCCATTCAGGATCTATGGCATATTTTGAGCTAAAATTTTGGGAAAGCTCCTAACTATAGTTATACTTTAACAAACTAAAAAATTAGAAAAATCGGTTGACCTCGTGCCCACGATTTTGCTGAAAGATGTTGGAATGACCCATATATATCTTACTATATTATATAGTCACTTTTTTCATTTTTTCCCCATTAACTCCCCATTCTTCCCCACTACCTCCCCATTTCTCCCTACCCTTAATTCTTTACTTTTTAACCGTAAAACATATCAATTTTTTAATATTTTTTTTATTCAATACCTCCCCATGCTTCCCCACCCCTCCCCTTTTTTGGCTGATCCATTTTCGGCCTCACCCGCCTCACCCTCCCCACTCCACGGTGAAGAGTTTTAGTCGCTTGTAAAAAAATAATAGAAAAATACAATATGGTTAGAAAATAACAAATACAAAAAATTAAAAATTTCATTAAATGAAATAAATCTAAAAAATTTTTTTATATTCCATGTTCTGCTAGGAGATTCTCAAATATTTTTAAATTTTTACCTTTTTTATTCTTATTCTTATTCTTTTATTTTGAAAATTATTTAACATTTGTTGTTAAGGAAAACAAAAAAAAAAGATTAAAGATAAACAAAACCATTGAATTTAATATTAAACCCCTAGTATATCTCCCTATATTGTAATCTGGTTTTTTTTTATGATCCTCAAAGTTGAGTCCTCAAATGGAATCCTCAAAATTAAAAATCAATAAAAACATGGTCAAAAGACACGTAAAAAAGATACTTATGAGTCCTCAAAGTTGAGTCTACGACGGAAAAGTTGAGTCCTCAAAGTTGAGTCCTCCTTTTCTCAAAACGGTGTTTTTTAGATTCTCATATAATATTTTCTATAGAAGCAGCATAGTGTATAGAAAGATTTGAATTGTGTAAGTGTAGTTATTCAGTACAACGTTGAGCAATTCATACAGAAAACTAACAAAACATAATATATAAAGAAAATGAAGAAGAAAAAAGTTAAAAAATTGGAAAACAACTTTAGCAGCTTGGTTTGAATTAAATAAAATTGATCTGTTAGAAATATTAAATACGCCAATATACCAAATTACTAAAGATTTCTAGATAATAAAACTTTTGTTAGATAGAAAAATAAAAAAAAATTTCAAACTATAGGTAGAATAAACGTTGTTTCTTCTAAAGATTCAGAGAGTTTTCACTTAAAACTAATATTAGATTAACCCATTACCACCCATGGAAAAATCAAAAGTGATATAAAAAAACTAACTGTTGGAAAACCTGTCTCATGAAAAAATAGTAGATACGTGTTTTTTCTTTTTTCAATTTTCATTGTTTAAACATTATTTATGTAAACAAATTCGTAAAAAAAATTAAATTTTTATAAACTAATAGAGGCATTCGATTCTTTGACCAAAAATAAGGCGAAAGTCATCCAAGTAATGTTTGATCAGACGCTTAGATCTTTTGCTACGAGCGCTCAAACATGTAAAAATATGGTTTTATAGTGGTGAGCTCCGAGGCGCCGCACCGAAGATACACTTTTACGAGTCAGATAGCCCACCCCTTCCGGAGCAACCTCCACCTCGCGAGCCTCCTCCAGCTGATATTCCACCTCCAGCCTCGCCGATGTTTCCTTCGGGACCTACCCCGTTTCCGCCTGGTAGCCCCGCTCCGTCTGTTAGTCGCGCTCCGGTTTGCGATCAAGGTACACGCGCGTCTCGCGGCAATTCCGTTCGTTCGGCTTTATTGCCTCCAACTACGCGCACCACCGAGTATCGTAGCCCATATGTCATTCCGATAGGTCGATCTCCGGTGCCCTCGTAAGCAAGTGCATTTCAAGCACCCCTATGCGAAGCCTCTCGATTCGATCTCGCGAGATCTTGGAGAAAAGCTCGCACTTTTACTTCATTCGGGGGAGAGTACTGTGGGCTCCGCGCTGCGAGAGCTCGGTAGTGCGAGTGAGAGAGAGAACGAGAGAGTGAGAGTGAACGAGTATGGCCGCCTGCAGCTCGCTGCGTCGAGCTTAGCCTGCCGGCCCACCAGTGCGTGCCTAGCTACCGAACGGCACAGACCTAAGCTGCTCGTGCCTCGTGTGACAGCTTGTACTTAGAGTATACTAAATAAACGTAATTAATCCTACACCTGGTGTCAGTAATTTATACCTCAGTGAGACCTGCACCAGGAGAATAGGGCCTCCTGCCAAATAGTATCACCCAGATACCTTCAAACCCTACAACCGTCAACTCTCACACTCTCTCTCTCACTGTGCAGTGTCCAGAACTTTAATAGAAGTAAGATTATTTTTAAGGAAGTAGCTCGTGTAACGTTTTGTAATGGTTTGGTTTTTATAATAAATAGATTTTCATAGTAGTCTTTCGGGTTCTGTAGTTTCATTAATTAGCCTCCTCTCAGTTATTCGAATCACCTACCCGGTCACACCAAAGGGTGAAGTAGAGCCAAATTAATTAAATAGATCCGTCCCAATTTCGGGATATGACATTTTGGAGAAAAATAAATAATTTTAGGTGGCGATTTTAGACAAATCCTTCCTGTAGTCAAAAGAGGCAATGAAAAAATTATTGTAGAAGATACGATTAAATATGGTAAATTGTGGAAAAATTTCAAAATTCTTAAACTCTCTTAAAATATGAGCTGTAAAGATAAAAATTTTTTTAATTTATTACTAAAAATAGGAGAAGGTGAAATTGAAAATTTTAAAATACCTATGAAATGGAAAAGTAAAGATGTTTGCAATTCAATTTTCGGAGATATAAATAAAAATAATAATTTAAACAAAGTTATTTTAGCTCCAAAAAATGAAAATGTTGCAATGTTGAACAGAAAAGTATTAAACATATTAAATGGACCAAGTAAAACATATTACAGTAAAGACATATTATATTTACGGAGTAGATCAAACTGTTTCAAATATATGTTTAGATTATCCAATTGAATACTTAAATTCAGTAAATGACGGGCTTTCTACCCATGAACTAAAATTTAAAAAAAATGCAGTGGTAATTTTAATTAGAAATCTAAGTAAAAAAGATGGTCTACGCAATGGAACAAGATTGAAAATAACAAATTTATATGAACATAATATTGAAGCTACAGGTGAAAAAATAGGAAAAGTAGTATTTATTCCAAAAATAAGTTTAAGTACCAATGAAAATTCAAATTATCCATTTATAATTCACAGAAAACAGTTTCCAATTATTTTAATTTTTGCAATGACAGTTAATAAATCTCAAGGACTAAGTTTTAATGAAGTAGGATTGTATTTAAAAACAGAATTTTTTTCTCATGGACAATCATACGTTTCATTATCAACATCTAAAAATTCTGATCTCTCTATATTATATTTCCGTTTTTTATTCTGATCCCATAAATTGGATTCTCTAAATTGGATATTCTAAAATCTGAAATTCTTAAAAACACGGTCAAAACAAAGTTAAATATCGCACTTTTTTGATCCTCCAAATTGGATCTTCGTCAAAAATATTGGATCCCCTTTTTTTCAAAATTTTTTACTGAAATATCTTGAAATAGTATCTTTTATTATCAAAAAAATAAATAATTAATTTTAGTAATTTATAAATAATAATGAATTTCATTTGAAAATTTTTTATTCCAATTTGAAAAAAACTTTTTAAATCCAAACCTAACCTTTATACCAATGTTTACTTTTTGATATAAAACATTTACTTAGAAATTAAAATTTGTGCTGTACGAGAAATTTTTCCAGGTAATCAAGAGACACTTAAGTGGGCAGATTTGCGCAATCTCAAGCGAGCTGGTTAGATAAGCGAAATACGTTAGTTTAGTGAGAGCTAATCATTTAAGTCGGTTCAGGTTGGTAAGGTAGATGAGGTTGGTTAGGCAGAGATTATGGGGGAGGAGCGTGGAAGGGGAGATGAGGTGGGTTTGTTATTGCACTTAAAAATATTAATAGAGCTTTCTCAATATTTAAAGTTAGTGACTGAGTTGATGAATAAGGTGAGTAAGATTTGTTCGTAGATTGGGTGAGATAAGTTTGGGGATAAAATACGGTATTTGAAGTTAATCAAATTAGTTAGGTCAGTAGAAGATTGAATTAGGTCAGGTAGTTGAAGATAAAAAAGAAAGTATAGTTAGTAGGGTTCTTAATATGGGTGAGAATAGTAAATCGTGTTAGATAAGGCGAGTGTGTGCCGAGGTTAGAGTGTAGGTAAGGTGGTTGTGGGCTGGTAGATCAGATATTAAAATTACAACTTTGGCTCTAATTTGAATTTTCTTATAAAATCATATATCATCAAAAGGTCTTGGGTTCAGCTTTCTAATTATGTCATTTTGTGTCATTGAAATTTTTATTAAATACTTTTTATTGTCATGAGAGGGTGCTGAACAAAGCCGTTTATCATTTTAAATCCAACTCTACCCCTACTTAATCATAAATCGGCTTAAACGCAATTTCGCAAGCTGTTACTTTGCAGGAAGTTAATTCATCTCATGAAGAATCTGTAAAAAAATTTTGTAGATTATTTTCCTGAGCTGAATTCCAACCAATAGGAACGCTGCATTTGACATTTGGCGGAAGGGTGTGGCTAAAATTGTTTCGATAATTTGTCGGTTATTTCCAATTCGAACGTTTTGAGTCGTATAGCAACTTGAATTGTTAGACTGACTTGAATCAGCTTTTGGGTTGGACCCGAGTCACTGCGGTATATACCTATATATGAGTATTCATTGGTATATTCATAGTAAACAAAGAGTAATAGAACTGTTACCGCAAAAATGTAAAATACAGCATTTCTATGAGTTGAAATTCAGCTGGGGAAAATAATCCAGCCGAATACTCCTCGTGCGTCAAAATTTTAGATAATTTTCCTCCAGTTTTTTTGCACAGCAACTTGCGGGGCAAGTTTGACAAAAAATCGCAAGTGTAACAAAACACAGTCGGAAAATTATCGACAATTTTGAAGCACTAGGGGTATTACGACTGAAAATCCAGGCTTGCTTATACGAGATTGCGAAATTTGAAAATAATCGTGATTTTTTTTACTATTTCGCTAATCACTAGAGTAGTTTTCTGGGTGGGCAGTTTAAGCGAGAGATCCAAGATGAGGAAGGTCCAGAATGAATAAGGTGAGTAGGGTTTGTTGGGAGAGTGAATAAGAGATGAGTTGGGGATTAAGTGCGGTATTTGAAGTAAGTGAAATTAGTAAGGTCTGTAATGTGGCTAAGATTAAAATATGTTAGATTACTAAAGATGAAAAATTAAGTAGGGTTGGTAGGGTTATGAATCAAATTATGATGAGTAAGTAAAGAAACTGAACTCTCGTGTCTAATTTTTATTGATTTTGAGCGCTTAAGTCTTTTTATTATTTTACCAAACATAGAGCTTACGTTTTGTTTTGATTAATTTTTATAGTCATCAATTATAATTAGGGGGTCGGCGAGCGGAGCGAGCAGGGGGGTACCCCTTAGTGTGTATATATATATTTACTAGGGGGTATCCCCCTGCTCGCTTCGCTCGCCAACTCCCATAAAAATAGTTATAAAATATGGAGTTTTTTGATAGTTAATATTTAACATGTTTTTTGAGTTGAGTTTGTGTATTGAATAAATGTTCAAACATGTTTAGGTAAAATTGTTGAATATGATTTAAATTGAAAAAAGAAAATTTTATATTATGGTGAGTCTAAAAAAATAGTTATAAAAATTAAATAGTAAGTTAAAATACTTCAAGTACTTGAAACATGTTAAATATAATATTTTGTAACCGTTTTGAAGTACTCCTTTAAAAAGGGCTTTTAAAATTACGACTCCTCTAGGAAAAGCGCCCTTCAAAGAGGTTAAATATGGAATAATTAATTTAAAATTTAGAGTTAATTTAATAAAATAAAAACTCTAGTACTCACACTATTTTAACCACACAGTGGCTGTTCTCGATAGGAATAATGCACAGC
Source organism: Encarsia formosa (assembly GCA_038277355.1). Taxonomy (NCBI): domain Eukaryota; kingdom Metazoa; phylum Arthropoda; class Insecta; order Hymenoptera; family Aphelinidae; genus Encarsia; species Encarsia formosa. Next base: position 49,501,975 of record CM076185.1, on the reverse strand, counting down.
ATATTCACTATCTAAAAAATAAAAATTTTCTAACAACAATATCCAGTGACCGGTTTCGCTGTTTTTGCAGCTCATCAGACTGGAGTAAAAGTTAAACTAAAATGAAACTCTGAAAGCCGAAGCTTATATAGAGTATACTAAGACACTGAAAGTCATTTAGACTTTAATTTCAAAATAAACAAAAGAAAAGAAGAAAAATCCTTCTTAAGTGTATTCCTTGATGTGAGTAGATTGGAATAATTAATTTAAAATTTAGAGTTAATTTAATAAAATAAAAACTCTAGTACTCACACTATTTTAACCACACAGTGGCTGTTCTCGATAGGAATAATGCACAGCATATTCACTGTCTAAAAAATAAAAATTTTCTAACAACAATATCCAGTGACCGGTTTCGCTGTTTTTGCAGCTCATCAGACTGGAGTTAAATATGGAGTTTTTTGACAGTTAAGGTGCTCGTACAGGAGAAGCTCCTATAATTTAAAATCAACTCCTCCGGGAGGAGCCCCTTAAAACATCTTGAATATAAGGTTTATTGACGTTTTGAGGTGCTCCTCCGGGAGGAGCTCTGGAAATTACGGCTCCTCCGGGAGGAGCCCCTTAAAACATGTTAAATATAAGGGTTTTTGACGTTTTAAGGTGCTCCTCCGGGAGGAGCTACTAAAATTGGCTCCTGCGGGAGGAGCTTTTAAAATTAAGAGCTCCTCCTGGAGGATCACCTCAAAACCTTAAAAAAACCTTATATTTAATATGTTTTAAGGGGCTCCTCCCGGAGGAGCCAAAAAAAAGAGCTCCTCCTGGATATAACTATATAATATAGGAAGATATATATATTACGTCACTATCCCGACAGTTTATAGACATGATCGGCACTATCCGGACATTTCGACACTATCCGGACAGTCAGGATTTTTTCATCATTTTTTCCGAGAATAAATAAAAATGAGTTCCAGGAATTGGATGATGGGTTATTTCGGATGGGTTATTTTGGTTAACCGCGTGTAACGTACCCACAATTAAAATTTAATATTCCTAGTTTCGATATTTTAGATTTCTTTTTTTTTTTTTTCTTTTTTTTTTCCTTGGTAAAAACTTTTCCCAATTTTGTCGCTTAAAACCTCCAGGAAACTCGGAGAAAGTGGGCACGGGAAAACACATGGCCTTTTTTATGGCTTGCAGGCGCTCGCGCCAGCGCTCGTCCGGCCCTTTATCGCTTCAGCATGAGGCACTTGAGTTTTCCGTTGAGAAAATCTCACGAACGCTTCGGTATATTTCCCTCCTAAAGAAGAAAATAAATATCACACAGAAATCTTTGCGTGGTTTTAAAATTTGTTATTTTTATTTAAATAAATACTCGAAAATATTTCTACGTAGTTTTACCTAAATTTTAATTCTCTTACTTTAGTTTATCATTTTTGAAATAATCCTGGGTAAGGGTAATAATAATTTATTTACTTAAACTATGAGAATTTACACGTAACAAGATTAATTATAAAGAATGAACAGAAATTGATTGATATTAATAATTGTTAGTTAATACGATTTAATTATATATAATCATAAACACTGTAAAACCAAAGTAATACCAAAGAATTCTACATTTTTGTTACTTTACACTATTTTATTTACATATTTGTTACTTCGTATTACTTTATTTATTTTTACCCAGGACAAATTACCTTAGTATCTATAAACTATTTCGCAATCATTAAACTCCTATTTTTATTTTTATATTTTATGTAAAGGAAGTGACTTTGAGTTTATTTGGAGGGAGTTCATTTATTAATTTATTTGATTATTTATTCATGTAATTTCCTTCATGGATTAGTTTTTGGATCCTCTATCCCCTCCAACCATTTTCAAAGTCAGCTCCTCTTAGCCCTAATCAGAGAGAGAGGGAAAGAAAACCCTGAGGACCAATTAGGAGCTAGGAAAATCTAGCCGCCGCCGCTCCTGCAAGGGCCCAACTATCCCCTCCAATTTCCCCGACTCCCTGCACCAGAAACCCGCATCCCTTATAGGAAGCTGCACTAGTCCCGAGCAGCTCAGTTGCAGCCCTCCTAGTGACCTGAACTCATCTTCTGAACCTCCAGACCTCCTAGTGACCTGGACCCCAATCCCCATTCATACATAAGAGTGACTTAGGCGCTCGCAGTGTTTGCTTTAGTGGTGACTTAGGCACTACGTACCACCCTCACCCTTTGTGCAGAAAGGTTTCGGCGCACGTCTTAGGAGTGGCGCAGCCTTGGTTTCCGAGGCACTTTCAACGCACGCATCGAATTCATCTCTCTCTCTCTAAAGGAATACTTAGGTATAGTAAGTAAAACTTTATAAAATGAAATAACTTGAACATATAATAAACTAATACTAAATTAATCAAAAAGGAATATAAACCTTTATTTAAATTATACAAACTATATCTTAGTTTGTACTGATATACCAAAGAAATAAAACCCAAAAATTGAGCTGTATTTCAGTTCACTATTTAAACTATAATTTAGTTTAAAATAAAAATAATAATAAATTGAGCTGTATTTCAGTTCAGTATTATAAACCATAATTTAGTTAAAATAAAAAAAGGATAATAAAAAGACAAAAAGGACTGGGTACTCTTAAGCGTTTCAACTGGGCAAGAACTCAAACCCACAGGAGTCAGGTGGCAGCCGCTCGACTCCTGAACTCAGTAAACACTCTTCCAGTTAAGTCGCTAAGACTGAATAGGAGTGAGTGCTGGTAGAACAAAAATTTTCAAGCAATCCTGAATCTAAAACAGGATTGCCACACGCGCAAACCTAGAAAATTTTTTTATTGATGGGTTATTTTGGAAAAAAAAATTTAAAAAAGATGGGTTATTTTGGTTTTTTTGAATACATGGGTGGATTGCGCGTGATTTGCACTTAAAGAGAGTGTATTATTGCTTTAGTAATTTTTCATGTAGTTTGTACACACACACACGCGCGCGCGCGCGCGCGCACACACATATATATATATGCACTAGGGGGTACCCCTCTGCTCGCTTCGCTCACCAACCCCCCCCCCCCAGAATTTTATGCTTGAATCTACGGTGATACATACCATTGTTTCTACTTTATAGCTTGTGACTACACCAGCACCTTATTTTATGCCTACCTTTGTTCCTACCTTTCATCTTACTCCAAACCCTAGTAACTACCCTTGTTATTACCGTTGCACTTACTGCTTTTTATAACTAGGCTCTTACCCAAGAATATGCTCATGTTTATATATCTGTTTCTATCATGGTGATAACTGCAGTTTGAACTCTATGACTACTTTGTTCTTATCTTTGATCATACTTTCATTTCTATCCTTAGTTAAACATCTGTTTCTATGCTTTTACCGACTTATTTTCGTCTTTTTATTTATTAACCTTCCCTGCTTCCTAACCTTGCTACTATCCACGTCTCTTGAGTATTTTTTTCTGACTCTCTTTACTACGTTGTTTTTTCTTTTTTTCATGCTTTGGTCTCTAACTCTGAATCTTTGTTCTCATCTTTGTGAAAACTATCTTTTCTATTGTTCTTCTCAAATTTTTTTGTAATTACAATCGTGAAACTAATCATCTTCATACAATTTTGCCCACACAGTTCTTTAACTTTTTTGACAAATATTTCCTACATCCTTTAAGATTTGTTATCAACTCTTTTTCTACCTAGGTTTCTCCCAATTAACCTATCCTGATTAATATCGAAGTTTACCTTACTACATCAGTTTTCAGCCATGTGCAGTAGACTGCTCGTTATTTCCCGAATTGTTCCTAGCACCCCTCTCTGTGTCGGGATCTTTAGTTTACGATATAAAAAGAAAATTAAAACGATAAAACTTCTAAAAAAAAAAAAAATTATATTTGCACTATCAGCATGAAGTTTTTAAAGAAAATGCAGTGTTTTAATTAATGTGTTCGACACGTTTTGTTTCATAACTTTTGAAAAATTTGTTTTATTGAAATGGATTTGAATTTATGCTAAATATAAGTGAAAAATAATTAGAAAACAAACGGGAAAATTTTTTATCACTCCACATTGAGCTTGTTAGTTTATTTTAATCGTCAAAAAAAAGTGTATAAATTTAGTAATAATGCTATTTTTTCTTAATAAAATGCGTTTTTATAACCATTGACATTTATATTCAAATAAATCTATTATAAAAACCTATCAAAAAATTATTTTCTTTTTTAAATAACATGTGTATTAACGATTTTTATTAAAGTTTGAATCTTTGCCATCTAAATTGATAATAAATAGACCTGCGATTAAAATAGAAATATACCAAAACAATTTTGAAAAAAAAAAAAAATTTTAATAACTTTCAAAAAGATCCTAAGGGGCGGTAGCCCTTTAACGGCGAGTTGGTTTTTTATCACCGACTATCGTGAAAGCGTACCGCTTTATACACTTTAAATTTTGGTTTTAGGTTAGGTCACTCATGAAAAAAACGCTATTAGGATGATTTTTTTTTCTACAATACATATCCCACTCATGGCCGATAATTTCCTGAATAATTAAAAAAAAAACTGTCCCAAAAAGTTCCCGCATTAAAAAGTTATAGACATTTCAATTTTCGAAGCGCTGATTTCTTTTCGTCTAGGCGTCAGGCGATTTCTGTATTCAATCGAGAGCATCTGGTTTCTCTGCATGGGCTGCATGCAGCCGAAACCGGATGTTACGGAACACTTGACTCTCTGTCTCACTCTTGCAGCCTGCAGCAGCCAGCAAGTCATGCGAGCAGGCTGCGCGGGCGAGGTGCGCGTACGCAAGAGGCCCAGGGCCTGACAGCAGCTGATCAACTCCAGCTGCTGTATATGTAAGCTGCTGCAGCTCTGAGCAGAAGATAGCGGTCATAACTATTATTTTATTCTATGATGGTTTATAAAGGAAGTAGTCAAATATACAGTGGCATCACGCTAAATTCACAATTAGCATAGTTTAATTAATAATTATTATGACCGATAAACTTGATTTATAACTATGGAAATATTTGGCTTTAACTTTTTAAATCAACATATAAAACAACAATAAAGTAGTCCTATGATCATCATCGTATAAGTTATTCTAATTTTTGTCCAAGCTGTGAGTTAAAATTGTGAAATCTTCTGTTGGAGCTTTGGAGGTTTATTCATCCTCATCAAAATTGAAGTTTTATCTGAATGTGTGTGAGTGAAAGTTGATTCTTGATGTGAAGTCTGCGTCTTGTATATATTGTGCCTAGGTGCTTAATTGATTACTTTTTTAAATGTGTAATAAAAATTGAGTGCAGTGTTTTTAAATGTATTTAAAATAAAGTGCAGTTTTGAAGAAATAAAAAATTTATTTTAAAGCAAGCTAAAGTGGTATGTCATAAATTAATAATCCTCCATAAATTAATCATTAACATTGTTAATTGAAAAATATATCTGAATAAATGATTTCACATTCTTAACAATAGCGGATAAAACTAAAATTAAACTAGATAGTCAGACAAATTCATCTTGGAAATTAAACTGAGAACAATAAACCTTATCCGTGTTAGTGTATTAGGATGTTCTGAAAAATTCAACGTTAGGCGTCGCTAGTGTAAACTTGACTCGGCTACCAGCAGTTTTGCATGGGAGCAGATGTATCAGTGTGTGTGTTCGTGTGGAATCTCTCACCGATACACACAGTCATACGTCAGCTCCCATGCAAAACTGCTGGGAGCCGAGTCAAGTTTACACTAGCGACGCCTAACGTCGAGTTTTTCAGAACATCCTAATTGACTCAGAATTTATAAATTCCAATGATGATTTAAAATTATTTACTGGTCTGGAAATTATAATAACACCATGAGACATTGATCACCATCACATTTAAATGCAGCAAATGTCAATGACCAAGTACAGAGAGTTGGTATGTAGCAGATAAAATTAAATTTAAACTAGATAGTCAGACAAATTCATCTTGGAAATTAAACTGATATCAATGAACCTTATCCGTGTTAGTGTATTGACTCAGAATTTATAAATTCCAATGATGATTTAAAATTATTTGCTGGTCTGAAAATTATAATAACACCATGAGACATTGATCACCATCACATTTAAATGCAGCAAATGTCAATGACCAAGTACAGAGAGTTCGTATGTAGCGGATAGAACTAAATTTATACCACTAGTGCGTAGGTACTCAATTTTACGCACGCTTCGAAATTTAAAAACTCGCCGTACGCACCAGTGGTATAAAATAGTAAATGCAACGGGTGCAGCACGTCACCAGGGCTTCTTAAAGTTACTCGTGCTACGCTTCGCTTCGCACTCGGTACCTTTAAAACCGCCCTGGCGACGATACTGCGACCTGTTGCATAATATACTATTAAACTAGATAGTCAGACAAATTCATCTTGGAAATTAAACTGAGAACAGTAAACCTTATCCATGTTACTGCAACCCGTTGCATAATATACTATTAAACTAGATAGTCAGACAAATTCACTGCAACATTTTTTAAATTACTACTTAACTAAATAAGTTTATTTCACTTAAAATCTTCAAAAGGTAATTTAAATTTAATCTTTTTGAGTGTATTAGTTTAGAGTCAGCGTATAGATATCTCTTTGACAACCACAAATTGAAGTAGTTTTGAATATCAATAAGGTCAGAATATTGAAGAAGATTTTAAACAACCTATTAAAGAATGTATTTTTATAAATTACTTTTTAAATTTTACCTATGTGAGGTCTACTTAAATAGATAAAAATTTGCTTCTACAAATGCTTTAAAAAATTGTAATTAAAAAATTTCAAAGCTGTATGGAGACATTATTTTCCTGTCGATTTAAGTAAAATCTAAAAACATACTTTTCGAAAAGTAAAAATTACGGTGAGTTCGGTTTTTTCTTGGCCAAATTCTTACCAAATTAAAATAAAATTTTCAGATAAACCGTGAAAACAAACAAATAAAAACACGAAACCATTTAAACGCATGAACTTCGCCCCATTTTAAAAATTTTATTTTCTGATTCTGTTGAAATATTTTTAAATATGAACAATTGAAAGTATTGAAATCAAATAATATCTAACGGACGAGTTTTATGCGGCTCGAGTACTATTGTGTTAAACAATCTTTTTTTCTTGAAAAATAGAATTAATAAATTATTCAATTGATTCGTCATTCAAAATCAATAACCCATTCGATTTGGGCCTTCCTAAGCGAGCTATTAAGGTGAATCTATTAAAATCGGCCACCCTGTAGATGAATTTAATTATTCTATTTTATTTTTGTTAACAAAATGTAATTTTGTTTTTATAAGTTGCTTTTTAATAAAAAATTACCTTCAATAACAGCAATGAATGAAATCAATAAATGAAATACCGTTTTAAAAATCCAGGCATCTTTTGAATGCGATCGGCGTATAATTGAACTAAATTCAAGTTTTAACTTTTCTATAATTAAATTTATTTAATAAACAAAGAGAACTATTTAAATTCTTGTAATTCATTTTTTTTCTAAATTATTTATAAATTTTGTTCAAAAAATTTAAAGTTATCATTATCTTTTTGAAAGCTATTAAAAATTTTTTTTTTCAAAATTGTTTTGGTATACGTCTATTTTAATCGTAGGTCTATTTATTATCGATTTAGATGGCAAAGATTCAAATCTTAAATAAAAATCGTTAATACACATGTTATTTAAGGGGATAGTAGGGTCAAGCGATTTTCAAAAAATCGATTTTTTTTTTACATATTCTGTTAGTACAACATCTAAAAAATATTGTGTTAAAGTTTCAAGTCAATCGGAGCAAAATTCGAGCAGTGGCAAAGTTTTTAGCCGAACGCCTTTCAAGCGCTGTAGAGAGCAGCTGAGCAGGTAAGCCCCAGCCGGAGCCCGGTGCGATCTTTCCAGGTGTTCAAGGAACGCCTTTCAAGCGCTGTAGAGAGCAGCTGAGCAGGTAAGCCCCAGCCGGAGCCCGGTGCGATCTTTCCAGGTGTTCAAGGAACGCCCTTCTTTCACAAATGCCTGTAGTTGACAGTTTTGAAAGAAAGAACCGTTAGTTTAGCTTTGGTCTCCGAGTTGAGCCGTACTAAGTTAGTCTGTAGTTTATTTTGATGGTCATCGTATTAGTGGTGGACGAAAAAGGAAAGCCCCTGCTTGTAATCATGCAATAAATATTACTGCATGCAGTTCTTCTGTAAAAAAAATGAAAACCGCCGCTTACGACCTGGCCCACGAGAATCTCAAGAAAGCGTACCGAATAATTGACTTTGTACTTGTTTTTTCTGCAATTTCAAAGTGAGTCAAGTGTGCAGTGTGTGGGGTGGAAGTACAATTCAACTCATGTGCAAAAGAGGGCTTGGAAATTACACTCAAAGTGAAATGCGGTACGTGTCACCTATCATATATACAGTCAAGTGAGAAAATAGGAAAACGATTTGAAATTAATTTACGGTTTGCTTTTGTGATGAGAGTCTTAGGCTTGGGTTTGGCTGGGTGTAACAAGTTTTGCGGGCAAATAGATTTATCAAGTAGTTTTATATGTAAAACAGTGTTTAATGATTACATCGATTCAATGCGCAACATCATAGTAGACGTTACAGATCGATTTTTTAAAGCTGCTGCTGAAAAGAAGTGAGTGCGACGAAAATAATACGGATGGAACCGATGTGTCAGCCTCAGGTGACGGAACGTGGAAAAAAGAGGATTTGCGTCTTTACTCGGTGTATCTTCTTTGATTGGTTACTACACAGGTAAAGTCCTTGATATTGTAGTGAAAAATTCACAATGCTTAGCCTGCAAAATTTGGGAAAACCGACTAATCACAACAGAATATGAAGCATGGCACGAAGACCACATAAAAACAGGTAATTGTACAGCTAATCATACAGGACCAGCGGGAAACATGGAAACCGCAGCGATGAAAGATATGTTTCAGCGGTCTGAAGAAAAGCTTGGTGTTCGGTATCATAATTACATAGGGGACGGCGATAGTAAGACTTACTCTGGTATCGTAGAAGATAAACCATATGGTAACGATTACGTTATAAATAAAAAGAGTGCGTGAGCCATGTGCAAAAACGAATGGGCAAACGGCTACGTGATTTAGTAAAAAACACAACCGAGGATTCAACAGTGAAAACCGGTGAAAATGCGGGCAAGGCGAGAAAAATAAAAACTCTTTCTGGACAAGGAAACCTGCCAGCGAAACTTATTGACAAGCTAACAGTTTTCTATGGAATAGCTATTCAAGGTAATCCTGATTCAGCCATTGATATGAAAGAAGCTATTTGGGCGACATTTTACCACTACTCATCAAGTGATGACGATCCACAACACTTTTACTGTCCAGAAGGGGCTATCTCTTGGCACGAGTACAATAAAGCTATCGCAACGACAGGCTTAGAAGACTTCAAGCACACGTATGAACCACTTCCAGTTCATGTTTTAGATGCAATTAGACCAATTTATGAAGATTTATCCAAGGATGCACTTTTGGAGCGCTGTGTTGTTGGTTTCACGCAAAATAATAACGAATCCTTCAACCAGCTCGTATGGAAAATATCTCCAAAAGTACTTCCTGGAGGGTGCTAAAATTGCAGCTAACATAGCAGCAGGTACTTTCAATGAAGGCACTGCTGCTTTATCAGTCTACATGCATGAATTGGGCATTGAACTTGGTTCGATGGCTCATGAATACGCACGCATAGAGGATAGTGCCCGCATCGCGCTTGCAGATAAAGCCACGTTAGCCAAGACCAAAGAGGCTCGAATTATTAATAGAATGAAACAAAAAGATGCTTTGGACATTGCAGCTGCAGCAGGTACTCTACTCTATGAAGCTGGAATGGTCGATTCAGTATAAGTAAGTAAAAAAAATTTTTTTCTTCTCTTTTTCGAACTTTTTAACTTTAAACTCGTTTTTCTCGAAACTACCTTTTTTAAATACGGTGACGGTTCTAGCTCAAAAACTATTGAACCGATCACATTCAAATTTTGCACACACTTTTAATACATAATTATCTCGGGGTTATCGATTTGTTTGTATAAATTTTTTCATTTTTGACAAAATGGCGACTGCAAAATGACCATTTTTTTCGAAAAAATTGTAAAATTTTCGTAAAAGTGGCATAAAAAATTAAAAAATTAAAAAAAAAAACACCTTGATAACCTCGAGATATTGAACTACTCTAACGAAAAATTCTTAAATTTTGTGTTTCAGATAATTCCACGATGAGTAATGACCGTCACCGCGCAACACGTTTTTTTGAAGATGCCTCGGGAATTCATCTGCTGCTGCTTCAAATTCGAATATTTTTACTCCAAAATTTCACAACAGTTTCTTTAAAAGTTACTTAACAATGTGCTATTTTTTTAATTAACTAAATCTACCTGATTTTTTTCTAAAAATCGTCAAAAAAACGCTTTTTTTGACCCGTTTGACCCTACTATCCCCTTAAAAAAGAAAATAATTTTTTGATAGATTTTCACAATAGATTTATTTAAATATAAATATAAATGGTTATAAAAACGCATTTTATTACGAAAAATAGCATTATTACTAAATTTATACACTTTTTTATCATGTTAGTCACTGAAATCGACGATTAAAATAAACTAACAAGCTCAATGTGGAGTGATAAAAACTTTTCCCGTTTGTTTTCTACTTATTTTTCACTTATAGTTAGCATAAATTTAAATCCATTTCAATAGAACAAATTTTTCAAAAGTTATGAAGCAAAACGTGTCGAGCACATTAATTAAAACACTGCATTTTCTTTAAAAACTTCATGCTGATAGTGCAAACGTAAATTTTTTTTTTTTTAGTAGTTTTATCGTTTTAACTTTTTTTTTATATCGTAAACTAAAGATCCCGACACAGGGAGGGTGCTAGGAACAATTCAGGAAATAACGAACAGTCTAATGTGCAGCCTCTTTTACTTTGTTATTATTTTCATTCTTCAATTTGTAACTTTGAACGTATGTTGTTCTTTTTTTTTTTTCTCAACATCTAACCCGGAAACTATCATCTTTTATACTATTGTTTTCGATTTTGTACAAACCTTTGTAGGTAAACACTTACCCACTTTTGAATCTACCCATGTACCTACCCTCATGCCAAACCCTGAAGCTCTCTAAGCGAAGCGCACGCGCAATTGTATTATATTATATATCTAAATAAATTTTGTCGAAGCTTCATCTAAATACCCTTTACCTTTGCGCTACGTTCAGAGTTCATATTCATTTAAACTTTTGTGGTTATTGATTCATTGGTTTTGTTTCAGTTTGTATACTAAAAATTATTATTTTCATGATTTTAATCGGATAATTTCGAACACTTGATTACATAATTATTTTTTTATCAAATCTGTTCACTAGATGTTTTAATTGAATTGTAATATAAAAATTAAAAATAAAAATTCAAATTTTAAAATTTGTTCTTCAACCAATCACATCACGAATAAAATGCTGACATTCTTTTTGGGTTCTTTCTTTTATCTTAGGATATTAGTTAATTTTTTTAATGTTTCATAGTTACTATTTAAATTTCTATAGTTACATAGCTGATAACTTGTGTCAAAAATTGACGGTGTGGGTTGAAACTGATAACATATATCAAAAATGGGGAGCATGAGTAAAAAAAAGGAAGTAGGGGGGGGGGATTCGAAAAGGGTGTTATTTATTAGCACGGGAAAAAAAAGCAAACGCACGGGAAACTTGAGGTCAAATTCACGGGAAAAAAGACATTTTTGCAACTACTTTTCTTCACGTGGCCCCTAGCAACGTAAAAAAAGGAAATTTTGTTGAAAGAAAAGTAGTTGCAAAAAAAACCGTTCGCTACTTAGGCAGCGCTTCCCCACGCAACTCCGGCCGCTGCCCCCACTCGCTTCGCTCGTGCACGCATGCGCTGCCCTCGTTTCGTGTAAAAAAGCGCTGCCTGCGTATCGAAATATACTATTGCACGGAAAAATAAGTGATTAAACGGGAAAGAAAATAAATGCACGGGTAAAAAATACTTGAGCGGAAGATAAATGTATTAAACGGGAAAAACATGTATTGAACGGGAGTAGAATTAACATTTCACGGGAAAAAAATGTATTAAACGGCAATAGAATTGATCTCGCACGGGAAAAAGAATTGAGAGCAAAACTCAACAAAAATCAAGCAATAAATTTGTTTTATTGAACATTATACAACTGTAATAGAAATCAACGATATTTATTATAAAAGATTAATGCACTAGTAAAGCTTTTTTTATTTCGTAGATCAGGTTGTAGGTCGCATCTGTTGTGTACTAATTTCATGAATTTCCTGGCCAATGCTAACAATCTAAGCGTTGATGAAATTATTTTCAAATCCTGTTTTTCTAAATCAAAAGATTCTGCAAAAATGTGGAAATCAACCACGTATGGTACATTTTCATCACCCGGAACTTGAGTGCGCTCATTGCACCAAGCTCTAAGATCTGTGGCCAATACGAAAGGAGTGCCTTTATCACTTCGGATTGTTCTAAGAAATGCAACAAGTTTTTCTTTTGCAGGTTCTATCATCTGATTTTTACGAATGAGATTTAGTAGTTCATTTGGCTTTGTAATACCATCTGCATATTTATCTTTCACAAAAGCTTTCATTTCTGATGATAAGCCTCGTGTAGAATCAATATTTTTATGTTCGTGTTCCTCTTCTGTTTCGTACAAGGACACGCAAGTATCCGAAGAATGATATAGTAGGTACAAGCACGCTGGACACTCAGACACTCTATAAACTTCCTTTGTGCACCGATATTCAACTCGTCTTCCTTCTGCCACTATTTTCGTTGAAGATATTTTCCAAACTTCTAAATTCTGGTAGTATAACTATTGTTCTTATACTTGTGCCTACCTTATACTTGTTCATACTGTTGAACCTTCTATAGATGCATTGGTTTCTTTCCTTATAACTTCCCTTTTTTCTACTTAATTTTCTACTGATTCATTTTTTTATTGTTCTTATATTTTTTTGTACTACTGTGCTTACTCTGTTCTTGACTTTTTTTCTACTTAAAGTTCTAATCCTGAACCTACCAACGTGCTTAATTTTGTGTCTACTCCTGCGCATACCCTTGTACCTACTCTCTTCCCCACCCTTGTGTTTCTCCGTGTACCTAGCCTTATTTCTACTGCTGTGCCTATTCTTGTAAGTACTATCTCTACCTCTCTTGTACCAAATCCGTACCTACTCTCGCGTCCACTCCTATGCTTACCCTCTTGCCTAAAGTTGTATTAACCCGAGTGCGTATCCGTACTTACATTAGTGCATACCTTTGTACGTATCATTGTGCCTACTGCAGGAGTGACGTATTGAATGCATTTTTTAAGTATTGTGCAATAATAGTGAATTTTTACTGACTTGAAAAAATTATAAAAATATATTTTTAAACTGTTTTATATATTTTGATTACTGCTATTATTTTGTTATTTTTATTTTATGAAATATAAGTTTTTTTAGTGTTTCAATAGTTACTTTTTAAATTTCTATAATTACATAAATAATACAATATATATGAAAAAATAGGAGGTATAGGTAAAAGTGATAACATACAGGGTGAGTCATTTTAATCTATAGGCTCCAAAATCTCGAAACTGAAGCCCCGGACCAAAAAATTTTTCGTATAAAAGTTTTATGATTTGGAGGAGGAAAGAAAATGGTTACCTTGGATTTGGGCCCGGGGCCTTATTTTGGGGCCCTAGGGACCCTAAGTCCGTTTTTTTAAATGGGAACCCCTATTTTTGACCCTCGATTCAGAAAGAGCAGAAAATTTGACGATTTTTAAGTATTTTTTGAAAATTTTTTTGGGCCCCCTGAGGCCCTGCCGGGGCTTGTAAAGCTTTTATAAGGTCCATTTCTTTTTAACTCAAATCAACTCTGAAGAAACGCATTTTTCGTATAGCAAATGCATTGGAAAAGTTTTTTGGTTTGAAATTTCTAACAAAATGGGCCAAAAAAATTGGGCCCGGGGCCTTATTTTGGGCCCTACGGACCCAAAGTCCGTTTTTTAAAATGGGAACCCCTATTTTTGACCCCGGGCCTCAGGGGGCCCAAAAAAATTTTCAAAAAATACTTAAAAATCGTCAAATTTTCTGCTCTTTCTGAATCGGGGGTCAAAAATAGGGGTTCCCATTTAAAAAAACGAACTTTGGGTCCCTAGGGCCCAAAATAAGGCCTCGGGCCCAAATCCAAGGTAACCATTTTCTTTTCCCTTCCAAATCATAAAACTTTTATACGAAAAATTTTTTGGTCCGGGGCTTCAGTTTCGAGATTTTGGAGCCTATAGATTAAAATGACTCACAATGTATATCGAAAGTAGGTAAACAGTGTGGTACGAGCTCATTTTTCTGCGCAGGCGCAAGTTTAAAATAGTGCTTTTTGAGTTGGAGGGGGGGGGGGGTTGGCGCGCAGCCAAATCCATCCACGTGGAGATTCTGGCGCGCAGCCAAATCCATCCACAAGGGGATTCTGGTGCGCAGCCAAATTCATCCACGTGGATGCTGGCGCGCAGCCAAAATGCATCCGCGTGGACCCTAAATATAGTAGCTGCGACGAACACGCAGTCATCACGTGGACGCTAATCATTGCGCATTAGCGTGAGTCACTTATGGACAACGCCGCTAAGCATTTTGCGCGAGTTTTATTATTATTTTGAGGTTAAGAAGAACAAAAGACTATTGAACGGGAAGACGACCGATCGCGACGACGGTCGAAGCCTGAATCCGGGTTGGGGCAACGTCGCTGAGCATCTCGCGCACTAGAATTGCGCAGTTAGTGCGCGCGCTTTTTTCTAAATTTGAACTGATTCCAAAGCTCTAATAATAATATCTTCAAGGTCAATAGTTTTATGTAATTGTCAAGAAACAAAAATTAAATATTTTTATGTAACCTCTGATTTATTAATCCAGCTATTGTGTGATTTATCAAATCATAACCATTTAACGTACACTTGATTCCCTTGCTTCCTAATAACTTTTTCCACAAGGAAGACATCAGGGTATTTAGACTTTAAAAGTTCTTGCTCATAGAAACCACCTGAAATTGGCTCTTTTTTATAATCGATAAGATGGTAAGTAACAGGATTAGTCTTTGACACTTTGTTCACAGTAAAAATCTCAGTTGTCCAGTTGGGAGTTTAGCCTTTTTCGAATATATGCTTAGTTTTACTTACGCGTATTTTGTCACCAACCTTGAATTTTGGTTTCTTTTTATAAATATTAGTGGTGTATACAATTTGATCTTTATTGGTTACATCTTTTGGCTTCATGCCTATAGTTCGATGTCTTTTATTATTATAAGTAGCAATTAATTCGGGTAAAATATTTATCCATTTGTAATTTCCATTCAAACTAAATTGTTTCCACATCATACTTTTTAGTGTTCGATTAAAACGTTCAACTATAGATGCTTTAAGATTGCTATACGTAGAATATAAATGTATTTTATTCTTTTTCATTAGTTCATTGAACTTTGAATTATAAAATTCTTTTCCATTATCAGTTTGAAGATTTTTTGGCACTCGACCTTGCTCGAATATTGATTTCATGGCTGCAGTAACATTCTCACCAGATTCACTTTTGATTTGAACAGCCCATGCATACTTTGAGTAGACATCAATGACTGTGAGCATATACCGGAAACCTTTATTTTTTTTAGCGTAAGGTTGCATTTCTACGAGATCAGCTTGCCAAGTTTCATCAAAATCTCGATAATCGAATGTTCTACGAGGATAATTTCTCCTTGCAGACTTATGAAGTTCTTCCACTATTTTTTTAAGTTCCATTTATCCTGTTTTAGGTTTTTGTTTTCACTGGAGCATTTGTACTAACAGGTTTTGTTTTCGCTGGAGCTTTTGTACTATCAGCTATTTTTTTCAATAATTCTTGACGTTTGACATCAAACCTTTTAACTAACTCATCGACATTCCATTTTATATAACCTCTCAGACGATTCCAATCTGTATCATTAATTTTTTTCGCGAATTCCACGTAATTATTTAGATATTCAAGGTTGACCGCATCTTTTTGACTCACAGGATGAGCAACGTTACATAAACGTTTATTTTCTATATCTATATGGTGATCGGGAGTTAATTTAAATGCCTTGTAGCTTTGAAAATCTTTTTTAATTTCATTTATACTCGCTTCGTATAATTTTTCTGCAGTTTTCAATTTTGATGTTAAAAATTCAAGATTAACTGCATCTTTCGAATCTTTGGGAGGAGATACGTTATATAAACGTTTATCATTAACGTCATACTGCTTTTCTGCTGTTAGTTTATAATTGGTTTCTCCTCGGGCTTATGACCAAACACATCGATACTCATGATGAAACAAAAAATTTAAAGCAAGTGCAATTCAATATATATACCCCGCTTCTGGAAGCTTTGCAATAATTGCTAAAATTTCATTATTATGTGCGAGATTTCCAGCTGTACGTTCAGCTATGAGTAACCGTAATCGTTCAACTAATTCATTGGGATCATCCCAGTATTTGTAATCAACACTTGAATTTATTCTCGCAATCTTCAAATCAGGTAAAATACCACCACCACGTTTTTGCATCTCATGAAACAAAGGAGCGATGAATTCGACGAACTTTTTGCTTTTATGCACTTTCAATGAACCGTCTTTATTTAAATGAGCCTCAGATAACTCTAAGATTTTTTTATAATCTGCTTTTTCAGAACTTCGAAGTTCTCCTGGTGCTTTCAGTAGTAATAAATCCATCAAACCATTTGTTTTGTTGAATTTCACTCCATCAACTATGATATAATCAGAGTTAAAAGAAATTTTAGATTTTCCAAGAGTATATGTACCATCTTCTTTTCGTTTTACGCCATAAATTCTATCTAAGACTGAATCATTTGACTTGAGAAGTTGAATATACTCATCATCATCGTTATTATCATTATACATTACGGTTTCATTATCACCAGTGAAGGTTGAATTAAAATCTCCGATTTTTGGTATGTTTAAAGGTTCATTCAAATTATCAATGAAAAAATTAATTCCACTTGTATTTTCATCTTTTTTCCCTAAACTATTTATGAGAGCATTTTTACTTCTATTTGGAGTACTTTATTCAATAGGAGTTCCAAAGTTCACACGAGATTAAAATTTTCTAACACTAGATGGAGTTTTCAAATCAAACTGAGACGGAGAATTTTCAGTTTTAATGTTGGTAGCTATTTTTTCTAGAGGATCTATAACCGGCTTAAACGTGTCACTCAGCAGCTGTTCAGTGCTTACTTTGTTGAATTTTATCAGTTTGTATTTACGTTTTATAGCATCTCGAGCTTTAATAAGCTTTCGAAGAACATCTTTTTCGCGTTGCACTTTATCCATCTTTATGAGTAATGATGAACTAAAAAAAATTACGCTATATTTATAGCAAAGCAATCGAAACCTCTACGATATCTCCCATCATTTATACTTCTCTCTTTATCTATTACTAGAAAACAGTGCTTACCCTCTTTCCAACACGTGGAACACAAATTTTTAAATTTTTCATAAGACATATCTGTGTTTACATGATTATTGTAAATATGCTTTACATTAGTATCATCTTGTAGAAATATTACTAAGAAATTAACATTGTCTCGAACTACATGTTTTGGTATACTTGCATAAGATTGACAAAGGTAAAAACAATCAACTTTTTTATGCCTACCCATACAATAGTAAGCTCTTACCTTATCTTGATTTTCGCTAGAAATATCATCGAATATAATAATCGAGTTAGGTAACACTTTATCCGTAGTTATTACATCATCGTGTTCGCTAAAGGGAAAATACTGAATCTCCTCTATAGAGTCTAGTAGTTCTTTGAGAAATTTATACTTCGGTTGATTAAGTGACTTCGAATAGACATAAACATTTTCAAATCTTACACCATTTAAGTAAGTAATGAGACCGAGTAAGCTGTTAGTTTTTCCAGATCCAGAAGGTCCGCAGAATACAGCACGTATATCGCTGGGTAAGAGGTCACCATGACGATTGCATGTTTTATCTTCTGCAATATCAAAATTGTCAGCGGGGAGTTTAACCGTCTGCTCTGTGAAATCCATTTTCATGTAATGAAACATAAGTATAAGAAACGAGGTCGCGGTGTAATTAATAAATTAATCAACAACTTGCCGTTCGAGCTACACGTTACCATTACTGCGGTCCTGGTACTAAATTATCTCAGCGTTTAGAAAGAGGTGACTCTGGTATAAATTTATTAGACTCAGCTTGCAAGGAGCACGATATAGCTTATTCACAAAATCGTGAAAATATCACAGCTAGACACGCTGCAGACAAGATCTTGGAAAATAAAGCTTGGCAACGAGTTTCGGCTAAAGACGCTAAATTTGGAGAAAAAGCCGCAGCTTACGCAGTAACGAATGCAATGAAAATAAAAAGGAAGTTGGGCATGGGTTTGAAAAAGAAAAAGGTTAATTTTACAAAAGTAATAAAAGCTGCTGCATCAAAAAAACATGATGAAAAAAAACTAGCGAAAGATGCGATAAAATCAGCTCTGCATAAAGCTTGAGAGTATATTAAAAATGCTGGAGGTAAAAGTAAAGTTGCTGTACCACGCATTTTACCTGTGCCATCAAAAATTGGAGGATACTTACCGTTTCTCATACCTCTGTTTGCCGGATTAAGTGCAACCGGAGCATTGGCCGGAGGTGCTGCTGGTGTAGCTAAAGCTGTTAATGACTACAGATTGGCTCAAAAACAACTAGATGAGTCTCAACGACATAATAAAACGATGGAGGCTATAGCACTAGGTAAAGGATTATATCTAAGCCCTCATAAAAAAGGTTATGGACTACATTTGAGACCGTATGGAAAAAAATTAAAAAAAAGCTCGAAGAAATACCGAAAAGGGCTTTAAACAACATTGATTTGCTGAAGTTTGCACAAACATTAAAAATACCTAATTTTCGAGGTGTTTTTTTGAGAAAAATACTTTACCATCACATTCTCATGACAATGAGTGTGCGATTGTAAATTTAGATGATTTTAGTGGACCTGGAACACACTGGGTCGCATATCGTAAACAAGGTGATGACGTTACATATTTTGATAGCTTTGGAGATCTTCCCCCTCCTATAGATCTAATGATATATCTTGGCGTGCAATCAGTGAAATATAATTATAAAAGATTTCAAAAATTTAATAGTTCTAATTGCGGAGAGCTTTGTTTGAAATTTCTCAGTGAAGCTATATAAAGAGAGTAGATTTAAATTATGATTTCATTTTATAAATAATGGAGGAGTCATTAACACTTACTTTATCCGGAAAATCATCGATTCTGAAAGCAGAATATTTTCCACCAATCGAGCTATCGCCTGATAAAAATTATTCTCTCGGCTTAATTCAATTTTTAACTTTTCATTCAATTCCTAATATCGATGAAGGTCACAACAAGTTTTATGTTGGTAAAGAAGTAATCACTATACCGACTGGTGATTATGAGCTTGAAGATATTATAAACTTCATAGAAGATGAGCTTCAAAATAAAAATAAAAAAATAGCAATTAGTATCACCACTAACAATAATACTCTTTATTGTGAAATTAAGAGTAACGAAGATATTGATTTTACACAATCTGATTCAATTGGGCAAATTTTAGGTTTTAGTAACCGAATTATTAAAAAAAATTTAAAACACATTTCAGATATACCTGTAAAAATCATTCAGATTAATGCTTTAAGAGTGGAGTGTAATCTCACCGCTGGAGCATATATAAATGGACGGCTTTCTCATTGTATACACGAGTTCTTTCCAGCAGTTCCTCCTGGTTATAAGATTATCGAAGTACCTAATCAAGTCATATATCTACCCATCACAGTGCAAAGCGTTACTCATTTAGAAGTACGTATCCTTGATCAGAATGATAATTTAATTAATTTTCGAGGTGAAGAAATTACAATCAGACTTCATATTAAAGCATCATAATGGGAATCGTATTCAATAGTAAAAGGTTTATAAGTACAACTCCAGTATGGAAACCAATCATCAGTCATCAACGTTTCATCAAGGCGTTAACACGAGAAAGCAAAAAATTCCTTCAAAGTATTGGTTTAAGAGTGCGTGGATAAAAATAATTTGTTTCTGCTGCAATCATGGACGAGATACTAAATTTTCAAGAACCAACCGTTTTTGATGAATCAATAATTCATTATGAGATTCATCCATATCTACCTTATAATTCAAAGAGTTATAATAACAATGATGAGATTAGAATTATGATACAATCTCAAGATCTTATCCTTCTACCATCACAAAGCTCCCTACATATTTGTGGTGAAATAAAGAAGAAAGCAAACAATAAAAATGTCACTAATACTTTAGTTGTTAATAATGGGCTTTGTCATTTATTTGATGAAATTCGTTACGAAATAAATTCAGTTGAAATTGATGGATGTAAAAATGTTGCTATTACTACATTGTTAAAAGCTTTTATTTCAAAAACACCTTCTCAGTTCAATATTATGCAAAATGCAGGTTGGGTAGATTTGCCTCAAAGAACGATTAAAGTTACTGATGAGAATGGTCAATTTGATGTAACCATTCCTCTGAGTATGATTTTAGGGTTTGCTGAAGATTATCGAAAAGTAATTATGCATGCGAAACATGAATTAATACTTATTAGATCAAGAAGTGATAAAAATGCAGTTGTACAAACTAATATGGCAGCAGCAACTGAACCTCAAAGATTTGAAGAATTCAAGATTACCATAAATAAAAAAGAATGGCTTTTACCTCACCTCCTTGTGTCAAATAAAATGAAATTAGACCTATTAAATCAATTGAATAACAATGTTATAATGAGTTTTCGCACGTGGAAAATGCATGAATACCCTCTACTACCAACTACTAACAAGGAGAGGTCACACCCTCCGGGTCACCGATCTTGACGAAACTCTGGGGATCGTTTTTTTATACCAAAAGATGAAGAAATCTACCGATCATCCCGTCTAATGGGCCTTTTATACCTAGTTCCTACATAGCTTATATCGTATTTTTAGCTCTTTTTGGGTTTTTTTTGCGAATTTTCAAAAAATTCCTGTTCGAAGCCTATTACACTTACAAAATTCTGCAACCCCGCATTCTCTTTATTTTTTCATCTACTTTTGAGAAAAAATATTTTTAAATTTAATTTTGAAGAAATAGTCCATGTAAAATTAAGGTAATCAAAAGCATTTTTTTTACTGTTTTTGTGGTTTTATGAACTTAAACTGTACGTCATCAGCCTTATCAAAATTATGTCTAAAAATATTTTTTCTAAAAAACTCATAAAAAACAAAGAAAATGCGGAGTTGCAGAATTCTGTAAGTGCAATAGGCTTTGAGCAGGAATTTTTTGAAAATTGGCACAAATAACCACAAAAGTCGCACAAAAGTGTTAAAAGTGTCAAAACAAGCTGATTTTCTAAAAATTCCTGCTCAAAGCCTATTGCACTTACAGAATTCTGCAACCCCGCATTTTCTTTGTTTTTTATGAGTTTTTTAGAAAAAATATTTTCAGACATAATTTTGATAAGGCTGACGACGTACAGTTTAAGTTCATAAAACCAAAAAAACAGTAAAAAAAATGCTTTTGATTACCTTAATTTTACATGGACTATTTCTTCAAAATTAGATTTGAAAATATTTTTTCTCAAAAGAAGATGAAAAAACAACAAAAATGCGGGGTTGCAGAATTTTATAAGTGCAATAGGCTTCGAGCAGGAATTTTTTGAAAATTCGCAAAAAAACCCAAAAAGAGCTAAAAATACGATATAAGCTATGTAGGAACTAGTTATGAAAGGCCCATTAGACGGGATGATTGGTAGATTTCTTCATCTTTTGGTATAAGAAAACGATCCCCAAAGTTTCGTCAAGATCGGTGACCCGGAGGGTGTGACCTCTCCTTGTAAGTCTCATGTTTGGACTGTTAAGACCTCTACACAGTTAGAAAAACCTCGCTTTGTAATACTAGCATTCCAAACGTATCGTAATAATATTGAGAGCAATAGTACAAGTAACTTTGATCACTGCGAGATTCGCGATGTAAAACTCCATCTAGGTTCACAATCTTATCCGTATAGCAATTTAAATCTTGATATATTAGCTAATCAATATTCTAAGTTATTTGAAATGTACTTCAACTTTCAAAATGCTTACTATGATAAGCCCCCTGAACCTTTTCTTAGTAAAGTAGATTTTATAAAATATGCACCCATCGTAGTTATAGACTGTTCAAAACAAAATGACTCATTAAAAAATGCTCCAGTGGATATAATTTTAGAATTTGAAACAGTAAATAATATTAAAGATTATACCAAAGCATACTGTCTTATTTTACACGATCGAGTCATCGAATACAATGCTGTTTCGGGAATAGTTAAAAAACATTATTAATATAAATAGAGTTACTTTAATGGAATTAGTTAGTTTTATACAGCATGGAGTACATAAAAGACCTACAAGGTTTTAAAAAATTTCCTAATAAATTTATTTTCAAAGAAGTAGCAATTTATACGCTAGAAGAAGATTCTTTGCCATTGGTGTATTTATTTGCATCTCCTTACAACTGGTCAAATCAAACTAAAGAAGAGATGAGTGTAAATATTTGGTTAACATCAAATGACCATAGACTTTTTTGGCGTCAAGGGGATATTCCATACGATGATTTATATAAAACTCTTCATAATACTCTTCACAATGCTAAAGTTATATATATCAAAGGTCTTGAAAAAAAAAAATGGTTAGATGAAATTGGAATAAAAAATGTTTTAAATTTAGAAGATATACAAAGTCCTTCATTAATAGTATATTACTTAAGGGGGGGGGGGGGTAGGGTCTGGTAATTTTTGAAAAATCGAATTTTTTTTTATAGTAAAACATTTCAAGAATGCTGTGTTAAAATTTCTAAGGGTTTGGAGCAAAACTCACAAAGTTACAGAGTTTTAAGTCTGGGGCCTTCGAGCGGAGCGGCGCGGACTCTTGGTGCGAATACCAGAAAGCTGTGGCATTGAACACCTTAGAAAACTTTTCTCACTCTAACGAGGCCTTACCAGTTGATGTTTTGGATGCAATGAAACCAATATACGAAGATCTGAGCAAAGACGAGCTTTTAGAAAGATGCGTTGGTGGATTTACGCAAAATAACAACGAGAGTTTAAATCAACTTATTTGGAAAATTGCTCCCAAAACATCGTCTGCTGGCTGCAACATAGTAGAGATTGCAGCAAATATAGCTGCATGTACTTTTAATGAAGGAAATACAGCTTTATTAATGATTCTTCAATCAGCAGGAGTTGGTACTGGATGCAGCGCCCATGAGTACGCGAGGCTGGCGGACGAAACTCGCATAATGAACGCCGACTCCGAAAGCGCCGCTCAAACCAAAGAAGGTAGAATTCGGCGAAGACAAGGACAAAAAGATGCCCTGGACATTGCTGAAGCTGCTGGTGACTTACTTTATGGAGCTGGAATAGATGATTCAGTGTAAGTTGTAAATCAAATAGTTTTTCTTCACTTTTTTCGTACCGAAAACTTCAAACGCGTTTTTCTCGAAACACTATTTTTCAAAGTCGGTGAAAGTTCTCATTTGAAAACTACTGCACCGATCTTTCTAGAATTAAACATACGTCTTTAATGCATAAAAAACCCGCCCCCTAGTGAGTTACTTTTTTTTTTTTTTTTTGGCCGAGTTTTAGCCATAAAATGGCCGGTTTTGGTGACCAAAAAACAGTGTTTCGGCTTCAAAACGTCGCCAAAACTTCAAAATTGAAAAAAAATGAAATTGATCCTACTAGGAGGCGAGAAAAACTAATATATTAACTAAATCTACTTTATTTTTTGATTTCAGATGAACCGTTCGCGAGTTACAGCCTTCACCGCAACTCATCTTTTTTTCGAAGCGCCTTGTTTGGTTGGCTCCCATTGCCTCAATTTTTAATATTTTGATCTGAAATTTTGACAGAATGTTCTTTGAATGTTGTATGATATGTATATAAATTCTTATTAAATTATAATAAACAGGAGCTTCACTATAAATCATCGAAAAATCATCATTTTTTGACCCTACCCCCCCCCCCCCCTAACTAGGCAGTATGAATGGGAAACGTCTCAGATCGCATGAAATTGTCGTCCGAGGCGTAGCCGAGTGTGACAAACATGTGATCTGAGACCTTCCCATTCAGGTGCCTAGTTGAGTATGCTATTTTTCTGCACGACGGCGCCGGGAAGCGCTACTGACTGTAGCGGCAGTGGCAGGGAAGTAGCGCTTCCCGGCCGGAGTGCGGAAAAAGAACTTCGATCGCAATCAATTAAGTATGCTTGTCATCATCACAACAAAATGAAACGTAGTAGCATCCATCCTCACTGTGCAGTCCATAATGGATTTTTATTAAAAAATTGGTTAATCAACTCATACCAAAAAAGGTTTTTTATCGACAACTGAGAAGACTAAAAGTTTTTTTATCAACAACTGAGAAGACTCAAAGTTTTTTTATCGACAACTGAGAAGACTAAAAGTTATTTTATAGATAACTGAGAAGACTAAAAGTTTTTTTATCGACAACTGAGAAGACTAAAAGTTATTTTATAGATAACTGAGAAGACTAAAAGTTTTTTTATCGACAACTGAGAAGACTAAAAGTTTTTTTATTAGTGGAATAGGCCTACAGGGGACACCACTTTGAAAAAAAAAAAAAAACGCACCAATCACATCTACCTCTAAGGTGGTGGGGAAATGATGTATAAAGCACCACATTTTCATAATTATAGTTCAGTCATCATCGATCTCATTGTAGACGCAAAAGGTTTCTATGATAGCAAACGAGATTTTATTATAAAAGAATTGGCTATAGTTGCAGTAAATGAAGATTACATTAAGCATTGGATTGCACAGCCTCCATGTCCCTGGTCAGAGCTACCATATCCGATTTGATTACTCAATAACTTATACACCGAAATTCAACATGGTCTTAAGTGGTCTGATGGTGACGTTCCTCTTTCGGAAATTTATGACGATCTTCGATCAATAACACAAGCACCGAGATGTATTTTGTAAATAGAAATGAGATGATTAAATTATTATTTAAAATAATAGAAAAACCGTCATCAAAATGAAACATTACAACATTGATGATTCAGGTATAAAAGATTATAAAATTTCTGCTTTTTGTTTGAAATATTTGTTGAAAGGTGGAGGGGGAATATCAAACTAGATTATAAAAGGTTTGTTATGGAACGAATTTTGCTTAGTATGGTTCAAACATGGCTAGCTCTCAAAAAGATTATATAATTAAGATTCAGTGGTATCAGAGTGGTGAATTAAAATTATCACCAAAGGAGGTATCCGTCCTATCGCTGCAAAGTAATTCCATCGGGCATTGGATTAATAGACCATCTATTTCATATCCATCTTTATCGAATCAAGTAAAAGTGAACAACGATCATTATAGACAGTATAAACATGGTTTAGAATGGTATGAGGGAGATATACTTGAGGATCAATTAAAACGACGTTTGCTTGATATTGCTCGAAGTGCAAGAGCAATTTTCGTTCATGGTAAAAAAGATTTGAAGTATTTGGGAACCGTAGTCTGTCGTTCTATTATTTATATCAAAAAGTATCATTGTCCAAGTTATGATAATATTAAAACGATTTCAACGTCTCAAGATCAGTGTTTAATTCACGAGTTGAAAGAAAACTCATCATTCAAGTATTGTACTTTGTATAAAGCATGCTTACTCAAAACATGGCTTCTAAGCCTGAATGAACACTATCCACTACACAATAATATCGTTGGAGATTATCCCATTTACTTGAATGTTCTTCAAGCGCATAAGAGAAAAATTGATCTGGATGAATTTTATAAAGAAACTACAGATGAAAATTATTTTTCTCAAGTTTTAAATAAGTTTTCAAGAGTACTAAAATAGAATCATCACGAGTTCCTTCAAGTTAAAACTTCAAAGACTTCCTCGTGTGGATTGTGAAAATTATTGTTTACCTTATTATGATGGTAGTGATGATGAAGAATTAAATATAAATAAAAAAAATATTACATGCTTAATTAATCCATCAATTATAAGAATGCCTACTAGACCACGAAAAATTCCCACTACAATCAGAAAGTGTATAAAATCTCATCAATTTTCCATTTTTACTCATTCTAATAATAACACTTGCTCAGTCAACAACATGGAAGATGACAATAAGCAAAGGTAAGTTTTAAGCATAAACACTATCACCAATTATAAAATTAATACTTTGTTTTTGTTTACAGTTCGAGTCAGGTTGAAAAGACCTTAAAACCTGAATCTCGAGTTAAAGAACATTCTGAGAGAAGCTCAAAATCTAGGATTTCAAAATTGTATGAGACCGTTGACTGGTTAGAAGTGAAATTATTTGATTTGAAAGCTATTGAAGATCAAAGAGCAGCTGAATTCCGAGAAGAAATTGGCAATTTGAAGTTTATTCAAGACAATAGAGCATTCGAATCTCAAAATCATATTAGTCGTAGTGCTGAATTAAAAGAATTTCAAGATCTAAGAGACTTTAAATTTCGTAATGATATTGAAGATATTTGTACTCGTTTAGAACGATTAGAACTTAAGTGAATGTAACTAACCTATTAAATAAGTTTCAAGTGTGTGAATTGAAATGAATAAATAAATAAATACTCATATAGAAGATAAATGATTTTTTTTTTTTTTATTTCAACCTTAACCTTGTTACTTTTTTATTATAGAATACAATTACATAATTTGGTTTTTAACAAATTAACGTAAACAATAAAATAATTTGGCTTTTTAGTTTTTTTTTTTTTTTTTTTCAACAAACAAACAAATACACAATTATATAATTTGTTAGTTTTTTATGAACATTATAAATACCGACAAACTAAATTTTTTTTTTTTTTTTATTCAATGAATAATGTCCCCACGGTAGAGTATCTATTTGACCTTCAAAAATAACTCTTTTATCATCATAAGGACTCAGAGTTATTTTTGAAAATTTTTCTGTGTAAGCTTTATGACTATGTGAACGTATGACAAATTGATCTGCTTTTGGAAAAGCTTTATGACTAAACAAACATTTTTCATAATCTTCAATGGTAATTTTTCGCATAACAGAGTTTTTTATTCCTTTCGCTCGCTTTTCTACATAGTTATTTGTACTTTTTACTCTTTTATTAACAGGTTCATAGTCGCTATCATCATCATCATCATCATCATCATCTCATCATCATCATCATCATCATCATGATCATGATCATCATTTTGGATTTTTTCTACCTCATAAGCGTACATCTTTGATCTCAATCCCACAAACTTAGTCATTATTAAACCATTATTTACATCTTTGAATTTGCCTAGTACCCTGTCATTTAAAGGAACTATTCCATATTTATTTCCATCAACGTAAGCTGATGTATCAAATTTGTCAGAATCTTTTTTCATTAGTTCGTATATGTTAAAATTACGAAACTCATAAAGAAATGAATCAGTATCCGTATAAAGCAAAGAGATCGAATTATCATCAACTTTTTCTTTTATATAACCGTAATGAAAGTCGTATATATACTGTTTAGACAGTTCTAATATACTAAAACCTATGTAAATAGGTTTATTCAAGTATACTTCTAATTTATCCATTTGAACTAGTAATAATTCATCATCTAGAATCATATAACTATGACAGTTAGGTGCTGCTAATCGAGCCGCTGCTCCGTACCGTTCTTCCCATTGATCAATTATTTTAATAGACTTACGGGTCCTTGTCGATTCTAAAAATTTACCAAAGATGCTATTGTTCATTAGCTTGAAGAAATATTTATCAAATGCATTTGTTGCTTTTTTGCTTAAACTACTATTTAAATCTATATAGGATTTTAACCACGGTTTTTGAAAAAATTTTAAAACTCGATGAATTTTTTTTAAAATCAAACCATTTGCTAACGCCTGCTTTAAATTTTTATAGTGTATAACATATTTTTGTTTATCCATTAATGTTGTCATTCATTTCATGGAAGAAGAACCATTTGGCTTCCAATGTTCAGAGCAAAACGGTAAGTCTTTATGTTTATTGTGATATTAATTGGGATACTCAAGATCTACTTCCCAAATAGTACCAACATCACCATCATCTTTTAGCATATGTATCAGCTTTTCAGTATCTTTCAAATCTTTATTACCCTTCTCGATTTCTTGTTCGGTGACACAAGTGAAGCCATTATAGGGTAAGTGTTGCTCCATGCTCCTACCTGTAAATAAACATTTTTTTTTTTTTTTTTTATTATTTCATCTACTTTGTTTTTTTATCAACAATTATTTATTTAAATTTAACATAAAGATTATTAGCATCTAGGTACAAAAAATACTTGATATCTTCGTTAGGATTAAAATTTTTCATGTACTTGTTATTAGCCTTAGAAAATCTATTGCTGCATTGAGATATTCCTCCTCTGATACCTGTAATCAAAATAGCAAATATATTTATAATGATTAACTCAATTATAAAAAGATAAGTAAAGTTTTAAAAAAGTACCTTTTTCAATGAATAGATGCATATCTATATCTTTAAGTAGTTGAATTTCAATTTTAGTGTATTTCAACATTGAGTCCCACGAGAGACCGGGAGCTGTATAGTATGCTGCAGGGTCGAGTTGATACATTTTCAGACAAGTCGATCGAAAATTTTCAAAAACTTGAGTGAGAAGCAGAACATCGGTTTTCAAATAAAGCTCACTATATTGACCTAGATTTTTTATGCCAAATGTTTTCCAAACATTCTTTGCATATTCGTAATCTTTTTTTGTGATTTGACAACCCGTCAAACAACTTGACTTCTTTTCTGTTTGGTAGTTTCGAGTCATTTAAGGGGAGGTTCTGGTGGATTGGCTTTTTTTTTTTTTTTTTTTTTTCTAAGATTTTTATTTCATAGTAAAAATAATATGAGACATCTAAATTTTTTACACCTTAAAGAATAAATATAAAACAATTGAAATTTTTTTTTTTTTTTCGTTGCTTAATGATGGCCTCAAAATTGTCCTCTTTTTCGGTCAAGGAAGTGATAACTCCCGAATGATGAGCCTGAAATCAAAAAATCAAACATTTTCTGAATCTGTATAGATTTGGCTATGGCAGGAACTAGAACAAAAAAAAAAAAAAATTTTTACCAAAGTTATAAACAATTGAAGTTGCAAAAATATTGCAAAAAAATTTATACGGCCGCCATTTTGTTTTTTTTACTCTTAAATTACTCGTTCTAGTTCCTGCCATAGCCAAATCTATACAGATTCAGAAAATGTTTGATTTTTTGATTTCAGGCTCATCATTCGGGAGTTATCACTTCCCTGACCGAAAAAGAGGACAATTTTGAGGCCATCATTAAGCAACGAAAAAAAAAAAAAAAAAAAAAAAATTTTTTCAATTGTTTTATATTTATTCTTTAGGGTGTAAAAAATTTGGATGTCTCAAATTATTTTTACTATGAAATAAAAGTCTTAGAAAAAAAAAAAAAAAAAGTCAATCCACCAGAACCTCCCCTTAACTTATCCGTAGAATTTAAATATTCATATGGGAACACACCCTTTTTTTTTAACAAATCAAGTTGTTGTCTAGATAAATTAGGAAAATCTTTTTTAAATTCTTCATCAAGAATCTTAAAAACTGTTAAATTTGATGATAATTTATCCAATGATTCAGCTAAAAAATGATAACTATCAATGAATTTGTAGGTTATATCATATCCTTCGACATGTTTTTTCAATCCAATAAAATTTTCCTTATTATGAGGTATTATTTTAATTCTTCCTTTAAAACCTCTCGCAATGTCTCTTATTAAAAAGTGTGAATCATACCTATAAGATGAAAGAAAGAAAATTAATATTACGATTTTTAACAATACAAACAATATGGACTATATACCCTGAGAAATTATGCATTATTATTGGGACTTCTTGTGAACACTGATACAATAAATTACACTTGCTATGCGAGGCCCCGCAGTATCTATAATGAATAGTTTAATTAGTTCTTATCAAAGTTGTTAATAATTAAATTTTACCTTCCACTCCAGTGACAGTGATCTCTAACTTTTTTCAACGCAATCTCATTCGTTGTTGCAAAGGCCTCTTCACATATATGATATTTTTCAGCCTTTTCAAACTCTTCTTTTTCTTGTTCAGTTAATTTCATTTTGTTTAGAATTAACAGTATAAATTTGAATTTTGGCGCTTAAGCCGTTAGTTTGGACTACCTCGGTCGGAAATCAGCCGAGCGACTCACGCGAGGCGTGGTCGCCGAGAAGACTTCCGTCCGCAGGCAGTCGGCATCAGTTAAAGAAAGCGAGCAGTCGCGTTTAGTGTGCTCCGCTAATTAAAGTCAATGACTATTGCCAGAGGTAGAGTGCCATCCGGTCAAAACGGCGTGACCACTCTCCTCTATTGTAAACCTTAGATACCGATAAATAAATTCACCAAAAGTTAAAGTTGTTAAATGCCAGTGTTAGTTATTCGAAACCCAGTGATTTCCTGCCCTCTCCTCTTCCCTTTTCGCTCGCGTTAATTTCTATTCTCGAACATTTGGCATCCCTTGTGGGGAAAAGTTCCCCGGAAAAAGCGCGTCGCGAGTGAAAATAGAAGAGAAGTGCATCGATGCCGCCAGTTTCATAACCGCAAACGGCAAAGACGCCTCGCCGGAGAGCCACGTGAAGCTTCGCGGCCATATTGGAAAAGGGAAGGAGTCTCGCCTACAGCACGAGCCACGGAGCAACAAAGACGCCCAACGGCCCGACCAAAAACAAAGACGACGGTGGATCGGAAGGCGACTCGGCAACACCGCTTGCCATCAGCTGAAGACCATCGGCCTGCTACATCCCTGCCGCACTGCAGCCCCTCTGCAGTGGGAGAGAGAGGGAAGGCACCTCGACCAGCCGACTCCGCTAATACGGTGGGTCCGCTCCAAGTCGCAAACTTGTGTTGCGCAATTTAATAATTTCAATTTTTTCTTGTATTTGTTTAGCCTTGGAACTGTGTGGGTAAAGTTAGCTGCATTGTTCTCCATTCTATTTTGCCTTTTTCTTAAATTTATTTATTGTTATGTTTCCAAAACAAATAGTCAGTTGACCCAATTCCTCAATAATTGAGTACAGCTGTTACTATTTTGGTAAACAATTGATTATTTTAGGGTCAAGTGACCAATAAAATTAGGAATAATTTTTTCAATTTTTACTTTGTTAATATTGAGCTCACCTGAAAACTTAATTTCATTTTATTTTGTTCCACCTTATCTGACATTATTGAATTTGCAGGTTAAACTACCTGTTAAACTGAGGTCCACGCTTACTGTCCAACCACATCTGAGCAACCTTTGGCACCTGTGGGAGCAAGCGAAGGGACTTTCTTCACCAACTGGTAGTCCTCGAGCCCTCGTACAGCTGCAGCAGCACTCCCAGAGTTCTTCGATAGCCTTGGGTTCAAATGTACTGTTTCTTATGGTTGTTAGAGTCAGCGTTGGAATCAACTTTTTGAGAATCTTATTTAGTATAGTATAAGCTCAAATTATTTGCATTGTTGAAATAGTTACTGATTGTTTCATTTTTTCAATAATATATTTTTTCAAAAATTCTAATTGAATTTTTTATACATTTTAGGTTGTTTCAAGACCAATTTTCAAAAGATCAATCCAAGTGCCTAATAACCCTTGCCTACTCAACCCAATTAGAGTTGTTTAGGGATCTTGATTTCCTTTTTTTTCTATAGTTTTTTTTATTGATCTATTTACCTTTTCTCTTCTACACTTAATTTTTGATTTTTTCACATGCTTCATTTTTTCTAAACTTTCATTAAAGATTATGCTTAAGTTTTCTTCCAAAATCAGCCACCTGCCTGGCTTAGTTGTTATTATTTAAATTGTATTTCAGTTTAAATTCTATTCCATCAATCATATTCATATGTTTGAATATTTTTTCAGTTTTATTTTATTTAAAAAATAATTGCCTCATCTTAATTGTATTTCAATTAAAAATTGTTCCACCAGTGATATTCATATGTATGTATATATTTTTCATTCTTTTGTTTAAAGAATAATTGCTTCATCTTAATTGTATTTCGATTAAAGATTGTTGTTTAGGAACCATATCCACCCTTACCGGCCTATAAAAACATTGAAATATTTTTTCAGTAGAATTTTTCCTTTGGTGCACTACCTCAAGATGGAGAAACTAGTCGCCAAGCAGCTCACCATTCGTGGGCACATTGCAAATCATTACACAAATTTCCTCAAGAAGGGTGCCGCCAACTTGTCGGTGGAATTAGCCCAGAGGAGAATCATTCGCCTTGATGAACTTTGGAATGAGTTCGTTGATAATGATCAAGTAATCAAGGACCACGATAGTGCTGATTCAGATCATGAATATTTCCAAGAGGATCTGCTTTTCCTGGTGCAGGAGGAGTATGATGACTCTCTGACCAGTTATCAAAGGTTCATTAAATCTCACTCGGTGGATCCGCCCATCCAGGTGAATGTGCCGGATCCCACCCCACAACTATATCTCAGAGCTCTGACTAAGACTCTGCCTCAAATACAATTGCCTAAATTTTCAGGTAAATCTGCTGAATGGCCCAACTTTAGGGATATGTTTGTATCTCTGGTCCATAGTCAGCAAATTCCCGACGTTATCAAATTAACTTGCCTTCGGTCCTATTTGACAAGCGAAGCCCTAGATGTCATTAAGGACTTGGCTATTTCAGATAAGAGCTATGCGCCAGCTTGGGAGACGTTGAAGCTTTTCTACGAAAACGAGCGTCGTCTGGTTCATAATCACCTGGCAGATTTATTCTCCGTCAAACCAATGATTTCCGATACTTATTTTGAAGTTAAGCGCTTACTTAGCGAAACCCTTACACCTCTGAATGCGCTCCAAGCCTTGGAGCGGCCCGCCAAGTACTGGTCCGACATTATTGTCTTCATGTTGGTTCGAAACATGCACAGTAACACTCGTCGCGATTGGGAGAAGAGTCTCGGAAAACACATGAAGTCGCCTACTATTGAGAGAGTAAAATCCTTTTTGGAAGCTCAAGCCTTAGTGTTGGAGTCTGTCGAGAGAATCGATAAACCTGCATCAGCCACTCCCCCTAGCACCCATAGGAAATCCGGTACAACCGCCACGGCAGTGGCCTCGGTCGAGACTCCCAAGGCTTCTTCGAGGAGGAAGGAAAGGGATGACAAGAGGTGTAGCTTGTGCAACGAGGATCACGCTTTCACTCGTTGCCCCAGATTCAAGGAAAAGACACCGGCTGAAAGGAAAACAATTGTTTTTCAAAGGAGGCTGTGTCTTAACTGCTTCGGTCCTCATCACATGAGGGACTGCAAATCCAAATTCAGTTGTCTGCATTGCCAAGGTCAACACCATTCTTTGCTTCATTCTCCTTTTAAGGATAAACCTGGATAAAGGTACCTGGTGGACCTCCCAATACGGGGACCATTCCCGCGTCTAAGGCTAACATTCAATTGGACATTGGCGCCACGCCCTTCTTTAATGGGGCTACCGCTCAAACCGAACATTACTCAACGGTCCTTTTAGGAACAGCGCGGGTTTTCGTTAAAGGACCCGACGGTCGGAAAATAAAGGCTAGAGCTCTTATCGACAATTGCTCTCAGTCATCGTTCATTTCTCAGAATTTGAGAGAATAACTTGGCCTAGTCTGCTCCTCCACCAACGCTCAAGTGTTTGCAGTTGGCGGTGTTCAAGCCGTCACTAGCCAAGCTATCACACATTCCCAAATTAGTCCGCATTTCGATTCTCGGTTTTCGTGTGAGGTTAAGGCATTGGTAGTACCACGGGTGTGTAACTACGTGCCCCCTCAGAAACGCCAGGTTTCA
Organism: Encarsia formosa; assembly: GCA_038277355.1. Taxonomy (NCBI): domain Eukaryota; kingdom Metazoa; phylum Arthropoda; class Insecta; order Hymenoptera; family Aphelinidae; genus Encarsia; species Encarsia formosa. Next base: position 49,468,102 of record CM076185.1, on the reverse strand, counting down.
GACCTCTTGTATCTGTCACACCTCAACCTGGCCGATCCACAGTTCTTGGATAACGCTCAGATAGACGTGCTCTTAGGAGCCGAAATACATGCTCGGATAGTCCAGGAGAACGTAATCAGAGGCAAGCCCGATCAACCAATTGCCACTGCCACTCAATTGGGGTGGCTGATTTCTGGCCCGATTCCACTACTGAATTCGTATGTGTCCAATTCAGTGTCATTACACTGTACAGACAATTCACTCAACTTCGATCTGCAAAGATTCTAGAAGCAGGAGGAGCTGCCCTCCAAATCTAAGTACTCTCGCCCCGACGACGAGGAGTGCGAGCAGCACTATGTAAGAAACGTTAAGCGAGACCATGACGGCCGTTACGTCGTCAAGCTGCCTTTCAGATCATCTAAACCAACTCGAATTGGTAACTCCTACAGTAAGGCTGTTGCCATGTTGAGAAAGATGGAGCGGCGCTTCGAGAAGGATCCTGAATTTAAAGAATTGTACAATGAGTTCATGATGGACTACATTTCCGCTGGTCACATGATCCCTGTGTCCCACGAGGATCCGATATTCAAGCCCCTGGAAAACAGCTTCTTCTTGCCTCATCATGGTGTGCTCAAACCAACTAGCTCAACTACTAAGCTTTGAGCTGTTTTCAATGGGTCGAGCAAAACCGACTTAAACATATCATTGAATGACTTACTCCACACTGGTCCTAATCTGCTGCCAGAGCTCCCTGACTTAATTTGTAGATGGAGACTGTATAAATTCGTCTTCGTTGCCGATATCAAGCAGATGTTTCGACAAATAAAGGTCGACTAAGAAGACGTGCACTTTCAAGCTATCGTCTGGCGTTTCAATCCGAGCGACCCCCTTCAAATCTGGTACCTGCTGACTGTCAGCTATGGCTTGGGTTGTTCTTCATACCTGGCCATTCGTACTTTACGAGAGCTGGCCAAGGCCTATCGTAAAATCTACCCTCTGGCGGTACCAATCATCGACAATGAAAGCTACATGGATGACGAAACTTCCGGCGGGCATACGCTTAAAGAAACCCTTGAGAAGAAATCCCAATTGATAGGTCTTCTCAAAGAGGGTGGCTTCGAGTTGAGAAAATGGCTGTCGAATTGCCCTGAAGTTCTGGCGGATCTGCCGCCAGATCAGCTCGCAACTAACCCAGAATCGGTCTTCGAGGACTCGTCCTCGTCCACGGTGCTTGGTTTAGTTTTGAATTCTCTGGAAGATACGTTGAGATCCAACGTGAATTGTGAAATTAGTCCAGTTAGGCCCACTAAGCGACTAGTTCTGTCTAGCATTGCCAAAATTTTCGATCCCATGGGCTCGCTGGCCCCGGTCGTTGTATCTGCCAAAATATTCATGCAGTCCTTGTGGCTGCTGAAAGCTAATTGGGATGATCCACTCCCTGACGAATACGTCAGACAGTGGGAGCTTTGGATCTCGAAGTTGCCTGCCATAGGCACCTTACGTATACCTCGCTATTTGAACTACTCTCCTGAAACCTTGATCTGCGAGATTCATGGATTTTCCGATGCGCCGGAGAGAGCTTACTCGGCTGCTGTCTACCTAAGATTCGTGAACCCTTCTGCCGTTCACTGCTCACTCCAGATCGCCAAAACAAGAGTGGCCCCACTCAAGACCCTGAGCGTTTCACGACTTGAGTTGGCTGGCGCTCATATTTTATCAAAATTGGTCAATCATCAACTTTCAATCTTGCCCATCAAAATCGACACGGTGCATCTCTGGTCTGATTCGCGAGATGTCCTGTTTTGGCTTCGAGGCCACCCATCGCAATGGCAAACCTTCGTAGCCAACAGGTGCAGCGAAATTCAATCCTTGGTTCCGGATGCTTTCTGGCATCACGTCAAGTCCACTGAAAATCCTGCCGACATTGCCTCGAGCGGGATGAACCCAGAGTTGTTGTCGGATTGCAAATTGTGGTGGCCCATCTTGGCTCTCAGAATCTTCAAGCCCTTGGTCTACAATTCCGGACGACTTGTCCTCTCACCATCCTACCCAGGTTAAAAAGACTGACATTTGCTTGTTTGCTCACGTCACAACCCAAACTGCGCTTCCCGAAATCTGGAGCTTGGGCCTTCGCTATTCCACTTTGGGAAGGCTGTTGCGAGTTACAGCTTATGTGATAAGATTCGTTCGGAAATTGTTTTTAAAAGTGCTACATAAAAAATCGAACATAAGTTTTAAATTTTATAATTTTTTGAGTCTCCACAGTTTCGAGAGCGACGTATTGGAACCGGTCGAACTGACTGACGCTAAATTGTTATGGATTTACCATAACCAGCGTGCCTTTTTCAGTGACGAGATTGAAAGAATTCTGACTACTTCCAAGCATGGTAGAAAACTACCAGGAGCACTCCTCAAGCTCAATCCAATCGTTAAAGACGGCCTTCTTAGGGTTGGTGGTCGTTTGGACCGTGCCCTACTCTCTTTTGACCAAAAACATCCGTTCATCTTGCCTGGCGACTGCTACTTAAGCCAGTTGCTTGTCCGAAAAGCCCATCTTGATACTCTCCATGGAGGAGTACAATTGACCTTGGGAACCCTCAGACAGGACGTGTGGATCATCAACGGTCGTAAGACTGTTAAGAAAGTGTTGGGAAATTGTAAATCCTGTCTGAAGTTTTCGCACCAGACAATGAATCCTCTCATGGGAGAGTTGCCAAGTGTTCGTGTCACACCAGCTCGCCCCTTCGCCCACTCCGGCGTGGACTACGCTGGTCCCTTTTCGATTCGGCTAACCAAGAGTAGAGGTCGCGGCACCACGAAAGGTTATGTTTGTTTGTTCGTGTGTCTATGTACCCGAGCCATCCACTTAGAGCTCGCCGAGGATTATTCTACTCAATCTTTCATCGCTGCATTCCACCGTTTCTCGTCTAGGAGAGGACATTGCTCTTTAATCTATAGTGATCAGGGCACCAATTTCATCGGTGCTGACGCCGAGCTTCGCCAAATGTTCCGCGAACGTTCTGTGTTCATAAACGAAGCTATCGAGGTTTCTGCTCAACAAGGCACCCTTTGGAAATTCAACCCTCCAGGCGCCCCCCATTTCGGGGGCATTTGGGAAGCTGGCGTCAAAGCCACGAAGCATCATCTACGTAGAGTGGTCGGGGACACCGTTCTTACTTTTTCGGAAATGTCTACTCTACTTTGTCGCATTGAGGCTTGTCTAAATTCACGGCCTTTGTTGCCTCTTTCAGACGATCCCTCTGACCTGAATTTTCTAACTCCTTCACATTTCTTAATTTTAAGACCTTCTCATTTGATTCCAGAACCAGACTTCACAACCGAAAACGTTCCTGTGGGCCGTAGGTGGCAGCTCATTTCCCAAAAAATGCAGCATTTTTGGGTTCGCTGGCGCAATGAGTGCCTGTCTTCCCTGCAGCCAAGAGATAAATGGAGATCTCGCACTCGTTCCTTCCAACCAGGGGACGTGGTGTTTATCAGAGCTGAAAACACACCACCTGGACAGTGGCCTTTGGATCGTGTAGACCTACCCTGATCCCCAGGGAGACAATCGGGTGTGTGAGCTGAGGACGGCCACTTCCAAGCTTCGCCGACCGTCAGTGAAGCTGCTCCTTTTAGTGCCAGCAGAAGCTTGCCAGACGCCCTCTCCAGCCGTGGAAGTTAAAGCTTGCAACTTAGTGTTACTTCAGCCCGCTAACAAAACTATCAATAATTAATCCATGCCCGCACGGATTAAGGCGGGAGGAATGTTTAGAATTAATAGTATAAATTTGAATTTTGGCGCTTAAGCCGTTAGTTTGGACTACCTCGGTCGGAAATCAGCCGAGCGACTCACGCGAGGCGTGGTCGCCGAGAAGACTTCCGTCCGCAGGCAGTCGGCATCAGTTAAAGAAAGCGAGCAGTCGCGTTTAGTGTGCTCCGCTAATTAAAGTCAATGACTATTGCCAGAGGTAGAGTTCCACCCGGTCAAAACGGCGTGACCACTCTCCTCTATTGTAAACCTTAGATACCGATAAATAAATTCACCAAAAGTTAAAGTTGTTAAATGCCAGTGTTAGTTATTCGGAGCCCAGTGATTTCCTGCCTTCTCCTCTTCCCTTTTCGCTAGCGTTAATTTCTATTCTCGAACACATTTCAATATAATTATCAAAAGCTTCGTCAAAAATTTTTGCTAAATCTTGTAATTCTTTGATAAACCATTTAGCAGGATTACTACCTTTGGAAGAACTTTTATATTTTGACTTAATTTGATCATGATTAGATTTTAGGTAATGACCAATGCTAAAAGCTTCATGTTCATGTTTTTTACATTCTTCTCGTTTATTTAATTCATTATCATCATTGTTAGACTCAACTTCTTTAAAAAAAACTTTCTAAATCCGCATAAATAACAAAAGGAAGTCTTTCTTTATTCGAAAAGTTTTTAAATTTGATTTTATTTTCACCATAATATGGTAATAATGGTCGACCTTTGTTTATTTTCTTGCAGTCTTCTTTATGAATATCGAGCTTTTTTTGTGCAAGGAAAAAATGTAAACATGAATTGCAAATATATTTTCTTTTTTTCTTATTAGCTGATTGAGAACAGATTAGACGAGATAAATTTTTTATCCACACATAATGATAGTATATTTCAGTTTTAGTTTCAAACTTAGTCACATACATTGGAACAACTATAAATTTTTCATCATTTTTATCGGTTTGCTTTAAATAATAAATATTTACAGAAATGTTGTTTATTTTTTCAAATAATGGCGTTTGATCTGGATGCATTGGAAATTTAATATTTGAAAAATTCAATTTCTTTTCATTTTTAGTACCATCGTCATTGAACTCATTATCATATTTTTGTAATGTTCAATTCTTTGCGCATTCTTTTTTACAGGGTATAATGCAGAGTAAATCGACCATTTAAAGCATTGATCGTCTGAGTTAACTACGTTTATGCAAGCTTGTTTGTCTTTTATGAATTTTGGTAGATCACAGTATAAACTACCTCGAAATGAGCTGTGTTTATTCACATTTATTCCAAGATTAACTATAGATTTAAGTTGCCAGCCAGATTGTTTTTGATCGAATTCTAACATGTCATGTTCAATTGGTTTTTTGATATTTTCCTCAAACCATTCTTTTAAATTGGTTAATTTATAAATTACATTAGCTTTTGTATTGAAATTTTTTGTGTGAAATTCTTTATCTTCTCCCTCTTTTTGTAATACGTACTCGGCTGATAAAACACCCCAAACTTTAACTTCGTCAAGCTTTTTCAAAGCATTTTTTATACGTGGTATAAATAAACTCAAAGCATCTTTAAAAAATTCATTTATATTTTTATGTAGTATATTAATAACTGCACCGGTTCGCACACGATCTTGAAAAGCAGTATTTATATCAACCCATGAAACTCTATCACTAAGTTTTACTCTATTTCCAGCACCCGTTTGAAACAATAATTTTTTAAACTGTGACTGCAACCCTCGGAGTGATATTTCAATGTTGTATAAATGAATTCTTTGCTGTGTTTTTAAGCTGTTATTTTGTAAATATAATTTAATTTTTTTATTAATTTTTTTCTCATCAGCAATCCATTTTTGAATTTCAAAATTAACCCATTTTTAAAGTTCAACATAATTATCAGGCTGTATAGCTTTCAAATCTTCATATGCTTTTTTCATTGATATTATAAAGTTTTTAAACTCAACCATTTCCATCTTGAAATCTATTGAAAAAAAAAAAAAAAAAAATCTTTTTAAATTAACCTATTGATAAGTGAGCACTTTAAAAACTATGTAAAAGTTCACATGAGATGTTTCAAACACCGCGCCAATGCTACTAAATGAGTTAAGGCTGAGCGCGCTTTTCTTATTGCTAGATCATGCTGGTTGGAGAAGTCGAACAAGTGGTTGCGCTATTTTCGGTAACATGTGCATACACAGGTGGTTGCCTCGACTCATACGCGTGATGATCGCGAGATGGCATTACATGTGTACTTTTTCGATATCAGCAAGTGCGCTCGATACTCGAGAGATGGCGCCACCGTGCTGAGCATTCACACAAGTGCACTTGATGCTCGAGAGATGGCGCAACCGTGTACTATGTTGTATAGGTAACGTTGCACGAACACATATGAAATTAATAGTGATGTTCTACACCTCATATGAACTTTAAGGAAATAAAATAATCAACTTTATTACATTTTTTTTTTTTTTTATTGATTGAAATTAATAAATGTATAACTCATATAAATATAATTAATATCAATTGTCAAAATCCATGTCAATGCAAAAAATTACTGCTTTATAGTTTTTATTTTCTAAATCATTCAAAATTACTAAAGGATTTAAACATTTTTTTTAAATTTTATTATCATTACCACTCTCGATATAATGAATGAAAATTTTAATTTTATCTTTCATTAAACTTTTAATTATATATTCAATTTCATCATTAATATTATTTTTAAACGTATTGAAAACTTGAGCTGTTGCAAACTCGCAAAGTGTAGGCACACGAGTAGTAAATTTTTCCTCACAAAATAAATTTTCAATCTCTTATCATACATTACTTACTGTGACAGTCAGCGATCGTAATTAAATCGCTGGTAACGATTTAGGATTTGGCGCGAGTCACGTGACTGTCAAACGCAGCTCAGAGCGGACCTCTGAGGTGGTAGAGCGGGAATCGGGAAGCCACTCGTAGTTTTCGTGTCCAAGTGTTCGCACGTACATGGAACTTAACTCGTCTCGGTTCGACGGCTAACCGGACTCCTCGGGAGTGGAATGTCGTCGAAGAGAGAGTTGGCAGAGACAGAAGGTGCGGGATCGATGGTCATCGCCCGGGAAGCATTCTTCTGTCTAGACGAGTCAACCGGCTTTTGGAAGCCGTGGACGTCGGGGAACCTGACCGACGTCCGGCAGACACGCAAAGATCTGGAGATCAATTCATGGCAGATCTTGAAGCAGCTTACTCGTTACGGAAGTCGAGGCAATTATTGACATTCGCGTCGCGCGTTGTGGTAGAGCCGTAGTGTGAGAGTGTGGTGTTATTTGTGAAGTTGTCATTTCACGTCATCGCCTGGACCGCTTTCCGATGGCTACACGGCGACTCGAGTATGGTAGATATTGCGGCTGGTCGGCATCGTAGCCTGGCATTTTGTTTAGCCTGACGGCTTGGTATGAGGTGCACCTTAGCGACTCCGTAAGTTAATTGTAAATGTGCGAGTGAGTGTGAATGCGTGTGAGTGTCCTTAGTACACTGTTATTGTCATAATCTTTGTTTTTCTCTTGCGCGCGTTAGCTGCCGATAGCAGCAGGAATTTGTGTGCGCGCACAACGATTTAGAGAGCATTGAAGATTCTTTTGTTTACTGGTTTAAACGATACCGAGTCGTAATTCGGAATTTGTATTTTAGGTTTAGATTTGTTTTAATAAATTATTAAATTGTTAATTTAATTTTTATTGACTAAACCTGGTGTTCCTGCGAATCGATCCTGTTTTAATACCCGCACCCACTACCGATAAACGAACTAGCCGACCGCGTCGCGAAATATAGTAATATTCGCGGACGCGATTTCCTCATTTTATTATTTCAGGTCGACGAGTTGCAGTTCGACGAGTGCTTGGATCAGCACTAAGTACAGGTGATAAGGATTTAGTACGCACCGTGGGTATTTGTATCGGCTCATACAAACCCTTCAATCCACCCCTGTTACATTACATGTGAAATCTTTAAAGCTGAAAATAAAAAGGGGGGAACTTTTATTTTATTTTATTCTTTATAATTCTTTTAAACAAATGTACAATTTTTTTTTTTTACTTAAGTATTTAATTTTATTTCAAAAACACTGTTTACATGAAAAACTTGTTGATATTTATTTTAAAAAACTTTGAAAAATTTTTTTTTTTTCTTTTACACACACGCAAAGAACTCGGCGGAAAGAAACGGCCGGTAAGGCATACCGAGAAAAAAGTCAGGTGAAGTTACGCCCGAAAAATCGGCGGAAGGTTTCTGATTTTTTCCAAAGCCTATATAGGTATATGCCGCGGCCGAGTGCTGCCAGCTGGGCTGTAGCGCTGGAGCTTGATGCAGGCTGATCCATCCGCTTTTTCAAAAACGCTGTCAATTTTCATTTGTTTGAACAATTTCTTTCAGACTTTTCAGAAATGTTCTTTAGGACCTAATGGAAAACTTCTTCGCTGGAAGTTTTTTCAAATATGAACTTTTATGCTTACTTTTTTAATCTAAAGTTTTTGGTTATAAAGTGCTTACTTTTATTTTTAAATGTTTATTACTCGGTTCTGAAAATTTTTAAAAATATTTAAACAACTCCGTTGACAGCGGTAGGGGTTCAAGAATATAAAGCTAAAATTTCGTCAAAAAATATTAAGTGGTTTTTGAGTTATCGCGTGTTGAGCAGAAACTTGAATTTTTCTCGATTTACGCATTTTAAGTTCAAATTGCAAGAACTCGAAAACCACTTAATATTTTTTGACGAAATTTTAGCTTTATATTTTTGAACCCTTACCGCTGCCAACGGAGTTGTTTAAATATTTTTAAAAATTTTCAGAACCAAGTAATAAACATTTAAAAATAAAAGTAAGCACTTTATAACCAAAAACTTTAGATTAAAAAAGTAAGCATAAGAATTCATATTTGAAAAAACTTCCAGCGAAGAAGTTTTTGATTAGGTCCTAAAGAACATTTCTGAAAAGTTTGAAAGAAATTGTTCAAACAAATAAAAATTGACAGCGTTTTTGAAAAAGCGGATGGATCTGCCTGCATCAAGCTCCAGTGCTACAGCTCAGCTGGCAGCCCTCGGCCGCGGCATATACCTATATAGGCTTTGGAAAAAATCAGAAACCTTCCGCCGATTTTTTGGGCGTAACTTCACCCGACTTTTTTCTCGTAATGCTTACCGGCCGTTTCTTTCCGCCGAGTTCTTTGCGTGCAAGTACTTAACTTTTTTAATTAAAAAAAAAAAGAAACACTGTTTACATGAAAAACTTAATAATATTTATTTTGAAAACATTGTTAATAATTATTTCGAAAACACTGTTAATAATTTTTAATTTGAAACACTTTTAACTCCTAAAGCGCACACCGGGTCAAAAATGCCCCACCCTTTCACTTGCGCGTGTATTTTAAACAGATGAAAATTCAATAACTCCATTTCCTTGATAATTAAGAAACAAACGCATCTTATTTGCCATTTGTTCCACCGCATTGTAAAATTCTAGATTTTCTATGAAGAATTCCACTTGTCTTTTGGGTAGAAATACATCAAACTCTGATTCTTGTTCGGTTACTACTTTTTCCCCAAAGCGTGTTTGAACCTTTTTTTAATTTCGTTACCATGTACGATCTTAGTTCTAATTCCGCAACAGGTTTCGTTGGCTTATAATTTGCAAGAGAGGCTGAATTTAATGCTGCGAAATCCATAATCTATAAAAAAAAATTTTACTTATGAATAAATCAAACGTTAACTTGAAGATGTACATTTAATTGTTCAATAAAAATAATTTTAAAAAAAATTGTACATTTATAATCTTAAATCATAAATAATAAATTTTCTTACTTATTTAATTTGCAAGTTCCTCCCCTGGGGGCTGTAGGACCTTGTCGCGTGCTGTCGGGGGCATGACCTCGACAGCCTGGTGGGGAGGCTTAGTCGGCCGACTGACAGCGGGAGGGGCGAGACTGCATGAATGTTGTGGCTCCCTATAAACGGGATGTCCAGGCGTATGGAAGGCCCCCTATAAACGGGGGACCGAGGAATGAGTGATAGGCAACCCGAGAAGGGTTCGTCCTGGTGAATGTAGGGCAGGTTAAGTCCCGGTCTTCGCCCCCCTCGCTCGCAGGAAAGCTGGCGACCAACAAACAGCCCCCCCATCCAGGGTGGTTGTCTGGCTGGGTATACACACCTCACATCCTGTTAACGCGGTAGACAGGATGTGATACACATACACACATACACTCACACTTACACACATACACTGCAGCGTAGGGTGCCCCCCCGATTTGCGACCCCAGAAGATGGGAGTGAAGAGTTCGAGGGTTAGCAAGACGAGGAGGGTGCAGAGGTCAAACTGGGACTGGCGCGCCTGGGCCGATGGATAGTACAGGGGCCCGGGTAGGTCACTAACCAGACCGCCTGGCTGCCCCACCAGCCATCGTAAAATCCCTGGTGCAGTGATGCTGCCGGATGGTGACCGGACTGGGACCGCACCACTGAGGAGGGGGGGAACCTCCGGGGCCACCGAGTCAAACAGACCCTCGAACATCACCCCCGTCGGAAGGGCAAGCTAACGGGAGACACCTGAAACTGACCACAACACGATACACCCGCTCTATATAAAAAACAAAATGGACACGGAAGGAAAGAAAGAAAATACGCAAAAAGCGCCACCACAAGAGGTTAAGGGGGTTCCCACCCCCATGGAAGTTGAGGCACGGGACTCCGCCCCCACGGGGGCTGGGGATACCGACCCACGAAAGGCCATAGTCACCGGACCGCTACGGGACTCCGCCCTCAAGGGGGCTGGGGATACCGGGCACAAGGTGGCTGGTAACAACGGGCGGGACACCACCTCATCTACGGATAAGGACGGTGATACCGCCACCTACAGCAAGGAAACTCGACCGAGGGACCTCGCCTCAAAAGGGGCAGGGGGCACCTCGATCGAAGGCAAAAAGAAAAAGAAAAGGGTGAGGCGTAGAACTGGCCAGGAGAGGAGGATCCAGAAGAAGGGTGGGGAGCAGGAGGGGACCACTTTTCAGTCGACACCGGCTGCGAAGAGGACCCACTCCGAAGGCTCGACACCCAGGGAAATCAAGCGCTCGGCCAGGAAAAAGAAAGAAGATGGGGCGTGCTACAGTCGAGCAGTGGCTACCAAGCTTCGGTGGGCCATAGTTCCTGAAGGCTACCCCATCACACGACTCACCCAAAAACAGGTCGATCTGGTCAGATCTGCTCTTGAAGCAGAAATCGACCAAACTGAGGAGGGCCACTTCCCACAGTTCTTGGCCAACTGGGAGACGCGGGGTGCACTAGTGTACGACTGCAACACCCAGGGGGACGTGGAGTGGTTAAAGGCGAAGGTTCCTAAATAGAGCCCATGGGAGAACGCCAAGCTCACCGTCGTTGAGCAGGGCGATCTCCTAAAGGTAAAAAGGATCGCCTTGTACGTTCCGGGGGACATTGTTCCCCAGACCGCACTCACACGCTTGAGGCGACAGAATCCCACTCTCAAGGTGGAGTCCTGGAACCTCGTAAGCAATAAGGCGATCCCTGCAAAGAAGAGACAACCGGTGGAGACTCTGCTAAACATCACCGTGGAGGAGTCGGAGGTGGAGGCCCTAAAGGCCCTGAACTACCGACCCTTCTGTGGGGGTGGCAGGGCCCACGCCGTCCTTGTCTCTGACAAAGGTAAAGGTGACAAGGGAGAAGATGGGAGGGAACTAGGGGGTGGGAGAAGCGCTAAGCACAATCCTACCCCTACCCCCACACCCAAAGGCTAGCTCCTAACTTCGCCCCATGGCGAACTCAAGGAGGCTGGGTCGGGGTGGACGAAACCCAGGGCCTGCCAGTATGGCAACGTCCACTATTTCGTGCACCCAGATCAACTTGCACCATTGCAAAAGCGCTTCGGCTGTCTTAGTCAAACGCATGGCAGAGGTGCATACAGGCATAGCCTTTATTCAGGAACCCTGGATAAGGGCGGGTAAAATCACACCTCTAAACGGTTGCGGCAACCGTTTCAGTTGGAACGGAGACTCAGCCAGGGCGGCCCTGATAATTAAAGGGCTTGCTGCTGAAGCCTGGGGATCCTTCTGTGACAGAGACATTGCGACAGCGACCGTGAAATACAAGGATGAGAAAGGCACTGAAAGACAACTCGTAGTTGCCTCGGCCTCTTTTCCATACGATGAGGAGGATCCACCCCCACAAAGGGTTAGGGATCTTGTCAGGACCTGCGAACTGAAAGGCTTGGACCTCTTACTTGCGTGCGACGCCAACTCACATCACACGGTGTGGGGCAGCTCGGATTGCAATCACAGAGGGGACGCACTTTGAGCTTCCTGGCGGGTACCAATTTGGAGATCCTGAATAAAGGTGGCAAGCCAACCTTTCGGGATATAAGGCGTGAGGAGGTCATCGATATCACTCTGGCCACGATCGATCTGGCGGCGTCCGTGGGGGACTGGAGAGTCTCGGACGAGCCCTCCATGTCAGACCACGAACACATCACCTTTTCGTTGGTGGGCAGAACTACCGATAGGCCTTACTGGAGAAATCCCAGAAACACAAACTGGGAAGGGTACAGGGCCGATCTTGCCAGGAGAATTTCCAATTTTCCTGGGAGATACGGCACCCCGGTGGAGATCGAACACTGCGCAGAGTCCCTGCAGGAGACTCTGGTGACGGCTTTCGAGAACAACTGCCGGGTTAGTAAGAAAGGTAAGAGTCAGGGATGTCCGTGGTGGACACCCGAACTTACAGCCTTGAGGAAGGAAGTAAGGAGACTCTACAACAGGTCGTACAAGACTAAAAAGAGGGAGGACGAAGACGCCTACCGACAGGCGCAACGACTATACAAGAAGGAGCTGGAGAGGGCGCCCACTCTGGGCTGGCAGAACTACTGCACAGAGCAAAAGGATGTCGCAGCGACATCCAGGCATAGTCGCATTCTGCGCAGTGGCCCAAACCAGACGCCAGGTGTAATGAAGCTGAACTCGGGGCAATGGGCTGGAAATGGTGCGGACTGCCTCAACGCACTACTGGAGACTCACTTCCCCGACTTCAGGGAAGGCGAAGTACACCAAGGCACGCAAGAAGCGACAGCCGGCAGACAGGACTGGGAACTGGCCAGGACCATAACGACACCGGAGAGAGTCAGATGGGCAATCGGCACCTTTGACCCGTTCAAAGCTGCCGGACCGGACGGTATCTTCCCGGCCCTCATGCAAAAAGGGCTGGAGGTACTGTTAAGCCCTCTGGTCAAACTCTTTAGGGCGTGCTTGGCCCTGGGATATGTCCCGACCTACTGGAGGACGGCGAAAGTGGTATTTATACCGAAGCCAGGCAGAGTGGTTACCAGCGCGAAGGACCACAGACCTATATGTCTGTCGTCCTTCGTACTGAAAACACTTGAAAGGCTCGTGGATAGGTATCTCAAGGAGACGTCCTTGGTCGACAGACCGCTGCACTGCAGACAGCATGCCTACCAGGCAGGGAAGTCTGTAGATACAGCCCTTATAGAGGCGGAATCCTGGATCAGAAACGGGATGAAGAATAAAGGTTATGTACTAGCAGCCCTGCTTGACATAGAAGGCGCATTCAATCACACCCGGGTGGATAGCATCCGCAAGGGTGCAGAGAATCATGCCATTCCGCCCACCCTGGTGAGATGGATGTGCCACATGTTAAGCACCAGGAGCCTGCTGGCCACATGGGGCGACCGTATCCGCAAGGGTAGGATCGGTAAGGGATGCCCACAGGGGGGAGTTTTGTCTCCCACTATGTGGTGCCTGGTAGTCGATACCCTACTGAGATTGTTGGATGAAGCCGGCATTTTTGCCTTGGCATATGCTGACGACGTCTTCATTCTCGTTAGGGCCGACGATCTGGATGTGGCGACGGGCCTAATGCAACTAGCACTGGGAATCGTCGAAAAATGGTGTAAGGGGGTCCACTTGACGGTGAACCCGAGCAAAGTTGGAGTCACGTGCTTTACAACCAGATACAAGGTGGGCTCTGTCAAGGGCCTACATCTCATGGGAAGGGCACTAGACCTGACCAGTGAGATTAAGTATCTGGGAGTCACATTCGACTCCAAACTCAGTTGGAAAAGGCATCTCGATATCACCTCCGCAAAGGTGATTCAGTCCTTCTGGGCATGCAGAAGAGCTTTTGGCAGGACATGGGGACTGGAGCCCGATAAGATACACTGGCTATACACAGCGGTGTTGAAACCCAAGCTACTACACGGGGCAGTCATATGGGCTCCCCGGGTGGCGACGGTAAAGGGCGCCAAGTCAATTTTGGATCGCGTACAGGCCCTCGTCTTGAGAGGCCTTACGGGATGCATGAGCACCACACCACTGGCTGCGATGGAACGTCTGACGGGAACCCTTCCGCTCGACCTCGTGGTTAGAAGTGCGGCCTTCAAGGTCGTGTGTCGCTACGATGGCAAAGCGAAGGTTGACCACCTGGCAGACCGGCAGATAACCAGAGAACTAAATCTGGAGAAGCTGCCCAAGCTCGATCATACGGCAAGGAACATCAGTTTCAACAAGCCGTTTAGGGTCGAAACGGGCAGCCGGGCCGACTGGCAGGGAGGACGGCACAAGTATACAGGTCAGGGAGTTGTCTGGTTCACAGATGGCTCGAAAAGAAAGGAAGGCGTGGGCGCCGGAGCCTGGAGACAGGGCTGTTCCAGGGAGATAACGCTACACCTTGACGACTTTGCCACAGTCTTTCAGGCTGAGGTAAGGGCGATCACGGAGTGTGCACGAGCCACGCTGAGAGAGGTTAACAGGAGATGCCCAGTCACGATTTGCTCCGACAGCAAAGCGGCGCTTTTGGCGCTCAAGGGCTGGGCCACAAGCTCGAGGGAAGTGGCTCTCTGCAAAGAGGCACTGACTGACATGGCGTTGAACCACTGTGTCACCCTATTATGGGTGCCAGGACACTCGATGATCCTGGGCAACGAAAAGGCAGACAGGCTGGCGAACCGGGGTGCCTTGGGCATCAGGGCGGACCAATGCAACGTTGGAATGCCCGATTGCTCAATGCAAGAAGCCATGGAACGCTGGATGACAGGTGTAGCTGACCGAAGATGGAATGATCACCAGGGGCTGAGGCAGGCAAAGAGCCTCATCGGTGACAAGCCGCCTGAAACATGGCTGCGAGACCTGAGAAGGACTAGCAGAACAAAACTCAGGATGATCATCGGCTGGCTTACGGGCCACTGGATGGTGAGACATCACCTATCAAGGATAGGACTCAGCGATGTCTCAAACTGCAGGTAGTGCGGAGAATCGGCCGAAACGACGGGACATCTTCTCTGTGAATGTCCCGCTTGGGCCACACTCCGGACCAGAAGGCTTGGCGGACCCATTATAGATCCATTGGATCTAAGGGAGGCAAGTGTGTCGGCAATCACGACGGCAATAGGCCACATCGAAGTGGCCTTGAACAGGGATTGAGTAAGGCAGGGAAATCAGCACAATGGGTGTATACCTGAGTGCTGGGGTCGCATGTTCCCGGGTAGGGACCGCGTACCCCTCCCACAAATACCATACCATAATTTGCAAGTTTCTGCGGAAGCTTTTTTGAGAAAATCGTTGAATAAGGACTGAAACAATTACGTTTTCACAAATAATCGTATACTGAAACACTGAAACACTGAACTTTTCAAAATCAAACGTTCCACTCGAAAGCTGTTGTGAGAATGAAAAATTAAACGTAGTTTTGAGTTTTCCAACAAATTAGTCCTTGGAAAAAAAATTATTTTAAATCTGAGCTGCCACCAAAAAGTTTTATCCCCCCCCCCCATAAATTCGATAAAAAACAACTTATTTAAAGATTTCGAAAAGGTTCCCCCCCCCCCTAAATTTGATAAAAAAACAACTTATTTAAAGATTTCGAAAACCATTTTTTTATAGAACAGTTTCCTATGAAAAATTTTTGATTTCCGCAGTATAGTTGTGGCTTTCATTTGAGCAAGTTGAGATATTAAGAATAATGGCTCGAACAATGGAAACAATAGATATAACAGTAAGTTTTTGTAAGAAATAATTTTAACGATCAAATTTGAATTAAATGTAATTTTCAGGGAAGCATGGTGAAACCGTGTCACGCTCGTCGCAGTGAAGAGCATGCTATGCTCTTATGTTTATACTGTAATAAATATTGTTATGAGGAACCATTACTATTTCTCCCGGGCGATTTGAATCGGTGGGTTGGTTTTTATTTTATTTTTTTTTATTTATTTATTTTTCTTAAATCTAATTCTTTTTTTTTTATTTTAGCGCACTAGCAGGTGCAAAAGTAAAAAAATACAACTTTGTCATCAAGAAAATTGGCTGGAAAAATTAGCAATATGCAATTATTGTACCAGGACTAATCATGAACCGGGATTGGAAATAGTGGAATTGGAAAAGTAAGTTTTATAATTATTAATTAAACATAGGTTAATTTTTTTAAATTAATCATAAATTAATTTTTTTTTTTCAGACCTGCCGAAAACGACATTATTAACCCATTATCGCCCATGGAAAAATCAAAAGTGATATAAAAAAACTAACTGTTGGAAAACCTGTCTCATGAAAAAATAGTAGATACGTGTTTTTCTTTTTTCAATTTTCATTGTTTAAACATTATTTATTTAAGCAAATTCGTAAAAAAATTCAAATTTTTATAAACTAATAACGGCATTCGATTCTTTAACCAAAAATAAGACGAAAGTCATCTCAGTAATTTTTTGATCAGACGCTTCGATCTTTTGCTACGAGCGCTCAAACATCTAAAAATATGGTTTTATAGTAGTGAGCTCCGAGGCGCCGCACCGAAGATACACTTTTACGAGTCAGAGCTCACCACTATAAAACCATATTTTTACATGTTTGAGCGCTCGTAGCAAAAGATCTAAGCGTCTGATCAAAAAATTACTCAGATGACTTTCACCTTATTTTTGGTCAAAGAATCGAATGCCGTTATTAGTTTATAAAAATTTAAAATTTTTTCCGAATTTGTTTAAATAAATAATGTTTAAACAATGAAAATTTAATAAAAGAAAAAATACGTATCTACTATTTTTTCATGAGACAGGTTTTCCAACAGTTAGTTTTTTTATATCACTTTTGATTTTTCCATGGGCGGTAATGGGTTAATATAGAGTGAGTATAATAATTTAAAACTTAGTAATTAAGTGAACTAAATTATTAATTATTTAATTGATTTTCAGGTCAGTCTCCGATGATAACGATGATTATAAAACGAAAGGAGGAAGTGCTCCCGACTCAACATCACCGGCTAAAAAGCAAAAATTATGTTAAAAGTGTGTGCGCGTGTTTTTTAAATTTGTGAAGTGTGAAAAAATATTCAATGTTTTTTAATTAATCAATGTGTATAACAATTTGAGTGAAATTAAATTCAACTAATACTATGTATAATGTGTGTGAATAAAAGTTCAAAATATTTAATTTTTTTGATTCTTCTCAATTACATAAAACTATTGACCTTGAAGATATTATAATTAGAGCTTTGGCATCAGTTCAAATTTAGAAAAAAGCGCGCGCACTAACTGCGCAATTCTCGTGCACGAGATGCTCAGCGACGTTGCCCCAACTCGGATTCAGGCTTCGACCGTCCTCGCGATCGGCCGTCTTCCCGTTCAATAGTCTTTTGTTTTTCTTAACCTCAAAATAATAAGAAAACTCGCGCGAAATGCTTAGCGGCGTTGTCCAAAAGTGACTCACGCTAATGCGCAATGATTAGCGTCCACGTGATGACTGCATGTTCGTCGCAGCTACTATATTTAGGGTCCACGCGGAATCTCCACGTGGATGGATTTGGCTGCAAGCCAACCCCCCCCCCCCCCCCCAACTCAAAAAGCACTATTTTAAACTTGCGCGTGCGCAGAAAAATGAGCTCGGACTCACTCTGTTTACCTACTATCGAAAATGGGGGGCGTGAGTAAAAAAAGGGCGTGTGGGGGGCGTGATTAGAAAATTATAGGAAAAATTCAAACACATAGAAATAAGCATATTTTGGTACACTTAGTACGGTTAGTTAAGCACTTTTTTGAGGGGCCTGTGGGGGGGGGGGCGTTGGAGAGGAGAACAACTATATAATATAGTAAGACTTATACTTTCATCCACTTCAAAATTTTTTTTTTTTTACTCTCTCATACAAATGCATACATTTCACCTTTATTCTACTGGTACACTTGGGACTGACTAAGTCGTCACCCGTCGGTAAAAGGTTGTTCGCTCGTATCAGTTAACACAGGGTTACATACACCATTCTGTTTTGCATCCATATACTCAATTCACACTTACTTTTCGCTCATGATTGCACTTCACTACACACTTGCTAGCTTATTTATCCTAAAATTCTTAATGTTGCCAAAAACTTAGATTAAAGTCTTAACACTTTACGTCTTTTTCGGTTGTTGTCTTGCGGTAAGTGTTCTCGCCGAATCTTCCGTTGATGTGATTTGCAGATTCTCGAACGCGGTGCTTTTCTTATATTATTTTATTTTTCATTTTTTATTTTTTATTTTTATTTTTATTTATTTATTTATTTATTTTTTATTTATCTTTATCTTTTTTTTTTAGGTTAGGAGCTTGGAAATTTGAAGGTCAGAGTGCAGATTTTCGGTCCTAGTAGGATTTTCAATCGGTCCGTTATTTCTCGTCTTAATTTCTCCAGAGCTTGATAGGAGGAGTTCCATGTTGATGCTTCTCCCATATCAAAGTTTTTTACCGTCTCAATCCAGTAGTCAGTGTCAAATGACATGCAACTCTGTCAATGCTCCGTAGGTCAGAGATTTTGATGCTTCACATAACATTAATGTCCAATCAGCAACTCCCATTTAGTAGTTGGATAGATTTCTAGAGATATGTAAAACCAAACATCATTCAGTGCGTATTTTTAAGTTGATGCAGATCTTGAGCTTGTTTAATAACACTGATAGCACGAGAAATCATTACTATGATTTAAAGTCGACACAGTGAGACCAAGACCTATCCAACTGCAACCCCTGACAGCACAAAAAGTTTTCGGAACGTTCTGGCAACGTTGCACAGAAACCATTGCAACCTTTCGTTGAAAGGTTGCTGAACGATTTTAGAAACGTTGTGACAATCGTGTAGATCTCCGTTATTAGTTTTAAAGAAAACCTTCAATCAACGTTATGGCAACGAAGTTTGTCAACCATATTTTTTCAAAAGGTGACCACAAATTGTTCTGGTAACGTTTCTAGAACCTTATGGTAAAACGTTCCTTCAAAGTTGCTACAGAGTGTTGACAAGGTTCCAAATTACCGATTTGAATTTAAAATGTTTAAGCGAGAACCTCAAGTTTGAGTAATTTAATTAAAAATACCTATGAATTTGAGGTAGAAAAATTTTATGTTTTTAATTTTTTTTGTAAATAATTCGACCAAAATTGGTAAGAACAGCTCGCAGACTAGTCAAATCATTCAAAAATTATTAAAACGACCTTCAGTCGCTCGGCCGGAGTAACTAAATTTGGTGAGTTATATATCCACAGCTTGTTACTTTGCTGAGAGCTCAGTTCTAACGGTAAGCCACCTAGCGGATGGGACCCAAAACTACTCATTTCGCGTTAGCAGTCGTTAGATCTTGAAAAGCATTTAAAGTATTTAAATATACATGTTAAAAACATACTTAGTTTTTAGCTCTTAATTATAATTTTAATTTTTAGCTAGTAATAAATTGACGATATTAAAAAAAAAGGGAGGTTTAATTTTTTTTTTTTCATGAAAATGTAAACTAAAAAATTTTTAAATATTCATAAATGAATAAATAAACAAATAAATATGTGAAAATATTTGCTTAAGTTTATTATAGTTAAATCAATAAAATTTTATAATCAAGCCCCGAAGGGGCACAACTTAAACATTACTTCTAATCCATCATCTCTAACGTTAATGTGTGGTTTGGTGGCTAAAGTCACCGCTCTCTATTTTGCCGTCTCAGGTTCGATTCTATGTGCTTTTTTTTTTTTAATAAATTATATGCTGTAACAGCTAGCGCGTTGATTCAATTCGAATTCGGCGCTAACTGTTATGGAACGCAGATGCGGATCGGTAAGTCAGGTGATGACGAGATCTACCGATCAGCATTACTCTAATCTCGGCGCTTGGCGCGATCACACGTGTGTCAGAGAGCTAATGTACTTATTTACTTTTTTGTGTTGTTAGATAACTTTATTGAGGTTGTGTTAGATAAAGTTATCAGTGAGAAGTTGTATAGATTTTCCTGTGATCCAGTTGCCATTGGATCGGAGCGGGGAAGGCAAACCTCTCACGGAAAGTCAGCGTGCGGCCTTGGAAGGCATTGTCGTCTTGTGTGAAGCCATTCGGGCTAATAGTAATTATTATTATTGTTTAATCAAGCGAAGGTGCACCTGCTAGAAAAGTAAGTCCGCGTAGCGGTTAATCATTGAGTATTTGTTCGTGTGATAGTTAGAGTCAGAGTGTGTGCGAAGTACAGGAAGTACTTAGATTTTTGTATCGGAGTTAGTCCAAGCCTTTGTACTTTTGGCGCGCTGCAGCAAGCAGACGAGCGCGAGAGTGTGTGTGTGCGTCGGTGTGTTGATAGCGACCACAACACAGACGACGAACTTTATTTTTGTAGAATCGATTTTCGTCGACTTAAGATTTCGAGTCATTCGGGTTGGATTGTTTGTAAACAATCAGATAGAATTAATTTGGAATATTATGTAAATTTTTGATTCATTTATTTTTATTGTTAATTAAAATTATTGAAATTTACATTTTATCATTAATTTAATTAACCCGTGTTCCTGCGATCGGTCCACGTAAACTCACGCCACTACCGACGAAGGAGAGCAGCCGCGCCGCGTAATAAAAACATTAGTTCGCGTACGCGTCTTCCCCCCTCTTTTCAGGTATTGAAGAAAAATCGACGGACTGTCGTTAGCACAGAAAGTGCATTTTGTCATCAGGTCGGAGGAGTGCGGACGACGATCGCCGCGGGTTCTCGTGTTCAATCACGATCCTCCGAGGAATTAAATTCCTTAATTCGAGCCCTGTGACAACGCTCTTTAGGTGTTTTTAAGGACATTTTCTAACTTTTAAAAATTTTTATTAATAAATGCATTGGTACACTTATTTTTAAAATTTTTAATTTTTCAATAACTTTATGGAGGATAAATGAATGAAAAAAAAAATTTTTGCAGGGGAATATTTTTATTTTGGTAATAAATTTTAATGAATATAAGAAAATATTTGATCAAGTTTATTATAGTTAAATAAATGAAATTTCATAATCAAGCCCCGAAGGGGCACAACTTAAATATTAGTTCTAATCCATTATCTCGAACGATAATGTGTGGTTTGGTGGCTAGAGTCACCGAATAAATGAACAAATATATCAATGAACCATCGAACGATACAACCCCCTACACTGGGCATCCAAATTTTTCTAATAAATAAATTAATAAATCGTCAAGCACTGAAACCCCATAACGATGGACGTCCGAATTTTTTTTTTTTTTATAAAGTAACTAACCGCCAAGCAATAAAACCCCATAACGCTGAGCATCTGAGTTTTTCAAATAAATAAATTGATAAACCGCCGAGTGCTACAACCCCATAAAGCTGGACGTCCGAGCTTTTTTTTTAAATAAATTAACTATCCATCAAGCCATAAAACCCCATAACGCTGAAAGTCCGAGTTTTTTTTTTTTTTTCATAAATTAACTTACCGCCAAGCAATAAAACCCCTTAAAGCAGGACATCCGAGTTCTTTTAATGAAGTAATTAATAAATAAACTCATGAACCGCAGGGCATATCAACCCCATAACACTGGGCGTCCGAGTTTTTCTAATAAATAAATTAATAAATAAATTAACAAACTGCCAAGCGCTACAACCCCATAACTTTGGACGTCCGAGTTATTTTGTTTAAAATAAATTAACTAACCGTCAAGCCCAAAAACTCCATGACGCTAGACGTCTAAGTTTTTTTTTTTAAATAAATAAATAACTAAATGAGCCACCAAACAGTATAACCCCATAACGCTGGGCATTCTGGTTTTTTTTTTTTTTTTTTTTTTTAAATAAATTAACTAATCACCAAGCACTAAAACTCCATATAGCTGCGCTTCCAGGTTTTTTTTGATAAATAAAATCATATATAAATGAACTACCTAACATTACAACCCCATAACACTGGGCATCCGAGTTTTACTAATAAATAAATTAATAAACCATCAAGCGCTACAACTCCAAAACGCTGGACGTCAGATTTTTTTAAATATATTAAATAATATATAAACCAACAAACTGCCAGGCACTGCAACCTCATAACGCTGGACGTCCGAGTTTTTTTTAATGACTCAATGAATATTTATTTATTAGAAAAACTCGGACGCACAATGTTATGGGGTTTTTGTGCTTGTCGGTAAGTTAATTTATTTAAAAAAAAAAACTCGGACGTCCAACGTTATGGGGTAGTAGTGCTTGGCGGTTTATCAATTTATTTATTTGAAAAACTCGGACGCACAGCGTTATGGGGTTTTAGTGCTTGGCGGTTAGTTAATTTATTTAAAAAAAAAAAACTCGGACGTCCAACGTTATGGGGTTGTAGCGCTTGGCGGTTTATCAATTTATTTATTTGAAAAAATCAGACGCACAGCGTTATGGGGTTTTAGTGCTTGGCGGTTAGTTAATTTATTAAAAAAAAAAACCCGGACGTCCAACGTTATGGGGTTGTAGCGCTTGGCGGTTTATCAATTCATTTATTTGAAAAACTCGGACGCCCAGTGTTATGGGATTGTAGGGCATAGCAGTTTGTTAATTTATTTATTGAATTATGTTATAAAAAAATACTCGGATGCCGAGCGAAATGGGATTGTAGGGCACGGCAGTTTGTTAATTTATTTATTGAATTATGTTATAAAAAAATACTCGGATGCCGAGCGAAATGGGATTGTAGGGCACGGCAGTTTGTTAATTTATTTATTAATTTTTTTTTTTAGAAAACTCGGACGTCTAGCGTTATAGGGTTAAAGTCCTTGGCAGTTAGTTAATTAATTAAAAAAAATAACTCAGATATCCAACGCTATGGGGCTGAAGCGCTTGGCGGTTTATCAATTTATTTAATTGAAAAACTTGGACGCCCAGTGTTATGTGGTTGTAGCGCATGGCCGTTTATTAATTTATTTATTAGTAAAACTTGCATGCCCAGTGTTATGGGGTTGTATTATTTGGTGGTTCATTTATACATTTATTTATTTATTTAAATAAACTCGGACGCCGAGCTTCATGGGGTTTTAGTGCTTGGTGGTTAGTTAATTTATTTTTAAAAAAAACTCAGACGTCCAGCGTTATGAGGTTGTAGTGGTTGGCAGTTTATTAATTTATCCCTTTATAAAAGAGAGCTATCGCCATCTTGCGTAAGATTTTTATTCGTGAGCTGATTGGTGAACGAGTTTTTAAAATATTCGAAAAGTACATTTTGAGGTTACTCTTATTGTTTTTTTCTATGCGCGCTTGAAGTGCGCTCGGAAGAGCTAGTTTATTAAATTTTGTAATAAAAAAAAATTCGGACGCTGAGCGTAATGGGATTGTAGGGCATGGATGTTTGTTAATTTATATATTAAATTTTTTTTTAGAAATTCGGACGTCCAACGTTATGGGGCTGTAGCGGTTGGTGGTTTATCAATTTATTTGTTTGAAAAGCTTGGACACCCAGTGTTATGGGGTTGTAGCGCATGGCAGTTTATTAATTAATTTATTAGTAAAACTTGGACGCCCAGTGTTATGGGGCTGTAGCGGTTGGTGGTTTATCAATTTATTTGTTTGAAAAGCTTGGACACCCAGTGTTATGGGGTTGTAGCGCATGGCAGTTTATTAATTAATTTATTAGTAAAACTTGGACGCCCAGTGTTATGGGGCTGATATGCCCTGCGGTTCGTTAGTTGTTTTATTAATTTATTTATTAGAAAAACTCGGACGTCCTGCGTTATGTGGTTGTAGTGCTTAGCAGTTTGTTAGTTTATTTATTAATTTATTTATTGGAAAAACTCGGATGCCCAGTGTTATGAGGTTGATATGCCGTACGGTTCGTTAGTTTATTTATTAATTTATTCATTAGAAAAACTCGGACGTCCCGTGTTATGGGGTTGTAGTGCTTGGCGTTTTGTTAATTTATTTATTAGTTCATTTATTTATGATAAATTAATAAACTGCCAACCGCTACAACCTCATAACGCTGGACGTCTGAGTTTTTTTTTTTTTTTAATTAAACTAACCACCAAGCACTAAAACCCCATGAAGCTGGGCTTCCGAGTTTTTCTAAATAAATAAATAAATGTATGAATGAACCACCAAATAATACAACCCCATAACACTGGGCATTCAAGTTTTACTAATAAATAAATTAA
Source organism: Encarsia formosa (assembly GCA_038277355.1). NCBI lineage: Eukaryota > Metazoa > Arthropoda > Insecta > Hymenoptera > Aphelinidae > Encarsia > Encarsia formosa. The sequence continues at coordinate 49,443,942 of CM076185.1, read as the reverse complement.
TAAACTGCCATGCGCTACAATCCCATAACACTGGGCGTCCGAGTTTTTCAATTAAATAAATTGATAAACCGCCAAGCGCTTCAGCCCCATAACGTTGGATATCCGAGTTATTTTTTTTTAACTAATTAACTAACTGCCAAGGACTAAAACCCTATAACGCTAGACGTCCGAGTTTTCTAAAAAAAAAAATTAATAAATAAATTAACAAACTGCCGTGCCCTACAATCCCATTACGCTCGGCGTCGGAGTATTTTTTTATTACACAATTCAATAAATAAATTAACAAACTGCTATGCCCTACAACCCCATAACACTGGGCGTCCGAGTTTTTCAAATAAATAAATTGATAAACCGCCAAGCGCTACAACCCCATAACGTCGGATGTCCGGGTTTTTTTTAAAATAAATTAACTAACCGCCAAGCTTTAAAACCCCATAACGCTGAGTGTCCGAGTTTTTCAAATAAATAAATTGATAAACCGCCAAGCACTATTACCCCATAACGTTGGACGTCCGAGTTTTTTTTTTTTAAATAAATTAACTAACCGCCAAGCACTAAAACCCCATAACATTGTGCGTCCAAGTTTTTCTAATAAATAAATATTAATTGATTCATTAAAAAAAAACTCGGACGTCCAGCGTTATGGGGTTGCAGTGCCTGGCAGTTTGTTGGTTACTTATTATTCAATATATTTAAAAAAATCTGACGTCCAGCGTTTTGGAGTTGTAGCGCTTGGTGGTTTATTAATTTATTTATTAGAAAAATTTGGAAGCACAGCGTTATGGGGTTTAAGTTTCTTGGTGGATAAGTAATTTATTTAAATAAAAAAACTCGAACGTCCTGCGTTATGGAGTTGTATTGTTTGGCCGTTCATTCATATATTTATTCACTTATTAAAAAAAACTCGGACGCCCAGCTTCATGGGGTTGTGGCGCTTTGCAGTTTATTAATTTATTTATTAATTTTTTCATTAAAAAAACACTTGAACGCCCTGCGTTATGGAGTCGTACTGCTTGACAGTTTGTTAATTTATTTATTGATTTATTTATCAAAAAAAAACTCGGACGTCCAGCGTTATGGAGTTTCAGTGCTGGACGGTTAGATAATTTATTTTAATAAAAGAAACCGGACGTCCATTGTTATGGGGTTACAACGCTTGACGGCTTATTAATTTATTTATTAGTAAAACTTGGATGCCCAGTGTTATGGGGTTGTAATGTTAGGTAGTTCAATTATATATGATTTTATTTATTAAAAAAAACTTGGACGCACAGCTATATGGAGTTTTAGTGCTTGGTGATTAGTTAATTTATTTAAAAAAAAAAAAAAAACCAGAACGCTCAGCGTTATGGGGTTGTACTGTTTGGTGGCTCATTTAGTTATTTATTTATTTAAAAGAAAAAACTTAGACGTTTAGCGTCATGGAGTTTTTGGGCTTGACGGTTAGTTAATTTATTTTAAACAAAATAACTCGGACGTCCAGAGTTATGGGGTTGTAGCACTTGGAAGTTTGTTAATTTATTTATTAATTTATTTATTAGAAAAACTCGGACGCCCAGTGTTATGGGGTTGATATGCCCTGCGGTTCATGAGTTTATTTATTAATTACTTTATTAGAAAAACTCGGATGTCCTGCCTTATGGGGTTTTATTGCTTGATGGATAGTTAATTCATTTAAAAAAAAAGCTCGGACGTCCAGCTTGATGGGGTTGTAGCGCTTGGCGGTTTATCAATTTATTTATTTGAAAAACTCAGATGCTCAGAGTTATGGGGTTTTATTGCTTGGCGGTTAGTTACTTTATTAAAAAAAAAAACTCGGACGTCCAGCGTTATGGGGTTTCAGTGCTTGGCGATTTATTAATTTATTTATTAGAAAAATTCGGATGCCCAGTGTAGGGGTTTGTATTGTTCGATGGTTCATTGATATATTTGTTCATTGATTTAAAAAAAATTGGACGCCCAGCGTTATGGGGTTGTAGTGCTTGGCGTTTTGTTAATTTATTTATGAGTTCATTTATTTAAAAAACTTGGATGCCTAGCGTTATGTGGTTGTAGAGCTTGGCAGTTTGTTAATGTTTTTTTTAATTTATTTATTAGAAAAACTCGGACGCCCAGCGTTATGGGGTTTTAGTGCTTGGCGTTCTGTTGATTTATTTATTAGTTCATTTTTTTTAAAAACTCGGATGCCTAGCATTATGTGGTTGTAGAGCTTGGCGGTTCATTAATTTATTTATTAAATTATGTAATAAAAAAAAACTCGGACGCCGAGCGTGATGGTGTTGAAGCGCTTGGCGGTCCATTAATTTATTTATTTTAAAAAACCCGGATGCCCAGCGTTATTAGGTCGCTTAGCTTTGTTTGTTTGTTTATTTAATTTTTGATTGTTCATAAAAAACTTTAACGCCCTGCGTTATTGATTTGGTTTTTTTTTGGTTTATTTATTTATTTATTTAGAAATAAAAAAAAATAAAAAAAAAAAATAAAAAAAAACGAAAACACGAATGACCGGCGTTGTTAGGTTGTCTTGCTTGGGGTTCATTTATTCATTTAATTATTGATTATTTTAATCTCAATGCCCAGGGTTTTTGGGTTGTATATTTGGGGGATTATTTATTTACTTTTTTATTCATTTATTTATTTATTGAACCCAGCCACCCAAGTTTTTGTGTGTTTTTTGTTTGCCTGATCTTCGCCGGAAGATTTTTAAATTTCTCGGTACCCCCTGGGCCGGGATCGGACACACTGGTCACAGAGTCTATACATTCAACATACCAAGGAGAGAGGGGGGGGCATTTTAAGTGCAGTTACTTTATTTTTGAATAAACATTTTCTTTTATTGCAATGAAAATGGATTAATAATTGCTTGATTAGAAACGTTATTTGTTGATCTTTATGAAGAATCATTATGAATCTGTCCATTTATTGTCAGGAAAATTTATTACCAAAATAAAAAAATGCCCCTAAAAAAATTTTTTTTTTTCATTCATTTATCCTCCATAAAGTTATTAAAAAATTAAAATTTTTAAAAATAAGTGTACCGATGCATTTATTAATAACAATTTTAATAGTTAGAAAATGTCCTGAAAAACACCTAAAGAGCATATGAATATAATTTGTTAAAAAAAAAAAAAGCACAAAGATTCGAACCTGTGACGGCAAAATAGAGAGCGGTGACTCTAGCCACCAAACCTTACATTAACGTTAGAGATGATTGATTAGAACTAATATTTAAGTTGTGCCCCTTCGGGGCTTGATTATAAAATTTCATTTATTTAACTATAATAAACTTAAACAAATATTGTCACATGTTTATTTGTTTATTTATTCATTTATGAATATTTAAAAATTTTTTAGTTTACATTTTCATGAAAAAAAAAAAAATTAAACCTCTTTTTTTTTTAATTTTTTCTTTTTAATATCGTCAATTTCTTACTAGCTAAAAATTGAAATTATAATTAAGAGCTAAAAACTAAGTATGTTTTTAACATGTATATTTAAATACTTTTAATGCTTTGTAAGATCTAACGACTGCTAACGCGAAATGAGTAGTTTTGGGTCCCATCCGCTAGGTGGCTTACCGTTAGAACTGAGCTCTCAGTAAAGTAACAAGCTGTGGATATATAACCCACCAAATTTTGTTACTCCGGCCGAGCGACTGAAAGTCGTTTCAATAATTTTTGAATGATTTGACTAGTCTGCGAGCTGTTCTTACCAATTTTGGTCGAATTATTTACAAAAAAAATTAAGAACATAAAATTTTTCTACCTTAAATTCATAGGTATATTTAATTAAATTACTCAAACTTGAGGTTCTCGCTTAAACATTTTAAATTCAAATCGGTAATTTGGAACCTTGTCAACACTCTGTAGCAACTTTGAAGGAACGTTTTACCATAAGGTTCTAGAAACGTTGCCAGAACAATTTGTGGTCACCTTTTGAAAAAATATGGTTGACAAACTTCGTTGCCATAACGTTGATTGAAGGTTTTCTTTAAAATTAATAACGGAGATCTACACGATTGTCACAACGTTTCTAAAACCGTTCAGCAACCTTTCAACGAAAGGTTGCAATGGTTTCTGTGCAACGTTGCCAGATCGTTCGGAAAACTTTTTGTGCTATCTGGGACGTGTACGACGCCGAAAAACGCGCGAACCCTTTGTGCACTGCACTGACCCTGTCGTCGGGGGCTTGGCCATCGCTTGTATTCCGACTGAACGCACACGCCACGCGTTGAAAAAAAACCAATCTTCAAAAACTTTGCTATACTTAGCTCAGTTCCAAAAATCGGCGTGTGGATACTGGTAATTTGTTATCATCATTGAAATTCATGTCTAGCATAGTAATTTCAATCACGTCTACTCTAAACAAAAACACCACATAACGTCACTAATATGATAAAAGGTGCAATCAACCTCCCTGGAGTTTATACATATATAGATAATATCAAGAACGACTGTATCTCAATGTATTTCACTACCAGAGCATGTTATAATATTTAAACTGTAAAAATAAATTCTAGAATAAACAATCACGAATTGTAAGAAACGCACTAGAAATGATCTCTTCCTGGAAGGGCTGGATTTATCGTGGCGGGCAACGCGTTGGCTCTCTCCCTCCGCGCGCCAGCTGGCAATTGTTCACTGCAGGTCTAAACCTGCACGAGATTCGCTTTTTTTTTCTTTTTAATGATTCTGCAATTTAACATTTTTATAAAAAGGTATGCCATTGATTTTTCTCTAGATCATGTTAATAAAAACTTGTTCTACGTATCAAGTGACTTAAAAAAAATTTCCTTGCTTTTCTAGAGAATACGAAAAACACAACAGTTCAAGTTGACCACGTGCATCTAGATTTTCATGATTTTACTATCGATACTAATAATTTAGTCCTAGAAATAGTATAATGAATAAAAATCATGACTCTTTCTTTTCTTCATATATACTCTAGAAAAACAATAAAAATGTATTGATTTCCCCATTTTGCACACGTCTAGATTTACATTTTCAGAAACCACACTTCTAGATGTTTTTTTTCTTTTCCAACTGCTACCATACTTACCATCTACAATCTTTCAACTTGAAACAATTTTCACACACAAACAAATAAAAAAAGCTTTACTCGTACGTGCACACCAGAAAAACAAAAATTTCAAAACAAAAGAAACCGATCTCCATCAGGTCAAATCCCCACAATAAAACAAGAAAAATAATCACAATTAACACAAGCGTACTCACAGCCCATAACCTGTCAGAGGGGAATAAATTTAGAGGGTAAATGTTCAAATAAAATAAGGAAGTTAAGTAAAATGGTTTAATTTATTAGAGCGCTCGAGATGCAAGTATTCGACTACTCGCTTACACGGTTATGCACCCACTGACTCACCACCACTGTGGTGTCGCCGCCGCAACTACAGTCACGCAGCACTGACGCACTCTGCTTTTACTTGATTACATCCCAAACTCCTCAACAATTAGCCTGTGAAATTATCTCAAATTGATTAAGACATTCCCTCAAAGGTGTCTACCCGTCATAAAAATCAGGCTTCAAATTAAAACCCAAACAAAAATTCGATGAATTACAATTCCCCGAATTAATGGCATCTCGCTGTATTGCCCTATCGACCCCAGAGTCTCAATTTCCTTTTACCCTAGTATTATTCTGACTCGGTATAACCCCTGTATTACCAATGTCATTAGTTTGTATGTGTTGAGTGTTTTGATTGTCATTAGTGTATAAAATATTCAAACGACTTATCTGGTATAAATGTTCTATCTTCTTGAGTAAACTGGATCGTTCCTCATAAAAACTGTCCCTTTCACCAATGAGTTTCGTCTCCAAATCATCAACCATGAATTTGAGTTCACCGTTGGTCTTTTCACTGTCAACCAATTTCTCTTTTAGCTCATCAATTTCCTTCAAAGCATCTTGAAGAGACATCGAAGGTGTACTCGATCGCAAAGATGATTTTGACGATGGTCTCTGGGGGGCCATTTGAAATTCAGTCGATCCAATCTTCACTCAAACAACCTTTCTGGTTTCTTTCTGTTTGTAGTTTAATCTTGGACGAACCCTCAAATGTTGTAACTCGCAAATAAAAATTATAAATTAATAATCGTTTAAACACAATAAAACACTGTATTTATAAAAGAAACCTTGAATACTCAGCTTTTATTCTCTTAAAATAAACAAACACGTTCGAACGTCAAAATTCACATTCGAACACTGAGCAATAACAAAAAACTTGGGAACAATAACAAAACAGCTATTCAATATTTACATAGCAACGCGCGCGACATTCACAACATTCCAAATTTGAACCCAATCATAACAATATTATTAATAATAAGAAAAATGAAAAGAATAATAAATAAATAAAATTATTAACTACAGAAGTGATCAAAATTATAGAGCAACCCCAAATTTCATACTTCAGTCTTTAAGTTTTTGAGCTTTTATACGACTGCAAACACTTAAGTATTTTTATAAATGCCTGAAACTTTTTTTTTCACTTAAACTACATAAAAACTGGAAAGAAGAAGTTTTACTTAACTTAAATTCAATAAAAAAATTAACTTTTACCTCCATTTTTATTAAAAAGTTCATTTTTCAAAAAACAGCTAATTTTCGCTTTTTTAAAAACTTGCGTAGTATATTTCAACCAGTTAAAAACATCCGAAAATATTGTAAATTTTTTTTCTTTTCTTTTTAGTATTCAAAACCAACGAAAAAAATTTTCAAGTTGATTGGTGCAAAATTGTTCAAACCACAAGCAAATAACTCATTTTTTTAATCATTGTAAAATTACCGATTTTTCATGATTTTACATAATTTAATGCCTTAATCTCATTTTTTTTTCAGTATTACAGGTAAATTTGAATAAAAACCCTAAATTGATAATAATTTAACTAATTTAATTTTAAATTGAAGAAAATCTTACAGAAAATCACCATAAGCTTTAAAATTTTACAAATTTTTCAACACAATTAATCTTTGAAAAGAAAACGTTATTTTTGTAATAATTGCTTTAAAATAATAAAATTAATACAATTCAGTAATAATTTATACGTTATATGAATAAAAAATTTTTGTTTTGCTTGAATTTTGATCCAGCTAATATTTAGTAGCTCCTCCTTTTGCGTTATAGCAAGCCTGAACCCTTCGTGGCATGGATTCTGCAAGCTTCTTACAATAGGTCAGACTTAAAGTTTGCCAAGCTGCTGCAATTTCTCTTTTTAAATCATCAAGATTTCTCAGATTCTTAGTTTTCTTTGAGGTATGACAGGGGGCGTTGTCCTGTTGAAAGTACCAAACTTTTCGACGTCCAAAGATTTTTGTTTTTGACGGAAGCATGTAGTCCTTCATCACGTCGATGTATTTTTCGCTGTTAACAGTTCCTTGCACAAACTTTAATTCTCCTATTCCTTTTCCTGACAAACAGCCCCAAATCATAATAGATCCACCACCTTTTTGAACCCTGGGAGCGATGCAATCTGCATTATATTTTTCAATACTAGAACGTCTCACTCTTCTCGGTCTGTTGGAAAATAATTGAAAAGAGGATTCATCGCTAAACAAAACTAAATTCCACTTCTCAACAGTCCATGATAGTTTATCTTTGCACCATTCATAACGAGCTTTACGGTTTTTTGCAGTCAGAAGTGGTTTACAAACTGTGACAGCAGACTTTAAATTATTTTCAAGCAAGCGCCTATTTACTGTTACTCTTGAAACTTTTACATTCAGTTCATTAGTTAATTGATTTTTTATAGTATTTGCTGTAACAGTGCGTTCTTTTTTTGCTTTTTTAATAATTATTCTGTCTATTCGATCGCTTGTTATCCTTGGTCTCCTAGCACCTTTTTTAACTTTTACGGTTTTCGCGCTGGTGTAAGACTTAATAGTATTTTGAACACAGTGCCTACTCACTTTTAGAGTTCTAGATATCTCACACTGATTTTTCCCTCCCTTAAATAATCCTACGATTTGCCACTTTGTCGACTCAGATATTGCTCTTCTGCCCATGATTACAGTTACTAAAAAACATTAAAAATTATCATTTTGTGTATAATAACTGCTCAGTCGGTAAGGCAGGTATATTATCTACCGATTGAATAGACGTCGCAACGCCCAGATAGCAGCACGTGATCTCCACCGAAGTGCAGCTCGCGGTGGTGAAGTTGTGCTGCTACGGTGCGATGATTTTACAGCTGTAATGACACTTGGTGCAAATAAAGTGCAAATTAGATTTACGAGCACATTGCAAGCACCAGGTGCATTTATTAGCGTGCTTTAATTTATAACCTTAAACAGTGGCGTCCTTTTACCCAGAAGATCGCCGCATCGAGGAGCTAGCATTATTTTTTAAGTGTTTCTTTTTTTACTTTATTGAGCAAGTGCAGATTCGTGTCAAGAGGAGCATCTTGTCTTCAACAATTACAGAGAAGATCAACGCTGAATTCAAAATTACGATTTCTCAATCTTCATCCAATTAAAATAAGTACATATTTTTCATTCATTTTATTCTTGCTATTTTATGTGATCAAATTTGCATGATACAGGTTAGGTTAAAAATTTTTTCCAATTTCATGTTTCTAGTTTTATTATTATTTTTTTTGTTCTGAATTGGTATAAAGTTGAAATTATTGTTAACACAACTTTTAAAATCAAATTTTAAAGTAAAAAACCTCTACCCTTAGTCTGTAACTTTTTTTGCTAAAAACATCAAAAATAAAAGCTTTTACAAAAAATTCAAGTGAAGTATCACCAGTTTTTATAATTATAATATACTAATGTGTTTCATTGAAATAAAGATAGAAGAAATAGTATTAGTAAATTAGTAGAAATTTATTGAATCGCTTATAGTTTTAACTTGATAGTGTAGACTCCAGTTTTGTCAATTGTGATTATCAGTTTTTGATTAGTTTTGTGCAAGTGATTATCATTCAATAACTTGAATAAAACTAATTTTTACTCTACCTAATTTATCAAACTCTATTCTTCATCATAAATAATAGTTCATTGCAAAACTATTTTTTTCAATAAAAATTCTTAATAACTGTGTATTTAAAAATATGTTTAATTAATTAATTACAAAAACTGGACTTTCATTTATTTTCTTAACTAAATGAAACTTCTAGAGTATTGTTATAAAATTTGAGTGCACATATTGATTTATTTAATATTAATTCAACTTTAATGTAAAACCAAATTTTGCAAATAATTGTATTTTTTTGTAACAAATTGATTCTGATCATTATTTTTTTTAAGACTTTATTAAATTAAAAAGTTATCTCTGTTTAAGAATGAAACAAAGTTTGTACGTATCAATCTATTCTACTAAAATACCTTAAATATTTTTCTTAAATAACTTTGATAAATTATAAGTATTTGAATTTCTAGCTTAGCTATAAAAGTGATTCAGTGTATGTATTTAAACTTTGAGTAAATATGTAAATTTAACGGCAATTATCCAAAAAAATTCACAGCACATAAAAGTTCTGACAAATATCACAAAAGTTACTAATAAATAAAATTTTTTCAAAATATAATAAATATATTAAAAGGTGTTTTTTTTTTCTAATCAATTTTTTTCTTTCAATAACAATTTAATTTACTTTAATTTTTTTTAAACTACTTTTGTTCTGCTTTTTAAAATAGTTTTCCATCATAATTTTTTTTTACTTTTGATTTATAACTTTTAATTAAAAAAAAATTTCAAATGAGTCAATTAGAAAAAATAATTACTCGGAAGCCTTTAGAGCAATGTTCTTACAGACACAGGGTGCGTATGAATAATTTGAATACAAAGCACAGATGTCAAATTTTAGAAAGTTCTGATAGAAACAGTAGTTCTTCTTCCACATCAGATGAAAATGATTTTATTAATGTTGCTAGCAGCTCAACAAGGGAAGATGATTCCAATAGTGTTCTGAGCAATTTATCAGATGGGCATGAATTTCTTGCAATTGATAACAATGATAATCACATGATGGACGTCGTTCAAGATGAATGGTATAACAATATTTCTCCATTTCAGGAGTTGAGTGAACCTGGAATGGATGATGAGCTACCTGAAATCGAGGAAGATGAAAATCATGTGATTCCTTTTAGAACTCTTCTCACTACAACTTTAACAGATTCAAGATTGAGCTATTCGCTAGAGCAATGCAAAGCTGTTCTTAAAGTCCTTAGAACTCACCCTTGTTTTTCTGATTTGCCTTCTGATCCCAGGACAATTTTAGGTACACCAACAGGATCTGCTCCTATAGTTCCTCTAACTGGTGGTGAATATCTTCACTTAGGCTTTAGGAAAAAATTACAATCTATTCTTGAGTCCGTTCCCTTAGATAGAATTCCAAATATGTTAGACCTGGACGTTAGTACTGATGGTGCTTGTCCAGATAGATCTAGGAAAATTCAAATGTGGCCCATACAGATGCGAGTTGTGAATATTAGCAAATGTAAACCTAAAATGATAGGAATTTTCAAAGGACGAAAGAAACCTTCTTCTGCCATCGATTTTTTCAAACCTTTCATTGACGAAGTACTTTTAGTTTTAAATAATGGTGGTTTTGAGTTCAACGATCAAATCTTTCCTCTTGAGTTTCGTTGCTTTATAGCTGATGAACCAGCTCGAGCTTTTTCTTTAGGTCACAAAGAGCATGGTGCTACTTGTCCTTGTTCAAGATGTTGGGTAGTAGGTCAGTGGCTTCGACCAGGTGTCATGGTTTATGAAGGAATCAACCATCCACCTCGAACAGAAGAAGAGTACAGACTTAGAACTGATGGTGAACATTTTTTGGAAGGTGATTGTCCATTAGGTCGCCTACCCATTCAACAAACTAAGCAAGTTGTGATTGACGCGATGCATCTTTTGTACCTTGGTATTATGGAAAAAATTGAGCAAGCGATAATTGATGGTAAGTATTCAGCGTCCTCCAAAATTGATCCTAATTTTGTTGCTATAATCAGCCGCAGATTAGTAGAAATTAAAGAGTTTTGCCCAAGTGACTTTGCTCGTCAACCTGTAAATATAGAAAAGCATGGTAGTTTTAAGGCAACTGAGCAACGTCAGATTCTAGCTTACTCTGGACCTGTTATTTTCAAAGGTTTGGTCAATAATGCTCTCTATTTACATTTCCTTCTTCTGCACTCAGCAACTAGAGTTTTAATTGATCCCTTGGCAACTGAAGAGCAAATTCTCGACGCAGAAAAGAGCTTACGAGTATTTGTTGACAAGGCAGCGACAGTTTATGGTCTTGAGTTTCTTTCGTACAATGTCCATGCTTTACTACACCTTGTAGATGACGTTAGGATGTTCGGTCCGTTAGAATCTTTCTCAGCATTTCCTTACGAAAGCAACATGGTTTATTTAAGAAAACTTTGTAAAAAGCCGAACCATCAGTTGCAGCAAATTTATAGGCGAGAAGCTGAAATGAGTAATGATAGTTTGCTTTATGCTCCTGATTCCATTAAGTTATTGGGTGCGCACAGAAGGGGTCCTCTTCCTCAGCAATTTCATCAATATAATCAATATAACAAATTGAAGTTTGGAAAATTAACTCTTTCTGTTTTTCAAAAAGATAATACAATCATGCTTGAAGATTCATCTATTTGTATTATTCAAAATATTGTTTCATTAGGGCAAAACTACTATCTTATTGTTAAACGTTTCGATCAAAAAGTAAATTTTTTCGATAGCGTTTTTATTTCGGCTTCCACTTGCGGAGAGTATCTTTGTTCTTCGCTATCTGATCACATGGATTCTGTAGAATTAGATAAAGTCGAAGCAAAGTGTTTCAGGATGCCTTATTGGGCTGATGTTCCATCAAGTAAAAGTGTACCTGGTCACTTTGTTGTGTCAAAGATTCTGTCCTCTCAAATAGCTTAAGGCGAAGTCATAGTTGAGTTTCAGAATTTTCTTGAAAAACCATTTAAAACTATACTAAAACAAAAATGAAAAAAGGTCTGTAGCGTTCAAGCTTCTACCTTAAGCCATATTTTAAGCCCAATCTCATCAAAGTCGATTGAAAATCAGCGCCACAATATCGAAAACAGTTTTATAATATTTTGTATCTTAATAACATTTGCTGTATTGTATATTGAATTTTGAGGAAGTATTTTCGATATTTTGACATTAATTTTGACAGGATTGGTATACCTCAATATATAATTTTTATCACTACAGTTGCTTGAGCGCTACAGAGCCCTTTTTTTTAAATTTTACTAAATTTTCAATTTTTTGTTAAAATTATCCCTTTGTCTCCGTCTTAATATGAAATGCATTCTCAAACATTATTCCTCTTTGCAACCATTTTCTTTCAAAAAATCTCTGAAACATTGTCCGTTTTTATCAATAAAAGGTCAAATCTCTAGTTTCAATCTTAAAAGAAATAACTTAAAAACTATTAAAAAAAATCAAAAAGTTTATGTACCTACAAAAATCAATTTATTTTTTTTGTATTTATATCGAAGTATTTTTCTTGAAAATTAGTTCGATAATCCCTTATTTTTATAGTTTTAAAATAATCTTCCAATTTTTACTTTTAAAATGACACCTGACTCGTCGTAAACTTATGGATTTTGATAATTTGCGGAATTTTTAAATGTTTTTTCCTGTAAAAAAAAATTTCTAAACTGATTTTTTTCTCGAAAACGAGTCCGACAACCATTTTTATGTCAAATAAGAAAGTTGTTTCTCTTACTTCAAGCAATCTACAGGAATTTTATGAATTTTTACTTATGGATTTTGAAGGCGAAATTTTACTGAATTTATTTATTTATTTTTTTCATATCAGATCGTTCAAAATGTCTCGAACTCAACAAAAGCAGAAAAGAATATTGATTGAAAAACAAGGGATCGCGATTAACAAACGCGCGAAACCCAATCCGAAGGAAACCAAAGAGTTGCGGGTACTACCGACTATGGATGCCGAAAAATCTATTCTTTATGAAATGGCAAAGTCTAGAGAGTTCACTCGACCTTCTCAGCAAACGGCGACAGCTACTGGCCCGAAAGACCTTTTTTATAATCTCAAAGAAGCTAGGCATCAAGCCTTAAAACCTGGTAAGCTTTTAACACTTAAATTAATTTTAATCATGGGCTTGTATACATTTTTTAATAAAATATTTTATTGCCTATTGCATAAAATTTGTACAACTATTTTTATTCTCTTTTACGCAGGATTGAATGATCAACAGACAATCAAATTGCGTCCAGTTGATGCTAAAAAATTAACAGCGATTTGTGCTCAAAATAAACCTTACATCTCAACTATACTTCCTGCGAGCACCTCACTAAGTATACCGCCTCATGCAAATAACTCTAGTGAATCGCCTACCCAATCCAGCCCCAAGAATCCTGCAATTAGATCAAACGCTCCTCATCAACGCTTTGGCACCTCACAAAGTGTACCGCCTTATGCAAATTACTCTAGTCAATCACCTACCCAAACCAGCCCCAAGACTCCTGCAAGATCACACGCTCCTCAGCGCTTTGGCTCACTTGATCCTGTATCTGATTCTCTCAAGATGCCTAACCGTCCAACTCATCCAAAACCTATCACTACTATGAATATTATTGATTGTTTCGACAATTTGAAAACTTACATGTTTGAAGGCTTTCAGTAATTGATTTTTTTTTTTTTTTTTTTTTTTTCTTATTACCTGAAAAATATGCAAAAATTTTTGAAAAATATTACTTAACTTTTCTAGGTTTTAAAAACCATTTAAAATAATATCAACGTCTTTATTTTCAGAGAAATCAATAAGAAGCTTGACGAACATGGACATAGAATTGAGTAAGACATTAATTTTAATTTATTACTCAAAGCTTTTACGCATTGCTAAATAAAATATCATCTATTTTTCAGATACAACAACATAATGTTACAACAGTTAACAAAGTCTTCGAAAGTACAGTGCTGTGATCTCCCCAATTGCTTACCCTTCAAAAGTCTAAGCGAGCTGGTCCGCTTTAATGAAGCAGAAGCTAATTCAGATAGTCAACTTCAAGTAGTAAGTTTAATTATTAAGAATTAACAATAAATTCATCTCATTTCTATTTTCTACAATGACAAAAGCATATATTTATGTAATTAATAATAAATTTAATTTTTTGTGTGTAGCTTGAATATCTAAAGTATATAAGTTGTGCTTCCATTGAAAACTGCGCAAAGAAATTTCTTGATGCCGCTTTCGAGTTGACTCCCGAACCCTTATCAAGCATCACTTGGTGTATGCATAAGAATGGTCGAGGATCACTTTTAAATTTGGCCAATCATAAATTTGGACAAATTTGCGAAGGTAATTTTTCCTTAAAGTAAAAAAAAATCATTTATTTAAAAACAGAAAAATTTATTTTTTAAATTATATTTATATCACATAAAAGTTTAAACTTTAAAAATGCGAGAATTTCAACAAAGTTTTTTAATTTTTTATACTTATAAACAGTAAACAATTTACTGATGTCAATTATTTTTTATTTCAGCTGCATTTGCCCAAAATGCTTTGCTTAAACCAAAGCCAAATCGTCAAAATATATCTGACGTGATGATGAAAGCGATAAAAAATATGAAGGAACGGCTGAGGAAAATACAAAAGTCTGGTGCTACTCACAATCAAAATGAATCAGAAAGTGAGACAGATCTACCTCTTGAAAAAGGTGACCAGTTCAACAATCATGTCAGTCATTCAGAAGAAACAAACTATAGTATTACATATCAGGACGATGAAGAGAATTCCAAAGACTTGCCTGAAGAACAGGAATACTTTGAAGAATCCCAAGAACTAGATTTTGGAGACTCTGAAAACCTTTTTACTGGTCACCAAACTCACAGCAATTTCAGTTTTGCTTCAAATTAATAAATTCATTTTTATTATGAATTTTTTTAGTAGCAATAAGGTTTTAGCTAGTCTTAATAAATATATTTATTACTTATAAAGTATCACAGCTATGAAAAAAAAAATTTACTGTAAAATATAATTGATTATAAGTATACTTTGAAATTTACTAAGGGCTTGCTAAAATAAAAAAAAATATATTTATCTTAATATTTTTAAATTAAAATCCATTAAGTTTAATGTAAATTCCTACATAGAAAAATTTTTAATTTTGTACACACCTAATACTCTTGAAAAATAATTTCTAAATGGCTTTTTAATTTATGTTTAAAAAATAATAGTTTTTATGATGACTTATTTGTATGAAGATTAAAATTCATAAGTATATTTAAAAATTAAGGTAAAAAAATTTGAGTTTCAAAGTATATGCTTATTTTTACTAAATATTTGTTTATCACATTATACATACATAAAAACTATTATTATTGTACTTTAAATAAAATTTTATCTTACTATATATTGATATGTTTTTCGTGAGAACTTGGCTATATTTTATTTATTATACTATAAAACTTTGTTACATTGTAATGAAAAAATAGTAAAAAAAAAATAAACATTTTTAAAAAAGAAAATAAATGTTTTTATTTATAAATATTTGTATATATGTATATATATACGGTTTTCAAAACAGCACAGAACCTTCACAACGGCTACACGTTAAAAGCACTTTACCGCCACCAAAACACCACTAGGTGCTTTTTCATGGAGTGATATCAGAGTGCCGTCACAGTGGACATCTACAATGTAAGCACGGTGCCGTCACGCGGTTCCACCGAGTGTCGGCACCGTGCTAGCACTGTGACAACACCCTGCTATCTGGGACTATAGTCTATAATTCGAATCCGAAGAATTCAAATAATATATTTAATTAAAATAAGCTTACTTTAGATTTATACTGAATTGTTAACGAAAGGTAAAAACATTTTAAAAAGTATAGTTTACACATATCAATTAATACAAAAATAACGTTTTCTTTTCAAAGATCAATTGTGTTGAAAAATTTGTAAAATTTTAAAACTTATGGTGATTTTCTGTAAGATTTTCTTCAATTAAAAATTAAATTAGTTAAATTATTATTAATTTAGTGTTTTTATTCAAATTTACCTGTAATACTGAAAAAAAAATGAGATTAAGGCATTAAATTATGTAAAATCATGAAAAATCGGTAATTTTACAATGATTAAAAAAATGAGTTATTTGCTTGTGGTTTGAACAATTTTGCACCAATCAACTTGAAAATTTTTTTCGTTGGTTTTGAATATTAAAAAGAAAAGAAAAAAAATTTACAGTATTTTCGGATGTTTTTAACTGGTTGAAATATACTACGCAAGTTTTTAAAAAAGCAAAAATTAGCTGTTTTTTGAAAAATGAACTTTTTAATAAAAATGGAGGTAAAAGTTAATTTTTTTATTGAATTTAAGTTAAGTAAAACTTCTTCTTTCCAGTTTTTATGTAGTTTAAGTGAAAAAAAAAGTTTCAGGCATTTATAAAAATATTTAAGTGTTTGCAGTCGTATAAAAGCACAAAAACTTAAAGACTGAAGTATGAAATTTGGGGGTGCTCTATAATTTTGATCACTACTGTATGTGATCAGACTAATTTTAAAGAAAAATTTCTGCGCATAAGCAAAAAAAGAGTCCCTAATGCACGGAATGCAGTATGATACACACTCTCAATTTTTAATATACAACAAGAGAATAAGAAGTAAAAATTAAATCCGTTCTCCAGAACTGTGATCCTGGATTTAAGAAAATTGCTCTCCGTAGCTTAAGTAACAATATAAGATTCGAGCTGAGAAGTTCAATCGCCGAGGGTAGCTAACAAGGGTGTTCACTTACGACCTAACCGTCTCAACTCTTTCAATACAATACTAT
This sequence comes from Encarsia formosa, assembly GCA_038277355.1. Lineage (NCBI taxonomy): Eukaryota > Metazoa > Arthropoda > Insecta > Hymenoptera > Aphelinidae > Encarsia > Encarsia formosa. The sequence continues at coordinate 49,427,167 of CM076185.1, read as the reverse complement.
ACTCGATAAATTGTCCTCGATCCGATATAGATCAACAGCAGGGTCTGTTCAAAACCGTGCACTTGAATCATGCTTTTTTTGATAAAAAAATTTAAGTAAAAAATAAAAAATATGCACACATACAATTATAATTAAGTTTACCAAAAATTTACCAAATATCCCAAGAATGAATAAAAAAAAATTAAAACGTTCCCACAAGTAAAATGAAATAAATAAATCCAAATATTCACAAAACTAGGTTTTAAATTCACTCAGCACTATCTCCGGTCCTCCGCTAGAGTAAGGTAAGTGCGGTAGTAATGGAACGCTTGTTCAGGGCCCTACTGGCTTTTAGGTTAGAAAACAAATAAATTACTAATTACAAACATAAACATATTACTGAATCACGTTTTCGTATCTCTTAGGAAAGAATTGCAATGATTATTTTTGATTTTCAAAGCTTAAAATTTTTTAAAAACAAGAAAATGTAAAGTCTTTGTCATGCACGGGTAAATGGAACACTCATTCTGACTTGCATGTGTTGTTCCACTGGGGTTGTAGGTATAAATGGAACACTGTTTTTATCGTTATTTCTGTACGAATTTTTGCATTATAATTAATTACTCACCGTCAAAAGATATAAGAAAAGTTAGATTTTTAATATTTATTGGTTATTTATTTTTATTAAGGTAACAGACTGGTCAGCTGTATTGAATTATAAAACTTAGGTATATGTATGACAAAATTTTATCATAATAAATAATTTTTCAGTATTTTCAAAATAGAATAATTAATAATATTTGTAAAATTTTACTATTAAACAATCTAAGTATAATAATTATCATTAATTACTAAATTAAAATTAATGTCAGTTATAAAAATTCATTTTCATAATCACAAAAATCCACACAAACTAAAAGAATTGATAACAAAACTAAAAATTATCTTTTAACTATTCAGTTTTTAACAAAAACTTTTTTTTAGCAAACATTTGCTTACTTAATAAATAACTCCAAAAATCTTTCTAGTCTGGTGATGTTATAAAACATCAACGACAGTCTTGTAGTTTAAGTTAGATGCTTGATTATTACTTCTTATCGGTTAAAAATTAGGATTGTTTTATTCAAGTATTTTTTCTATTTTGAAAAGACCAAAGTGTTTCAAGTATTACTAGTGCAGACGGTAATTTTTGTATGTATTGTGGAACATTTACAATATTTAAAAAAAAATTAATACTTTTATTAATAAATTTATTGAAACTAAAACTACGATCGATAAGCTTTCTGAAAATATCAATATGCACAGTATTTATTTAAAATTTTACTGATTATTCAACGAAAACAAAATGAGTGTGCGACCACTTATTGAGCCTGATCAATGAATGCAAACTCAAGAGTTTGAAACTCTTTCATTTATATATTTTTTTCTTAGATTATCATTAAATTTTCAAAAATAAAATATACCTCTTATGAAAGAGGAAGATCTCAGCTTTTATATAAAATTTTTTTTTCGGGGTTTTCATTTCTTTAATCAGAAATTTTTAGATGAAATTCAAAAGTGTTCTATCTATACCAGCGCGTTCCAACTACTACCGCATTTACCTTAAGTGATTACGAGCTTCCCGATCAATAAATCATCCAACAGTGTAGGCCTCGAACTGACTCACGCGTAGCCTGAGCTCGGAGTTTTCCCGCTTTATACATTCCACGCGCTTTTTCAGTTCCAGACAGTATCAACAAAAGAATTGGTCAGATGACTACGTTCTTCGCAGACTCTGATATAATTATCCAAGCGTTCATCCAACTCAAAAATTAAATCACGCTGAGAAGAAAATTCCCGAATCAAATCATCTAACCTATCGGAAACTAAATCTAGATCGCTATTAAGTGCTTTCATGCGGTCAGAAGTGGTTAAGCTTACTTTACCGACACGCTCTTTCAAAAAGTCTAACGAGGTAGAATTCTCGCAAAATTTATCAAAAAGAGAACTAATTTTCTCTGAGTTTTGGAAGGTTTTAGAGTTCAGCTCAGCGACTTCAGCCACTGCGTGCTCCTCTACTGCCTTAATCAAATCATAAAGGTCGCGGCCGAATTCAAACTTAATCTGCGCTTGTAAGACTTCCAAAACTTGTTGTTGCAATTCAAGAAGTTTATGAGCAAAGAGTCGCTCAGTTTCTGACAGATATTTCAAACCAGCTTCAAATGGGTTGGATTGTGAAGTGAGACCATTTATTACAAAGAAGAAAAGAAAAAAGAAAGGAAAAAAAAAGGTATTGAAATTTTGACAATTTGTTAATAAAAAAAAATATTGATCGGAGACAAGGATGCACGCGTTTTATCCCTGTTCACTATATGCTTGCAAAAAAAAAAAAATTTATTCTTTGGTCGTTCACTGAGACTTAAAGGTAGATTCGACTGTTGATGTATAATTGTACGCCCGCTCAAAACTTTATGGACGCGTCAAGTTAAAAAAAAAAAAAAAAAAATTAATCGTTCAAATTCTAGACAACTTATCTCCAGAACGAAAGTTTCAGTGAGATTAAACACAATTAAATGTTAATAGTAAATGAAAAAAAAAAAACATATAATTATTACTTAGATTAAACTACCGTAACGGTCTTTTACAAATTTCTTGGTCTTGGAAATTGATTGAAAGCTTAAGTCAAGACCGGAAAATAATATCTCCTCGTTATGCCTCAGATTGTCTAAATTATATTTTTATTTTATTAAATTTGAAATTACACAAAAAAAAAATTACTCGTTTTCTACGACGAAAAGAATGACATATTTCATTCATCGTCCTGGAACAGCTTCCTTTTCTTCGTGACGTGCGTAGTATTAATGTCATCATTCTTAGCAAAGCCTTGCACATACCCGCGTCAAAGGTAATAAAATGGGTTTATTACCTTATTGACAGGTAAATTATCCGAACAATGCGAAAAAATGTCTCGGATGGTTTGATCGTCACCCGAAGTATATATTGGCGATGTAGGTGGGGGAAGGAGGGGGCGGGGGTACAAGCTTGCACCGAATCGTCCGAATCTGTAGAGATGCTTATAGTTGACTGTTCGTTAAAGGAATATGATAGGCGTCCGAGTGTCGACTCGGAGCGCGAAGGAGATCTCGAATTTAATCAAAAGAACGCGATCGAGATCTTGAATTTAATCTATCAAAGGAACGCGATCGAGATCTTGAATTTCGGGGACTAGGGCTACCGCGGTTTCCTCCCGAGACTCCGCTAGCTCGACTCAACGTGCGACTCTCAGATCTGTGTGATGACTTGCTGGGGTCTGAAGTACTTTCGTCTGAATCGTAACCCATTAAAATAAAAAAATAAAAAAATAAATAAATGAATAAAAAAAATAAAAAAAAAAGAATAATAAATTATCAAGTTGAACTAATCTTTTTTTCCTAAAAAACTATAAAGAAATCGGCTGAATTAAAAATTGCCGTAAATAATCCTAGGGGAATTTCTTGTTGTAGCACTACCCCTAGATATTCGGAAGGGCGTACATAGAACAAAAATAATTCCTCGCTACCATGACCGTATTGTCTGTAAGGCTCTGTCTGGTCAGGAAATATAAATAAAACCGAAAAATTTGATTCAAACATACCACTGTCCCAAAAAAAAAATTATTAATGAAAATAAATTTAAGTAGGTTCTCTCAACCTTGCGTGCAGCAGGAGGAGGAGAGGAAAAAAAACATTAACATTAACTCTGGATAATAAATAAAAAAAAATGGTATCTCAATGACCAAAACGACTCACAATCAATTCCTACATTAACAGTTTCTGCAGGTGTTGCATCTCACACCGCATGCCAAGGATTTTCTGCACGCTGCTCAGCGCTTCTCTTTGAGCTGAAGGTTAAGTAATTTTCTCTTCGCGCTTTTAACTCCATCCCGCGCTTGCTTCAATTCTGCCACGCATTTTTCTTGGCGTCACTTAATTTCAAGCTTAGTTTTATATTCTTCAAAAAATCTGTCTTATTAATTATCAAAAATTTATTTACTCAAATCTTGACCCTTTTGACGGGTGAGAGTAAAACAAAAATGATATTTATTATCCTACAAAAAATTTAAATAATCGAATCTCTTCCTTTTAAAACAGGTGAGCGTGTGACGTCGGACTGTTGATTATTAATTTAAAAAATAAAATAAAATAAAAAAAAAGTATAAATAAATAAGAATAAAATATTTGATTGGTTCTGTCTAGAGTAATTATAAGTTTGCTTTTAGGCCCGTAGGAGCTGGGATTTGTCAATGAACTAGGGAAAACAGATTATAAAAAAAAGGAATAGCGGCTCTAACTCGAAGAATTAGTCACTCTGTAAAACAAGTTTGCAACTGTAATTGAACAGCCACAAAGTTAACCTACTATGTACACAGTGATTTCAAGTTTACAGAGGAGAAAGAAGTAGAAATTGGAATAGAAATATTAATGAATTATAAAAAAAAATGCATCAATCCACGAATTAAAAAAAGGAAAGTAAAACATTAAAGTTTGAATTTGATACTTATTTATTTGGGCTCAACCTTTTCCAAAATGATAGTTAGGTACTACCCACTCTCGTTCACTCTCAACCTGGATGACGAGCGGGACTTTTACGCTGAATTTGATGACGCCTAATCCCTAAACGCCGGAGCAGCCAGGAAACTAACTGCTGAGGCTGACTGCCACCACTAAGTCGGTTCGTAGAGGTCCAAGGGTCTGCTGAAAAGAAGACCCGCCCCCAAAACTGCTTGCTGGTGAATTTCCCGAGTTGAGAGTGTGTGAGAGCGACGAAAGATCAAACAATCACTTTTGGGAAAATTACATGGATTTCTAACACTACCAAACTTAGACCAACGCATTGTAATTTTTACATTTTCTTCCTTAAATTTCTAAAATGTTTGTACAAGTCAAACTATCGTCTAAACAATTTCATGGGGTTTAGAATTAAATATCACATGAAATTTCATTTACATTAAAAATTTGAATGTCCAGATGGACGTGCTCGAAGTGGTTGCTGGGCACGTGAAAGGTGTCAAGTGCGTCTCGGTTATGGCAACTGATCTTGGATCGTTGGCATGGTTCACAAGATCGAGCCCAATGGTCGACATCTTCCTTGATGCCAGGCCAGACAAACTTGGAGGTAACGATCCTTGTAGTCGTGCGTGGACTGGGGTGCGCCAGCGAATGCAGGACGTCGAAGGCACGACGGCGCAGGTTGGCTGGAAGGTAGGGCCTGATGACGCCATCCTCGATATTGCAAGCGATTGGAAGAGCCATTGACATGGAGTACCTGCAGGTCCAAAATGCCTTTGTCCAGCAGATGTTCCAGCTCGTCGTCTTCGAGCTGAGCTGCCTCAATGTCCCAAGCAAGCAGAGCGGATGGCATTGCGATTACGTTGACTCTGGACAGAGTATCAGCCACTACATTGTCCTCACCGTTCACGTGCTCTAGGGTGACATTGAATTGGAGTATGTAGTCCAGTTGGCACTGCTGCCTTGGGGAGGCCTTCTCCGACCGCTGCTGGGCCACAAAGGTTAAAGGCTTGTGGTCGGTGAGCACTTTGAAGATCCACCGCTCCAAGTACCTCTGGAAAAACTTGATGGCCTCGAAAAAAGCCAATAGCTCTCGGTCGTAGGTGCTGTACTTCTGTGGTCTGGGTGACAGCTTGCTGGAGAAAAAACCGACTGGATGCCAGACGTTGTCGATTTACTGCTCTACGGTGGCACCGATGCCCTTGTCGGAGGCGTCTGTCGTCAGGCGCAGTGGCGTCGATGGCGACAGGAAGGTGTTGGGTGTGGCCTTTTTCAAGTCCTCCTTGCATCTCTGGAAATCTGCCTCTACTTCAGGGGTCTAGATGACCTTGACTTTGCGTCCTCTGGGAAGGCCGCACAGCATGTCGTTCAGCGACACCTGTCGTTTGACTGCTCCAGGAATACAGCGTCGGTAGTGGTTTAGCACCCCCAGGAAGCTGCGGAGCTGCGTGGCCGTTTTAGGCTTGGGGATCTCCATGATGGCGTTCACCTTGCGTGCTGGTGGCTGGAAACCCTCGGACGAGATGGTGTAGCCTAGGAACTGGACCTCGGACTGACCCACCTGGCACTTCTGAAGATTGATGGTAAGTCGTAAGTCCTGCCTCTCGCAGTCACTGGAAGACGAGACGAAGATGTTCCAGGTGCTCCTTGTGGTTTCGGGACTTAATGCGCACATCGTCGATGTTGGACCTAACGAAGGGCATGTCTTGGAACAGCGCATCCATAAAGCGCTGAAATGTTTGCGTGACGTTGCGCAAACCCATAGAGAGGTATAAGAACTCGTGTAGCCCATATAGTGTTGTGATGGCCGTTTTGCTGATATGTTTCTCTGCCATGAGGATTTGGAAGAATCCCCTCTCCAGATCGAGGGTGGTGAAGCCATAAAAGTCATGCAGAATATCCTCAATGACAGGAATCGGGTAGCGATCTGGACGTGTGCAGGCGTTCACATGGTGGTAGTCGCCAGTCGTCCTGTACTTACCAGACTTTTTAGGCACCATGTGTATTGGACTCGCCCAGTGGCTGGACGAGGGCCTGATAATGCCCCTCTTTAGAAGTTCGTCGATCTCCTTCTTGGCCGCCTGAAGACACTCGCCATGGAGCCGCCGTGGGCGCTCGAAGACCGGCGGGCCCTTTGTGAAGATGTGGTGCACAACTGGGGTGCCGCTGAAGTTTGCCTTTCCCTGCCGGGGCTTGGTGATGTCAGTGAACTCCACCAAGAGCTGATCGTAGGCCATGCGGTGTTTGTCCTCAGTGGAGCAGCTCTGGATGCCAACGCCAAAGACTTCTGCGGTGTGGAGCGTAGCTTCGACACTGAGGGTAAACTCGTCGGCGGAAAGACTTGAAATGTTATCCTTGTGAATGAGGAGCGTGAAAAACATAATTCCTCTCAGTTCAATAGACAAATTCGACTGACAAAAAAAATTAAAACGTGTCTGCTATTTGAAAATTTTTCCGCGTATGCGCAGTAAATATCGATTAAAAAATTACTGTCCTATTTTTCTATCAATTTTGAATAGGCGATGCTCCAATGATTGCAATCTTTGCAGGATATTGGTTATATCATCTCGAAACTCGGTTGTTCTTTCACTCAAGTTTATTTTGTTGTTTGATATTTCTTTCATCAACTCAGACACGATGTCCGTTAGAATTTTTTTAATTGGAATGACCGTATTATCATCCAACATTTCAAGAATGATTTTCGAATCCATATTGATTTTCAAACGTTGTTAACACTTTAGTGACTCGTTGACAACTGACGACCACCCTCTGTCGTGACTTGTTTTATGTATAAAAAGACGCGGGAAAAGATTCAAAATACAAAACTGTATTTTTTAATTTAAATATTTTTTTGTAATTTGTTTATATTATTTGGTTTAAATTACTTTATTCACATCACCATTCATTGGATTATAGTTTATTATACGGTCGTGGATGATTAAACAGTATGCTGCGGTCTTATCAGGTATAGTCTCTGAAGATTCAAATTCAATGCGAACGTCGACTGGACCATTCGTTTTGTTTTGAACAATCAATCACTAATAGAGACGCTTCATTTTTAAATTGTAGTTCAGTTAAGAGTGGTATCCGATTTTCGTTTTTCGTATTGTAAAAAAAATCATAAAAATTTACATAATTCTCATAAAGCATTGAAAGTTGATTTTTCGTAAAATCGGTGTTCAAATTTTTATATGGATAGTATTGCGAGTTTAAGTATACTCTCAAATTATTGATTTTACAATGATCAAAATAACTTGAACAGAACTCTGTATTATTTTTTCTATTAGTTTGAAAACCGATTATCATGAAACGAGGTTTCTCCAGCTGATTAGATGTTTTTACAAGCCAATTATTTTTAGTGGTACTAGGCACTAGAGGCCACTCATGGAGTTCCCAACTACGAAAACTCATAACAATTGACCATCATTTTTGAAGATAATTTAGCAAGCTTACTTTGCTTGTGTCTGAAAGCGTTACGTAAGGCATTAACCATTCAATTTTAGAAATGTTTATCTTGATTTCTTCAAAAATTGTTCCTACTTTTTTTTTTTATTGACAGCATTAAAATCAGTATTTGATCTACGAATGATAAGTTCATGTTTAGCATTAACAACAACTTTAGTGTAATCTTCAGCAAAACCAAACAAATATCTCAGGGAAATGCACACATCAAATTGTCCTTCTGCGTCAGATAAATTAACTCCATCGTAATACCAACCAGCATTCTCGATGTGTACACTTTTATTCAATGACACGTAACCCTTCATAGTACTAGTTACTTTTTATACGATCAATTTCTTTAGCGTTAAGTTCATATCTGATGTCATCGAATAAATGACATATAGCATTAGGACTGAATGGTAAATATGTTGCTGCTGTACCATCTGATTTACGCAATTGACCGGTTATATGTAGATAGCTTCGCGATGGTAAAACAGCCAAGTCCTGATATTGGATAGCGATATGACTTTCATCACTGCGATTGAAGTTCGATTCGGTGTAAAGTTGATGAGCATGCAACTCATAGTTCGTGATACTATCATCGAATTCAATGCGACTTTGAATCTCTAGAACGTCTTCCATTTTTTATATTGTTTTTAAAACAACAAAAGAAATGACAAGTTATTTTCCACCACGAACAATTTTTAGCCCTAAACTTTTCAGAAACTCTTTGTTGTCTCGAGTGAGCGCTTTGCAAGCTCGATGATGACTGATTGAAAACCCTCATTTTTGGTTGCTTTTATATCTTTGCGGAGGATAAAATTTCTTAACTCCACTTCCACGATGCACAATTCTCATTATGCACCCTTTACGTGCAGTCTAATTGTTATCACTTCTTCTCTAAAGTTTACCAAGGTTCCATCTTGGTTGACGACGCGCAATTGTAGGTAGTCGATAGACTTTACGGTTACAGGTAGGTAAAGGCGATGGCACGAACTCGCGGGATGCGGAAAATCCTGCGTCCTGCGTCCTGCGTCCCACGTCTTGCGTCTTTGGTATGAAAGCAAAACGCGGGACACGGGACGCAGGATTTCCCGCATCCCACGAGTTCGTGCCATCGCCCTAAATGACTTGTCCTGAAACTTCTATAATTTTGAATCCTGGATCAGTGGAAGGAAAAAATTCATGAATTGTATGAACTTTTTCGTTGTTTATGTAAGCACCGTCTGTGATATTGCACTCGATTCTCAACGAATTGATCTTGATTATCGACACAGGAAAATCAGAAGTGTGTTTTTTATTTGCGACGAGTTTGCGTTTATTGAATCCTATTAATTTTGCAACCGAATTCGCACGAGTAAAGTCAATATTCAGAGAACTTGTAATCTCAGATCGTAATGTATTTTTGTTTGGCTTAATTGAGAGTGTAATGTTTTTATCAATAGCTTTTAAAATATCTTGCAAATGTTTCTCAATACCGCTTCTTTCGTAAGTACCAGTTGGGATGGTAATCGTTTGATCGCCTTTATAAAACTGATTATTTTCAGCGTCAATGTTTGGTATACTATTGAAGGTTAAGAACTCGACAAGTCCTAGAGTATAGCTTTTGTCCGGTGAAAGCTCGATCGGGAGAAAATATTGTGCCTCGAGAACCGAAGATGTGCCTGATAAAGTTAGAGTAATTGACTCAATCACATCTCGAGATAAACTAGTAGAGAAGATGGTGAAAAATATTCTTATATATGTTTTAATTTTCGACACGGAAATTTTAAACACAACTGGCCACAATTGTAAGAATTGTAATCTTGTAATCTCTCTGTATTGTACTTTATTGAATCAACATTTAAATAATCCATCAACTCGAGAGGAGGTTGAAGATTTCCAAAACTATCAAAGTAGACAACATTTTAGACAATAAGTAGACAACTCGAGGGATTTTTATTTTACTTTTTCCACTAGCCTCTTTGACGGCAGACTTGGAAGTTTTAAATGCCGAATTAATTATACCGATAGGACCTTCGTGCGGATCAATTGACTTTTTTGTTTTTTGAATAATACTATTTAAAGTTGTGTCGGGAATGTGTGTTGTGCGCTCCACTCTCTAGTAACTCGGCTCTCTACCCCTGAGCTGCGCGCGCTCCGCGCTGCTGTGCTCACGGGGCCTTCTCTTTTTTCCGTTACGTGCTGTCATGGCGATCGGACGCTCTCGCTCTCCTGGTACACGCGGTGTTTGTGCTTATTGATTACTTATTACTTTACCTAATCTGGTCGTGTAATGTTTAGTATAATAAAGTTATAATCAGTTCAATTGAACTTTCTCGCCTTATTATTTGTAATAAAGCCCTCGTCCCCGACAGGTTATGTACCAGGCGTGCTTCCAAGGCGCGAAGAGGAAGACCGGGAGTTTTTGCATTGTGCATTCGTTTGTGTTCTTCGTATGTGAATCTGACCGTGTCTTTTATTTGTGAAATTGATCGTGATTATTCAGTGTGTATTAGTGCTTTGAAAAGTCGGAGAGAATGCCGATCGGAGAATCCAAGCAAGAAGCGATTTTGGACGGTGTGTTCCAGGAGAAAACACTATGCCCGGTGAGAAAATCAAGTGCAATTTTGTACAGGAAGTTAAATAAAAAAAAAAAAAAAAAAAAAAAAAAATCATGCTTTGTCTATCGCGTTTGTTCGGCCTCGTGTATGCGTGTGAATGTATGTTTGGAAAACGGAGTGAAAATTTTCATAAAGCCGGTGCGGGATGGCTTTCATTTGTTCAGGGTACAGCGAGAAAATGAGTGACACGCGACGATCGGGGCCGGGAACGTCCGTGATAATCCTGGCCTGGGAGGGGCGCGTGAGAAGGGGTCGAGGTTGGGAGTGTCTTGGGTAGTTTGCAGGTGAAGTTAAGAAAATTCTGGTTGTGATATCGGCGAAGAGAGAGACGCCGGTGAGCATGTTGTGACAGGATGAAATTCCGGGAAGCGAGCGGCGGTTAAGGTGCTCTGTCTCTCTCGCTCTCGTCGTTATTCCTATCTTACGTTCGGCGCACACGGACGGCGCGCTGCGCGGGCTCGCAGGTGATGCACGCGCACACCATTCTGCTGGCATGTGGCCGGCGGCTGAGATACTCCCACGTCTCATCACGTGCTTCTTTCTTGGGCCGGGGCATGATGTGTTTCAGCCGACGGGCAAATGCCGCTGGTGACGATCAGCTGTACAGGTTTGCGGCTTTGCATTCAGGGCGATGATTGAATTTATTTTTACGGTAAACTCTGTAGTGAGAGTTTTTGAATGCTTTCTTTTCTTTCTTTTTCTATAGGGTACCCAACTTCTGTCAGGCTATATTCTTATTCTTTCCCGGAAAAGTTCGATGAAGTCAGGGCGAGCTGCTGTGAGTGTGGGGATATTTGGAAGAATATTTATTCCTTATTTAGTTTTTATTTTTGCTATGTGAGTTTTTTAGATCCATACGGATTGTGTGGCTTGAATTTATTCAACGGCGTCGACGGGGAATAAAATCGCTTTACCAAGCAGGGCCGTGGTACACGCTGATCACCCGGTGTCGGTGTGGAGATTTTTACTACGTTTAGCTGGACTGTGATGAAAAATTAAACTGGACGTGTGATTTGACCGGATATACGCACAGGGCAAGAATGCGCATAAACGAATGAATATTAAACAGATTGTGAGATAAATCCATGCATAGTTGGGGAAAATAATTCAGGTGATTCCGGTTATTTCAGGTGGTGTGTGCTTACAGGTTGTGTTGCTCATTAAAATTGCATAGTCTCGAGGTGAAGGGCACACCGTGAGATTCTAGATAGGGGTACTAAAACTAGGTTAATGCAATCCTAGCTCCAAAAATACCCGAGCAGAGTGAGGATGGCGTCGGCGCGTGGGTGGCTGGCGATGTTCGTTCTGTCGCCTGCTCGTGGGCGTTTATTCTCACTCATGGTGTTTCATATACCTGAGTTTGACCACGATTATTTGCCGGATAACCATGCATGTTGGATTGAAGCGCCGTGCGACACAAATACCAACCAATCCTGGACAGCTGGCAACTGTTTTGGCCTCCGATGCTTGTTAACTGGAAGTGATTGAACAATCTGATAGTGGATTTTCAGTTGAAGAAAAGTCCCAGATAGTGCGCTTGCTATTGGGCAATCTAAAAATAAATGATAATACAAACAGTTTGGAGAAAAATCCGGTCGTGTTTAAAAAAAAAAAATCAAAGTCAGTGCCGGGGTGTTTTAAATAATTCAGGGAGTTGAAAAAGAGTGCAGGCCGTGTGGATGTGATACAGGGTGACACCGATGCATATACAGGAAAATATTAATAGAATTTTTAAAGTGAAAATTCTAATTTTGTGAAATAATTTTTTTTCAGGAAAATCAGGATGTGATAATCTCATTGATCAGCTAGGCGAGTAAAACAAGAACTGAGAAAACATTGGAAGGCACAGGAAAAGTTTCTTCACATGGAGCTGAAGTATGGCGATGTTTTTTGACTTCAGATTCTACGAAATTGAAAATTCGAGTCGTAACACTCGCTGAGAAGAATCTGACAGTGCAGGTTCTTTTCAACCTAAAGTACATATATTTTAATCAGTGCCCAGGCACAAAAACAGGGTGAGACTTTGCGGACTGCTACTTCAATCATAAGACCTCTAAAACCACTTAGGTGGGGATTAATTCCTTTGAATTGTAATAATAATTACACTCAGGTGGTGACTGAATTATTTAATTTCAATTTAATTAAATGCTTATTGTAACAATGATTACGTTCATGTGATCAGGATAACCAGGGTGTGAACACTTTCAAGCAGAAGATGTGTCTTGCAAGTTTGACAGTGTAATTTGACTAAGATTTGTGACTAAAACAGAGCTTGTGTTTACTGTGGAATCATCATGTAAGATTGAAGCGCGGTGCGCATGAATCTTGCATGTTTGACCACGACTTGGCAGTGAATGACTGGTGTTAAGGAATTGGCACACTTGTAATTTTAGTTTTGTTGATTGACTGGCCTACTTTTGATATAGTATTGAGTAATGACTTGTTTGCCGAATTAATTAATGTGGACAGAACACGTGTTGATGTGAATGTTAGCTTCCTTGATCAATTTATTGCTGCCTGTGATTGAGATACGCTAGTAGTGAAGTATTTTGGTAAGCACACTAGTGATAACGTGATTTGCAGGTTGAGTGATATTGTTTGTGAATATAGTCAGTAAACAATAATATTAAAAGTGAGGTCGTGAAAGTGGACAGATTTGAAAAATCTGATGCAAATTTAGCAAGGAAGTCAGCTTAAAATGGCTAACTTGGGTTAGGCCTTTTAGGCTTTAGGAATGAAAAAGCTAGGCAGGAACAGAGCTAAAATCAAGGGTAGGAATTGTGATAATATTGATATGATGTCAATATTATTATTACTATTAATAATGACAGTGATGATTTGAGGGAATTTATGTGAAAGGTTGGCGTCGCTGCTACATCCGTGGCATAACGACTAACTGAAACGAGGGTGCACTAGCCCGAATACTCATGTGCTCTTGAGATATAAGCCCAATTACACGTTAATTGATTTTTATTAATTGACGGTTGAAATTAATTGAAACCAGGGAGATTTACAAAAACAGGAAGTGTTGCAAGATAATGTTATCGCGATTAGCAAAAATTAATTAATGAAATTTAATCAATCAATTTTTAAAATAAAATTTAGAAAAATTGGAGGAGAGAAAGATAATATTTCTGGTTGGACTCGGTGGTGTCAAAAGTTATCACAAAGGTAGCCATGGTTTTATGTTTTCAGCTCAGTTTTCGGATCAAACTAAAACCAATGCAAAGTGTGCATGATGGAAAAACAGGAAGTGAGAATTCAGGATGAATTTATTTTGTTGGTTATGCTGGGGTTGAATTGAAATCTTTCGAGGAGTATAATTCTTTATTCAACTAAAGCAAGTGAATAATTGTGTCCAACTGTATGTGATGAGACTTGCCGGTGAGGATTTCAACATGTTTTATCTCAAATTAAAATCAGACAAGAGTCGAGTCCGAATCTAAAAATCGGAGGGAGTCCGATTAATCAAGGTTTTTGAAAACCGAGCACAACTAATCTTATCATTCTGAATTGTATAACTATTGCGGAATTTGATCAGTAAATTATTTGTTGCTCCGCAGGTTTTACTGATTCTGGTTTAAGTATTTATCTGGACAATCGATAATTCGATGAGTGTGATCTCATTTGAATTTAAATCTGCTTATTCAAGATTTGAGAAAAATCTTTACTGGAGCTAAATTAAAATTGAGTGAATTTTCTTGAAACAAAGCTGAAACTGTAAGTAAGCCTAACAACTGCTTAGACAGGCCAAGTGATAAAGTGAATTTTTAACATCAAATCAGGCGTGTAATAACCACTGAAAATTATATGCTGGATGTGATTCTGTGAATAATATACTGCAATCAGTTGGTTGCGTGATTCGAAAAATTAAGCAGTTACAAAAATCAGGAAAATGAGTCTTAAGAAAACTTACTGCTCGAGTCAAGCTATTGTGACTCGAATTCAGGATGAGTACGAAAGGATCGTTGCCTGCTTTGCACGGTGAGATCCGCATCAGAGTAAGTGTTATCTTAAAGGGCATGATTAGTGACCACTTAATTTACTTGAATGAATATTGTTGCGATTTTTCAATTGTTGACGACGTTTGTTAACATGCAAAATTGGCAGGTGTTTTATTAAGTTTTACTGGCTTGTGTATTGCTCAAATTTTTGAAACAACTACCGATATTCTTAGTAAATAATTTGATAGGATTGAAACCTGGAAGAAGTGAAATAAAATTGCGTATTGAGTTGACCAGTGAGAAGTAATAATTTTAAGGTAACTTAAAATCGAGAAATTCAGGAAATCATCTTTTGTGTGTTATCAGGGAGTGCACAAATAAAAATTCGGGAGATGAAATTGAATCTGGAAGTGATCGGTCAGTCTTTGTTTCGGGGAATGAAAATTTGTGGTTTATTACATGAATAACTGCTTCGTTCTGGCTGTGATTAGTAGATGAAATAAAATCAGGAAAGGTGTAGGAGACTTAGCAGAAATCCTTGATACTTTACTGTATGGAGGTGTATAAGTCTGTAGTCTAAAAGAAACAGGAAAGGCACCAAGGTTTGAGGCAGCTAGCTCAATTGTTATTGAGGCTGTGAAACAGACATCAGCAGTTTGTAGGCCAAGAAAATGTCCGAGACGTGAAAACTTAGTATTTGATTCAAATTTTCTGATAAAGTGATAATTGGCGGTCGATGTTGCAGTGTGTACTTCACTTGGTAGAAAGTGTTGAACATTGTTGATTTTACGATGATTATTAGTTTTTCTAGTTGAATTTAAATCTTACGGGCCGAATTTAAATTTGTTTATCTGATTCTGGTAAGGTCAGGATATGACGGTATTGGAAATTTAACGTAATGTGATTTTTGAAAAAGAAATTGGGAAAGATTAAACAATGCGGGTTGAATGTGAAATTACAGGTTGCGTGATTTTTTTATCTGGGAAGGAAATATCATGTGATGAGATAACTGAGATGCTCTTTTAGGTGACAGATTAGTTTGTGATGATTATTTTGAAAAATAATCGATTTATCAGGAATTAGTGTTGACTGCATGTGGAAAAATCTGACTGTAAATAATTTGTGGATTTTTGTGAACTAATGTGTTGAAACGGGCAGAGTTATTAAAAACATAAGGAGTGTAACCTCTATTGAAAAACCACAACTGACAGGGATAATTTGAGTAAAAATAAAATAAGTCATCAATTGATTGCTTGAAAGGATAGATAGTGCGAGTTTTTCCGACATCTCGGTTACTGGATCAAACCACTCCGAGATAGACTATTTACTGGGTGAAAATAATCAGTTTAGTGATTATGGAACGCAGGGCGAGGTATTTTATGCATTATTTTTATTTTGGTTGAAAACTCGACTTGGTACGTACAGGGTGAAATAATTTCTCGATTGAATTTTCCGGTAATGAGTCATTTATATAGAATTAAATTCTATGAATAAAGGCAGGCTGTGAAGAAGTTGTTAACTGGATGGAAATTGCAAGTAAAGGCAGGTAGCATAACATTATCATTTCATGATGAGGTCAGAGATTTATTTACGTTTACTGAAGAATACTATTCTACAGATAATATCAGTAATTGCAATTTGTATTCTTATCTAATTTATAGATAGGTTGACAGGATGTGAATACAATTTTCTTGATGAAATATTGAGTCGGGAAATTAGTTTAAATACCAGTTACAGTTTTTAATGTGGAAAACAGGGAGGAGAGGTCAATTTTAAGATTAACCCAGGTTCTGTATGTGTTTGAAAATTAGTTCCGAACCAAAGAATTAATTTTCTAAGTCGGTGGAAAATATAGTTTGACAGGAAAGAAGAAAATCTCTTACAGAGATGTCTGTTTAAGGACTGAATCTGGAATGGCAGATTCGAGAAACCAAATCACGGTTTTAAGTTTGATTGGTCACATTGTCAGGGTGCTATTTAAAACTAAGAATTAGAAACTCAGTTTTGTTTATTACTAGGTCTATACTTATTCTTTTTGTTACAGATCACTGATTTGGTTGAGACCGTTTCTTGACGAGACCATCTACGAAAGGGAGAGACGAGCACTTATCTATTCTCGGAGACGAAAACACAGAGAGTGAACCTTCAACAGGAGGGAGTGTCGGGAATGTGTGTTGTGCGCTCCACTCTCTAGTAACTCGTCTCGCTACCCCTGAGCTGCGCGCGCTCCGCGCAGCTGTGCTCACACCTTCTCTTTTTTCCGCTACGTGCTGTCATGGCGATCGGACGCTCTCGCTCTCCCGATACTCGCGATGTTTGTGCTTATTGATTACTTATTACTTTACCTACTCTGGTCGTGTATTGTTTAGTATAATAAAGTTATAATCAGTTCAAGTGAAGTTTCTCGCCTTATTATTTGTAATAAAACCCTCGTCCCGATAAGCTGTGATTTTTTTTTTTTTTTTGTTAGGCTTCCTCTTAATAGTTTTTCTTTTAGAATCTATTTTCAATCCCATTCCTAATTTTATTTTTAGTTTCATTGCATTTGTAACAGCATAGGCTGCAGCTTTTTCCTTGAGCTTAGCATCTTTAGACAGTACCCTTTGCCAAGCTTTATCGGCTAGAGTTTTGTCGGCGGTGTGTCTTGCACTCATGTTGTCTCTATTTTGCGAATAAGCAATATCGTGTTCTTTGCAAGTGGCATCAAGTTGGTTGATTGGCAAATCACCTCGAGCTAATCGAGCTTTCAGTTTTGTGCCTGGTCCGCAATAATTGTATCCGGGTAAGTGTAATTCAACGGGAAGTTTGTCAATGATTTTGTTGAGCAAACCTCTTCCTCGCTTACTTTTCTTTCTTTTATCGTACGTAATCATCTATGTTCAACGTTTCATCCAAGACTAACCTTACAGTATAAAGGGTGTAGTATTTATACCTTTAGCAAGTAGTTTTGACGTGTATTTTTCAGGGTGAAAATTCTTTGAGGCTTCCTGTGCTCAACTTTGACGTTGTTGCTGAGCGAGAAAAAAAAAGCAAAGCGTCACAGTGATTTACTACCTAGTAGTATTCGCGCAGTCATCTCGGGACCCTCTAGTTGTGGAAAAAAAAAGTTTATTAGCTCTTATAACACATCCAAACGTCGTGAGATTCGAAAATATTTATATTTATTCGAAATCGCTTGATCAACCAAAGTATAAGATTTTGGAAAAACTTTTGAAATCTGTAGACGGAATGCAATACCTACCTTTCAGTGAGCACGACGAAGTTTTAGCAGCAGATAAGGCCTTACCAAACTCAATAATAATATTTGATGATATAGCATGCAAAAAAAAAGATAACGTCAAAGCTTTTTATTGTATGGGTCGACACAAAAATGTTGATTGCTTTTACCTATGCCAATCCTATGCTGCAGTGCCGAAACACTTACAAGGAGAGGTCACACCCTCCGGGTCACCGATCTTGACGAAACTTTGGGGATCGTTTTCTTATACCAAAAGATGAAGAAATCTACCAATCATCCCGTCTAATGGGCCTTTTATACCTAGTTCCTACATAGCTTATATCGTATTTTTAGCTCTTTTTGGGTTTTTTTGCGAATTTTCAAAAAATTCCTGTTCGAAGCCTATTACACTTACAAAATTCTGCAACCCCGCATTCTCTTTATTTTTTCATCTTCTTTTGAGAAAAAATATTTTTAAATCTAATTTTGAAGAAATAGTCCATGTAAAATTAAAGTAATCAAAAGCATTTTTTACTGTTTTTTTGGTTTTATGAACTTAAACTGTATGTCGTCAGCCTTATCAAAATTATGTCTAAAAATATTTTTTCTAAAAAATTCATAAAAAAACAAAGAAAATGCGGGGTTGCAGAATTCTGTAAGTGCAATAGGCTTTGAGCAGGAATTTTTTGAAAATTGGCACAAATAACCACAAAAGTCGCACTAAAGTGTTAAAAGTGTCAAAACAAGCTGATTTTCAAAAAATTCCTGCTCAAAGCCTATTGCACTTACAGAATTCTGCAACCCCGCATTTTCTTTGTTTTTATATGAATTTTTTAGAAAAAATATTTTTAGACATAATTTTGATAAGGCTGACGACATACAGTTTAAGTTCATAAAACCAAAAAAACAGTAAAAAATGCTTTTGATTACTTTAATTTTACATGGACTATTTCTTCAAAATTAGATTTAAAAATATTTTTTCTCAAAAGAAGATGAAAAAATAAAGAGAATGCGGGGTTGCAGAATTTTGTAAGTGTAATAGGCTTCGAACAGGAATTTTTTGAAAATTCGCAAAAAAACCCAAAAAGAGCTAAAAATACGATATAAGCTATGTAGGAACTAGGTATAAAAGGCCCATTAGACGGGATGATTGGTAGATTTCTTCATCTTTTGGTATAAGAAAACGATCCCCAAAGTTTCGTCAAGATCGGTGACCCGGAGGGTGTGACCTCTCCTTGTTAGTCAGAGACAATGTTAATTTATTAATTTTGTTTCGTCAAGATGAAGTTAATCTAAAGCATATTTATGACGATCATGTGCATACCGACATATCAGTCAATCAATTCAAAAACTTGTGTTCAAAGTGTTGGATCGAAGGCAAGCACAGTTTTATTGTTGTCGACAAAGATAGGGATATCAACGAAGGCAGATATCGAAAAGGTTTTGATTGTTTTATCATAAATATATCGTAGACTATTGAAAATCATTAGTCTCTTATGTGTCTCTGATGCGCTAACATGGCCCAAATTTCTCGAAAAAAGAGTGTTTTTGCGGAATTTGTTAAAGCTCGCGAAGCCGTGAAAAAAAAGTTTAATCTCATCAAGTCGCAAAAAGATAATATCAAACGTGTTCTGAACGAAACGTTTGAACCTATAACCGATCCTCTGCAACAACTTGTTCAAAAAAACAAAAATTTTCACACAAAAAGAAAAAATGAAAGCTTCATGCAAAATGATGATAATGATGATGATGATGATGCATTTAAACAAAGATTACTCAATCTTTCTTTGATAAACGAAGAAGATGATGAACACGGAAAAAAGGACAAGAATGTGAATTTCGAATCACATGACAGTGCAGAAACAGATGACGACGAATCGTTTCACGAAATTGAAAAATTAAAACAACACGATGAAAATATTTTAGATCTGTCAAAGTTTGAGCCAGATGGAATTTATGGAGTGAAAATATCCGATGACGGGTACACGCTCAGAAGTGTTCCTATAAAATCTAAAAGAGATGACATTATCGTTGATGATAAATCTTTCCCCATGACTCCTGATTTACTCGAACTCATTGTACATAGAAATCCAAAAAAATTACGAAATTAAAGATTTAACTGTGTACAAACAAATTCTTGAAATTTTGAGTGCGCACAGAAAAAGTAACAAACCAAACGCGCAAATAAATACCATGTACATACCACAAGTAATAAATATAATTTTACTATTGCACCTTTATTTAAAATAGAGACTATATATACACCTCCTAAAACTAAATCTCCAGCAAATGCCTTGAAAAAAACTGCGCTTGATAAAAAAAGTATCAAGTACACACCTACAAAGTTGGGTAGAGGTTTGATTCCTCATTTAAAAATTACAAAAAATCGTCTACTGGGACGATCCAAATGAGCTGGTCGATCGCCTTCGGTTGTTAATGGCCGAACAAGCTGCAGGCAATCTCAGCCACTTAAACGAAATTCATTTGATTCTGGAGGAATTGCGAGAAGCCAAGAACATATATTAAAGAAATGGATGGTGAATCAAGCTAGTATCAATATGGGTGTTGATGTGTTTTGACGTCGAAGCAGTACAGCAAAGACAAACGCGGACCGCCGGGCAACGGATTCAAATTTACACGCGAGGGTAACTTTGACATTGAAAACAAGAGGTTAACCAATATCGCGTCGCCCGTGCAACCAAACGACGCGGTTGATCTTGCAACCTTAAAATCTTTGCTGCTAAAACACAAATCCGACATTATCGACGGATTTAATAAAGCACTATCAGATAATACTAATAAATTTGAATATTTATTGCAGAAACAAAGAGCAGATCTCGGTATGTATGTAGCGGGTAAAGAAAAGGGTCTGCAGGAGTTTTTTAAATCTAATATACGCAATATTGAACAAGAAATATCCAAGTTGAAAAAGAATGGATCAAAAGCGCGTGTTGGCTAATGAGTTGCACAAGCCAGCTCGACGCAAGTATGATCGAAGAAAAGTTGAAATGAGAGGCATAAACGACACACTGCAAGGCGACTTAGTAGAGATGATTCCATATGCTGATGAAAATGACGATTACAAATACATACTTACCGCAATAAATATATTCTCAAAGTACGCTTGGAAAATTCCGCTAAAAACAAAGTCTGGAAAAGAAGTTACAATCGCAATGAAATCTGTCTTGAAAACAATCACACCTCCGCGTAATATCCATGTAGATGAGGGAAAAGAATTTTACAACGAAGATTTTATAAAGTTGATACAAAAGTACAAGATCAACATGTACTCTACGCACAGCGGACTCAAGGCTTCGATATGCGAACAATTTAATCGAACTCTGGAGGAGAAGATGTGGAAACAGTTCAGCCTGCAAGGTAGCTACGAGTGGCTTGATATCTTACCCAAGCTCGTTAAAGAGTATAACAATCAAAAACGTCGAAGTATAGGTATGAAGCCAGAGGACGTCAACGAAGATAACGCTCACGAGGTTCTGCAAAGATTGAGAAAATGTAAAAGAAAATCAAGAAAGCCTCTGAAATTTAAAGTTGGAGATAAAGTGCGCGTGAGTAAAACAAAACATATATTTGAAAGTTTACACGCCAAACTGGACGGTTGAAGTCTTCACCGTTACTCGTGTCAGACGAAGTAATCCACCCATGTTCTACCTAAAAGATTACAAAGACCATCCGGTGAAAGGAGGCTTCTACGCCGAAGAGTTGCAAAAAACCACGTGTCCAAATGTTTATTTAGGTGAAAAGGTGATTGAACAACGCGGTAATCGTCTGGTGGTCAAATGGCTAGGATTCGATGTCAGTCACAATAGCTACATTCATAAAAAAGATATGCAATATTTTTTTGTTTAATCCAAAACTTACCTTATAATTTTTTTTTTTAATGAAAATATATGTAACGCTGTGTTAAAGGAATAAAAAAAAAAAAAGACAAACAAAGTATGTTTTATTATTATTTAATTCACAAAAACCAATCCTACAGATAAAAATTTAACATAGACGTTTAATCAATATAGGACTTAATACATATTCCATATATTTTATTCTTTTTTTAAAAATTATTGGATTGAGTATGAGCGCGGCCCTTTGACATCGTAGTTTAAAACGCTCTCAGTCTCGGGCTATCTGTTCCCACGGACCGATTCTCGCCTGCATACTATAAGAATAAACACACATAACACGCGTTGAAACATTGTCACTAAATCTAACTTTTTTCATCATTACATTGAGTTTATAACACTTTGCAAATCTACAATATTTATCCTTTGTAACCGTGAGGTAGCGTGTCGTATGAATTTTTCAGCATACACCTCTTATCGTCAAAGGCATTTAGTGCAATTTTTTTTTGGTTAATAGAAAAGAGATGGTGACAACTTGAGACAATCAAACCTTGTGTAATGAATATTTGTTTCTCTTGATTATTTAAACAATCATCGAAATCTTCGAATTCTATTTCATTTGCAACAACGGACTGTAATATTCCTTTTATTTTTTTCACAACATCATTTTATTCTCACTAATGTTTGATCTACTCAAGTTTGAATAAAAATGATCGTGCGAAGGTAGCGAACGCTCGTTCAATACATCAACATTTTTTACATATTCGTACGGAAATACACCCTTCCTTTTTATCAATTCAAGTTTTTCTATCGTGTCGGCTTCGTGAAAATTATTTTTAAGAATATCAAAATCTTTATCATCTAAATAAGAAGCCAATTTACTAAGACTTGAATTTAAAAATCTATAAGAGACCGATTCTTTCTAGTTTCAGGCAGGCTCCCGGAGTCATTTCATCCAAAATTTTTGAAAATGAAGTATGTTGAAGTACTTTGAAAAATATTTGACACGTATTTTTTTTTTTTTTTTTTATCATCAAAATTGCATCCTGTATGCACATTTAAAAAAAAACTCTGAATTTCATTTTTAGAAAAATATGAAAAATCGTTGTTGTTATTTAAATAAAAAATCTTCAATTTTTAAAATAAATTAAAAAATCGAACTTCATTTGGTAGAGCTGGCAATTCTTCATCACCCAGTTAAAAAAAATGAGAGATTTTTTCAAAATTATGAAAAAAACGTTTAAAAAAAAAAAAACAAAAAATGCATTTTTCTCGGAAACACCATTTTTTTTTTTCTTGAAATTTTTATGATAAATAGAGGATCATAATACCTAACTTTTAAGATACTTGAGGATTTCCAGTTTTTGGTTTAGGGACCAGGAAAAATAAAAAACAAGAATGTACGAATAAACTATTTTTTTATCTCTGATTAATAAGCAATGAGTTATTTATTTAAATTTTTCCTATGCAAACAAAAATAAACTTTTGATACAAATTTATTTATCATTTGTTTTTTTTATTTTTTGATTTTCTCTTCTTTTTTCCTTGATTTTTTAGTGTATCGATCACTTGTTGAGGCTTATGGTTAGCTGTACGAGCTGTGTACAAAAAAATGCCTTTTTTCTTTTTTTTTGATAGCCAAAGATGAGTTTTCTGAATTCCAACATGTTCTTTGGTCTTAGACCATTCAATTTTTTTCAAATTTCTAAAATTTTTGACTTCTTCTTTTGGCAAATAAATCAATTTGATAGCCTCAGTTTTTTTCTGAACTTCCGAGACAAAGCCCGCCGCATCTTGAATAGCATCTATATTTTCTTTCTGAAGGTTATTCACTGTTGCGTAATGCTTTAATAAACCACCTACACCATCAACTGCACCCTTTCCATGACCAGTTGCAGAAAAAAGCCACTTCATATTGCCATGTTTTTTTAGTTCGTATAACTGAAAACGATTTTTAAAGTGTCCAGTAGCTCCATCAGTAATAATTGTAATTTTTTTGGGATCCCTGCAGCTGAGCTCATTTTGCATATAAGAAGCTACTTTTTGCATTGCTAAATTAGCATGAGCAGAGTCATGGATTTTATCATCACTGACTACTCCAACACTTTTCGAAACTTTGCCTTGGGAACAGGTGGATGTAAAAATCGACACTTGTTTACCTACCCAGTGATTACTTTGCACTGGATTTTTATAAATGACGTTCCAATTCATTGCAAAGTCAGACTGCATTAAAAGATGATACAAATCCAATTTAGCTTCTACTCTTTCCTTTCCAATAGCGTTTCTTTGTATATCTTTGATGTATATATGAGTATTTGTTTTCAAAGCCCATTCTGAAAAATTACTAATAAAGTTCGTAACGCTCATTGTTTTTTTTATCAAGTCACCTTTTTCCCAAATCGCGAAATTGATTTGATCTTCTAACATTTCACTATTAATTTTTAGCAACGCTGGAGTAATAGCAGTTGTTTTAGGGCATGAGTCACATTCAGCTAAAAAACAAGCATCTGAAGTTGGAAAACACATTAACGCTGATAAAATATCTGAACGAAATTGGTCCATCTCAGAATAATTTGCAGAAATACAATTGCGCAGCCCTGCTAGATATAAATCAAAATTTGCGCAGTAAATGCAAAGACAAACATCATTATGAGTACAGTTTAAGACGTGTCTCGGACGCAAATCATAAAATTTTGACAAACTAAGTTCTAAATCTGGATTTTCTTGCTTAAAAATTCCGTAAATTTCGCTTATACTTCTAGTGAGAAAACGTTTTACAACCTTTATTTTAATCCCATCTTGAATAATTGTTTTTACATCATTTTTGTTTGGGCTTTGTCTTGAACAATTTAAATCATCGTTTAAATAATAATCAACTGCTTTTTTTCTTGTTTCTTCGTTCAAAGGATGACCGTAAAAATAATCAGGCTTGGAAAAAATACCTTTCGTTTTCATGAGCAATCTAGCTTTTTCTATCATATGTTTTGTTATGGTAGGAAAAAGAGACAAAGTCTCTGACTTGGAATAACCATAGGGTAAAAGTGTCAGAAGCTGAATTTTTTCAGAATTTGTTGAGCATTTATATAAAGCTATTTTAAAGTTACAAATCCATTCTTTGCACAAGCATTTTTTGTTTTCATCAAAATCTGATTCTTCAACTGAAACGTCGTACAACTTTTGAAGCTTAGAAGAGGTTGCCTCTGAGAAAGATGATAACAATTCTCTTCTCTTCCGGTTAACATAACTTTCCACATATTCACTATCTAAGTTTCCTTTGGATTTTAACGGTGACACAGAGCAATCAAACGAGCGTGCATACTCTTCGTTTAACACACTTATGTGCGTCGAAAAATCTGGATTGAATTCTTCGTCGTCATTTTGGTCACTAGATTCTTCAGTAAATGCTTCTGTATCACTTAATTCACTAATACGGTTAAAACAATCAAGACATATTAAGTCCGTACTATTCACTACTATTTTTGGATAATTCTTTTTCATTTTTTCAGTCAAATCTCCCAACTGCTTAAATACGCGTTTATCAGTTTTGTATACAACTTTTCTGTGTTTTTTTAAAAAATCAGGACACTTTACTCTGACGTTATAAAAATCAGAAGACATAATGAAATGAATTCAATTAATGACAAAGTATGTATACGTTTTTCGTTGAAACACAAAAATATTACGATGGTTACTGTTAGAATGCCTGAAATGAACTGACGGCAGCGAGTGTAGCAGAAGAAAAAAACTACAGTCATATACCTTACATTGTATGTTATTGTTTTCTGACATTCTTTAGCTGTGACGTCAAAAAAAAGAGCTGGTTTTATTTATATTTTTTTACATTCCACACTTAAGAAGAAAAAAATGTCTTTCACTAAAAAAATCAACATTACTTAAGTTGACAAGATATTGCTTAGTGTTTTTTATTTTTCCTGGTCCCTAAACCAAAAACTGGAAATCCTCAAGTATCTTAAAAGTTAGGTATTATGATCCTCTATTTATCATAAAAATTTCAAGAAAAAAAAAATGGTGTTTCCGAGAAAAATGCATTTTTTGTTTTTTTTTTTTTTAAACGTTTTTTTCATAATTTTGAAAAAATCTCTAATTTTTTTTAACTGGGTGATGAAGAATTGCCAGCTCTACCAAATGAAGTTCGATTTTTTAATTTATTTTAAAAATTGAAGATTTTTTATTTAAATAACAACAACGATTTTTCATATTTTTCTAAAAATGAAATTCAGAGTTTTTTTTTAAATGTGCATACAGGATGCAATTTTGATGATAAAAAAAAAAAAAAAAAATACGTGTCAAATATTTTTCAAAGTACTTCAACATACTTCATTTTCAAAAATTTTGGATGAAATGACTCCGGGAGCCTGCCTGAAACTAGAAAGAATCGGTCAAGAATCGATAAATTGAAGGGTTACTTCCGTACCTTTTATTTTTTTCATTATTGCTATATATTTTTCCATGCTGGTTGGAATGACATTAATTCTTCCCTCAATTCCTAAATTTGCAATCTCTTGAATAATAAAGTGTCCATCATAACCAGACACATTGTGGAACAAAATGGGCAAATTGAAAAAACTCATCGTATAGTTTGAATTACACCGATTATGTACAAAGCCACGCACTGCACCTGTCAAATAACAATGATCCAAGACACGATCTTCATCGGTACTCTCAAAGTCTTTTTCACAAATATGACATTGCTTCGTTTCTGCGAGTAATTTTTGTCTTTCTGCATCAGTAAGGGCTGGAGTGATTTCTTGAACATTTTTTAAAATCTAAAAATAAATAAATAAATAGTTTGAGATATGATTTTTTTTTCATCCAAAAAATTTCTTACCTGATCTACGTCATAAGCTATTTGTAAAAGTTCAAGCATCAGCCATTTTCCTGCATCTGTTGATAAGATGAAAATCGCGACAAAGAATTATCATAGGTACAGTGTAAGTAATATGCCGCGCTATGAAGCTTATGTTCTTGAAAGGTGTTTTTAGGTATACAATTTTCATCATAATTATAGTTGTCGTCGTCGTCGTCGTCGTCGTAAACACTAATTTCGTCAGTGTTTTTACGATCGATCAACATACACTAAAAGTCGGCGTATACAACAAAAGGCAAGTCCAATTTCTTGTGAAAATTTTTAAACTTGAGAGTTGCATCATTTTTAGATGGTAAAAAAATTGCACCTTCTTCCTTGTGAATTTTCAAACAAATTTTTTCGTGTTTCTTATGTGTTTCTTATTCTTTTTTATGTGTTACGTGTTTTTTCATGAAACTTTGCACACAGTTTTAATTCATCATGAAAACAAGCCCTTCAGTGTTCTTTTTCCAGAATGGGCCTTTTTTCACCTACTTCCCATGTAACCCCTGTGTTAAAAAGTGGACTGTTTCCTATAAAAAGCCGTTTTTGGCCTCATTTTCAAAAAATTCCTACTTGGACCGTATTGCACTTAGAAATATCTGGAACCTTGCATTTTTTTGTTTTTCCAAGTACTTTTGAATAAAAATTATTTTAAAAAATTTTTGAATGGTTTTAACTATGAAAAATTAAGGTTTTTAAAGTCAATTTTTAGTATATTTGGGTTACAATATACATGGACAAGATCATCCAAAAAATTTTTTAAATATTTTTTTTCAAAAGTACTTAGAAAAAAAAAAAAAAAAAATGTTAGGCTCCAGATATTTCTAAGCGCAATACGGTCCAAGGAGGAATTTTTTGAAAATGAGGCCAAAAATGGCTTTTTATAGGAAACAGCCTACTTTTTAACACAGGGGTTATATCGGAAGTAGGTGAAAAAAGGCCCATTCTGGAAAAAGAACACTGAAGGGCTTGTTTTTATGATTAATAAAAACTGTGTGCAAAGTTTCATGAAAATCCAGGTCCCAAAGGACAAACCATCTCTTTGTGAGTAGCTTAATTTTTTGAAAGTCAAAGAGTATTTAATGCATGCAGTACATAATGCATGCGCATTATTCGCGATATCACGCATTTATCACGCGGTAACTTTTAAATTTATATTTTGATTTTTATGAATGTAAATAAAAGTAAAAATATTTGTTTTTAATCTGTGGCGCTAGAAGAGCGTTGATTTTATTTTTATTTTTAAAAAGATTACATTTATGAAAATTAATTTTATTTGAAAAGTGAATCAATGGGGGGGGGGGGTAAATAACTTTAAAAGTGTATCAATAGGGAGGTACATAAAAAAAAAAAAACAGGTGGTTTTCTACTAAATGCGACGCAATAGAGAATCAATCCAAATTTTCCAATTTTCTGAAGATGTTTATTAGATATTATTGAACATTTTTGCCAAGCCTGATCAAAATTGAAATACAAAAGATAAAATAAGTTAAAGATTGCATGGCCGGAATGATGAAATGGTTTAATAAATTATTGATATTTAATTTCCAAGAATTAAGAGATACTTTAGAAAAATTCTAAGAAAAAATTTTCACGGGTATGATCTCTAAAACTGCGGTATTCAACGGAGAGTTAAGTTTAAAAAAATGTTTTGAGATGATACTCTTTGTTTTTTTAGTGATTTGGGATTACAATTTTTTTAGTCTTGAACTTGATTAACTCTGGTAAAAACCACCTGAGAAATGAAAATTTTAAAAATTCGTTCTATAATTTTTGATGTTAAGATTTAAATACTCTTTGACTTTCAAAAAATTAAGCTACTCACAAAGAGATGGTTTGTCCTTTGGGACCTGGATTTTCATGAAACTTTGCACACAGTTTTTACTAATTATAAAAACAAGCCCTTCAGTGTTCTTTTTCCAGAATGGGCCTTTTTTCACCTACTTCCGATATAACCCCTGTGTTAAAAAGTAGGCTGTTTCCTATAAAAAGCCATTTTTGGCCTCATTTTCAAAAAATTCCTCCTTGGACCGTATTGCACTTAGAAATATCTGGAGCCTCGCATTTTTTTTTTTTTTCTAAGTACTTTTGAAAAAAAATATTAAAAAAATTTTTTGAATGATCTTGTCCATGTATATTGTAACCCAAATATACTAAAAATTGACTTTAAAAACCTTAATTATTCATAGTTAAAACCATTCAAAAATTTTTTAAAATAATTTTTATTCAAAAGTACTTGGAAAAACAAAAAAATGCAAGGTTCCAGATATTTCTAAGTGCAATACGGTCCAAGTAGGAATTTTTTGAAAATGAGGCCAAAAACGGCTTTTTATAGGAAACAGTCTACTTTTTAACACAGGGGTTACATGAGAAGTAGGTGAAAAAAGGCCCATTCTGGAAAAAGAACACTGAAGGGCTTGTTTTCATGATGAATAAAAACTGTGTGCAAAGTTTCATGAAAATCCAGGTCCCAAAGGACAAACCATCTCCTTGTCAGTATGATTGTTTAAAATAATGAATAGCCAATACGCATTGTTATAAAATTTGATGTACTCTGATAAATTTTTGTATTCATCTATAAAAATAATTTTGATGTTTCAAAAATAATTGATGAATAGTTTTTTTTAAATACATAGAAGTCAATTATTTATACCTTTGATAACTATAATATTGGCCATAATAGTATATTACACACCGGGCGGTGGAAAAGTACGAGCCAAAGCTGAGGGTCTCAAGGTTTTGCTAAGAGTTGGCTAATTCTTTTGTAGCTTCTAGTTCAAAGATAATTAAAGTATCACAGACGGTTTTTTTTCAACCAATATTTTAATCCGATCTTGCTCAGTCGGTATGCATCCGTAATGATTTACTCATTGCAAAGGCCTCGAAAATGCAAGTCCCTCTCACGTAGTGGAAGGAAAAATTGCGTTTTCGGAGCCTGCACGATGAAAAATTTTTGTTAATAATTGAAAATTTAATACTTGAATAATTTTGATTCAAGTTCATTTCAAATATTTCAAGGTATTCTGTTTACTCTCATGAAGTGAAAGTAGATATAGTTTGTCTTACTTTAAAAACAAATTCAAAGAATTTATAATTGATTATTTTTATAAAAATAAGAAAAGGTCATTTTTTCCCGTTGATCTTAGAAGAAAAAACAAAAATTATAAACTTAACTACAAAACAATGACTTTAATTAGACAATAATTTCATTTAAATGAAACATCATTTTAGACATTAAGTAAAAAAAAAATTTTTAAATACCAATAGTAAGATAAGATCTGGATTTGGACGCGCAAAGCGCGTTAGTTGGCCCTAGTGAACTCAAATTCGTCATCCACATAACAAAAAGCCATTTTTTAACTTTTTTCTATTCTAGATAATCGCCAACCTAGGTGCGGGGGAATGAGTTGCAGTCATTCTGTCATGACGGACCCAAGTTCAATGAATATTTATTAAAAAACGGTGCATCTAATTAAAAAAATGCCCTGTGTATATTAGTCATAAAATTTTACGAAGAAAAAAATAGTATTTTTTTTTTCAATAACTTGATTTTTATTTTTTGGCCTCCATGGTATGAGGCCCAATTCTTAGAATTTCGCAACATAAATGATCAAAAGTTGAAATAATGAACTTTTCCCGTACTCCGACCAGGAAGCGCTACAGGCAGTAGCACTTCCCGGACCCGTCCAAAAAAACATTTCACACGATACTGGAAAAGAATTAGCAAACCCTTAACACCCTCGCCTTCGGCTCGGGCGTCATTTTGGGTTTGCTAGGGTTTGCTAATACTTTCCAGCGCCCGGTGTGAAATATACTATTTAAAGACTATTTATACTTTGGCAAAAAAAAACTTTGAGCTAAATTCATTTTTCGACGCTGTTTGCTAAGCGATTATTTATGTCAAAGTTTTTTGGCCACCATTTCGTTTCGAAAAATCGTAGCACAAAAATTCAAAAAGTTTTTAAAACTTTGAACATTTTTTCACCATTCATCATAATTTCAAGGGTGCGAAAAAATTCCGCTCCACCTTTTTCTTTTGATTAAAAAAAAAAAGTGTGAAAATGTTTGTTTTTTTTTTTTTTTTTAATTTGTTAAGGGGGTACATATACCTAAAATTTTTCAAAAAATCAATTTTCAGGTTTTTGTGTTTTTTGATGTACTTTTACATCAGCTTTCAAATGCCGCAAACCGCGTTTCTTAATTCGTTAAGGGAAAAAAGTTACAGTTAATTTAATAAAGACATTCAATTTATTAAACTAACGTTAAAATGGCTTTTTTTGAAATTCAAGAATTTCAAGTCAGTTCTAGTAGCAGAAATACTTTCTACAATACTAGGTACAAATGCTTTTTCGATGTATTTTTTCTTTTTTTAATTTTCGAAATGTAGGTATAATTTTTTTTTTATCCACGAACAGAACTGTATTTTATCGTTTTCGTCCAATAAAGGCGATGAAAAAACATAAATTTTTTTTATCTGTGATTAAATTTTTTCCGTGACATAATATCTTAATGAAGAAAATTAAGAATGACAGATTAACTTTCATTTCAAGTCTAATGCTAAAAACAATTTATTAAGTTAGAATCGATCGCATAAAAAAATTTATAACCTTAATGACATAATACATGACATATGTTACCTCTACGAGTCTACTTTAGTATATTACACCAATATCGATCTATCGATATCAAATTAGGTATTTCTACAGCGTTGCAAGTTCATGACGACTTTTTTGTTCTTTGAGTCATCTTTCTTGTGAAATTCTACTTTACTTGGTTTTGTTTTTGTTATTATTTCAATCTGAAGTAAATAAGTTAGTTTTATTCAAAAAAAAAAAATTTAAGAATAAATGACTAATTCTTACCAGGTAAACTAATGAAGTTTTTTAGTTGTTAAAAAAAAGGTGTTTATGTGCAAATGTGAAGTGAAAAAAATAATTCTGTGATTTAAAATTAAAGATAATTTTTAGATAATTGCATGTGAAGACTCCGCTGACTCAAAGTCTTAACTTGCTCTTGGTGCCTAATAGTGTGTGATCTGTGTTTTTGATAAAAAAGCTAATTGGATCACTTTAGGAGCAGGAGAAAAAAATAAACAACTATGCCAAGTCCTGGGTCCATCCACTTTAAGGAAAATTTTTGACTTTACGAGCAATGAACTTTCATAGCCTAAATAAGCTGAATTTTATAACACTTATAAAAATACTTATTTTAATTTTCTAAATGTAAAAAATTATGTAAAAATGTGTGTATATTATGGAAAAAAAATATCTTTTGAAATAAATCATTTTTAAAAAACTTACAAAATTTTTTCTGAGTTTTTTTTTTTAGGTATACACGGTGATTCACCGGGAATGACGAGGAGAAAAAATGTAGATTCCTAAAATTTTTCCGATTCCAAAAATAATAGTATTAATAATTTTTTATTAATAGGTTCAAAAGTTATTAAGGATTTAAAAAGTCCCTTCAGATTCAAAAATTTTATTCCGAAAGGGTAGTGGATATAGTAACTTGGATTGTTTTATTTGATATACTTTTTGCAAAAACAAAAGCCCGTGGATAACCTTACACGACACGCGAAAGCACGTGGGTTTGTTTTCATTCAAAACAACGAAGGTTATATGATGTAGCAGGAACTTTTCACGCATGATCAGCGCGAGGTTCAGAGCGTTTCTTTCGAAGCATTGAGTTCAGGCCCGCTGGGGTTACGTTTGAAAAACGTGAAAGCGCAAGAAGTAAAAGAACGATAAAAATTTTTAAATATCGTTCAATGTATGTTTTCAATTTTACTTACGAAAAATTAATTATTATTTTTAAAAAATATAGAATAAAATAAAGAAGCATCATCAAGTACTTAGCCAAGTCAAAAGAATTAAAATTTCATTTTTTTTAAGAAGACGTTGACTTTTAACTAATAAGTCTTTTAAAATATTTTAAATGAAAAAAAAAATTATTTCAGGCCAGACCAAGCCTTTTCTCAATATTTTTTATTTCTAGCGTAAACTTTTTAAGCATGAGGTAAGTAGTTTTTAATCAGAAAAATTAATGTAAATACATAGCTTGTGTTCGAAAATTGTTATTGCTTTGTGAAAGTTGAAATATTACTGAGACAAGTATAGGATTGCATTGCTTTCAATCAGAAATAATGATTAAGTAACTCTGAATCTTTTGAAACAAATACTTTTAAGATCAATTTTCATTATAAATAAAAAAAAATAGTAATAATAATAATTTTTCACAACAATCATAAGATAAGTTAATGAATAATCATGTATGAGCAAACTAATATTTTCAAAGAAATTTGGTTTCAAATAATTTCAACAGTTAATTTGATAAAATTTATTCAAATACTTTTGCTGAACATTCAGCAAGAAAATTAACTTTTTGAAGACGTTTCTGTACGAAATTAAGAAGAGTTATTTGAAATTTTAATTTTTTTAAATCTTTAGAAGTAAATGCCAGGAGTATACGTACACATGATATTTATTTTGATTTCGTTAATTTTTCAAACAATTACAGATGAAGAAACACTTAAATATTTATAATAATAGCTAAAAAGAACAGTAGTTTAATAAAATTAAATGGTTTAAAATAATTGAATGATATCAAATTTTTACGAGTAAAAAGTATTCATGCAAATTTTATTTTTAAAAATTTTTTTAAAGTATCTTTGAGCTCTAGATACTTTTTATAAAGTTAAATTTTGATTAAAACATATTTGATCAATCTGAAACTGTCAACCTGTCTCAAGATAGGTTTTCCTGGCTCAAAAACGATACAACTTTTTTTTAAGAATTCTTGCTTGATAGAAAGTTATTTTAATCAAAAAAATCTTTTGTCATTTGATTAGCATCTCTCAGAGTCAAAATTCAACTGCTCAACCCGACCTGAAATAAGTGATGAAATACCGAAAAAAGTCTAGCTCGATTTTTTCGTGATTTCGTATCCGAATGGAGATTTCCGAGTCGAAAAAATCATTTTCCAATAAAATAGAAAATATTTGGGTTTTTCTCTACTACAGTCGACCTGTCGCAGGTTAGGTTTTCCGGGCTCAAAGAGGATCTAATCTTTTTTTAAAGAATTCTTGCTTGACAGAAAGTCATTTTAATCAAAAAAATCTTTTGTTATTTGATGAGCATCTCTCAGAGCCAAAATTGAACTGCTCGTCTTGACCAGAAATGAGTGATCAGATACAGAAAAAAATCTAGCTTGATTTTTTCGTAATTTTGAATCCGAATGGAGCCCTCCGAGTCAAAAAAATCATTCTCTAATAAAATAGCAAATATTTCAGTCAAATTCAAACAGTCAAACTGTCTCA
Organism: Encarsia formosa; assembly: GCA_038277355.1. NCBI lineage: Eukaryota > Metazoa > Arthropoda > Insecta > Hymenoptera > Aphelinidae > Encarsia > Encarsia formosa. Next base: position 49,393,418 of record CM076185.1, on the reverse strand, counting down.
GGTTTGGTATTCTGGGCTCAAAAAGGATTTAGCTTTTTTTTACAAGAATTTTTGCTTGATTAAAAGGCATTTAAATCAAAAAAATCTTTTGACATTTGATTAGCATCTCTCAGAGTCAAAATTCAACTGCTCGGCCCGACCTGAAATGAGTGATAAAATACCGAAAAATATCGAGCTCGATTTTTTCGTGATTTCGTATCCGAATGGATTTCCGAGTCAAAAAAATCATTTTCCAATAAAATAGAAAATATTTGGGTCGATCTACAACAGTCAACCTGTCGGAGGTTAGGTTTTCCGGGCTCAAATAGGATATAGATTTTTATTCAAGAATTTTTGCCTGATTAAAAGGCATTTGAATCAAAAAAATATTTTTTCATTTGATTATCATCTCTCAGAGTCAAAATTCAACTGCTCGGCCAGACCTGAAATGAGTGATGAATTACCTAAAAAAATCGAGCTCGATTTTTTCGTAACTTCGAATCCGAATGGAGATCTCCGAGTCAAAAAAATCATTTTCCATGAAAATAGCAAATATTTGGGTCAACTCTACTACACTCAACCTGCCGCAGGTTAAGTTTTCCGGGCTCAAAAAAGATCTAGCTTTTTTTTAAGAATTTTTGCTCGACCTGAAATAAGTGATAATATACCGAAAAAAATTTAGCTCAATTTTTTCGTAATTTTGAATCCGAATAGAGAGCTCCGAGTCAAAAAAATCTATTTCCAATAAAATAGCAAAACATTGGGTCAACTCTACTACAGTCAACCTGTCGCAGGTTAGGTTTTCCAGGCTCAAAGAGGATCTAATCTTTTTTTAAAGAATTCTTGCTTGACAGAAAGTCATTTTAATTAAAAAAAATCTTTTGTCATTTGATGAGCATCTCTCAGAGCCAAAATTGAACTGCTCGTCTTGACCAGAAATGAGTGATCCGATACCGAAAAAAATCTAGCTTGTTTTTTTAATAATTTTAAACTCAAATGGAGGCCTCTGAGTCAAAAAAATCATTTGTCAACTGAATACAAAATATTTACGTCAAACTCAAACAGTCAACCTGTCTCAGGTTTGGTATTCTAGGCTCAAAAAGGATCTAGCTTCTTTTACAAGAATTCTTGCTTGATTAAAAGGCATTTGGATCAAAAAAATCTTTTGTCATTTAATAAGCATCTCCTGGAGTCAATATTTAACTGCTCGGCCCGTCCTAAAATAGGTGATCCGTTACCAAAGAAAATCTAGCTTGAGTTTTTCGTAATTTTGAATCAGAATGGAGACCTCCGAGTCGAAAAAATCATTTTCTAATAAAATAGCAAATATTCAAGTCAATCTCAAACAGTCAACCTGTCTCAGGTGAGGTATCAAGGTGAGGGCTCAGAAAGGGTCTAGCTTTTTTTTTTAAGAATTCTTGCTTGACCGAAAGTCATTTTAATCAAAAAAATCTTTTGTCATTTGATCAGCATCTCTCAGGGCCAAAATTGAACTGCTCGTCTTGACCAGAAATGAGTGATCAGATATAGAAAAAAATCTAGCTTGATTTTTTCGTAATTTTGAATCCGAATGGAGCCCTTCGAGTCAAAAAAATCATTCTCTAATAAAATAGCAAATATTTCAGTCAAATTCAAACAGTCAAACTGTCTCAGGTTTGATATTCTGGGCTCAAAAAGGATTTAGCTTTTTTTTACAAGAATTTTTGCTTGATTAAAAGGCATTTGAATCAAAAAAATCTTTTGACATTTGATTAGCGTCTCTCAGAGTCAAAATTCAACTGCTCGGCCCGACCTGAAATGAGTGATAAAATACCGAAAAATATCAAGCTCGATTTTTTCGTGATTTCGTATCCGAATGGATTTCCGAGTCAAAAAAATCATTTTCCAATAAAATAGAAAATATTTGGGTCGATCTACAACAGTCAACCAGTCGGAGGTTAGGTTTTCCGGGCTCAAATAGGATATAAATTTTTATTCAAGAGTTTTTGCCTGATTAAAAGGCATTTGAATCAAAAACTTCTTTTGTGATCTGATTAGCATCTCTCAGAGTCAAAATTCAACTGCTCAGCCCGACCAGACATGGATGTTCCGACACCAAAAAAAACTAGCTCGATTTTTTCGTTATTTTGAATCCAAACGGAGCCCTCCGAGTCAAAAAAATCATTTCCAATTAAATAGCAAATATTTGGGTTGATCTCAAACAGTCGACCTGTCTCAGGTTAGGTTTTCAGGGCTCGAATAGGATCTAACTTTTTTTCAAGAATTCTCACTTTATTATACGGCGTTTTAATCAAAAAAATCTTTTGTCATTTGATTAGCATCTCTCAGAGTCAAAATTCAGTTTTTCCGACCTCAAATATCAAACTTATATTGGCACGTGCTGATACCATCGTGAACTGTAGTTAGAATGGCTCTGGCTTCATGCCTAATCCAAAAGTAAATAAGACTTCACCTGGAAATCTTTTGAGATTTCATGCAAATTCATAAAAAACACGTCAGAGAGGTCTCTAGAAAGGTGTCAGTTTTTCCGACCCTAAAGATAAACTGATATCGGCACGTGCTGTTACCATCGTGAACTGTAGTTAGAATGGCTGTGCCTTGATGCCTTATCCAAAAGTAAATACAACTCCACCTGGAAATCTTTTAAAGGTTCATGAAAATTCATAAAAAACACGTCAGCGAGGTCCTTAGGTAGGCGTCAGTTTTTCCGACCTCAAAGATCAAACTTATATTGTTACGTGCTGTTACCATTGTGAACTGTGATTAGAATGGCTCTGGCTTCATTCCTAATCCAAAAGTAAATACAATTCCACCTGAAAATTTTTTAAAATTTCATGGAAATTCATAAAAAACACGTCAGAGAGGTCCCTAGCAAGGCGTCAGTTTTTCCGACCTCAAAGTTCAAACTGATATCGGCACGTGATGTTACTATCGTGAACTGTAGTTAGAATGGCTCTGACTTCATGCCTAATCCAAAAGTAAATAAGACTTCACCTGGAAATCTTTTGAGATTTCATGCAAATTCATAAAAAACACGTCAGAGAGGTCTCTAGAAAGGTGTCAGTTTTTTCGACCTTAAAGATCGAACTGATATCGGCACGTGCTGATACCATCGTGAACTGTAGTTAGCATGGCTCTGGCTTCATGCCTAATCCAAAAGTAAATACAACTCCGACTGGAAATCTTTTGAGATTTCATGAAAATTCATAAAAAACACGTAAGAGAGGTCTCTAGCAAGGTGTCAGTTTTTCCGACCTCAAAGTTCAAACTGATATCGGCACGTGATGTTACTATCGTGAACTGTAGTAAGAATGGCTCTGACTTCATGCCTAATCCAAAAGTAAATACAATTCCACCTGGAAATTTTTTAATATTTCGTGGAAATTCTTAAAAAACACGTCAGAGAGGTCCATAGCAAGGCTTCAGGTTTTCCGACCTCAAGGATAAAACTTAAATCGGCACGTGCTGTTACCATTGTGAACTGTGGTTAGAATGGCTCTGGCTTCATGCCTAATCCAAAAGTAAATACAATTCCGACTGGAAATTTTTAAAAATTTCATGGAAATTCATAAAAAACACGTCAGAGAGGCCCCTAGCAAGGTGTCTGTTTTTCCGACCTTAAAGATCGAACTGATATCGGCACGTGCTGATATCATCGTGAACTGTAGTTAGAATGGCTCTGGCTTCATGCCTAATCCAAAAGTAAATAAGACTTCACCTGGAAATCTTTTGAGATTTCATGAAAATTCATAAAAAACACGTCAGAGAGGTCTCTAGAAAGGTGTCAGTTTTTTCGACCTTAAAGATCGAACTGATATCGGCACGTGCTGATACCATCGTGAACTGTAGTTAGCATGGCTCTGGCTTCATGCCTAATCCAAAAGTAAATACAACTCCGACTGGAAATCTTTTGAGATTTCATGAAAATTCATAAAAAACACGTAAGAGAGGTCTCTAGCAAGGTGTCAGTTTTTCCGACCTCAAAGTTCAAACTGATATCGGCACGTGATGTTACTATCGTGAACTGTAGTAAGAATGGCTCTGACTTCATGCCTAATCCAAAAGTAAATACAATTCCACCTGGAAATTTTTTAATATTTCGTGGAAATTCATAAAAAACACGTCAGAGAGGTCCATAGCAAGGCGTCAGGTTTTCCGACCTCAAGGATAAAACTTAAATCGGCACGTGCTGTTACCATTGTGAACTGTGGTTAGAATGGCTCTGGCTTCATGCCTAATCCAAAAGTAAATACAATTCCGACTGGAAATTTTTAAAAATTTCATGGAAATTCATAAAAAACACGTCAGAGAGGTCCCTAGCAAGGTGTCTGTTTTTCCGACCTTAAAGATCGAACTGATATCGGCACGTGCTGATATCATCGTGAACTGTAGTTAGAATGGCTCTGGCTTCATGCCTAATCCAAAAGTAAATACAATTCCACCTGGAAATCTTTAAAAATTTCATGGAAATTCATAAAAAACACTTCAGAGAGGTCCCTAGCATGGCGTCAGTTTTTCCGACCTCAAAGTTCAAACTGATATCGGCACGTGACGTGACTATCGTGAACTGTAGTAAGAATGGCTCTGACTTCATGCCTAATCCAAAAGTAAATACAATTCCATTTGGAAATTTTTAAAATTTCATGAAAATTCATAAAAAACACGTTAGCGAGGTCCCTAGCAGAGAGTTAGTTTTTCCGACCTCAAAGATCAAATTAATATTGGCACGTGCTGTTACCAGTGTGAGCTGTGATTAGAATGGCTCTGGCTTCATGCCTTACGCAAAAGTAAATGCAATTCCACCTGGAAATTTGTTAAAATTTCATGAAAATTCATAAAAAATACGTTAGAGAGGTCTCTAGCAAGGTGTCTGTTTTTCCGACCTTAAAGATCGAACTGATATCGGCACGTGCTGATACCATCGTGAACTGTAGTTAGCATGGCTCTGGCTTCATGCCTAATCCAAAAGTAAATACAACTCCGACTGGAAATCTTTTGAGATTTCATGAAAATTCATAAAAAAAATGTCAGAGAGGTCTCTAGCAAGGTGTCAGTTTTTCCGACCTTGAAGATCGAACTTATATTGGCACGTGCTGTAACCATTGTGAACTGTGGTTAGAATGGCTCTTGCTTCATGCCTAATCCAAAAGTAAATACAATTCCACCTTGAAATTTTTGAATATTTCGTGGAAATTCATAAAAAACACGTCAGAGAGGTCCATAGCAAGGCGTCAGGTTTTCCGACCTCAAGGATAAAACTTAAATCGGCACGTGCTGTTACTATTGTGAACTGTGGTTAGAATGGCTCTGGCTTCATGCCTAATCCAAAAGTAAATACAATTCCTCCTGTAAATTTTTTAAAATTTCATGGAAATTCATAAAAAACATGTCAGAGAGGTCCCTAGCAAGGTGTCTGTTTTTCCGACCTTAAAGATCGAACTGATATCGGCACGTGCTGATACCATCGTGAACTGTAGTTAGAATGGCTCTGGCTTCATGCCTAATCCAAAAGTAAATACAACTCCACCTGGAAATCTTTTAAAGGTTCATGAAAATTCATAAAAAACACATCAGAGAGGTCCATAGCAAGGCGTCAGTTTTTCCGACCTCAAAGATCAAACTTATATTGTTACGTGCTGTTACCATTGTGAACTGTGATTAGAATGGCTCTGGCTTCATTCCTAATCCAAAAGTAAATACAATTCCACCTGAAAATTTTTTAAAATTTCATGGAAATTCATAAAAAACACGTCAGAGAGGTCCCTAGCAAGGCGTCAGTTTTTCCGACCTCAAAGTTCAAACTGATATCGGCACGTGATGTTACTATCGTGAACTGTAGTTAGAATGGCTCTGACTTCATGCCTAATCCAAAAGTAAATACAATTCCATTTGGAAATTTTTTAAAATTTCATGAAAATTCATAAAAAACACGTTAGAGAGGTCCCTAGCAGAGAGTTAGTTCTTCCGACCTCAAAGATGAAATTTATATTGGCACGTGCTGTTACCAGTGTGAGCTGTGATTAGAATGGCACTGGCTTCATCCCTTATGCAAAAGTAAATACAATTCCACCTGGAAATTTTTTAAAATTTCATGAAAATTCATAAAAAACACGTTAGAGAGGTCCCTCGCAAGGTGTCTGTTTTTTCGACCTTAAAGATCGAACTGATATCGGCACGTGCTGATACCATCGTGAACTAAAATTAGAATGGCTCTGGCTTCATGCCTAATCCAAAAGTAAATACAACTCCGACTGGAAATCTTTTGAGATTTCATGAAAATTCATAAAAAATACGTTAGAGGTCTCTAGCAGGGTGTCTGTTTTTCCGACCTTAAAGATCGAACTGATATCGGCACGTGCTGATACCATCGTGAACTGTAGTTAGCATGGCTCTGGCTTCATGCCTAATCCAAAAGTAAATACAACTCCGACTGGAAATCTTTTGAGATTTCATGAAAATTCATAAAAAACATGTCAGAGAGGTCCATAGCAAGGCGTCAGGTTTTCCGACCTCAAGGATAAAACTTAAATCGGCACGTGCTGTTACCATTGTGAACTGTGGTTAGAATGGCTCTGGCTTCATGCCTAATCCAAAAGTAAATACAATTCCGACTGGAAATTTTTAAAAATTTCATGGAAATTCATAAAAAACACGTCAGAGAGGTCCCTAGCAAGGTGTCTGTTTTTCCGACCTTAAAGATCGAACTGATATCGGCACGTGCTGATACCATCGTGAACTGTAGTTAGCATGGCTCTGGCTTCATGCCTAATCCAAAAGTAAATACAACTCCAACTGGATATCTTTTAAGATTTCATGAAAATTCATAAAAAGAACGTCAGCGAGGTCCTTAGCAAGGCGTCCGTTTTTCCGACCTCAAAGATAAAACTTAAATTGGCACGTGCTGATACCATCGTGAACTGTAGTTAGAATGGCTCTGGCCTCATGCCTAATCCAAAAGTAAATACAATTCCATTTGGAAATTTTTCAAAATTTCATGAAAAATCATAAAAAACACGTTAGCGAGGTCCCTAGCAGAGAGTTAGTTTTTCCGACCTCAAAGATCAAATTTATATTGGCACCTGCTGTTACCAGTGTGAGCTGTGATTAGAATGGCTCTGGCTTCATGCCTTATGCAAAAGTAAATACAATTCCACCTGGAAATTTTTTAAAATTTCATGAAAATTCATAAAAAACACGTTAGAGAGGTCCCTAGCAAGGTGTCTGTTTTTCCGACCTTAAAGCTCGAACTGATATCGGAACGTGCTGTAACCATTGTGAACTGTGGTTAGAATGGCTCTTGCTTCATGCCTAATCCAAAAGTAAATACAATTCCACCTGGAAATTTTGTAATATTTCGTGGAAATTCATAAAAAACACGTCAGAGAGGTCCGTAGCAAGGCGTCAGGTTTTCCGACCTCAAGGATAAAACTTAAATCGGCACGTGCTGTTACCATTGTGAACTGTGGTTGGAATGGCTCTGGCTTCATGCCTTATGCAAAAGTAAATGCAATTCCACCTGGAAATTTGTTAAAATTTCATGAAAATTCATAAAAAACACGTTAGCGAGGTCCCTAGCAAGGCGTCAGTTTTTCCGACCTTAAAGATCAAATTTATATTGGCACCTGCTGTTACCAGTGTGAGCTGTGATTAGAATGGCTCTGGCTTCATGCCTTATGCCAAAGTAAATACAATTTCACCTGGAAATTTTTTAAAATTTCATGAAAATTCATAAAAAACACGTTAGAGAGGTCCCTAGCAAGGTGTCTGTTTTTCCGACCTGAAAGATCGAACTGATATCGGCACGTGCTGATACCATCGTGAACTGTAGTTAGAATGGCTCTGGCTTCATGCCTAATCCAAAAGTAAATACAACTCCACCTGCAAATCTTTTAAGATTTCATGAAAATTCATAAAAAGAACGTCAGCGAGGTCTCTAGCAAGGTGTCAGTTTTTCCGACCTTAAAGATCAAACTTATATTGGCACGTGCTGTAACCATTGTGAACTGTGGTTAGAATGGCTCTTGCTTCATGCCTAATCCAAAAGTAAATACAATTCCACCTGGAATTTTTTGAATATTTCGTGGAAATTCATAAAAAACACGTCAGAGAGGACCATAGCAAGGCGTCAGGTTTTCCGACCTCGAGGATAAAACTTAAATCGGCACGTGCTGTTACTATTGTGAACTGTGGTTAGAATGGCTCTGGCTTCATGCCTAATCCAAAAGTAAATACAATTCCTCCTGTAAATTTTTTAAAATTACATGGAAATTCATAAAAAACATGTCAGAGAGGTCCCTAGAAAGGCGTCAGTTTTTCCGACCTTAAAGATGAAACTTATATTGGCACGTGCTGTTAATATTGTGAACTGAGGTTTGAATGACTCTGGCTTCATGCCTAATCCAAAAGTAAATACAATTCCGACTGGAAATTTTTAAAAATTTCATGGAAATTCATAAAAAACACGTCAGCGAGGTCCTTAGGTAGGCGTCAGTTTTTCCGACCTCAAAGATAAAACTTAAATTGGCACGTGCTGATACCATCGTGAACTGTAGTTGGAATGGCTCTGCCTTGATGCCTTATCCAAAAGTAAATACAACTCCACCTGGAAATCTTTTAAAGAATCATGAAAATTCATAAAAAACACGTCAGCGAGGTCCTTAGGTAGGCGTCAGTTTTTCGACCTTAAAGATCAAACTGATTTCGGCACGTGCTGATACCATCGTGAACTGTAGTTAGAATGGCTCTGGCTTCATGCCTAATCAAAAAGTAAATACAACTCTACCTGGAAATCTTTTAAGATTTCATGAAAATTCATAAAAAACACGTCAGCGAGGTCCCTAGCAAGGCGTCAGTTTTTCCGACCTCAAAGATAAAACTTAAATTGGCACGTGCTGATACCATCGTGAACTGTAGTTAGCATGGCTCTGGCTTCATGCCTAATCCAAAAGTAAATACAACTCCGCCTGGAAATCTTTTGAGATTTCATGAAAATTCATAAAAAACACGTCAGAGAGGTCTCTAGCAAGGTGTCAGTTCTCCGACCTCAAAGATCAAACTGATATTGTTACGTTCTGTTACCATTGTAAACTGTGATTAGAATGGCTCTGGCTTCATGCCTAATCCAAAAGTAAATACAATTCCACCTGGAAATTTTGTAATATTTCGTGGAAATTCATAAAAAACACGTCAGAGAGGTCCGTAGCAAGGCGTCAGGTTTTCCGACCTCAAGGATAAAACTTAAATCGGCACGTGCTGTTACCATTGTGAACTGTGGTTGGAATGGCTCTGGCTTCATGCCTTATGCAAAAGTAAATGCAATTCCACCTGGAAATTTGTTAAAATTTCATGAAAATTCATAAAAAACACGTTAGCGAGGTCCCTAGCAAGGCGTCAGTTTTTCCGACCTTAAAGATCAAATTTATATTGGCACCTGCTGTTACCAGTGTGAGCTGTGATTAGAATGGCTCTGGCTTCATGCCTTATGCCAAAGTAAATACAATTTCACCTGGAAATTTTTTAAAATTTCATGAAAATTCATAAAAAACACGTTAGAGAGGTCCCTAGCAAGGTGTCTGTTTTTCCGACCTGAAAGATCGAACTGATATCGGCACGTGCTGATACCATCGTGAACTGTAGTTAGAATGGCTCTGGCTTCATGCCTAATCCAAAAGTAAATACAACTCCACCTGCAAATCTTTTAAGATTTCATGAAAATTCATAAAAAGAACGTCAGCGAGGTCTCTAGCAAGGTGTCAGTTTTTCCGACCTTAAAGATCAAACTTATATTGGCACGTGCTGTAACCATTGTGAACTGTGGTTAGAATGGCTCTTGCTTCATGCCTAATCCAAAAGTAAATACAATTCCACCTGGAATTTTTTGAATATTTCGTGGAAATTCATAAAAAACACGTCAGAGAGGACCATAGCAAGGCGTCAGGTTTTCCGACCTCGAGGATAAAACTTAAATCGGCACGTGCTGTTACTATTGTGAACTGTGGTTAGAATGGCTCTGGCTTCATGCCTAATCCAAAAGTAAATACAATTCCTCCTGTAAATTTTTTAAAATTACATGGAAATTCATAAAAAACATGTCAGAGAGGTCCCTAGAAAGGCGTCAGTTTTTCCGACCTTAAAGATGAAACTTATATTGGCACGTGCTGTTAATATTGTGAACTGAGGTTTGAATGACTCTGGCTTCATGCCTAATCCAAAAGTAAATACAATTCCGACTGGAAATTTTTAAAAATTTCATGGAAATTCATAAAAAACACGTCAGCGAGGTCCTTAGGTAGGCGTCAGTTTTTCCGACCTCAAAGATAAAACTTAAATTGGCACGTGCTGATACCATCGTGAACTGTAGTTGGAATGGCTCTGCCTTGATGCCTTATCCAAAAGTAAATACAACTCCACCTGGAAATCTTTTAAAGAATCATGAAAATTCATAAAAAACACGTCAGCGAGGTCCTTAGGTAGGCGTCAGTTTTTCGACCTTAAAGATCAAACTGATTTCGGCACGTGCTGATACCATCGTGAACTGTAGTTAGAATGGCTCTGGCTTCATGCCTAATCAAAAAGTAAATACAACTCTACCTGGAAATCTTTTAAGATTTCATGAAAATTCATAAAAAACACGTCAGCGAGGTCCCTAGCAAGGCGTCAGTTTTTCCGACCTCAAAGATAAAACTTAAATTGGCACGTGCTGATACCATCGTGAACTGTAGTTAGCATGGCTCTGGCTTCATGCCTAATCCAAAAGTAAATACAACTCCGCCTGGAAATCTTTTGAGATTTCATGAAAATTCATAAAAAACACGTCAGAGAGGTCTCTAGCAAGGTGTCAGTTCTCCGACCTCAAAGATCAAACTGATATTGTTACGTTCTGTTACCATTGTAAACTGTGATTAGAATGGCTCTGGCTTCATGCCTAATCCAAAAGTAAATACAATTCCACCTGGATATTTTTTCAAATTTCAAGGAAATTCATAAAAAACACGTCAGAGAGGTCCCTAGCAAGGCGTCAGTTTTTCCGACCTTAAAGATCGAACTGATATCGGCACGTGCTGTTACCAGTGTAAACTGTGATTAGAATGGCTCTGGCTTCATGCCTAATCCAAAAGTAAATACAACTCCACCTGGAAATCTTTTAAGATTTCATGAAAATTCATAAAAAGAACGTCAGCCAGGTCCTTAGCAAGGCGTCAGTTTTTCCGACCTCAAAGTTCAAACTGATATCGGCACGTGATGTTACTATCGTGAACTGTAGTTAGAATGGCTCTGACTTCATGCCTATTCCAAAAATAAATACAATTCCATTTGGAAATTTTTTTAAAGTTAATGAAAATTCATAAAAAACACGTTAGCGAGGTCCCTAGCAGAGAGTTAGTTTTTCCGACCTCAAAGATCAAATTTATATTGGCACGTGCTGTTACCAGTGTGAGCTGTGATTAGAATGGCTCTGGCTTCATCCCTTATGCAAAAGTAAATACAATTCCACCTGGAAATTTTTTAAAATTTCATGAAAATTCATAAAAAACACGTTAGAGAGGTCCCTAGCAAGGTGTCTGTTTTTTCGACCTTAAAGATCGAACTGATATCGGCACGTGCTGATACCATCGTGAACTGTAGTTAGAATGGCTCTGGCTTCATGCCTTATCCAAAAGTAAATACAACTCCGACTGGAAATCTTTTGAGATTTCAAGAAAATTCATAAAAAACACGTAAGAGAGGTCTCTAGCAAGGTGTCAGTTTTTCCGACCTTAAAGATCAAACTTATATTGGCACGTGCTGTAACCATTGTGAACTGTGGTTAGAATGGCTCTTGCTTCATGCCTTATGCAAAAGTAAATGCAATTCCACCTGGAAATTTGTTAAAATTTCATGAAAATTCATAAAAAATACGTTAGAGAGGTCCCTAGCAAGGCGTCAGTTTTTCCGACCTTAAAGATGAAACTTATATTGGCACGTGCTGTTAATATTGTGAACTGTGGTTTGAATGACTCTGGCTTCATGCCTAATCCAAAAGTAAATACAATTCCGACTGGAAATTTTTAAAAATTTCATGGAAATTCATAAAAAACGCGTCAGAGAGGTCCCTAGCAAGGTGTCTGTTTTTCCGACCTGAAGGATCGAACTGATATCGGCACGTGCTGATACCATCGTGAACCGTAGTTAGAATGGCTCTGGCTTCATGCCTAATCCAAAAGTAAATACAACTCCACCTGCAAATCTTTTAAGATTTCATGAAAATTCATAAAAAGAACGTCAGCGAGGTCTCTAGCAAGGTGTCAGTTTTTCCGACCTTAAAGATCAAACTTATATTGGCACGTGCTGTAACCATTGTGAACTGTGGTTAGAATGGCTCTTGCTTCATGCCTAATCCAAAAGTAAATACAATTCCACCTGGAAATTTTTGAATATTTCATGGAAATTCATAAAAAACACGTCAGAGAGGTCCATAGCAAGGCGTCAGGTTTTCCGACCTCAAGGATAAAACTTAAATCGGCACGTGCTGTTACTATTGTGAACTGTGGTTAGAATGGCTCTGGCTTCATGCCTAATCCAAAAGTAAATACAATTCCTCCTGTAAATTTTTTAAAATTTCATGGAAATTCATAAAAAACATGTCAGAGAGGTCCCTAGCAAGGTGTCTGTTTTTCCGACCTTAAAGATCGAACTGATATCGGCACGTGCTGATACCATCGTGAACTGTAGTTAGCATGGCTCTGGCTTCATGCCTAATCCAAAAGTAAATACAACTCCGACTGGAAATCTTTTGAGATTTCATGAAAATTCATAAAAAACACGTCAGAGAGGTCCATAGCAAGGCGTCAGGTTTTCCGACCTCAAGGATAAAACTTAAATCGGCACGTGCTGTTACCAGTGTGAGCTGTGATTAGAATGGCTCTGGCTTCATGCCTTATGCAAAAGTAAATGCAATTCCACCTGGAAATTTGTTAAAATTTCATGAAAATTCATAAAAAATACGTTAGAGAGGTCCCTAGCAAGGCGTCAGTTTTTCCGACCTTAAAGATGAAACTTATATTGGCACGTGCTGTTAATATTGTGAACTGTGGTTTGAATGACTCTGGCTTCATGCCTAATCCAAAAGTAAATACAATTCCGACTGGAAATTTTTAAAAATTTCATGGAAATTCATAAAAAACACGTCAGTGAGGTCCCTAGCAAGGTGTCTGTTTTTTCGACCTTAAAGATCGAACTAATATCGGCACGTGCTGATACCATCGTGAACTGTAGTTAGAATGGCTCTGGCTTCATGCCTTATCCAAAAGTAAATACAACTCCACCTGGAAATCTTTTAAGATTTCATGAAAATTCATAAAAAGAACGTCAGCGAGGTCCTTAGCAAGGCGTCCGTTTTTCCGACCTCAAAGATAAAACTTAAATTGGCACGTGCTGATACCATCGTGAACTGTAGTTAGAATGGCTCTGGCCTCATGCCTAATCCAAAAGTAAATACAATTCCATTTGGAAATTTTTCAAAATTTCATGAAAAATCATAAAAAACACGTTAGCGAGGTCCCTAGCAGAGAGTTAGTTTTTCCGACCTCAAAGATCAAACTGATATTGTTACGTTCTGTTACCATTGTAAACTGTGATTAGAATGGCTCTGGCTTCATGCCTAATCCAAAAGTAAATACAATTCCACCTGGATATTTTTTCAAATTTCAAGGAAATTCATAAAAAACACGTCAGAGAGGTCCCTAGCAAGGCGTCAGTTTTTCCGACCTTAAAGATCGAACTGATATCGGCACGTGCTGTTACCAGTGTAAACTGTGATTAGAATGGCTCTGGCTTCATGCCTAATCCAAAAGTAAATACAACTCCACCTGGAAATCTTTTAAGATTTCATGAAAATTCATAAAAAGAACGTCAGCCAGGTCCTTAGCAAGGCGTCAGTTTTTCCGACCTCAAAGTTCAAACTGATATCGGCACGTGATGTTACTATCGTGAACTGTAGTTAGAATGGCTCTGACTTCATGCCTATTCCAAAAGTAAATACAATTCCATTTGGAAATTTTTTTAAAGTTAATGAAAATTCATAAAAAACACGTTAGCGAGGTCCCTAGCAGAGAGTTAGTTTTTCCGACCTCAAAGATCAAATTTATATTGGCACGTGCTGTTACCAGTGTGAGCTGTGATTAGAATGGCTCTGGCTTCATCCCTTATGCAAAAGTAAATACAATTCCACCTGGAAATTTTTTAAAATTTCATGAAAATTCATAAAAAACACGTTAGAGAGGTCCCTAGCAAGGTGTCTGTTTTTTCGACCTTAAAGATCGAACTGATATCGGCACGTGCTGATACCATCGTGAACTGTAGTTAGAATGGCTCTGGCTTCATGCCTTATCCAAAAGTAAATACAACTCCGACTGGAAATCTTTTGAGATTTCAAGAAAATTCATAAAAAACACGTAAGAGAGGTCTCTAGCAAGGTGTCAGTTTTTCCGACCTTAAAGATCAAACTTATATTGGCACGTGCTGTAACCATTGTGAACTGTGGTTAGAATGGCTCTTGCTTCATGCCTTATGCAAAAGTAAATGCAATTCCACCTGGAAATTTGTTAAAATTTCATGAAAATTCATAAAAAATACGTTAGAGAGGTCCCTAGCAAGGCGTCAGTTTTTCCGACCTTAAAGATGAAACTTATATTGGCACGTGCTGTAACCATTGTGAACTGTGGTTAGAATGGCTCTTGCTTAATGCCTAATCCAAAAGTAAATACAATTCCACCTGGAAATTTTGTAATATTTCGTGGAAATTCATAAAAAACACGTCAGAGAGGTCCATAGCAAGGCGTCAGGTTTTCCGACCTCAAGGATAAAACTTAAATCGGCACGTGCTGTTACCATTGTGAACTGTGGTTGGAATGGCTCTGGCTTCATGCCTAATCCAAAAGTAAAGACAATTCCGACTGGAAATTTTTAAAAATTTCATGGAAATTCATAAAAAACATGTCAGAGAGGTCCCTAGCAAGGTGTCTGTTTTTCCGACCTTAAAGATCGAACTGATATCGGCACGTGCTGATACCATCGTGAACTGTAGTTAGCATGGCTCTGGCTTCATGCCTAATCCAAAAGTAAATACAACTCCGACTGGAAATCTTTTGAGATTTCATGAAAATTCATAAAAAACACGTCAGAGAGGTCCATAGCAAGGCGTCAGGTTTTCCGACCTCAAGGATAAAACTTAAATCGGCACGTGCTGTTACCAGTGTGAGCTGTGATTAGAATGGCTCTGGCTTCATGCCTTATGCAAAAGTAAATGCAATTCCACCTGGAAATTTGTTAAAATTTCATGAAAATTCATAAAAAATACGTTAGAGAGGTCCCTAGCAAGGCGTCAGTTTTTCCGACCTTAAAGATGAAACTTATATTGGCACGTGCTGTTAATATTGTGAACTGTGGTTTGAATGACTCTGGCTTCATGCCTAATCCAAAAGTAAATACAATTCCGACTGGAAATTTTTAAAAATTTCATGGAAATTCATAAAAAACGCGTCAGAGAGGTCCCTAGCAAGGTGTCTGTTTTTCCGACCTGAAAGATCGAACTGATATCGGCACGTGCTGATACCATCGTGAACCGTAGTTAGAATGGCTCTGGCTTCATGCCTAATCCAAAAGTAAATACAACTCCACCTGCAAATCTTTTAAGATTTCATGAAAATTCATAAAAAGAACGTCAGCGAGGTCTCTAGCAAGGTGTCAGTTTTTCCGACCTTAAAGATCAAACTTATATTGGCACGTGCTGTAACCATTGTGAACTGTGGTTAGAATGGCTCTTGCTTCATGCCTAATCCAAAAGTAAATACAATTCCACCTGGAAATTTTTGAATATTTCATGGAAATTCATAAAAAACACGTCAGAGAGGTCCATAGCAAGGCGTCAGGTTTTCCGACCTCAAGGATAAAACTTAAATCGGCACGTGCTGTTACTATTGTGAACTGTGGTTAGAATGGCTCTGGCTTCATGCCTAATCCAAAAGTAAATACAATTCCTCCTGTAAATTTTTTAAAATTTCATGGAAATTCATAAAAAACATGTCAGAGAGGTCCCTAGCAAGGTGTCTGTTTTTCCGACCTTAAAGATCGAACTGATATCGGCACGTGCTGATACCATCGTGAACTGTAGTTAGCATGGCTCTGGCTTCATGCCTAATCCAAAAGTAAATACAACTCCGACTGGAAATCTTTTGAGAATTCATGAAAATTCATAAAAAACACGTCAGAGAGGTCCATAGCAAGGCGTCAGGTTTTCCGACCTCAAGGATAAAACTTAAATCGGCACGTGCTGTTACCAGTGTGAGCTGTGATTAGAATGGCTCTGGCTTCATGCCTTATGCAAAAGTAAATGCAATTCCACCTGGAAATTTGTTAAAATTTCATGAAAATTCATAAAAAATACGTTAGAGAGGTCCCTAGCAAGGCGTCAGTTTTTCCGACCTTAAAGATGAAACTTATATTGGCACGTGCTGTTAATATTGTGAACTGTGGTTTGAATGACTCTGGCTTCATGCCTAATCCAAAAGTAAATACAATTCCGACTGGAAATTTTTAAAAATTTCATGGAAATTCATAAAAAACACGTCAGTGAGGTCCCTAGCAAGGTGTCTGTTTTTTCGACCTTAAAGATCGAACTAATATCGGCACGTGCTGATACCATCGTGAACTGTAGTTAGAATGGCTCTGGCTTCATGCCTTATCCAAAAGTAAATACAACTCCACCTGGAAATCTTTTAAGATTTCATGAAAATTCATAAAAAGAACGTCAGCGAGGTCCTTAGCAAGGCGTCCGTTTTTCCGACCTCAAAGATAAAACTTAAATTGGCACGTGCTGATACCATCGTGAACTGTAGTTAGAATGGCTCTGGCCTCATGCCTAATCCAAAAGTAAATACAATTCCATTTGGAAATTTTTCAAAATTTCATGAAAAATCATAAAAAACACGTTAGCGAGGTCCCTAGCAGAGAGTTAGTTTTTCCGACCTCAAAGATCAAATTTATATTGGCACCTGCTGTTACCAGTGTGAGCTGTGATTAGAATGGCTCTGGCTTCATGCCTTATGCAAAAGTAAATACAATTCCACCTGGAAATTTTTTAAAATTTCATGAAAATTCATAAAAAACACGTTAGAGAGGTCCCTAGCAAGGTGTCTGTTTTTCCGACCTTAAAGATCGAACTGATATCGGCACGTGCTGTAACCATTGTGAACTGTGGTTAGAATGGCTCTTGCTTAATGCCTAATCCAAAAGTAAATACAATTCCACCTGGAAATCTTTTAAGATTTCATGAAAATTCATAAAAAGAACGTCAGCCAGGTCCTTAGCAAGGCGTCAGTTTTTCCGACCTCAAAGTTCAAACTGATATCGGCACGTGATGTTACTATCGTGAACTGTAGTTAGAATGGCTCTGACTTCATGCCTAATCCAAAAGTAAATACAATTCCATTTGGAAATTTTTTTAAATTTAATGAAAATTCATAAAAAACACGTTAGCGAGGTCCCTAGCAGAGAGTTAGTTTTTCCGACCTCAAAGATCAAATTTATATTGGCACGTGCTGTTACCAGTGTGAGCTGTGATTAGAATGGCTCTGGCTTCATGCCTTATGCAAAAGTAAATACAATTCCACCTGGAAATTTTTTAATATTTCGTGGAAATTCATAAAAAACATGTCAGAGAGGTCCCTAGCAAGGCATCAGTTTTTCCGACCTCAAAGATTTATTTCCATCCTCCATTTGAGTTCAAAATTATAAAAAAAACAAGCTAGATTTTTTTCGGTATCGGATCACTCATTTCTGGTCAAGACGAGCAGTTCAATTTTGGCTCTGAGTGATGCTCATCAAATGACAAAAGATTTTTTTGATTAAAATGACTTTCTGTCAAGCAAGAATTCTTTAAAAAAAGATTAGATCCTCTTTGAGCCCGGAAAACCTAACCTGCGACAGGTCGACTGTAGTAGAGTTGACCCAATGGTTTGCTATTTTATTGGAAATAAATTTTTTTGACTCGGAGCTCTCTATTCGGATTCAAAATTACGAAAAAATTGAGCTAAATTTTTTCGGTATATTATCACTTATTTCAGGTCGAGCAAAAATTCTTAAAAAAAAGCTAGATCTTTATTGAGCCCGGAAAACTTAACCTGCGGCAGGTTGACTGTAGTAGAGTTGACCCAAATATTTGCTATTTTAATGGAAAATGATTTTTTTGACTCGGAGATCTCCATTCGGATTCGAAATTACGAAAAAATCGAGCTCGATTTTTTTAGGTAATTCATCACTCATTTCAGGTCTGGCCGAGCAGTTGAATTTTGACTCTGAGAGATGATAATCAAATGAAAAAATATTTTTTTGATTCAAATGCCTTTTAATCAGGCAAAAATTCTTGAATATAAATTTATATCCTATTTGAGCCCGGAAAACCTAACCTCCGACAGGTTGACTGTTGTAGATCGACCCAAATATTTTCTATTTTATTGGAAAATGATTTTTTTGACTCGGAAATCCATTCGGATACGAAATCACGAAAAAATCGAGCTCGATATTTTTCGGTATTTTATCACTCATTTCAGGTCGGGCCGAGCAGTTGAATTTTGACTCTGAGAGATGCTAATCAAATGTCAAAAGATTTTTTTGATTCAAATGCCTTTTAATCAAGCAAAAATTCTTGTAAAAAAAAGCTAAATCCTTTTTGAGCCCAGAATACCAAACCTGAGACAGTTTGACTGTTTGAATTTGACTGAAATATTTTCTATTTTATTAGAGAATGATTTTTTTGACTCGGAGGGCTCCATTCGGATTCAAAATTACGAAAAAATCAAGCTAGATTTTTTTCTGTATCTGATCACTCATTTCTGGTCAAGACGAGCAGTTCAATTTTGGCTCTGAGAGATGCTCATCAAATGACAAAAGATTTTTTTGATTAAAATGACTTTCTGTCAAGCAAGAATTCTTTAAAAAAAGATTAGATCCTCTTTGAGCCCGGAAAACCTAACCTGCGACAGGTCGACTGTAGTAGAGAAAAACCCAAATATTTTCTATTTTATTGGAAAATGATTTTTTCGACTCGGAAATCTCCATTCGGATACGAAATCACGAAAAAATCGAGCTAGACTTTTTTCGGTATTTCATCACTTATTTCAGGTCGGGTTGAGCAGTTGAATTTTGACTCTGAGAGATGCTAATCAAATGACAAAAGATTTTTTTGATTAAAATAACTTTCTATCAAGCAAGAATTCTTAAAAAAAAGTTGTATCGTTTTTGAGCCAGGAAAACCTATCTTGAGACAGGTTGACAGTTTCAGATTGATCAAATATGTTTTAATCAAAATTTAACTTTATAAAAAGTATCTAGAGCTCAAAGATACTTTAAAAAAATTTTTAAAAATAAAATTTGCATGAATACTTTTTACTCGTAAAAATTTGATATCATTCAATTATTTTAAACCATTTAATTTTATTAAACTACTGTTCTTTTTAGCTATTATTATAAATATTTAAGTGTTTCTTCATCTGTAATTGTTTGAAAAATTAACGAAATCAAAATAAATATCATGTGTACGTATACTCCTGGCATTTACTTCTAAAGATTTAAAAAAATTAAAATTTCAAATAACTTCTTAATTTCGTACAGAAACGTCTTCAAAAAGTTAATTTTCTTGCTGAATGTTCAGCAAAAGTATTTGAATAAACTTTATCAAATTAACTGTTGAAATTATTTGGAACCAAATTTCTTTGAAAATATTAGTTTGCTCATACATGATTATTCATTAACTTATCTTATGATTGTTGTGAAAAATTATTATTATTACTATTTTTTTTTATTTATAATGAAAATTGATCTTAAAAGTATTTGTTTCAAAAGATTCAGAGTTACTTAATCATTATTTCTGATTGAAAGCAATGCAATCCTATACTTGTCTCAGTAATATTTCAACTTTCACAAAGCAATAACAATTTTCGAACACAAGCTATGTATTTACATTAATTTTTCTGATTAAAAACTACTTACCTCATGCTTAAAAAGTTTACGCTAGAAATAAAAAATATTGAGAAAAGGCTTGGTCTGGCCTGAAATAAATTTTTTTTTCATTTAAAATATTTTAAAAGACTTATTAGTTAAAAGTCAACGTCTTCTTAAAAAAAATGAAATTTTAATTCTTTTGACTTGGCTAAGTACTTGATGATGCTTCTTTATTTTATTCTATATTTTTTAAAAATAATAATTAATTTTTCGTAAGTAAAATTGAAAACATACATTGAACGATATTTAAAAATTTTTATCGTTCTCTTACTTCTTGCGCTTTCACGTTTTTCAAACGTAACCCCAGCGGGCCTGAACTCAATGCTTCGAAAGAAACGCTCTGAACCTCGCGCTGATCATGCGTGAAAAGTTCCTGCTACATCATATAACCTTCGTTGTTTTGAATGAAAACAAACCCACGTGCTTTCGCGTGTCGTGTAAGGTTATCCACGGGCTTTTGTTTTTGCAAAAAGTATATCAAATAAAACAATCCAAGTTACTATATCCACTACCCTTTCGGAATAAAATTTTTGAATCTGAAGGGACTTTTTAAATCCTTAATAACTTTTGAACCTATTAATAAAAAATTATTAATACTATTATTTTTGGAATCGGAAAAATTTTAGGAATCTACATTTTTTCTCCTCGTCATTCCCGGTGAATCACCGTGTATGTACCCCCTTACTTAACAGTTGAAAATTGAATTTTTCAGTTTTTTAAACTATTTTATCATGTAGAACAAACTAGAAAATCAAGGGGGGGGGGGGTGCGGTATTTATAGATATATTTTCCGAGGTTTTTACCAAGATTTCTCAGCTCAAACACAAAAAAAATTTCTAAATCATGGGACTTGTGGGTTAAAATAAATTATTGTAATTTGATTAATGATAAACAACTTTTTTCTTGATTACTGTGAGCATAAAAATCAGATGGTAGGTATCCATTTATACTAGTGTTTGTCTGTGAAAGGGTTTGTTTTTTAAAAACTCAAGAACAAATGTATTTTTATACGGTTGGAGGGAATATTTTTCAAATCACTTCAGAATTAATATTGGCTGTAGAAGATTTCATAGAATTTGAAAAATTTGAAATCGAAAAAGGAGTTTTTTTCATGAAATTTCAGTTATTCTTCAACAGATACTTTTTTATGCGCTTTTTGCCAATATCTTTCTTTGAATTTCAGAAATAGCAGAAGCTATGTAAAAGTTAGTTAAAAAGTTTATAGAGTTCAAAAATTTGAAAAAATTCATTTAAAAAACTGAATTTTTTCTTTAATTCGCCATAAGTCTTTAAAAAATACATTTTTTTTATGAGGTTTTTGTAATCATTTTTCTTTTTACTTCAAAAGAAACATTGGGGGCATAAGATTTAGTTCATAAACACTTGTGATTTTAGAATATTTTTTTCATAATTTTTCATTGCTCATGAACAAATGCATAATTTATCATTGTCTTTCAATTTACTCTTATTATTATCCTATTATTCAAATTTTTCCAGTTTCTA
The DNA here is from genome assembly GCA_038277355.1 of Encarsia formosa. NCBI lineage: Eukaryota > Metazoa > Arthropoda > Insecta > Hymenoptera > Aphelinidae > Encarsia > Encarsia formosa. Next base: position 49,371,899 of record CM076185.1, on the reverse strand, counting down.
AGTTTCATCCTACGGTGTAGCTAATCCTTTTTCACGTTCGAGCGGTTGACAGCATTTTTAAGAAAAGTAAAAGGCTTTAAACCAATAATGATGTTCACTTTGATGCTTCTTACCTCTACGTATACGTGCCACCTTATAAATTTTATTTTTTCCTTGTAATAATCATATACACTTGTTTAATTTGATATAATACTTTGTTTTTTATCAAAATCTGAAGTCTGATTAAAAAAATTCCTTTTATTAGGCCCTTTACCGAAGGGCCCATACTTAAAAAACGAAATTTCAAAAAATAAAAAATACTATCAAATTCTACGTAAAATTTTAAGACTTTTTTATACTTGTAAGTTTTTTTATTTGATGCTTCGTTTTTTTGGAAAAATTTATCAAAAGTCAAAATCTCAACCCCGAGGTAGATATTTGGACGAAAATCACTATTTTAGCGGAATAAAACGAAATAAAAAGGGTACTCACAACTTTGACCCAGTGAGACTTAGTTCAGGATCAATAGAAGCTAAAACAACGATTTCTACATGCATTTGAGCTACAGGGTACTTAGGGCCAATTTATGAAAAAAAAACCACGAATTTTGCAATTGATTTTTGAATAAAAAAAAGGTACGTGACATATATATTAAAATTATCTCACAATCTTCAGGAAAAAGACAAACCAATGCGGTGAAAATGTTTGCATGAGTGAATACCTTCACAAACACTAGTAAGGATTAAAAAATCAAAGAAAATTTGGTGGCTCAAATACGTGCCACCGCCCTTGACGACTCTTGACTCAATTACTTTTTTGATTTTGACAGTGCGATTAATATTGTAGTACATTCTAGTGATTTCAGGCACGAAATAATCAAAATTCAATGTCAAATTTGCTAACATAGTGATTTTCGTCCAAGTATCTACCTCGGGGTTGAGGTTTTGACATTTGATGAATTTTTACAAAAAAACGGAGCATCAAATCAAAAAACTTACTAGTATAAAAAAGTCTTTAAATTTTGCGTTAAATTAGGTAGTATTTTTTATTTTTTTTTAATTTCATTTTTTTAAGTTCGGGCCCTTCGGTAAAGGGCCTAGGAAAGGGAATATTTAAAATCGGACATTAGATTTTGATTCCCCGTGCTTGAAATCACTAGAATCTACTGCAATATTAATCGCACTGTCAAAATCAAAAAAGTAATTGAGTCAAGAGTCGTCAGGGGCGGTGGTACGTATTTGAGCCACCAAATTTTCTTTGATTTTTTAATCCTTACGAGTGTTTGTGAACGTATTCACTCATGCAAACACTTTTACCGCATTGGTTTTTCTTTTTTCTGAAGATTGTATGATAATTTCAACATATATTTCACGTGCCTTTTTTTTATTCATAAGTCAATTGCAAAATTCGTGGTTTTTTTTTCATAAATCGGTCCTAAGTACCCTGTAGTTCAAATGCATGTAGAGATCGTTGTTTTAGCTTCTATTGATCCTGAACTAACAAGGAGAGGTCACACCCTCCGGGTCACCGATTTTGACGAAACTTTGGGGATCGTTTTCTTATACCAAAAGATGAAGAAATCTAACAATCATCTCGTCTAATGGGCCTTTTATACCTAGTTCCTACATAGCTTATATCGTATTTTTTGCTCTTTTTGGGTTTTTTTGCGAATTTTCAAAAAATTCCTGTTCAAAGCCTATTACACTTACAAAATTCTGCAACCCCGCATTCTCTTTATTTTTTCATCTTATTTTGAGAAAAAATATTTTTAAATCTAATTTTGAAGAAATAGTCCGTGTAAAATTAAGGTAATCAAAAGCACTTTTTACTGTTTTTTTGGTTTTATAAACTTAAACTGTACGTCGTCAGCCTTATCAAAATTATGTCTCAAAATATTTTTTCTAAAAAATTCATAAAAAAACAAAGAAAATGCGGGGCTGCAGAATTCTGTAAGTGCAATAGGCTTTGAGCAGGAATTTTTTGAAAATGAGCTTGTTTTGACACTTTTAACACTTTAGTGCGACTTTTGTGGTTATTTGTGCCAATTTTCAAAAAATTCCTGCTCAAAGCCTATTGCACTTACAGAATTCTGCAACCCCGCATTTTCTTTATTTTTTTATGAATTTTTTAGAAAAAATATTTTTAGACATAATTTTGATAAGGCTGACGACGTACAGTTTAAGTTCATAAAACCAAAAAAACAGTAAAAAAGTGCTTTTGATTACCTTAGTTTTACACGGACTATTTCTTCAAAATTAGATTTAAAAATATTTTTTCTCAAAAGATAATAAAAAAATAAAGAGAATGCGGGGTTGCAGAATTTTGTAAGTGTAATAGGCTTCAAGCAGGAATTTATATGAAAATTCGCAAAAAAACCCAAAAAGAGCTGAAAATACGATATAAGCTATGTAGGAACTAGGTATGAAAGGCCCATTAGACGGGATGATTGGTAGATTTCTTCATCTTTTGGTATAAGAAAACGATCCTCAAAGTTTCGTCAAGATCGGTGACCCGGAGGGTGTGACCTCTCCTTGTAAGTCTCACTGGGTCAAAGTTGTAAGTACCCTTTTTTTATTTCGTTTTATTTTTCTAAAATAGTGATTTTCGTCCAAGCATTCACTTCAAGGGTCAAATTTGGACTTTTTATGATTTTTTACTAAAAACTCATGTGTCAAATCAAAAAACTTACAAGTATAAAAAAGTCTTAAAATTTAGCGTAAAATTTGATAGTATTTTTTATTTTTTGAAATTTCATTTTTTTATGCTTGATCTCTAAGGTAAAGGGCTCAATTAAAGGAATTTTTAAAAACAGACTCCAAAATCGAGTTCTACAGGGCCGTAACAATCTTGTCCCATCAAATTTATTATTCCATCTATTCTAGATTTAATGCGCCCTTGAAAGAGTTAAGCGTCGTCACGCTCGTGTTAATTAAACTTACAAGAAGAGTTGACGAACTCTCTTTCCGTCTGAAGATATGGTCTGATTGAAAACTAAGCGTAAAAAAGGTCAAGATTTTTACCAAATTTATGTTTAGAATTTTTGCACGCTACCTTATCAGAGCTGGTACTAAGAAAATAAATTTTAAATACCTTCATGAATAATGTGATAGGCCAACTTTTTATCACATAATTTGTGATTAAAGAAGATGTTATAAAAAATTATTAATTTATTTGAACAAATTGTAAAATATATTTTTGTATGAATATTGTGAAAAATTAATAATTTTTTGAAAAACTATATTTTTAAGCCTGGTAGAGAACTTTTTTATAATTATTACAACAATGAGGGTTGTTTTACTTTTTTTTAATTCAATATCATTTGGCAACTTCTTTTGCTGCTTCTTTTGCTGCTTCTTTAGCAGCCATGATGAGCGGAGTTAAAGATGTTAATGGTCTTGCAGATTTTAAAAAAGAATGCTGAAAAAAAAATTATCAAATTAGCGGTGACTTCTGTTCAAAGCAAAATCAGAAAAGTTAAAAAAAATAAAAAAATTTGTAACTGACTTTAAGTAAATCTGATGCTGCAGACCTTTTTTCAACATCAACTTCCAAGCATTGATCTAAAAAATTCTGGAAAATGTTTGATAGTTTGTTTTTTTCTTTGATATCAGGCTTCCCATTAGTTGCGATTAAATAAAGTGCTCTCAAAGGATTTTCGTTTAAATAAGGTGGTTCTCCTTCTATCATTTCTATTGCCATAATTCCCAATGACCATATATCAACCTAAAATTAATACATTTCTCATTGAAATAAGATTGAATATTAATGAAGGTACATAATACAGAAAATTTAATTTTTGTAAACACACTGAAACCAAACATTTTGAAAATTTTATTTATTGTTTAAAATTGCTCGTTTCAAATTCCGGATTCGAATACGTGATTCTCTTTTTTTTCAACGGCAAAATCCGACACCTTCGAGAAAAACATTCTTCTCTTCGCTACTGAAAAACTAACAACACCTAGAAACTTATCTATAGAAAAATATCCCTGTAAAAATATCAACTAACAAATTATTTATTGTTTTGAAATTCAGTAAGCTCGATATTTTGTTGAATAAACCAATTTTCATACAATTTTGTTAAAACTAATCTCATTCGTTTTTCTTTTTCATTCACACGACCTAACCAACGAATTCATTCAACTTCAAACATTTGGTCCTTTATCATTGTCGGATTTGGTCGTGGGAGATTGGTTTAGAAAATTTGTCATTTTTTGTTTGGCGAGCTCTAATCTCAACTCTGCTTTCAACAAAAGTGCCACAAACAGGTTCGAAAGTCATCTTGTTTCAACAAAAACAGAATGAAGTTCAATTCGCAATACGTCACTTCCAAGAACGCTTTTTATCCGTAGAACAACACTTAGGTCGTTATTTATTTGCAAAATTGAATTTTTTCTAAATATTTGTAAGAGAAAGCAAATGTTCATAATTTTTTCTTTTCAATTTTTAATTTGAGTTAAGAGAGGTTAAGAAATACTTTGTAAAGTATAAGTAATCTTTTTTGATTTATCAAAGATATTTCCGAAGTTTTTCAACTAGGTTAAACTTGGGTTTTTGGATCATCAGCACCACACCAACTTTCGATAATCGATTTCAACGAGCAGCATCGTTTGATTTACTTCATATTCATCGGCTGTGTTTCCAGAGCATCGAACGGCACTTGCTCCGAGATCTCTGTAGCACACAATTTGGATGTGGTGATAAAATTTGATTTTTCAAAATTTTTTTTTAATATTCATACACAATCTGGTTGAACATAATTTAAAGTTAGTATTTCTCAAATTGAGAAGGATAATTTTTTTTTACGATGGTCAGAATTTTATGTTTCATAAACATTTTTTCCGATGGTTGAAAATCAAAATTGAATATATGTTAGAATCCACATTTCGTTTAGGATAGTTTCCTGGATTTTTTACAAGGTTTTGTTTTCGTATTCAACCTGCACTTCTAGTTTTTTGGTGTTTTCTAACATCACATCAATTATTTTTATTTTTGAAATATTCGTTAGCCTCACAATTTTTCAATCTTCATAGTACACGCGCGAGTTCCACGCTGCTTAGGTCTAACCGTAGTCTCATGGTATGGTATGGTATGGTATTTGTGGGAGGGGTACGCGGTCCCTACCCGGGAACATGCGACCCCAGCACCCAGGTATACACCCATTGTGCTGATTTCCCTGCCTTACTCAATCCCTGTTTAAGGCCACTTCGATGTGGCCTATTGCCGTCGTGATTGCCGAAACACTTGCCTCCCTTAGATCCAATGGATCTATAATGGGTCCGCCAAGCCTTCTGGTTCGGAGTGTGGCCCAAGCGGGACATTCACAGAGAAGATGTCCCGTCGTTTCGGCCGATTCTCTGCACCACCTGTAGTTTGAGACATCGCTGAGTCCTATCCTTGATAGGTGATGTCTCACCATCCAGTGGCCCGTAAGCCAGCCGATGATCATCCTGAGATTTGTTCTACTAGTCCTTCTCAGGTCTCGCAGCCATGTTTCAGCCGGCTTGTCACCGATGAGGCTCTTTGCCTGCCTCAGCCCCTAGTGATCATTCCATCTTCGGTCAGCTACACCTGTCATCCAGCGTTCCATGGCTTCTTGCATTGAGCAATCGGGCATTCCAACGTTCCATTGGTCCGCCCTGATGCCCAAGGCGCCCCGGTTCGCCAGCCTGTCTGCTTTTTCGTTGCCCAGGATCATCGAGTGTCCTGGCACTCATAATAGGGTGACACAGTGGTTCAACGCCATGTTAGTCAGTGCCTCTTTGCAGAGAGCCACTTCCCTCGAGCTTGTGGCCCAGCCCTTCAGCGCCAAAAGCGCCGCTTTGCTGTCGGAGCAGATCGTGACTGGGCATCTCCTGTTAACCTCTCTCAGCGTGGCCCGTGCACACTCCGTGATCGCCCTTACCTCAGCCTGAAAGACTGTGGCAAAGTCGTCAAGGTGTAGCGTTATCTCCCTGGAACAGCCCTGTCTCCAGGCTCCGGCGCCCACGCCTTCCTTTCTTTTCGAGCCATCTGTGAACCAGACAACTCCCTGACCTGTATACTTGTGCCGTCCTCCTTGCCAGTCGGCCCGGCTGCCCGTTTCGACTCTAAACGGCTTGTTGAAACTGATGTTCCTCGCCGTATGCTCGAGCTTGGGCAGCTTCTCCAGATTTAGTTCTCTGGTTATCTGCCGGTCTGCTAGGTGGTCAACCTTCGCTTTGCCATCGTAGCGACACACGGCCTTGAAGGCCGCACTTCTAACCACGAGGTCAAGCAGAAGGGTTCCCGTCAGACGTTCCATCGCAACAAGTGGTGTGGTGCTCATACATCCCGTAAGGCCTCTCAAGACGAGGGCCTGTACGCCATCCAAAATTGACTTGGCACCCTTTACCGTCGCCACCCGGGGAGCCCATATGACTCCCCGTGTAGTAGCTTGGGTTTCAACACCGCTGTGTATAGCCAGTGTATCTTTTCGGGCTCAAGTCCCCATGTCCTGCCAAAAGCCCTTCTGCATGCCCAGAAGGACTGAATCACCTTTGCGGAGGTGATATCGAGATGCCATTTCCAACTGAGTTTAGAGTCGAATGTGACTCCCAGATACTTAATCTCATTGGTCAGGTCTAGTGCCCTTCCCATGAGATGTAGGCCCTTGACAGGGCCCGCCTTGTATCTGGTTGTAAAGTACGTGACTCCAACTTTGCTCAGGTTCACCGTCAAGTGGACCCCCTTACACCATTTTTCGACGATTCCCAGTGCTAGTTGCATTAGGCCCGCCGCCACATCCAGATCGTCGGCCCTAACGAGGATGAAGACGTCGTCAGCATATGCCAAGGCAAAAATGCCGGCTTCATCCAACAATCTCAGTAGGGTATCGACTACCAGGCACCACATAGTGGGAGACAAAACTCCCCCCTGTGGGCATCCCTTACCGATCCTACCCTTGAGGATACGGTCGCCCCATGTGGCCAGCAGGCTCCTGGTGCTTAACATGTGGCACGTCCATCTCACCAGGGTGGGCGGAATGGCATGATTCTCTGCACCCTTGCGGATGCTATCCACCCGGGTGTGATTGAATGCGCCTTCTATGTCAAGCAGGGCTGCTAGTACATAACCTTTATTTTTCATTCCGTTTCTGATCCAGGATTTCACCTCTATAAGAGCTGTATCTACAGACTTCCCTGCCTGGTAGGCATGCTGTCTGCAGTGCAGCGGTCTGTCGACCAAGGACGCCAGGAAGCTCAAAGTGCGTCCCCTCTGTTATTGCAATCCGAGCTGCCCCACACCGTGTGATGTGAGTTGGCGTCGCACGCAATTAAGAGGTCCAAGCCTTTCAGTTCGCAGGTCCTGACAAGATCCCTAACCCTTTGTGGGGGTGGATCCTCCTTATCGTATGGAAAATAGGCCGAGGCAACTACGAGTTGCCTTTCAGTGCCTTTCTCATCCTTGTATTTCACGGTCGCTGTCGTAATGTCTCTGTCACAGAAGGATCCCCAGGCTTCAGCAGCAAGCCCTTTAATTATCAGGGCCGCCCTGGCTGAGTCTCCGTTCCAACTGAAACGGTTGCCGCAACCGTTTAGAGGTGTGATTTTACCCGCCCTTATCCAGGGTTCCTGAATAAAGGCTATGCCTGTATGCACCTCTGCCATGCGTTTGACTAAGACAGCCAAAGCGCTTTTGCAATGATGCAAGTAGATCTGGGTGCACGAAATAGTGGACGGTGCCATACTGGCAGGCCCTGGGTTTCGTCCACCCCGACCCAGCCTCCTTAAGCTTGCCATGGGGCGAAGTTAGGAGCTAGCCTTCGGGTGTGGGGGTAGGGGTAGGATTGTGCTTAGTTCTCCCACCCCCTAGTTCCCTCCCATCTTCTCCCTTGTCACCTTTACCTTTGTCAGAGACAAGGACGGCGTGGGCCCTGCCACCCCCACAGAAGGGTCGGTAGTTCAGGGCCTTTAGGGCCTCCACCTCCGACTCCTCCACGGTGATGTTTAGCAGAGTCTCCACCGGTTGTCTCTTTTGCAGGGATCGCCTTGTTGCTTACGAGGTTCCAGGACTCCACCTTGAGAGTGGGGTTCTGTCGCCTCAAGCGTGTGAGTGCGGTCTGGGGAACAATGTCCCCCGGAACGTACAAGGCAATCCTTTTGACCTTTAGGAGATCGCCCTGCTCAACGACGGTGAGCTTGGCGTTCTCCCATGGGCTCTATTTAGAGACCTTAGCCTTTAGCCACTCCACGTCCCACTGGGTGTTGCAGTCGTACACTAGTGCACCCCGCGTCTCCCAGTTGGCCAAGAACTGTGGGAAGTGGCCCTCCTCAGTTTGGTCGATTTCTGCTTCAAGAGCAGATCTGACCAGATCGACCTGTTCTTGGGTGAGTCGTGTGATGGGAACCAAGGCCTTCAGGAACTATGGCCCACCGAAGCTTGGTAGCCACTGCTCGACTGTAGCACGCCCCATCTTCTTTATTTTCCCTGGCCGAGCGCTTGATTTCCCTGGGTGTCGAGCCGTCGGAGTGGGTCCTCTTCGCAGCCGGTGTCGACTGAAAAGTGGTCCCCTAATGCTCCACACCCTTCTTCTGGGTCCTCCTCCCCTGGCCAGTTCTACGCCTCACCCTTTTCTTTTTCTTTTTACCTTCGATCAAGGTGTCCCTTGCCCCTTTTGAGGCGAGGTCCCTCGGGTGTATCGTGTTGTGGTCAGTTTCAGGTGTCTCCCGTTAGCTTGCCCTTCCGAGGGGGGTGATGTTAGAGGGTCTGTTTGACTCGGTGGCCTCGGAAGTTCCCCCCCTCCTCAGTGGTGCGGTCCCAATCCGGTCACCATCCGGCAGCATCACTGCACTAGGGATTTTTCGATGGCTGGTGGGGCGGCCAGGCGGTCTGGTTAGTGACCTACCCGGGCCCCTGTACTATCCATCGGCCCAGGCGCGCCAGTTCCAGTTTGAGTGTACGTGTGTATGTGTATCACATCTTGTCTACCGCGTTAACAGGATGTGAGGTATGTATACCCAGCCAGACCACCACCCTGGATGGGGGGCTGTTTGTTGGTCGCCAGCTTTCCTGCAAGCGAGGGGGGCGAAGACCGGGACTTAACCTGCCCTACATTCACCAGGACGAACCCTTCTCGGGTTGCCTATCACTCATTCCTCGGTCTCCCTTTTATAGGGGGCCTTCCATACGCCTGGACATCCCGTTTATAGGGAGCCACAACATTCATGCAGTCTCGCCCCTCCCGCTGTCAGTCGGCCGACTAGGCCCACCCAGCTGTCGAGGTCATGCCCCCGACAGCACGCGACAAGGTCCTACAGCCCCCAGGGGAGAACCGTAGTCTCATAGAGCATTTTAAAATCACGAAACTCAAAAATAATGATTTAGCACCATCATAATACCATTTATTTAAAATGGATGGTTTTTTTGCGGCTGAGCAAAGTCTTCAGAGAAGAATTGCCAATTCTTTTGAAAGTTAAAAAAAAAGGCCAGAAAAAATGACTCGTGGCAGTGGTTAAGCACGTTTAGAGGAGTTAGAAACTATGTATGTTCAAGCACAATTCATTCACTGTAAGATTCTCTCCTCAAAATCTTCTCAAAATCATGATTATTTTACTTCGAGATTGTTTGATTTAATCACTGAATTTAACTACGATAGAAAAGGTGACTTCAAAGATTTTTTTTTATAAGCTAGAGAGGACAGAGCTACTCGAGCTCACAACCGTACTCAGGCTAACGCTGATCCCTGAATGATCTGATGAAGGGTTACAATTCATTTTTTATTTGTTTTCGTACCCAAGTTGTTCTCTTTGGAGCCTGTGGAAGACTTCACAGCTCAAGCCTTCACAGCTGCGTTCCAATGGTTCTCTTCACGGCGAGGTCACTGTCGAGAGCTTTACGACGACTGTGGCACGAACTTCATTGGTGCTGATGAGGATTTGCGACAGCTTTTCATAAAAGCTTCAGCTCCATGAAAAAAGGTAGCTCAAGTTTTGGCCAACGATGGCACGACTTGGAAGTTTAATCCACCCACAGTCCCTCACACAGTTAGTTACTGAGAAGCTACCTTGAAGTCGGTAAATTTCATTTTCGACGAATGATCGATGACACATCACTTACTTTTATAGACCTATCTACTTCACTTTGTCAAATTGAGGCTCATCTTGATTCAAGGCCGCTTAATGCTTTAACTGACGATACTTTAGATCTATATGCTCTATCGCCCTCACATTTTTTTATCTTACGTTCGTAATTTTTAGAGCCTGAACCCGACTAAACCAATGACAAAATTCCAGATGGTCGTCGATGGCAAATGGTCACCCAGATATCACAGCACTTCTGGAATCGTTGGTCTGCTGTATATAACCTCACTCCAACAAAGACCCAAATGCCAGCGAGCAACTAAGCCCCTCAAAGTTAGAGATTTGGTACTCGTCAAAAGCGAGTTGGCACCTGCTGCGAAATGGCCACTAGGACGTATCGTCACGGTGCATCTACCACCTAAGGTTGGCGAAACCCGGGAGAACACCGTTCGCACAGCTAATTAGTCCAGCGTTAAGGACATTTTACACCTCCAGTGACTCTCATTCAGTTTTGGAGATAAACAGCTGACGCGCCGCTGTCTCTCTCGCTCTCGTGGAGCAGTATAACTGCAAAGACTAAAAAATCAACTTTACTGTCAAATTACTCTGAAAGTAGGCCTGGTTGCCGTATTTTAAAATTTTTTAGAATGTTCCTTGTTTCAATACCTAGAATATACTTTTTTTTTTTTTTTTTAAATTCAACCACAAGTTAATTTACAGTCTTCGACAACATTAAAAAACTGTAGTACTCTCTGTGCCATCCCATGCAAAAGGACCACACCTTGATCTATTTGTACTTCTATGCTTACTCTGTTGCTACTTTTTCTTCTACTTAATATCTAACCCTGAACCTATCATCTTTCCTACTATTGTGTCTGATCCTGTTCCAACTCTTTTACCTACCCTTGTACGTACCAACCCAATAACCCAATCTTGAATCTACCCATGTACCATAATCTACTTTCTTGCCTAACCTTGAGTCTACCACTGTGCCTAACTCCTGTACCTACCCTTGTGCGTATCCATGTACACACTTGTGCCTACCCTTGTTCCTAACCTTTGTTCTACGTTTATATTTACACTTGTAGTTACTCCTGCACTTACTCTCGTGCATACCTTTCTTCTCATTTTTATTTCTACCTATGTAACTTTCTAGCTACCCCTGTAATGACACTCGTGCCTAATTGTTCCTATCCTTGTTGTTGACATAGTACATACACCTTTATTAACTTAAGGTTCTACGCATGCTTCTACATTTTTTCTACCTATTTCTACTCTTGCTTCTGCATCATGATGCGCCTTAAACGATTTTTAATTCGATTTCCAACAGCAAGCAATTTTTACCTAACCTGAGGCTATCCTTGCACCTACCTTGTGCCTATTATTGTTTTTTTACTCTTGTACCAACTCTTGCAGCTACATCTGTACCTACTCTCGTGACTACCTTTGTCATTATCTTCGTTCCTACTCGTGTTTACCCTCGTAACAAAACTGTTGTTAGCATAATTGTGCATACTCTGTACCTGTGAATCCTATTGTAACTATCTCTGCGCATGCCCTGGTTTTTATTTTGTACCGTCCCTTTTTTACTTAAGTTTTTACTAATTAACTTTTTATTGTTCTTATGTCTGTTTGTACTTTTGTGCTTTCTCTCTTTTGAACCATTTTATACTTAAATTTCTAACCCTGAACCTACCCTCTGGCACACCCTTATGTTTACACTTTTACCTACCGTCATGTCTAATGTTGTGTCTATTCAGGTACCTACCATCTTGTATACCCTTGTACCTACCCTGATGTCCACTCCTGTGCCTACTCTTTTGCCTAACCTCCTGTCTACCACTGTGCGTACGCGTCTACCTATTTTAGTGCATACCTTATTATGTATCATCGTGCTTATGATTGTTATTAACCTTGTTTCTACTTTTGTAGCTACTCCTCTGCCTACCCTTGTTCGAACCTTAGTGGCTACCCTCGCGCCAACCCTTGTGTTTTCCCATGTTAATTACCTTATTCCTATCTTTTTACTGCTTTTGTAGCTACACCTGTACCTACTCTTATTCCTATCTTTGTTCTTTTTTTTGGTTCGTATTCGTGTGCTTATCCTCGTACCATAACTATTGTTTCTATACTTATGCCTACCTTATACTTGTTCGTACTGTTAAACCTACTTCTGTTTATGCACTGGTTTCTTTCCTTATAACTTCCCCTTTCTTTACTTAGGTTTCTGCTGATTCACTTTTTATTGTTTTTATATCTTTTCATACTACTGTAGTTACTCTGTTCTTAACTTTTTTTCTACTTAAAATTCTAACCCTAAACCTACCCACGTGCTTAATTTTATGTCTACTCCTGTGCAAACCCTAGTACCTACTCTCTGCCCCACCCTTATGTATATCTCTGTATTTATTCTCATTTCTACTGCTGTGCCTATTCTCGTAATTACTATCTTATCCTCCCTTGTGCTAAATCCGTACCTACTCTCGTGTCCACTCCTGTGCCGACCCTCTTGCCTAAACTTGTATCCAACCCTGTGCGTATCCGTGTACCAACATTCATGCATACCTTCGTACGTATCGTTGTGCTTGCTCTTGTTCGTAACCTTGTTTCTACCTTTAAACCACATTTGTAGCTACCCCTTATTATTAAACTTATAGCTGCTCATGTAATAATTTTGCAGCCACATCTGTACCTTCTCTCATTTAAAATATAGAAAAGAATTATTAATTAAATTAAAATAAACATTTAGATTAAAATGATGAAAGTAATTTTAAAAATTTTATTTTAAGACAAAATTTTGAAATGAAACTAGCGCGTTCGCTGGCCCTTTCGCTGTGCTCAAGCGGCCAGATGACTTGACTGCTACGGTGTTTTTGCTTCGCCACGCTCCGCTACCACTCCACGCGATTCAAGGTATGTATTGCCATGCTCCGCTATCACTCCGCGCAATGCATATAAGGCACGACCGACCGACACTCGCGCTCAAAAATTTTCTCGGACTAGAACTATAGAATACCAATACAAAAATTTTTCCGTTTGCCCCGTTCAATTTTGTCTATTACATCGCGAGAAATCCTGCGCACAATTTTGTAATAGCGCTAAGATCAAGTAAAATGTGATTGTGGAAAGTTTTGGTATGCGCCAGTTGTACCCTCGTAGTCTGATCATACTCAAAATAAAACTGGGACTATGGGACACCAAAACAAATATTTTCCCGTTTACCTGGTTTAATTTGGTTTATTACGTCGCGAGAAATCCTGCTCAAAATTTTGTATTAGCGCTAAAATCGAGTAAAATGTGATTGTAAAAAGTTTTGGTATTCGCCATTTGTACCTACGTGGTCTGATCATACTCAAAATAAAACTGGAATTATGGGACACTAAAACAAACATTTCCTTTCAGCTGGTTCAATTTGGTTCATTACTTCGCGAGAAATCCTGCGCACAATTTTGTAATAGCGCTTAAATCAAGTAAAATGTGATTGTGGAAAGTTTTGGTATGCGCCAGTTGTACCCTCGTAGTCTGATCATACTCAAAATAAAACTGGAACTATGGGACACCAAAACAAATATTTTCCCGTTTACCTGGTTTAATTTGGTTTATTACGTCGCGAGAAATCCTGCTCAAAATTTTGTATTAGCGCTAAAATCGAGTAAAATGTGATTGTAAAAAGTTTTGGTATTCGCCATTTGTACCTACGTGGTCTGATCATACTCAAAATAAAACTGGAATTATGGGACACTAAAACAAACATTTCCTTTCAGCTGGTTCAATTTGGTTCATTACTTCGCGAGAAATCCTGCGCACAATTTTGTAATAGCGCTTAAATCAAGTAAAATGTGATTGTGGAAAGTTTTGGTATGCGCCAGTTGTACCCTCGTAGTCTGATCATACTCAAAATAAAACTGGAACTATGGGACACCAAAACAAATATTTTCCCGTTTACCTGGTTTAATTTGGTTTATTACGTTGCGAGAAATCCTGCTCACAATTTTGTAATAGCGCTAAAATCGAGTAAAATGTGATTATGGAAAGTTTCGGTATGCGCCATTTGTACCCACGTGGTCTGATCATACTCAAAATAAAACTGGAACTGTGGGACGCCAAAACAAACGTTTTCCAGTTCATCTGGTTTAATTTGGTTCATTACGTCGCGAGAAATCCTGTGCACAATTTTTTAATAGCGATAAAATCGAGTAAAATGTGATTGTGGAAAGTTTTGGTATGCGCCATTTGTACCCACGTAGTCTGTTCATACTCAAAATGAAACTGGAATTATGGGACACTAAAACAAACATTTCCTTTCACCTGGTTCAATTTGGTTCATTACTTCGCGAGAAATCCTGCGCACAATTTTGTAATAGCGCTTAAATCAAGTAAAATGTGATTGTGGAAAGTTTTGGTATGCGCCAGTTGTACCCTCGTAGTCTGATCATACTCAAAATAAAACTGGGACTATGGGACACCAAAACAAATATTTTCCCGTTCACCTGGTTTAATTTGGTTTATTACGTCGCGAGAAATCCTGCTCACAATTTTGTAATAGCGCTAAAATCGAGTAAAATGTGATTGTAAAAAGTTTTGGTATTCACCATTTGTACCTACGTGGTCTGATCATTCTCAAAATGAAACTGGAACTATTGACACCAAAACTAACATTTTCCCGTACACCGGATTCAATTTGGTTCATTACGTCACGAGAAATCCTGCGCACAATTTTGTTATAGCGCTAAAATCGAGTAAAATGTGATTATGGAAAGTTTCGGTATGCGCCTTTTGTACCCACGTGGTCTGATCATACTCAAAATAAAACTGGAACTGCGGGACGCCAAAACAAACGTTTTCCGGTTCATCTGGTTCAATTTGGTTTATTACGTCCCAAGAAATCCTGCGCACAATTTTATTTTATTTTTGTTTGGTTTAGCTCGAAAGAATAGTTGAGCATGAAAAAACGAACATTTTTAACATTGCTCAGATCGACCTCGGAACATGTTCAAAAGTTGTTTTGTGATCTGAATATTCGATTTCCGATGGGTTGCATTTTTTGTTCTGGAGAATTTTTAACGCAATTCCAACCCCTTCAGGGTCGGTCGTGCCTAAATATGAATGATGGGGGGCATGGGAAGATAATTTTAAGAAAAATAAGCATATTTTGTGACAATTTTACGGTTACTTCAGCATTTTTTTTAATGGAAAAAAAGAGCACGGAGGGCAGGAAAGAAAGAAAACTACTATACTATGTAGTAGGATATATCGTGGTGTCGTTTTTTTTGTTCGGTTTTTTGTGTCTTTTTTTACGGAATCACTTCTCATATAAAAAGCTTCGGTTCAACAAGAGTATCTTTCGATCAATTCCTCCAGTTTTCAAATTTTTGTGACTGGCTCAGGCTCATACACTAACAATAATGATTTCAAGGAATCTTCTCGATCAGCAATGTTGACTTTTGAATCGTCATTCAACCAACGTTCTAATTTAGTAAGAAGCCATTTAGGGCCGTTCCAACACAACGAACAATTAGTGTATTGAGAAGCATCAATATCATGAGATATAATATCTGCGAGGTTTTCCTTTGATTTCACGTAATGCAAAATAGTTTTATGCAATTAAGTTAAAATAATTTCTTCTTCTTTTGTTTATTTTGTAATTAAAGTCTAAATGACTCCTAGTGCCTTTGTATACTCTATATAAGCTTCGGCTTTCAGAGTTTTATTTTAGTATTACTATCACTCCAGTCTGATGAGCTGCTAATACAGCGAAACCGGTCACTGGATATTGTTATTAATTCATAATTTATTTTATTTTATATTTTTCAAATAGTGAATATGCAGTGCATTCATATATCGTAAACATGAACAGTGTGGTTAAAATTGTGTGAATTAAAGAGTTTTTGTTGAATCAACTCTAAATTTAAAATTCAAAGTTCAAATACTTGAGCATTTATGGGCTTTCAATAGGGCAAAGAAGAGGAAAACCTCTAGAGGCTGGAAAGCGTACAAAGATACGCTCAAGGCTTTCAAGAGGGAAGCTGCGAAGGCAAAGAAAGAAAAATGGCAGGAATTCTGCACAGGCATGGAAAACCTGGCAGCCACTGCGAGGATCGCTCGAATCCTGACCAGAGCAACAGTGCCGTCTCTAATGTTTGAGAGACAGATCGGGCGCCTTTACTGAATCAGAGGAGGACGCATTGGAACTCCTCCTCAGAAGCAACTACTCCGACTTCGTCAGGGTAGATGTTGACACCCTGCCCATCATACCTGAAAGGGGGGGGGGATTGAGTAAAGATTGGGCCCCACACGGCTGACAAAGTCGTGATCATGGAAAAGTTGAAATGGGCGATTGACTCCTTTGAACCGTATAAATCTGCGGGCCCTAATGGCATTCTCCTGAGATGCTACAGTAAGGAGGTGACAAGTCCCTTAGGACTACTATTAGGTATTCTGAGGAGCTGCATCGCCACAAGACATGTGCCAGCTTGCTGGAAGGAAATGCGGGTTTCATTTATACCGAAACCCGGTAGGAGAATTTATAACTAGGGGAAGGACTTCAGACCTATCAGTCTGACCTCTTTTCTAATGAAGACCTTGGAAAGACTGCTAGACTGTTACATCTGGCAGGAAATACTGATAAACAGTCCTCTTCATCGAGCGCAGCATGCATATACCTGTGGTAAATCCACGGAATCTGCATTGCACTCAGTGGTTAGTTACATTGAGGAGGCTTTTGATATGAAGGAAACCGTCATCGGGGCCTTCGTAGACATTGAGGGGGCCTTCAACAGCACCACCAGAGCAACTATAGATGAGGCTTTGTCTAAGCATGGTGTACCTTATACCTTCAGAAGATGGATCAGAGGAATGCTTAGTGATTGGAGCATCTTTAAAGAGTGGAATGGCAAGACGATTAGGGGAACCATCAGCGAGAGATGCCCGCAGGGTGGGGTTCTCTCACCATTCCTGTGGATTCTTGTAGCGGATGAGCTTCTGCGCTTGCTAGACGAACTCACACTCTTCTCCATCGCCTATGCAGACGACTTCACTATACTTGTCAGGGGCAAGTTCGAGAAAGTTTTACCCGATCTTATTCAGAGGGCGTTAGAGAGGATCTGCAAATGGTGCGAGGCTAAATCTCTGGCTATCAACACTGATAAGACAGAGATAGTCACGTTCACGAGGAAGTACTAAGGTAAGATCAGTAAGAAAGTTTCTGTCAACGGGAAACAAATACCGTACGTGGAGGGCGTAAAATATCTTGGTGTGTATATCTAGATAAGAAACTAAAGTGGGGAAAACACCTGCAGACTCAATGCAGCAAAGTCCTGAACATATTCATGCAGTGTAGGTCAGTAATCGGGACATCCTGGGGGCTAGAACCCCAGGTCGCCTTGCGATTACATGAGGCGATTCTGAAACCAAAGCTAACCTACGTCGCGTTGGTATGGTGGAAAGTGACCGAAAACAAGGCCTCGAGGCACGTACTGGACCATGTTTAGGCTGTCGTGTTGAGGAGCATTTATGCGCTTTAATGAAGCACATCCAAAGCCGCTGTCAGGATGTTGCTGGATGTACCTACAAAGTCTAGACTTGAACATCAAACTGGTTGCGGCCAGAACAGCCTACAGGCTGAGGTGCAACGTAGAATGGGTAGGAAACAGTGATGGGCACGCAACCATCCGAAGGAAAATGATGAGGGGTGAGGTCTTTAAATCGACCCAAGACAGAATGGAAAAGATTCTACTGTTTGGGAAACGTTTCAAAACAAAGATACCAAACAGAGAGGACTGGAACAACAACCAGGTGCTTGGGCACGGAGACATCTGGTTTACCGATGGATCCAAGACCAATGAAGACAATGACTACGGAATCTACGGACCAAGCCTTAGGGAATCCTACGGACTTAGGGAATTCAACACGGTGTTCCAAGCCGAGATGGCTGCGATAAACACGTGTGCTAAAAACTTCTCTCAGAGGAACGTCAGTGGGAGACGCATTTGCATCTGTACTTATCGCCAGGCCTCCATAGAGGCTTTGGTAAATCCAGTAACAACCTCGCGCTTGGTTAGGAAGGCTAAGTATACCCTCAACTCGATGGCAAGATCTAACCCAGTAGTTATTACCTAGATACCCAGTCACTCTGGGTTCAAGGGAAACGAAAGGGCAGATGAGCTAGCAAGGAGAGGGACATCGACAGATGCACGGACGGAGCACGGGGTAGGTGTACCGTTCTCAGAGGGCTGCAGCATTTTGGAGGATTACGTGAAAAGGCAAAAATGGGAACTCTGAGAAGAGACCCAGAGTTACGGGTGGATCAAGGAACTACTGGAAGAATACATTATCGGTTGGGCCAAATTGATCACCAGGCTAGACAAACGAAAGGCAAGAGAGGTCATGAGCATAATGACCGGACACTGTAACCTTCGATGCTATACACACAAAACGCAGGGGCACAGTAACCTGTGTAGATGGTGTGAGTCAGAGAAAGAGACCCCATGTCACTTCCTCTGCAAATGCCCGAACCTGACAGGCCACCGCCTGAAATGGATGGGAACCGAGATCTTGGATCCTGAGAGCTTCTACGGAGTAAATGTGGACAACGTACTTGCTCATTGCAGGGTGTTGGGACTCACGAACACTTCAGAGTTCGTGCAGAGCAGAGCACGCCTACCTGCAGAGCAAGGGGGACAGGGATACAATGGTGAAAGCTGAATGTCCCTAAGCTTTGTACCCAAATGCAATTTTAATAATAATAATAATAATAATAATAATAATAATAATAATAATAATAATAATAATAATAATAATAATAATCCTGGGACCCTTTTCGGAGGGAAGAGCATTTCCCATGCTACCGGGCGCGTCACAGGTTGCGGATAGTGGGGTCCAGAGCGGTTTAGTAGAGACTCTGTCTCTAAACTTCCTGGATTTCTGTCGAATTAAATAGACAGTCGCGGACAAGGGACACTAATTAACCCGCCCCCTTCACCATTCCTTTCCTTTTTATCCCTTCCCATTCCGCAAATTACACCCCTAATCCTTGGTGGAAGCTATCGTGCTTATAGGACTTGTTTGGCCGAGGGGGAAAACAGGTCGGTCGTAAACGATGCCTCGGAGATACCGGGCGACCTCTCCGAGTAAGTAGCCTTACCTCTCATATGCGGGCCTCTGTGGGAGGTGGACCACCCTTTGCTCCGCTACTCGTGGGATCTGTATGGAAGACGTTTTGGATAAATTGGGTTTGGGGACTGGGGGGAACGATGGCGGTTCGGGCGGCAGCCCTTCTGAGGGCTCGGGGACAACGCCGACCGCTAGAGAGACAGGGGCGACGGAAAACCTGGCCTCAAGGCCGACCGGGAGGGACCTCGACGGGACAGAGCCATCCAACGCTCTGGACGAAGCGAGGGAATTGCTGCAGGCGGTTCGAACGGGGCTTGAGTCGATAATCGACAACGTGGGTATCTGCGAGGAAGGTTTCGGCTTACAGAAAAATGTGAAGAGGGAGGTGAAGGTTGCATGCCGTGGGATCGGCACGGTAGGGGGGAGCATTCTGAGGAAGGTGCGGACCCTGGAACTTCTTTTGCCACGGCTAGGACTCGCCGATCCCACATCGTCGGGGACAACAACGGCCCGCAAACGCCCGCGAGAACAGGTCGATGCCGACTCGTTAGATGAGGAGTCCGGATGGCAAGAGACTACAGCTCGCAGGAAAAGGCAGAGGAAGTCGGCAGCGAAACCCGTGGCCTCGAAAGAGACAGAAGCCACGGCTGGAGCTAAATCCAGGAAGACGACCAACGGGGCGACGTCGAAGTCGGAAGCGAGGCCGGAAGGGCGAGCGAAGAAACGAAAGGGCGGGGGGAAGCTGCCTAAATCAACGGCGACTTCGGCACGCAAAACGCCGGAGAGAGTGCCAACGAGGAGTGCCATCCTTGTTAAACCAAAGGCTGGGACATCGTACGCGGACGCGATAAAGGCTCTTAAGGCCGGAGTGAATCCCACAGACGCCGGTGGAGTGGATATAAAATCCCACCGGCCGACGCGGGATGGAGGTATCATCCTTCAAATTCGGAGAGGGGAAGGTGACGCGGCCAAATTCAGAGAGGCCTTGACGAGGGTTGTTGGGAAAGACTCGGTGCGGGATCTTACAGCAACAACAAAGCTGGAGATCCTGGACCTTGACGTAGACACGACACAGGGGGAGATTCGCGAGGCGGTCCGGAGGGAGTACGGAGTCGAGCTAAGCGACGTCTACGTGTTCCCTCCGAACAAATGGCAGAAATGCCTCGCAGTGGTGACGGTGGAGGGTTCGATAGCTCAGGGAATCCTCCGAAAGGGGAGACTGAAATTCCCCTGGTGTGAGGCGAGGGTAAGGCCGCGAATAATGGTCCCGCGATGTTTCCGTTGCTTGAGTTACGGACACTACCGCCAAGACTTTAAGGGCGCAGATAGGCACGCGGGCTGCAACAAGTGCGGCAGAGACGGACACAAGCGGGAAGAGTGCGCGGAAAAGCCCTCCTGTTTCCTCTGCACGGAGGCTGGCTTCAAGGAGACGGCGCACGAACCCGGCAAGGGGGACTGCACTGTCTTCCGAAATGCGCTGAAGGAACGAAGAGACAGGCGGAACGATGGCTAATTTTCTGCAGGCGAACCTGAACGGAGCCCAGCTCGCCCACAACCTCCTGCCAAAGCTGGCGGAGGAGGTGGGCGATGCTGGCGTGCTGTTCATTAGCGAACCCTACAGGGACTTAGGCAGGACTTACATCGTAAACGATGCGAAGACGGCGGCACTGTGGATCCGCGACGCTGGGATCCAGGTGTACGGAAGCGGGGCCGGAAATGACTACGCGTGGGCGCGCGTGGCGGAAGCTACATACGTGAGTGTGTACTTTTCGCCTAACTGCGGCATGCGCGATTTCGAATTGAAGATTTGGACGCTAGAAGACGCGATTAGAGGGATGACCGGTGACGTGATTGTCGCGAGCGGGGCAGCCCCAACGCTGGAACCTGAAGAAACTGGACAGGGAGTCGTTCGAACGAAAGTTAGCGGAGGCGCCAGCACCCTCCGAAACGGTTCCGGAAGACGAACAGGCAGGTAGCGACAGGGCGAATCGACTCGCGAGGGAGACGTGCGGGCTCCTGGAGCGCCTTTGCGAGGAAACGATGCCGAGGACGGGCGGGCGAGGATGTCGGCGTCCCTGCTACTGGTGGACCGGTGAGATTGCGGACCTGCGCAGGCAGTGTCTGAGGGCCCGCCGAAGGAGGACTCGCGGGGCGAAGAGCCCGAACGCAGCCGCTCTTTCGGCGGAATACAAACGGGCGAGAAAGGTATTGAACCACGCGATTAAGGCGAGTAAGCGCCGCTGTTGGAGGCAGCTTTGCGACGAGGTAGAGAGGGACCTATGGGGGACCGGTTATCAGCTGGTGACTGGTAAACTGTGGGGGCGGTGTCCACCGGGAGTCAGGGACGCCGACTCCATGCGGGGAATAGTCGACGGGCTCTTCCCCACGCACGAGGATAGGCCGGAAGCGAGCGACCGGGGCATCTTACCCGAGGTTCCAGAGTTTACGGAGGCGGAGCTCCTTAGAGCTGTAACCTCCCTGAAGCCTGGAAAGGCTCCAGGGCCAGACGGTATACCAGGCGAGGTATTGCGACTCGCGGCGGTAAAGAGGCCGAAGATCTTTCTCGATTTATATAACGAGTGCCTGAGATGTGGAGTTTTTTGTGACAGGTGGAAGACTGCGAGACTGGTCCTCATCCCAAAAAACAAGGGAGGGGACCCTGACTCCCCGTCGTCCTATAGGCCCTTGAGCCTGCTGGACACACCGGGGAAGGTCTTCGAGCTTCTTCTTAAGCCACGGCTGGCTGAAAGCATCGCGGCGGCAGGCGGGCTTTGTGGAAAGCAGAAGGGCTTCCGAACGGGCTTTTCGACCATCGGAGCAATCCGAGAAGTCGTGGGAGCCTTTGAGGATGCCCAGAAGCCAGCACACAGGGACAGGAAGGTGGTCGTCTTGGTGACTTTGGACGTTAGGAACGCGTTCAATTCGGCGCGGTGGGTGGACATTCTTGGGGCGCTACGGCGCTTTGAGGTGCCTGCCTATCTTTTGCGCGTTTTCGACGACTATTTTAGGAACAGGACTTTGCAATACACGACGCTGGACGGAACGGTGGTCAGAAGATTGAGAGCGGGCGTCGCGCAAGGCTCAATATTGGGCCCGGACTTCTGGATAGCACTGTACGATGAGCTTTTGAGGCTAGAAATGCCGCCGGGTGCTTTCCTCGTTGCTTTCGCGGATGACATTGCCGCCGTCATCCAGGCACGAGATAACGACGAAGCCCAGACTATCCTTACCGAAGTGATGGCCAGGGTTCTTGGGTGGATGCAGTCCCGCGGGCTTGCGCTCGCTTTGCACAAGACGGAGATAGTTGTGATGACACGGCGCAGGGTCCCGACGCTCATACCGATGACCGTCGGGACCGAGCAGGTTGGGACCAGCCGGAGTGCCAAGTATCTGGGGGTAACCCTGGATACGAAGCTTTTCTACTGGGACCATATTAGTCAGGCCGCGGACCGCGCCAGAGAGCGGGTCGGCAAGCTCAGCCGACTTATGGCCAACGTTAACGGACCTAGTCCGAGCAAGCGTAGGCTTCTTATGTCCACTGCGCAGTCGATCATGCTCTACGGGGCGGAAATTTGGGCGCCGGCGCTCAAAAAACGTAAGTACAGGAAGAAAATGGCGAGCGTGCAGCGCGAGGGGGCGCTGAGGATTGCGTCTTCTTACAAGACAGTCTCTGAGGCGGCTGTTTTGGTAATCGCGGGCGTTATCCCCATCGACCTCCTCGCGGACGAGCGAAAACGGATATACGACCGGGCCCCCGGCACGGGCCGGGCCGAGGTCGCAAAGGCGGAAAGAGCGGACACCATAGCGAGGTGGACTAGGCGATGGACGGAGGACGACAGTGTGGCGGCTTGGACGAGGCGGCTGCTGAGGGATCCGGGGGCCTGGATGGAGCGGGGTTGGGGAGAGGTTAACTTCTACCTAACTCAGTTCTTTTCGGGGCATGGGTACTTCAGGGGCTACCTCTACAAGAGGGGACTGGTCGGAGACCCGGGGTGTAAGTACTGCGGGTGCTCGCGTGACGACGCTGAACACACCTTCTTCATCTGCCCAAAATGGCGGGAGGAGAGGGAGAAGCTCGAAGGCAAGGTCGGGCCGATCACGCCTGAGGGCGTGGTTGGCCTGATGCTTCAACAGGCGGACTGGTGGACTCTCGTGTCTACCTACGCGGAGGCGATTCTGATAGCGAAGCGCGTTGACGGCTGCCTTGAATGGGCGGCCTAGGCGAGTTAGAGAACGAAGTATGTGTGTGGGGGTCCAATAGCCCTGCAATAGGCTGGGCTGGCGGACCCCATGTTGTAATGATGGGAGTTGACAGCATGCGGTGGAGGGAAGCCTTTCATGCATGCCAGGACGATGGTGAGAGTGAAAACGAGTAGTACTAACAATTGGTAATAGCAACGGTTTCGAACTAACAAGCACGTGGGTCTACTCTGAAGTATTGCCAAGAGCAGTTCCAGGTAGACCTTTGACCTGGTGGACTCCCTCCGTGTTAGAACACGGACGGAGCGGTTTTTTAGTGGGTAAACCCCACACACCGGCGCGGACGGCCGCCGAGGACTGCCCTTCTCAGGGCGGTTTGTCGACGAGCGCCCCCGCTGAAGGTTCCTCGGGAAGGAATTTTTAGCCGTATCGTAACCACCAAAAAAAAAAAAAAATAAAATAAAATAAAAAAAAAAAAAAAAAATAATAATAATAATAATAATAATAATAATAATAATAATAATCCTGGGACCCTTTTCGGAGGGAAGAGCATTTCCCATGCTACCGGGCGCGTCACAGGTTGCGGATAGTGGGGTCCAGAGCGGTTTAGTAGAGACTCTGTCTCTAAACTTCCTGGATTTCTGTCGAATTAAATAGACAGTCGCGGACAAGGGACACTAATTAACCCGCCCCCTTCACCATTCCTTTCCTTTTTATCCCTTCCCATTCCGCAAACTACACCCCTAATCCTTGGTGGAAGCTATCGTGCTTATAGGACTTGTTTGGCCGAGGGGGAAAACAGGTCGGTCGTAAACGATGCCTCGGAGATACCGGGCGACCTCTCCGAGTAAGTAGCCTTACCTCTCATATGCGGGCCTCTGTGGGAGGTGGACCACCCTTTGCTCCGCTACTCGTGGGATCTGTATGGACAACGTTTTGGATGAATTGGGTTTGGGGACTGGGGGGAACGATGGCGGTTCGGGCGGCAGCCCTTCTGAGGGCTCGGGGACAACGCCGACCGCTAGAGAGACAGGGGCGACGGTAAACCTGGCCTCAAGGCCGACCGGGAGGGACCTCGACGGGACAGAGCCATCCAACGCTCTGGACGAAGCGAGGGAATTGCTGCAGGCGGTTCGGACGGGGCTTGAGTCGATAATCGACAACGTGGGTATCTGCGAGGAAGGTTTCGGCTTACAGAAGAATGTGAAGAGGGAGGTGAAGGTTGCATGCCGTGGGATCGGCACGGTAGGGGGGAGCATTCTGAGGAAGGTGCGGACCCTGGAACTTCTTTTGCCACGGCTGGGACTCGCCGATCCCACACCGTCGGGGACAACAACGGCCCGCAAACGCCCGCGAGAACAGGTCGATGCCGACTCGTTAGATGAGGAGTCCGGATGGCAAGAGACTACAGCTCGCAGGAAAAGGCAGAGGAAGTCGGCAGCGAAACCCGTGGCCTCGAGATAGACAGAAGCCACGGCTGGAGCTAAATCCGGGAGGACGACCAACGGGGCGACGTCGAAGTCGGAAGCGAGGCCGGAAGGGCGAGCGAAGAAACGAAAGGGCGGGGGGAAGCTGCCTAAATCAACGGCGACTTCGGCACGCAAAACGCCGGAGAGAGTGCCAACGAGGAGTGCCATCCTTGTTAAACCAAAGGCTGGGACATCGTACGCGGACGCGATAAAGGCTCTTAAGGCCGGAGTGAATCCCACAGACGCCGGTGGAGTGGATATAAAATCCCACCGGCCGACGCGGGATGGAGGTATCATCCTTCAAATTCGGAGAGGGGAAGGTGACGCGGCCAAATTCAAAGAGGCCTTGACGAGGGTTGTTGGGAAAGACTCGGTGCGGGATCTTACAGCAACAACAAAGCTGGAGATCCTGGACCTTGACGTAGACACGACACAGGGGGAGATTCGCGAGGCGGTCCGGAGGGAGTACGGAGTCGAGCTAAGCGACGTCTACGTGTTCCCTCCGAAAAAATGGCAGAAATGCCTCGCAGTGGTGACGGTGGAGGGTTCGATAGCTCAGGGAATCCTCCGAAAGGGGAGACTGAAATTCCCCTGGTGTGAGGCGAGGGTAAGGCCGCGAATAATGGTCCCGCGATGTTTCCGTTGCTTGAGTTACGGACACTACCGCCGAGACTGTAAGGGCGCAGATAGGCACGCGGGCTGCAACAAGTGCGGCAGAGACGGACACAAGCGGGGAGAGTGCGCGGAAAAGCCCTCCTGTTTCCTCTGCACGGAGGCTGGCTTCAAGGAGACGGCGCACGAACCCGGCAAGGGGGACTGCACTGTCTTCCGAAATGCGCTGAAGGAACGAAGAGACAGGCGGAACGATGGCTAATTTTCTGCAGGCGAACCTGAACGGAGCCCAGCTCGCCCACAACCTCCTGCCAAAGCTGGCGGAGGAGGTGGGCGATGCTGGCGTGCTGTTCATTAGCGAACCCTACAGGGACTTAGGCAGGACTTACATCGTAAACGATGCGAAGACGGCGGCACTGTGGATCCGCGACGCTGGGATCCAGGTGTACGGAAGCGGGGCCGGAAATGACTACGCGTGGGCGCGCGTGGCGGAAGCTACATACGTGAGTGTGTACTTTTCGCCTAACTGTGGCATGCGCGATTTCGAATTGAAGATTTGGACGCTAGAAGACGCGATTAGAGGGATGACCGGTGACGTGATTGTCGCGGGAGACTTTAATGCGCGTGCGCTTGAGTGGGGCATGCCTACAACGAATCGCCGTGGACAGCTGCTGCTGGAGATGGCCGCGAGGCTGGATCTGGCAGTGGCAAACATTGGACAGTCGTACACGTATCGGAGGCCGGGTTTCGGGAACTCAATTCCGGACGTGACGTTCGTCTCGGCGAGGCTTGTTCCGAGGATAAACGGATGGAGAGTGATAGAGGGCTACACGGGTAGCGACCACCAGTACATTACGTTTTCCGTCGAGGAGCCTACGAGACGAACTCGCGTCGCAGCGGGGCAGCCCCAACGCTGGAACCTGAAGAAACTGGACAGGGAGTCGTTCGAACGAAAGTTAGCGGAGGCGCCAGCACCCTCCGAAACGGTTCCGGAAGACGAACAGGCAGGTAGCGACAGGGCGAATCGACTCGCGAGGGAGACGTGCGGGCTCCTGGAGCGCCTTTGCGAGGAAACGATGCCGAGGACGGGCGGGCGAGGATGTCGGCGTCCCTGCTACTGGTGGACCGATGAGATTGCGGACCTGCGCAGGCAGTGTCTGAGGGCCCGCCGAAGGAGGACTCGCGGGGCGAAGAGCCCGAACGCAGCCGCTCTTTCGGCGGAATACAAACGGGCGAGAAAGGTATTGAACCACGCGATTAAGGCGAGTAAGCGCCGCTGTTGGAGGCAGCTTTGCGACGAGGTAGAGAGGGACCTATGGGGGACCGGTTATCAGCTGGTGACTGGTAAACTGTGGGGGCGGTGTCCACCGGGAGTCAGGGACGCCGACTCCATGCGGGGAATAGTCGACGGGCTCTTCCCCACGCACGAGGATAGGCCGGAAGCGAGCGACCGGGGCATCTTACCCGAGGTTCCAGAGTTTACGGAGGCGGAGCTCCTTAGAGCTGTAACCTCCCTGAAGCCTGGAAAGGCTCCAGGGCCAGACGGTATACCAGGCGAGGTATTGCGACTCGCGGCGGTAAAGAGGCCGAAGATCTTTCTCGATTTATATAACGAGTGCCTGAGATGTGGAGTTTTTTGTGACAGGTGGAAGACTGCGAGACTGGTCCTCATCCCAAAAAACAAGGGAGGGGACCCTGACTCCCCGTCGTCCTATAGGCCCTTGAGCCTGCTGGACACACCGGGGAAGGTCTTCGAGCTTCTTCTTAAGCCACGGCTGGCTGAAAGCATCGCGGCGGCAGGCGGGCTTTGTGGAAAGCAGAAGGGCTTCCGAACGGGCTTTTCGACCATCGGAGCAATCCGAGAAGTCGTGGGAGCCTTTGAGGATGCCCAGAAGCCAGCACACAGGGACAGGAAGGTAGTCGTCTTGGTGACTTTGGACGTTAGGAACGCGTTCAATTCGGCGCGGTGGGTGGACATTCTTGAGGCGCTACGGCGCTTTGAGGTGCCTGCCTATCTTTTGCGCGTTTTCGACGACTATTTTAGGAACAGGACTTTGCAATACACGACGCTGGACGGAACGGTGGTCAGAAGATTGACAGCGGGCGTCGCGCAAGGCTCAATATTGGGCCCGGACTTCTGGATAGCACTGTACGATGAGCTTTTGAGGCTAGAAATGCCGCCGGGTGCTTTCCTCGTTGCTTTCGCGGATGACATTGCCGCCGTCATCCAGGCACGAGATAACGACGAAGCCCAGACTATCCTTACCGAAGTGATGGCCAGGGTTCTTGGGTGGATGCAGTCCCGCGGGCTTGCGCTCGCTTTGCACAAGACGGAGATAGTTGTGATGACACGGCGCAGGGTCCCGACGCTCATACCGATGACCGTCGGGACCGAGCAGGTTGGGACCAGCCGGAGTGCCAAGTATCTGGGGGTAACCCTGGATACGAAGCTTTTCTACTGGGACCATATTAGTCAGGCCGCGGACCGCGCCAGAGAGCGGGTCGGCAAGCTCAGTCGACTTATGGCCAACGTTAACGGACCTAGTCCGAGCAAGCGTAGGCTTCTTATGTCCACTGCGCAGTCGATCATGCTCTACGGGGCGGAAATTTGGGCGCCGGCGCTCAAAAAACGTAAGTACAGGAAGAAAATGGCGAGCGTGCAGCGCGAGGGGGCGCTGAGGATTGCGTCTTCTTACAAGACAGTCTCTGAGGCGGCTGTTTTGGTAATCGCGGGCGTTATCCCCATCGACCTCCTCGCGGACGAGCGAAAACGGATATACGACCGGGCCCCCGGCACGGGCCGGGCCGAGGTCGCAAAGGCGGAAAGAGCGGACACCATAGCGAGGTGGACTAGGCGATGGACGGAGGACGACAGTGTGGCGGCTTGGACGAGGCGGCTGCTGAGGGATCCGGGGGCCTGGATGGAGCGGGGTTGGGGAGAGGTTAACTTCTACCTAACTCAGTTCTTTTCGGGGCATGGGTACTTCAGGGGCTACCTCTACAAGAGGGGACTGGTCGGAGACCCGGGGTGTAAGTACTGCGGGTGCTCGCGTGACGACGCTGAACACACCTTCTTCATCTGCCCAAAATGGCGGGAGGAGAGGGAGAAGCTCGAAGGCAAGGTCGGGCCGATCACGCCTGAGGGCGTGGTTGGCCTGATGCTTCAACAGGCGGACTGGTGGACTCTCGTGTCTACCTACGCGGAGGCGATTCTGATAGCGAAGCGCGTTGACGGCTGCCTTGAATGGGCGGCCTAGGCGAGTTAGAGAACGAAGTATGTGTGTGGGGGTCCAATAGCCCTGCAATAGGCTGGGCTGGCGGACCCCATGTTGTAATGATGGGAGTTGACAGCATGCGGTGGAGGGAAGCCTTTCATGCATGCCAGGACGATGGTGAGAGTGAAAACGAGTAGTACTAACAATTGGTAATAGCAACGGTTTCGAACTAACAAGCACGTGGGTCTGATCTGAAGTATTGCCAAGAGCAGTTCCAGGTAGACCTTTGACCTGGTGGACTCCCTCCGTGTTAGAACACGGACGGAGCGGTTTTTTAGTGGGTAAACCCCACACACCGGCGCGGACGGCCGCCGAGGACTGCCCTTCTCAGGGCGGTTTGTCGACGAGCGCCCCCGCTGAAGGTTCCTCGGGAAGGAATTTTTAGCCGTATCGTAACCACCATAAAAAAAAAAAAAAAAAAAAAAAAATAATAATAATAATAATAATAATAATAATAATAATAATAATAAATACTAATAGTAACTAAAAAATTTAACAATAATACCAACAACTTTATGAAATTGATTATAAAATCAATAATTTTTTTTTAAAAAGTATTTAAAAATTTCAAGATTTAATCAAAAAAATGAATATAATGCAAAAAAATGACGAAAAATTAAAATTTCAACCGGTAACCATAAAGACTATTTATAGAGCAGCAGTTGATTTTTTTAGAATACTTACTATCTCAGCGGGCCAGAGCAAGAACCTGCTATCTTAGCCGGCCAGAGCAAGAACCTACTATCTCAGGGGGCAGAGCAAGAATCTGCTATCTCAGAAGTTGGAGTTAAAAGCTACTATTTCACGGGCCCATTTAAACAATGGCATCAAAATTTTTTTTTCTTTTTTGAAGCGTAGCTTCTATACTTGCTGAGATAGCAGGTTCTTACTCTAAACCGACGAATTCTACACTTGAAACCATGATATTTCAATCTCAAATATCATGTTTTAATGGATCAAGTCTGATAAATAAATGTAAATAGAGATTTTAGGTTTGAAATAAAACAGATAAGTTTCCAGGATTTAAAAAAATTATCTCAGTTTTTTTATTTTTAAATCAAAAAACTTATTTGAATTTCAACTTTCTTTTAACCATGCGAGGGAGTGAATCCCTCGTAAATTTTTTTTCTTACCTGGCAGTGTCAGGTCACCTGGGAAATAGCAAATGGAATTAATTTGTTTGTTTACTTTTCCAAGGTGATAGCCATGCCGCGTTCACTCGCAGTTGAAGCCGACCACGTGGCGACGGTCGCCGTCGGCTGAATGCTGCTGTAGAAGCGCGCGCACGACACAAACACAAACATGAACACCACCCGGGAAGGCTCTCCCGGCCCAGGGCGCGCACGTACACACACACACAGGTGTAGCCCTGGCAAACTCCTTCACCCATAATGCCATTCGCCTCATTAATTCCATGGGCATCAGGGACCTCAGCTTGCTCACCTTTGACGCTTTCCGTACTCAGCTCTGGGACCAGCTGCTTCTCCTTGATAAGCACGACTGGATCACGCGGGCTCAACGTGAAGGCCAAACGCCTGTGCCTCCTCAGCTCACGGACTCGCTGAGGTTATACCCTCCACCCCTGGCCCGCCTCTGAGACCACCTCACTTGGTCCACTTGCCCCCCTGACGCGACACTTGACGCAATGATAGTGAGACGACTGCGCGACCCCGGATCTGCTCGCAAGCCTACTAGTCTGTATTGATCTTCATGCGCTGCACCATCTGATCTCACCTTACTACAAAGAAGAAATTTTTTATCTTTTATTTTTATATATGCTGTTATACTTACATTTGTTATACTTGAGTAAATCCGCCAAACTCTTATTTTCACTGTACGGGCATAGTAAAAAGGTTTAAGACAATATTTTTTTTACATTTAATTGAATAATTATTTAGATTTACACTTTTAGAGATTGTGGAAACAAATATAAATGCTGAAAAGTTTATGCAAATGTTTAAAAAATTAGGTTTTACCCTGTAAAACGCAAGAAAACGCTGTGTCCGGAACTAAGTTTTGAAAATATTATCTGCTGTAACTTTTTCAGGCAATCTTTTTACATATTTACAACTGATGGAGGTATTAATACTGGGTTCAAGGAATGTTTTACGACCCATAAAAATATTGTGCCTATATTTTTCGAGAGATGACATAACTTTAAAAATGTGTCCACACGTTTTTGATAAAAATGAATAACCTATTTATTCAAGTTTTTGCAGGTTCAGGCATTATTCAAACGCCACAAATGTGTATTCGTCTAATACTACATACTTTAACGAATAATTTAAGACCAAACCGAATAATGTGCTTTCAAAATAAGCTATTGTTTACATCATTTTATTCTGAAAAGTTCGAGCGTGAATCCTTGTAAAAAATGTTTTTTTCAGTTGGCACATCCACAGATTAAAAAAAAAGTCTCCAAATTTAAGTGTGATCAATAAAACATAACTTTTTTTAACTAAGTTTAGCTGCCTGAAGCCAAAAAACTTAATTTAGTTTAAAAAAAAAAGAGTTTTTCTATTATTCGCACCTTCGAACTCAACCTGTAGCAGACGACACTTACTAATGTCTTTCAGCAGCAGGCAGGTCAACGACGTAGTTATGAACTTATATTTATCAATTTTTTTTGCTTTTTACTTATAATTTACTTAGTAGATTAGTGTAAAAAGATCAGTAGGTGGATATTATCGCCTATATATTATTATTGCCAACATTAAAATACATAAAAAAAAAAAAAGACCCTAACCTATTCATAAAGTGCCGTATGATGACTATTATAAAAAATTTAAGTTGTTTAGATGATTATTATGAAAAAACTCAGCTTTTAATTGAAGAAATTCCATCTTTCCTTTTATTTTTTTAATAAAAAATCGATTGGCATACTCAGATTTTCATTTTTTTTAAATAATAATTTAATTGTTTGAATAATTTTTTCAGGCAACTTGTTATGAGCATCCACGCTACATTTTTTTATTTCTTATTATTTTAAAGAATTATTGCCAAAATTTCAAGAGCGTGCTTCAAAAATTGAAAAAGTTTCAAAATTACTGAAAAAAAAACAGAGTTTGGCGGATTTACTCACTTATACTTACGCTTTACTTATACTTATACTTATACTTATGCTGTTATACTTTATATTTTCTGTTATTATTTATATTATATTTATTACGATTTTGTACCTCAAACGCGGCCACATAGGGTTCTACCCTTGGTCGAAATAAAAAACCTTATACAATCAATCAATCACACACACACACAACACACGAGCCCCAAATCTCTGTCTGGGAGTCTCCGGCGACGGAGGAGGTGCACGGCGCGTGTCGGCAGACGACGCGACTGCGTCGGTAGGCGCGTGCGCGCACACTCAACACAGTATACGCTGGCGTGAGTGTGGTTGATTATTTTTTTTTGTTTTGTTTGGTGTGTTGCGCGAACTACGTGTGCGTGTAGGGGAGAGAGAGAGAGAAAGAGAGTATGTGCGCGAGGAATGAGATAAGCTGTGAGTGCCTCGTGTGCGTTTTTTTGTATTATATTTATTTTTGTATTTTCGCGCGTGAAAGAGGTGGCGTGGCGATCGCCACCGGAAATATTGTAGACGGGAGCATGATTGGATTGTGTAGCGTGAATGAGTGTGATTGGTGGACACATTGCTGTTCCTCAAGTGTGAATGAAACTTGATGGAATAAATTAGTGTTGATTGGTTGAGAGTGTTGGGAAGGGATGGTGAGGAAGGAAGTTGAGTCAGAGAGGCGCGGGGAGCGTCATTCTGTTCTCAGTAGCCGAAGTAGAAGGTTGTGTTTTGAGAGTGTGATTTTTTTTTAAGTTTCTCTTTAGTAGACTTTTTCTAAGTTTCTTTCCTATTTTTCTTTAGTCGAGTTTGTAGACATTTTTTTTTTGTTTTTTCTTATTTACAGCTAGGTAGTAGAAGGAATCAAAGACTTGGGTTAATTCTTTTTCAATACCGAGAGTTGGAAAGCAAATCCAAGAAGCAAAAAAAAAGGAGGGAAAAGTGGCCATTTTGGGTTGACAAATTGTTGAATTTTTTTTGTAAATGTAAGGTTTTTGTATTATTATACTGAAAAATTTATAAAGCATGTTTTTTTTTGGAAATTTTGGGTATTGGTACGCTAAAATGAAATTTTTGTTTGTATATTATTGAATGTGTCTTTTATAAATTCGATTTTTCTTTCTTGGCGCGCGTTCAGCCATTTTGTAGACAAAATTATAGTTATTTTCCTTTGTTCTGAAATTGAATTTTTTGTAAATGTAGACGGGAATTTTATTAAATAGTAGACAAGAATAAAAATCCAATTAAACCAAATTTTTTGCAATAATTTATTTCTTCTCTCTCTAGCTCACCGACCAGTCCCAGAGGTTTTCTTTCCGTGGGAACCCTACCCCGGAGTTAAGGAGTTTTTCCCAGAGTTTTTTTTGTGTGTAAATTTTCTTGTAATGGGAGGGCCCGGGAAACTCTTTTAATTATTTAAAAGAGGCCCTTTTATTAAGAAATACACAATTACAACCAACAAATAAAATTTAAATATTTTTTAATTGGATACAGGAAAATAAAAATAAATTAGACTAACGCTTTGCTTTTCACTGAAATATTTGTCCAAGAAAGATATTATTTTTAACCAGCCCAATATTATAACAACTAATCACTCGCAGAAACAAAATAAGTCTGTACATAAAAAAAGTGTTAAAATGTGAAGTAAAATAACCCGACTGAGTGTATGAATGCTACACGCATTGCCATCTGGCGCGACACGCGTACACTAGATTATTGATCCCAGGCATCGAGCCGTGGCTCCGTCGCTCGATGCGTCTCCATCTCTCTCTCTCTCGAGCAGAACGCCGGTTTGTCAGGATCCGCATCAAAAATTGAGTACATTATTGTAATACCTATTTAATTATATTAGTTTAATAAACTGTTCTATTTATTATGATTAAATAAATAGTGATTTATTCCAATCCATGTCTGCCCTGTTATCCCTCATAAATCCTACATGGTAGGAGAGATGCATGCAGAGCACATGGTCGGAAAATAAAATCATTTTGTTGTTAGATAAATAAAGTAAAATAAATAGTGAAACGATCAATGAAGATAGATTAAATAAAAAATTTTCCATAAAGGTTGTAATTTGGATGGAGAGCACAAGTAATCCATTTGTTTATAAGTACCTTTGTTTATAAGTACTGTCTTTCAATTTGAAAGGCTGCAGAAAAAAGATTTTTTCTCAAATTATTATCATCTTATAACGAAAGATGAATTTTTAAAAACAATAATTGAGAAAAAAAAAATTGGACTCCAGGACCAGGATTTGAACCTGGGTTCTCCCGATTGCCGGTCGGATGCTTTATCAACTAAGCTATTCGTGGAGCCACAGATTAAATGCTAGTTTGTATGCGAAATTCTTTCTCTCTCAAATTTTGTTTTTACGTCTCGCGGGTGAGTTTATTTACCTCGAATGGCTTAATGTCCATAAGCCGAATCTATTCAAATTAAATTCGTAATTTCCTCTTTCTAATTCTATTCAATAAAGGTTGTAACTTGGATGGCAATCGGGAGATCCCAGGTTCAAATCCTGGTCCTGGAGTTGAATTTTTTCTTTCTCAATTATTGTTTTTAAAAATTCATCTTTCGTTATAAGATGATAATAATTTGAGAAAAAATCCTTTTTCTGCAGCCTTTCAAATTGAAAGACAGTTAAAGGTATTTAAAAACAAATTGATTACTTGTGTTCTCCATCCAAGTAACAACCTTTATTGAATAGAATTAGAAAGAGCAAATTACGAATTTAATTTGAATAAATAAAAAATAATCAATAAGATTTTAACAAGAAAAATTAAAAAAACGGAAAATAATAACGATCTAAAAGGATTTTAAAATTCACAAAAGTGAGGTTAGAATCACCAGTAAAGAACGATAAAAATAAAACGTTGTAAATTAATGTTTAAATACATTATAAACAGTGTATACAGACGAAAACAAATTAAAAGCGAAAAACTAACAAGCCAAAATAGTGATCAAGAAATTTTTAACAAAGAATTGAATAAGAATAAAGTGTGTAAAAAACTTAAGAGTAAAACATTAACAAAAATTGTTGAGAATAAATTTTTTAAATTAAAAAACAAAGACAAAAATAACATACTAAAACGTTGGTGTTTAATAACAAAAGACTTAACAAATTTAAAATCTAAAATCAAAAAAATTTTAAATAATAATCTAGACATAAGTAAAACATATGAGTTCAATATCCAAATTTTTGATGGATCCAATAATGAAAATTGGAAATGTAAATTAAAATTGATATTGAAATATAAAGAATGTTTAGAACCAATAATTCATAAACAAAGACCAGCAGAAATTACTGAAAACACTTGGAAAAAACAAGAGTCAAAAGCAAGAGTTAACATAGCAAATGCAGTAAATCACAGCCAGATTGAATATATAAAAAACCTAAGTACTGCATTTGAAATGATTGAAAAATTAGATTTAATCCAGGCCTCAAAATCAACATCAATGCAGATATTTTATTTAAACAAATTAAATGATTTAAATTTAAAAAATTTTAAAAACGAGAATTTCTTTTGAAATTTCGAAAAAATTTGCTATCATTATAATAGTGCTGGCGGACATTTAAGTGAAAAAGAAAAGCTGTATGGTAAAAGCTTTACCAAGTGAATTCCGCCAAATCGGGATGTTCATAGATCTAGCACCCCAAGAAAAAAGAAACATCGAATTTTTTAAAGAAAAAATTAAAGAATTCAGCCTAAATAAAAATAGCGAGAACGAAAAATAAAGTGTTAATGCATTTAACACAAAAGTTAATAAATTCAAACAAAAAACATTATGCTATATATGCAACAAACCAGGGCATAAGAAAAAAGACTGCTGGTACAACCAAGAAAAAAATACCGAAGAAAATCATGGACGACACGAGAAAAACTATAATAAACTAGGACAAGGAAATTGGCGATCAAGAGAACGAGGAGGCAACAGAGGCAGAGGTGAACGACATCAAGCGCAACATCAACAACAACGAGGACAACAACAACATCGGAGCACCAACAACAGGACAACGACCAAAACAACAACAACATCTCAATGTGGAACATCAGTTTAAACAAATGTGAAGTGATGAGTGAAGTCAATAATAAAAATGTTATAAAGTGGTTGTTAGATAGTGGGTGCACGGCGCACTTGATAAATACTGAAAATTATTTTTCGAGCTGGTATGAGTTGAAGAATCCGATTGATGTAAATTTGTCCGACTCTAGCGTTTCAAAAGCCA
The DNA here is from genome assembly GCA_038277355.1 of Encarsia formosa. Classification (NCBI taxonomy): domain Eukaryota; kingdom Metazoa; phylum Arthropoda; class Insecta; order Hymenoptera; family Aphelinidae; genus Encarsia; species Encarsia formosa. Next base: position 49,335,918 of record CM076185.1, on the reverse strand, counting down.
CGAAAATGGGTAAGCTTATTGTATATTTTAAGGTAGGAGATCGCGTTAACACAATAGAGTTAAAAAACGTATTTTTCGTCAAAAATTTAAGAAACAATATATTATGTTTTTCGAAAATGGCTGAGGCAAGTAGATGAAGGTTTTTGATAGCAGAATAGAGTAAATAATGAATTGCAGGCGGTAGCTAGGGAAGTCAATGACCTTTACTTTTTAAAAAGCTTTATAGATGTTAATAAAGAGATTTTTCCGAATGATATGCATGCGAATGCGGTAAGATTGTCAAAAAAAGAAAGGTGGCATCGCGCATTAGGGCATATGAACTTCGATTACCTTGACACGATAATTAAAAACAAAACGCTCGACGGCTTACCTCATAAATTGGAGAAAGAAAAAATGACGTGCGCAACGTGTTTACAGTCTAAAATGATTAATCAACAGTTCAAAAATAAGAACACGCAACGGAAATTTTGTAAATAGTCCACACGGACTCGAATGCTCCTCACGAGATCAAGGGGTGCCGCGGGGAAAAGTATTTTTTAATATTCTTAGACGGCTACAGCAAATGTGCGAGTTTTTATATGTTGAAAAGTAAAGATGAAACTATAAATTGTTTTAAACATTATGTAAATTTTGTCAAGAATCAGTTTGGAAAATCGATAAAGCGATTGCAGTGCGATAAGGACACTGAGTATTTGAACCGGCAAATTTATGACTTTATTCACGAGGAGGGGATTGAATTGTTGTCATGTCCGACGGGTGTTCATGAGCTGAACGGGGTGGCGGAACGCTATAATCGTTCGATGATGGACATCGGTCGTTGATTATTTAAGGAGGCGCGAATAAACAAAAGTTATTGGCCAGAAATGATCGCGACCACAGCCTATCTTAAAAATAGGACTTTAGCAAATACAACGGAAAATAAAAGTCCGTATGAGTTGTTTTTCGGGAAGAATCCGAATGCGCAGAACTTAAAAATTTATGGGTCCAGAGTCTTCGTGCGGGTTTCGGAAAACAAACGGCAAAAATGGGACGACAAGTCAATGGTGGGTACGCTGGTCGGATATAGCCATTTTGGGTACCAGGTGCTCGTCGGCGGCAAGGTAATCGAGGTTCGGCATGTAAAGGTAATTGAAAATAGCATAGAGTTAATTTTTAGGCCTGAGTGTGATATTGATAAGGACAATTACGTAACATGTAGATTCGATAGCGAGTCCGACAGCACGAGCGAGAAAAATGAAACTGGCCAAATCCATTTTTTTTTTTTGCATTTTCTTAAAGCACAGCATCTTAGAAATGTTTTGACAAAATTTCAAGTAATTTTGAGTTGATACGCGGTTACAATGCTCACACTCTGGCAGAAATCGAGGATAATAACCGCATCAAGATGGCTGAAAAAAAAAGCTACCAGACACAGCAAAGATGCTAGAATTCAAAGAAGAAGGGAAGAAAAGCATGCACAAGATCAAAAAGCTGAAGCAGAAGAGTTGCTTTATGGTGCAGGAATCGACGATTCATTCTTAGGATAAAGCTTAAAAAACTTTAAACGCGTTTTTCTAAAAACTAGTCTTTTTCAAGTCGGAGTCGAAAATATCTCGACAACCGCTGCACCGATCGTTTCAAAAATTTGACTGCTTCTTTATTACATATTTTTTGAGGTAATAACACGAGGGTTTACAAAAATTTTTATTTTTATGAATTTGACAGCTACAAAATGGTGGAATTTTTAGACAAAAAATGACTTTTTCTTAAAACAGCCATAAAATCATGAAAAAAAAAACTCGTGTTATTACCAGGGAAAACTTATCTTTTAACTAAATCTTTTTAATTTTTTCATTTTAGATGATCCCGAAAAAAAAGGAGTTCCTCACGGCAAAAAAGTTTGCAGCGGAGGCGTCTCCGGAAAAGCCTTGGCATCGGCCTATTTTGCTTTTTTTGCCCTCCAGGGTATACCCCCCCCCCCCAAGTTTTTGCACGAATAATGATATGTTTATAGAACAACTTGATATTGATCAGCCTTTTTGTATGGTGAAATAAAGTCCGAGGTCTACATTCGACAGCCGGAGAGTTATACGTTTGATAAGGACAAAGTAGCGAAACTAAACAAAGCGCTATACGGATTGAAAGAGAGTTCGTTAACCTGGTATGAAACATTAAATGAATTTTTTAAGGTTATAGGATTTACTAGGAGTGAGCATAATAGTTGTTTGTACAAAAATTATTGAGTATTGAGATTAATAATAATAAAAATGAAAATAAAATGTTCTTGAGCCAAGCAAACTATATTCAAATTTTAGTAGATAAATACAGATTGAAAGATTCAAAATTGTTCGAAACTCCAATGGAGGAAATTCAAAACTACACTGGGAAAAAATTGGGGACGACTCTCCTCACGTGTCGTGCATGGGGATACACGACGCTGTGGGGACAGCGAAACCCATATGCGGGGATCACGATCCCCACAGAAACTTTGCGTCGACGACCGATTAGCGTGATGTTTTCATAAATTGTGGAAATAGTGCTATTTTTACTTTAGGTCAATCTCAAGGCTCGAAAGACTTGTAAAGCACAAGACGTATCACCAGTGAAACAACATATTTTGGCACACATATAACCGACATAATGAGGATAAGCATCCAATTTTGAGGTTAGACTACGCCAAGATACTCGGTGATTGCTAAAAATATATAGGTATACAAACTACTGCTCGAGGAACGTTTGCGCGTAGGGGATCCCCATACCCGACACGTGGGGAGAGTCGTGCCCAATTTTTTCCCAGTGTAGACCAAGCAAAACAAACCGATGAAAGAATAAAGTACAGGAACCTGATTGGCGAACTTTTATAAATCAGTTCGGGCACGCGGCCCGATGTTGTTTTCAGCGTTAATTATCTCTGCAGATACCAAAATTGTTACAACATTTTAAATACGCATTAAGAATCTTGAAGTATTTGTACGAAACGATAGAAATAAAATTGTACTACGGTGAAAATCAATGTTACGGGATTTTGGATTGTTTCGTAGACTCCAACTTCGCCGGAGATACGATTGGTCGAAATTCGACAAGCGGATACTTAGTGAGGTTTAACGGAAACGTAATTTTTTGGAAATCACGCAAGCAGAGTGTCGTGACAAAATGTTCTACCTTCGCTGAGTAAGTCGCGTTGTCCGAGGCTGTGACTAAGGTATTATTTATAAGGAATATTTGCGGTGAAATGGTTAATATAAAATTGGCTAAGTCAATTAATTTCTACGAAGACAATAGTGGCGCTGTGTCAATTGCGAAGTTCGACAATTTTACCAAGAACAGCAAACACATAGAAATACAATATCATTATATCAATGGGCATTATCGTAGCGGTGTCATTGATATTATAAAGGTCAAATAAGATGAGAACATTGCTGACATACTAACAAAGGCGTTGTCAAAGGATAAATTTATAAAAAATCGAAATAGGCTGAAACTAATTTAAGAATAACACTGTAAAATAATTTAAAATGATTTAAGCGAAAGAACGTATGATTTATTATTAAAGCGTATTGGTTATTGTATTTAGAAGGCGTGTTGAAATGTGAAGTACGATAACGTGACTGAGTGCACGAATGGTACACGCGTTGCCATCTGGCGTAACTCGCGTACACTAGATTATTGATTGCAGGCATCGAGCCGTCACTTCGTCGCTCAATGCGTCTCCATCTCTCTCTCTCTCTCTCGAGGAGAACGCCGGTTTGTCAGCATCGTGCCTCGACACTGCTCTCCACGTAATAAATTGAGTATATTATCGTAATACCTATTTAATTATATAAGTTTAATAAACTGTTCTATTTATTATTATTAAATAAATAGTGATTTATTCCAATCCATGTCTGCCCTGTTATCCCTCATAAATCAACAACAAATATTATAACTATATATATAATAAATAACAACAATAAACAACAAATATTGATATATGATGTTTTAAAAAAGATACCAACTTACCTTATTAAGATATTATTAGATAACTTTTTAGTTAGTTACTATAAAACTTGACAAAACCTCTTCCAACGGTCAAGTGACTTTAAGAAACAATTGCCCACTTTGAAAGTATTTGAACACTTCAGCATTGAAATCCATTTGTAAGTAGAAAAAATCAGTTTTAAATAATTCAAACAAATCTATAAAGATGCTTGAATAAAATTTGGCGTATCGTGGAAAAGTCAGCAGCACAATAAAAATAAAGTCAAAGCCTACTGCTTTGAATGTGAATGCGGGGAGCTATAATTTTGAACTTACCAATGAGCAAACGAATAAAAGTTTAAAATTTTTTTAATCAATCGTATTGCACTTTCAAAGATCGACTCTAACTCGAAGATCGAAAATAGGCTTCTCTCTTTTATAGATGGAAAATAAAAATAACGAAAATTTCTAAAACCAAGTAGGTGAAAGTGCAAATTTTTAACGGTCGTGACTACGGTATTTGGAAAAAAAGAATCTTGCTGGAACTCAAAATCAAGAAATGTGATGAACCTGCCAAAAGAGACAGAGCCATTGCTGAAGAAGAAGAAGAGTGGCAAGAAAGAAAATGATAAAGCCATTTGTTACATCTACAATAATATTTCAAATGATCAATTTTAATTTTTTAGAACGAAGATTTAGCTTTTAAAATAATAAAAGTTGTTGACTTTATTGGATTAAATTAAATTAAATTAGAGGTGTAGGATCAAGCGGTGGACGCATGTAGTGACGAAACTGTTTGTTTAATTAATAAAAGAACTTTTATTTTAATAAGAGTACATGTGCTTAAAAAAGTCGCGGGTTCTTACGCGCACGCCACACACACCAAGCTAACCAGATAATACCGACGCGGCCCGTCGCGTCGTACCTTTTGCGTACATGCGCATTAGATATTCTCTCTCTCTCTCTCTTACAAAAATCAATACTGACTAAATCAGCATTATTCTAAAAATGTTGTTAAACTCATACAACAACAAAAGTATTCGATAAAATGTATTTAAAAGAATCGACAGCACTACAGATTTGTATACGAAATAAACTCGATAAAATGAGATTAAAAGATTACGAAGACTCGAGTACATTCTTTTTGGACTTTGAAAAATCTGTGAATGAATTAAAAAGTGCTGGTGAAAATTCGAATGAGCCAGAAAAATTAAATTTTATGCTCAATACTTTACCGGACTCTTTGAGTTATATTGATGATTCGATTGATGTGTTAAAAGATGAAGATAGAAACTGTGATTTTATTAAAAGTAAAATAGTGATGTGGGAAACCAAATACAACAGTGACTTGAGTAAAAAGAAGGCAAGTGTTTTCAAAGTGGAACGGAAAAATTTAACCTGTATGGTTGTGGCGAGCCAGGCCACAAGAAAATGGACTGCATCAATCCTTGGTTGAAAGGACCAGGTCGAGGTTGTCAAAGAGGAGCTGGTGCATATAATAGAGGAGGTGCACGAGGTCGGTAAGGCTGATAGCAGCAGTAGCAGCAGACGATGTGCGGTGGATATGGCCGCGGTCGTGGCGGAGGCAGACTTTTTCGGGCTTTAATCAATTTTAGGTGCTTTATGAGTGTAAATAACAGCAAGCTCAGTCATAAACTGTGTTGCGCGTTCTAACCTCAAAGCCTGGCACCTTGGTCGTTTTCATTTTTGGGTAAGTTTTTTGACGATCTGATAGATGGCGACTGCAAAACAGACAAAACATCGGAAAACAGTCCAAATAAAGGAAAATATTTGGTCTGCCAAACAGACCATATTTACACCTATTATTTAGTCAGAAAACAGCACGAATAAAGCAACGATAATTAGTTGGTGACCGAAAAAATTATAATCGTAAAAAGGATAAAATGACGTAAGATCAGACTGGTTAGCAAGAAATTCGTTAGTTAAATTCGTTGGTTAAATTCGTTAGCAATAAAATGTAATGTAACCAATGCGAGAATATTTCCAAAACTTAAGTTTATAACCCGCACAATCAGCCTCAACAGATTTGAAGAATAGAAATTTAATTGCTGCTTCGTTATATATTAGTTCGGGTACGAAATTGGATATAAGCTATAGTGTGAAATACCTTAGTCGTTTTCAGAATCGTTATGAAGAAACACACTATAAGTATGCATTGAGAATTTTGAAATATTTATACTTGGCTACAAATTTGAAACTAACCTTTTGTAGGAATTCTGATGCTGATTTTATTGATTTGATGCTGATTGGGCAGGTGATAAAGTAGATAGAAAATCTACAACCAGATATATTATAAGAATTTTTGGAAATTTTATCTATTAGAAATCGAGAAAACAGGGTAGCGTAACGAAATCTTCAACCACTGCTGAATATGAAGCTCTATCTGATTATGTAAGTGAAGTGAGAGAGATTTTTAATATTTTGAAAGATTTCGGAATTTAAAGGCGATCACAGAAACTTTGCGTCGTCGCAGCATCGCACGACTCTCAACTGACCAAAAGTTTTGATAAAATTTTTAATTAACTGATATTAAATCGTCTACGAGGTAATCGTAAGGCTAAAGGGATGAGGCAAGCACATAATGAACACAAGTTCAACAACATATTTAGGTTATAATAACAAAAACAATAGATTTTGTATAAGGCGTAATCGGCGATCGTCGCAGCATCGCACATCGCAAGTCGCCTGTCTGTTCCGAGTATATAGATATACAAGCCGCCACAAAAGCGACGTGCGATGAGCGAAGCTGCGACGGCGCAAAGTTTCTGTGATCGCCTTAAGTGAAAATTCAGTGAGAATTTACGAAGGAATTCGGGAGCTATTGCTATCGCGAAATACGGGAATATGATGAAGAACTCGAAATACATTGAAGTACATTATCATTTTGTGAATGAATGTTATGAGAAAGGGATAATTTATACACGGAGAAAGAGGTACATCATGAAACTTGGTGTACAGCGCCATCGTTTTACATGATGCGTGGTGCAGCGTGATTCCAAGTCACACTTCGTATTTCCAAGTGCATGCACCGTGTTTTCCAGTGCAAAATTTTTAGAGAGACAATTTCGATAGAGCAGACGACGGCGCTCGGAACACCGACGAAACCAGTTTTTCAAAGTTTTACACTAAAAATTGTGTACGATTCTTACTTTGAAATGTTCTTGCTATCTTTCCTAACAAATTTATAAACTTCAATTACGATTTCAAACTTGGTATTTATATTTATACGATTTTAAAGTTTCGAGGTTAGAGATTCAGCAGAACTTCAGTAACCGAGAAAAAAGCATGCGTCAAATGCGTACACTGTAAAACACCGTGCACACATTGTGTTTCATAGTGTGTCTCCTTCTCCGTGTATAGTAAAGGTAGAATCAGAAAATAATGTGACCGATAAATTGAAGAAAGCGTTAAGTAGAATTAAGTTCGAAAAATTCCGAGAAAAACTGCGAATTGTTTAGATTAAAAATTATAATGAAAATTTGTATACGAATGAAATATTATTATGTACGAAATAAAATAGATATTGTAATGATACTGTATTTGAACGAATGAAGATTAAAATTGTTTAAATTGTTGAAGCGAAGATTTAAAGAGGTGTTTTGAGAAATCAGGGTTCATTTCCGCTCCAACAGGAGAGCAGCACGTACGTATGTGAGTCGTGTGCAGTACGAGTATGCGTGAACGTCGCTGCTTAAGCAGTTAGACAGAGTCGTCCGTAAGAGACACCATGTGCAGCGGGAAGCACGTTCTTAACTTGTAAACTAAACTACACTTATTATTATTGATTATTAATAAATATTAATTAAACTAAACGATCTACGAATTCTTAATACTCTGATACAAAATTCTCAACAGAGCATATTTACTTTCACATAACCAGGGAATTTCCAGCAATATTTGTTGTACCCCTAATTTTTAAATCTTTGTGACGTCACATTAGTTTACTTTAACCTTTTAGAATTTTTCTTTTTTATTTTCTCACCGGACGAGTCTTTGAAACGCTGCGGATTACGACTTTCGATCATCTCCCAAATTTTCCTGATCACGCAGAGCCATAAAAGACCAATTAAATTTACTCTTACCCAAAACCACTTAATTTTGCACAGGAAGAGGAAATAAATAGTTCTCCTACCGCTAATTTTTTCATATACATACCCCTAAATTTTCATCAAATGTCACTCTGATTTTATTTCTTGTTAGTTAGAAACTCGCTACTCTGCCGGTTGGGTACAGAAAAGTCCGATAAATTCGATTTATTGTAATAAAATAAAATAAATTATGATTGCTACCGCAGCACGAGGTAAACTCATCTATCTATACGTACGAATATAGCAGCAACTTTTATTTTCTTTTAAGACGAAAGAAGCAGATCTCTCGTAAGTCACTACGCGTTCGCACCATACGCTATTTATAGGCAAAACTGAACTTAAAATATTAAATTTAATTAAATAAATCATTATAATTAATTAAATCAATTTATTAAACAAATTTCAAAATAATTTTATTTTAACAATTTTCTTTATTCAACTTACATGTCTCAGTATGGTAAAAGCAAGAAGGTCTTACACATTGGTAACGTTAAAAAAAAATTATTTTAGAAGAAAGAATTAATTAGATTAATTTACGCATCGAGCTACATGTACGATTTCTTTTCATTTTTCTTTTTTATCTTAAACCCTCGATATATAATTCTTGCCTCACTTTTACTCTCATAGTTCCACTAATCTAAATCAGCGATGACGGAAAAGAGTAAAAAGATCCTATTTCCACTAACCACCGTTAGCAACGATTAATAAAGATCAAAAGAAAGGTAAAAACTATTTTCGGGCGTAACCAACCTATCAGTTATTATAGAATCATAACATTTGACACTCGATGCCCTTTTTTATATGCACAATAAATTGAATCTAATGAGTTGATTGCGTGATCAATTTTATTATATGAAATTCACCGTACTCGATAAACCCCTGGGATGACTCTTGCCTCACTTTCACTCTCATAGTTTCACTGATCTTAAATCAGTAAAGACAAAACGGAGTAGAAAAATCATATTCCTACTAGCTACTATGAGTGACGATTAATAAAGATCAAAATAAGGCAGAAATTATTTTTTAGGTGAAATTAAGCTATGAATTGGTTAAAAATTCTTAAACAAGGTCACTACATCCGTAACGAATTACACGCACTTGACACCTAAAACGCCTTTCTATTCTTTATAGTTCGCTCACAATTTTAACGGATTCACGCGTGAATAATTTCATGAAAATTAATTCATAAAAATTAGTTAGCTGATAAATCGATCTTAAATAAAACTTCTAAGTAGGTGCCTCATTATTTTACTGACATGAAAATAGTGATGGTTCAAAAAAATAAATTTTGCGCACTCTCTTTGAATGAGAATTGACGACGATTTATTGTAAGAGACCGATACAAAACTTTTAATGTAAATTTAAACTACGAATTAAAACTGTTAAGGATATTATTTAAATAAGTGAAATGAGTAGGAAATAAAAAAATTTTATTCAACAAAAATTATATAAGAATGTTACAGAGAACCTTTAGACACGATAGTCAAACTCAAACTGACCTGGGATTGCAATGAGCCCAAACATAGGCACTTAGAAAACTACCCCGCCCACTACAACTATCGTGAGAGTATAATATCCGAAAAATAAACATTACCTGAGGTCCAGTTTTACAGCTTAAGCCTAAAAATAAAGAAGCAGAGTTTTCACATTTCTTAATCCTCAACACCCTCTCTAAAACTTTGCATCTTTTACAATATAGCACTTATTTTGAGACCTAATTTCTCTAGCAAAAATTCAAACCTTGGCTTCGGCAAAGCCTTAGTAAAAATATCAGCTAACTGGTCTTCGCTTTTTACAAACGATACGCACAATTCTTTCTTATTATACTATTCTCGCACAAAATGAAACTTAATATCTATGTGCTTACTACGTTGGTGAAATTCGGGATTTTTTATTAATTTAATTGCACTTGTATCATCTACAAACAAATTATAATTCCTTACATTAATTTTACAATCATTAAAAAGTTTCTTAAGCGTGCACGTAGCGAACTGTCCCAAAAATCTTCAAATTTTTAATATTTGGAGTTTTTCGATACCAAAATTTGTACGGCATTTTCCCTCCCTGCCTAGTTGGCCCGGTCCGGTTAATTACATATACGGCAGTGCTCATGGCTTTCGCCCACAAAAACTTCGGTAAATCTGGATTTGAATGCAGCATCGACCGAGCAATTTACTTATTATCAAATTCTTTCCTGCCATCACTGTGCAATTCTTTAATTTTCTCCGAAAAAGTATTCTCGATCACGCACACAGCTTTTAATTTTTCAAAAACCTCAGATTTAAGCCGAATGAAATAAATTAATAGAAAACTCGAAAAATTATCTTTAAAACACACGTAATACAATTTTCTACCAAGTGATTCTAGCTCCATCGGCCCACAGACATCAGTATACATAATTTCACGCGGTTTTACTGATCTCTCCCTCTTCCCATGAAAAGGCGACCAGTGCATCTTTCCGTAGACACAAATTTATCTTACTCTTTCTCAAAAAAGATTTACAAGGCGCACATTTTGATGGCATAACCGCTTGTGCCAAGCTCTCAAACTTTCGGGGCTCTTTTTCTCGGCTACGTTACACTGTTTAGGTATCAAAATTTTAATGTCCAGCTTAAATAAATCACCAAGCTCTGAACCGAGTAAAACTATTTCATTACCACGTTTGAATAAACAAATCGTACCATTATTTTTCGTGTAAAAGTCAAACCCTCTTCTACCCGCAAATTTTACTGAGAACAAATTTCTTTTCGCGTCCGGCAAATACAATACATCATTCAAAGTACCGATAACGCGTACCATGAACCATACATTCCAAACTTTATCATACCTGCTCCATACGCCTTAATGATGTCACCGCTGTAGGTCACTATCTCCAGTGATACGTCAAAATCTTCATAAGTTGAGAACCATTCCCGTCTTCTTGTCATGTGTTGTGTGGCTCTGCTGTCGACGATCCACACATCGTTGTCCTGGCCGACATCTCCGCTGCTCATCAGTGCCACCGGCTGCTGCGACTTTTCTTCATTTGCTGATGAATAATTTGCAGCTCTGTTATTTACCGCATTGCCTTCTTTTTTCTGGCTGCACTCATAGCTTTTGTGACCAGCCTTTTTACAATGGTAGCACCTGAAGCAGTCCTTTTTTATATGACCTTGCCTGCCACAATTATTGCAATTCTTGTTTCAGCCATTAAATTGTTTTCTAACATTTTCGGTCTCGGCTGCAAGCGCTGTTGACTTTCTGTGATGATCTTCTAGCGGCTTTCTCATTTCTTCTGCCATCAAGCGAGAAGTTAAATTTTCAAATGTTTTTCTATCTTCAGCCGCACAGTCCCAAGCAGAGTAAAAATTTTCAAACTTCCTTGGCAGTGAAGTAAGGACTCTTGAAATCAAAATATCTTCCGACACTTCACTTTTTAGACTTTTTAATCTTGCAGCAATTTGTTCAAGCCTTGACAAATTATTTGCAACACTTTCACTCTCGTCCCACTTGAAATCAAAAAACTGTTTTTGGACCACATTTAGAGACTCGTTAGATTTCATCTCGAACACTGAATTGAGCTTCTTCCACGTTTCATGAGCTGTGGTGCAACTCATTATTAAGACCATTGCCTTTTTTTCTACGGTCGTCACGATCAATTTCCTTGCCACTTTATCTGCCTTGAGGAAGACTTTCAATTTATATGTCTGTGCATCTGCAGGACGTTAAAACGTGCCCTCACAGACTTATAGCACATCATCGTCTTCCTCTAGCAATGTCTGCACGACAAACTTCCACTGCTGCCATTGTCTTGGTCACGCAGCTTCTCAATTTTTAAACTTCCGGACGACTCCATGTTTTTTTTTTCAACAAACTTTATCACTTTCAACAACTTTTTTATTCACTACTCGATACGGTCTGGGCCAATAGCCTGTTAAGGATATTATTTAAATTAGTGAAATGAGTAGGAAATAAAAAAACTTTATTCAACAAAAATGACACAAGAATGTTACAGAGAACCTTTCGACACGATAGTCGAACTCAAACTGACCTGGGACTGCAATGAGCCCAAAGATACGCACTTAGAAAACTACCCCGCCGACTACAACTACACCTGGACGCTCGGTAATATAAAACTCATTCAGGGCGACGAGACGACGTCGACGTGACCAAAACAATAGACTTCACAGAGCCCTCATAAAATAAAGTATAATCATCCGAAAAATAAAAATAAACAATGATCGCAGTTTCCTGAGTAGTATCACGTGCGAGACCGAATCAAAGGCTTTGCTGAAATCAAAAAGTAGTAGCACGGTCATTTGTCTCTTGTCCATACCCAACCGAATGTCATCAGTGAGTTTCAACAGCGCCATCTGTGTACTATGTCCCGCTCTAAAACCTGCCTGATGTTCATCCATCAGACCCTGTGATTCAACAAAAGCAGAAATCTTATCATGGACCAGTCCCTCAAGGATCTTTGACATAAAACTGAGCAGAGAAATAGGACGAAAATCATTCAGGCAAGACGGAGAGGGTGTTTTATTAAGTGCGATCACTATTGACTTCTTCCATTGATCAGGAAAGGTCGATGTGGATAAGGAAGCATTAAAGATTTTGCAGAGGAAAGGACCAATGGATGGAAAAGCTGATTGAATGAAGCTCTGAGGAAGAGAGTCAATGCCTACTGCCTGGGATGTCGACTGACTGATAGCACTTGCTATGTCGTCCATAGTCACATCTACAAATGCAAAGCCTCCAAAATCTTCCTCTTTTCCCAAATCATTCAGAAAAAGAGAAAGATCTGGCGCCATATCATCAAAAGAAACAGAGGCAAAATGAGCATTGAGATCTTCCACCCAGAAACAACCCGGATCGGAGTCAGCCTTGGAGGAGACACCAAGATGTCTTAGTTCCTTCCAAAGTTGTTGGGGATCAGTGATCTCCTTAAGCCTATGACAATAGAAGTCAAGTCTTGCAGATTCAATTTTCTCATGTGCAAAGTCTCGAACTTGTCTGTATAAAAACAGTTCAATGTCAAGTCTCGAGCGTCAGTAACGTCTGTAGAGTCTGTCTCTTTCAGTCACTAGGCCACGATGGTATGGAGTAAACCACGGATGGCGATTCTTCCTTTGTTTGAGGGTTTTCAGAGGGGCAAAAATATCAAGAGCAGTATCAAGGTTAGCGTATAAACAATCCACCCTTTCACTAAGGGAACTCAACTCATCCGTGAGTACTGACCAGTCACATTTAAGAAAAAATTCATTTAAAGCCCCAGAGTCAACAGATTTAAAATCCCTGTAAGTAAAGTCGTTTACTAAAGGTTGTGGGGTTTGTCGAGAGAATCTTTTACTTTAACTAAAACTTCTTGAATTTTGTGTTTCAGATAATCCCGTGATGAGCTAGAGCTGTCATCGCAAAACACTTTTTTTTGAAAATGTCTTCCGAAATTGGCTCCCTCTGTTTCAAATTCGAATATTTATTCACAAAATTTGACAAAATTTTTTTTAAGTTACTTAACAATGTAGTATTTTTTTCAATAAACAGAATTCACCTGATTTTCCAAAAAAGTGGTTTACCTGCTTTTTTTTACCCGTTTGACTTTACTATCCTACTGCCACCCTTGACAATTTTGTACCTGGCCTTACTATACCTGATTTTTTCTACAGAGACTACAAGTCAATGCGACTGGATGGCAACCAGGAATGGCTCAGCTTCACTTAACGAAAGCCTGAAGTGCTTGTATGACAACCTTCATGCTGCCCTTGATATTTTTGCACCACTCCGTAGAGTCAGATACAAGAAGGGACGCCATCCCTTGCTACACGCTCGAGTGTGCATGCACGTAATGTCCTTGAAAGGACAAGGAATTACTTCCTGTTTTTACGGGCGGCGAGGAAAATAGCGCGGCGATCCCGTTCTGGAGTTCGTCGGCGTGGCCGACGATTCAAGGTTCGGAGTGCGCTTCGACGATCTTCGGTCCAGTCCACCAGTCGCGCGTTGGAGACGAAGTACCGAGCGCTGCTGCGTGGCGGGAAGGGTGTATCGCTGTCCGGCTGCCGGGAGTTGGGTGAGGTCGCCGGTGTGGTTCGGTCTTCGAAGGGGTTGTCGGCGTCCAAAGCGTGCGGCTCGAGGATGTCCTCGTCGTCCTCCCGGTCTTGCACCTTGCAGTTTCCCGTAGCTTGAGTTATTAGTTCGGGAAGGCCTTCCACTGAACGGGCGGCCTGGCGAGAAGGTAGTTGATTTTCCTTCAGCGATTCCTGCTGCCGTGGTGACTTGCACGGCCTAATCCGGTATTTAGCCCTGTTGTACGGTCGGCGGGGTCGGACGCCGCACCTTGGTGGCTCTTCACGTTGCGGTGCAGCTCGACTCGCCTGGGTAACTATCCGGACAACGCTTTTTACTTGGCAGTGTACTTCAGGGCTCGAACCGGTCACGGGAGACTCTTCCCCGTCGGTAGTTTTACGGAGGTCCGTTTCGACGATGGGCTTGTCAAGGAGCTGACCCGGGGGGTCGGTCCTAAACGGGCCCACGCACTGACTCGTTCCTGGGAGGCCGAGTCCGCCGCTCGTCAGGTTGCAGACCGAGGCGTCTTTTGATGCGACGACGCGTCTGGTACCGATCTCTCTCCTTCACCCTCTTTTGTTCTTGGCGGGCACGGCGTAGAGATTAGTCGTCCCTTTCCTCGGCTCCACGTCGTCTAGTCGGCTTTTCGAGCCGGAATTCCAGGATCAAGGAGGTGTCTGACGGATCTTGGGGTTGGTCCCTCTGGCGACGTCTCCTGGGTGAGTAGGTTGGGTAGGCGTAGGCAGATAACACAAGGTTTAATTTAAATTGATTTATTTACTCTTAGCCCTAGCTGGCGAGTACCGTGGCTCGTCTTACTTTCCGAAGTGGCTGGCAGCGTCTGCTTACGCGCGGCGTCGGGTGCGCCTAATTTATTAACTCTCCGGCGCTGAGCCGCAGCCAATCGCGAGTTGGCTGGGAGCGCGGAGAGGGGGAACTGAACTGTGCGCGAGTGTTTGGTGTATCAGCGGGTAACACCCTGATTCACTTACTACCACAGGTCCCTCATAAAAGAGAGAGACCGACTCTACAGACGTTTCAAACGCTTAAAACTGGAGACAGAACTCTACGAGTACAGACTTGCTCGCGACTTTGCACACGAACAGATTGAGATTGCTAGACTCGATTTCTACTCGCATCGGCTCCAAAACTTGACTGACCCTCGACAGATTTGAAAAGAGCTCAAGCACTTGGGAATTTCCCCTAAACCTGATACGAATCTTGCTGGTTTCACTCCGGAAAAACTCAATGCCCATTTTGCCTCTGCGTCATTTGATGCTGCTGCTCCTGCCCTCTCTGAGTAGTTGGATAATCTAAGTAGCACAGACGGCATGAGCCTTTTGAATTCACTGAGGTCACACTCACTCTCCTTTCTTGACCAGCGGAAGCAATCCATTGTGGTTGCTCTCAATAAAGTTCCTTGTCCTGACTGCTTGGGTAACTTACGCCCTATTTCTTTGCTTAGTTTTTAGTTCAAGATATTGGAGAGATTGGTTTTTAATGAAATGTCTATGTTTGTTGAATCTGAGGGACTTATACACAAATTTCAGTCGGGTTTCAGAGCCGATCGTAGCAGCCAGATTGCCCTACTCAAACTTACAGATGACGTACGCCCGGGAATGGATAGGAAACACATCATTGCACTGGTACTATTTGACTTTAGCAAGGCCTTCGATTCGGTAGATCACCTTACCCTACTGACCAAACTCCACTCTCTTGGTTTCTCATCTGGGCCACTCAGATTGGTTGCTTCATATTTGTCAGGTCGTTCGCAAGCAGTGACGGCAGAGGATGGTTCTTTGAGTTCATTTCGCCGTTTGAATAAAGGCGTGCCGCAAGGCCCGGTGTTGAGCCCTCTACTTTTCGCGCTTTATGTCAGAGACATCGCCCAGGGACTTGACTCTGGCGTATGTCATATTGTTTTTGCTGACAATCTGCAAATATATTTGCAGGGCCGAATCGAGGACCTTGCTCAACTGCTTGACCAGCTTAGCCGCAATGCGGAACGGATAGTGGACTGGACTGCTAGGAATCATCTGTCGCTCAATGTTGGGAAAACCAAGGCTATGATCTTAGGATCAGGCTACTATGTGGACAGAGTCGCTGAGATTGGCGTGGACTCACTGAGCCTGCATGATTCTAGTATTCCATTCGTATCGTCTGTGCGTAACCTAGGGATCGTTCTCGATCCGAGACTGAATTTGAAGGATCATGTCGCACAGATTTACAAGAGAGCTAATGCTCTCATGTACAGGCTTAACTGTTTCAGGCGGAGTACCACCCTCAAGCTAAGAAAGCACCTTATCCAGACGTTACTCTTCCCTCTGGTAGACTACTGCTCCCTGGTGTACTGCAATATTTCTGCTGAGCAAAATCTAAGGATACAGCGAGTTCTCAATATGGGCATTCGTTATATTTATGGTATTCGGAAATATGAAAATGTCACCTCATATAGACGGGAACTTGGATGGCATCGTGCAGAGGGTCGACGTGACTACTTTGCAGCCTGTCTGCTTTACAAGATCTTAAGGACCGGTAGTCCGAATTATTTGGCTAACTTTTTTATTACTCGATCAAACCCTACTCGGGATGTGAACTCGGTCACCCTTATTGTACCTGGCTGTCGTACGGACTTCTTGAGAAACTCGTTTCATATTTCATCGACCATCTTATGGAACTATCTCTCACCTCACATCTAGAACTCTGCGTTTCTTCACACCTTCAAATCATGCGTCGAAAATCATTTCTTTTTGCTAGAAGAAGAGCAAGGAATCTTATGACACTGCCAGATGGACTAACGGAGTTAAAGGACATTTCGTAGCAATGGCCTGATAAAAATTGATCTACGGTGTGACTGTGCTTAGTGAAGTGATACTCCATTCCTCAATCTGTATACGATGATTGAACTTTAATAGTTGATTTATATTGAGTATTTATGTCAGTCATTGTATCGAGTCATGCTTTCTGTGAAAACTCATGCCGTCGCACAAGCCACAGAGAATATTCTGTTATACTACTCTATGTATTCACGTGTTAATAACTTGATTAATCTTTGTAGTTTTATTTTTATTTTGTTATCATCACTTAACTACTGTTATGTATTCTGAAATTTTGTAAAACATAATGTACATTGAATAAATATATCAAATCAAATCAAATCAATCCCCTTTAACCCCAATTATGCTGGGAATAGTAAATAATAATTAATTTTCAATAAAAAATCGAAAGGAAAAGTTAAAAAACATGTGCCAGCATTTTGAATAAAAAAATAATTATTTTCTTAAAGTCTTAGAAATTTGCCTGTTTGTTTATCAAATAATTTTTTTTTTTTTTTTTTTTTTTGCCCAGCGACATGCAGGTTTTATGCCAGTTCTATAGTACCCCAGATTATTGCAATTTCAAGTTAAGAAAATTTATTATTATTATTATTATTTTTGAAAATAATATTTATTTCTGTACCCTGCATTTTTATGCGTTTTTTGATATTATCTATTGCTTATTTGTTTATAAATAATAATTTATTCATTACTGTGAAAAATTTTTTCACAGTTATTTTATGAATAACTCGACTGTATTTGTTTTTAAATATAATTTTACTTTTGACATTTGTTTGAGAAATACCGCCTTTTATCACCATGGGATTGGTCATGCGAGCGACCCACGCTAGAGCTGCCCGGACTGACCAGTTTCCGCCCTCATCAGTCTTGCTGCAACCGTGATGCCGCAACCACGCGTCACGGGAGTCGAACCCACCGTCGCAAGATCGCCCGATTATCCGCGACGTTTCACCGAGGTAGAGAGACTCCCAGCCAAAAAGGCGAGCTTTCTCTCCTCGTTTGTATATAGTGTTAATAAATTAATAAAGTATATAGTTTAAGTGCAACATAAAACTACACAGTGTTGTGCTTAAAACACCCAACTCTTCCCCGTTTCTCACTTCCTCGCGATCATGGTAATTTTACCTTAATTTTTATACAGCCCGCTAAGCTTTAATCCCAAACATTGGTCCTAATCGACCCGGATAAAATCGGTGACCGCGAAGCGAGTGTAAGTGCTGTAAAAGGTGAAAAAGTAAAAAAACCTGAAAATAGAATAGCGCACAAAGAAGACGCCAGTGAAGGCTAACCAACCGCGCGCTTATCAATGCCGCACAGTCGTCGTGGGAGTAAGAGAGACGGACGATCGCGCTCCGCGACTCTTCTCTCCACACCAAAAGGAGCGCTCAAAGCTGGCCCAAGGCGGCCTGTCCAGCGAGTACTCATCGGCCAAGAACAGCGACCATCTTGTTGGCACTTCATGCCACGCGGTGCCTTTCCGTCAACGCGGCGGCCCGCAATTCAGCAGCAAGCAGTCGACGCGAGAGCGACGCCTGGCTCCGTCCGCTCAGCCTCGCACTCAGTTACCTTACCGCACGCAAGCAGCGAGCCCACCAGCCAACAAGAACAACCATCTGGTTGGCCCCTTCAACCCCACACCGCCTGCAACCCGAAGAAGCAGCGGTCTGACCTGTCAGCTGTTTGTAACCAAGCAGCAGCTCGGCGCTCAGTTCACTTCATCGCGCAACCATACAGGAGCTCGTCCGCAGCAGTACCCTGGCGTCGATGGAACAACAGATCTGGTGTGTCCAACCCAATTTGTTTTTTCTAGTTTTTTTTGAAACTAATAACTTTTTTTTTTGTTTATCTCTAACGCTGGAGATTAAAGTACCCTTTTGTTTACATTTTTTACTCTATATTCAAACTTCAACTTTGTTTACATTCTTACTTACTCAAGCTTTAATTTTGTTCCCACTTGAAATATATCCTCAAGTTTGTTTACCTTTTTTCTAATCAAGTTAACTTGTCAAAGTTGATTAAATACCTTTTAAGATTAGAATTCTTGATTCAGTTTATTATTAGTTACCATGATTCTAAGAGAGCAATAAACTCTTGAACACACAAAGATAAAACTTATAAAGTAATCAATACTCTATCAAGCTATAATTAGCATCTCAAAACTTAAAATTTATTTTTCAAAATTTATCAACATTTTTTAACCGACTTTTGTAAATAAATACTGATTCACCCTGAATTTATAAGTTTACACCCTGCAAATTCACCCTGCAACTGTTTGGCTTTGCTCTGGACTCCAGGTAACCTCATCGTACACTTACACTGGACTTTCTTTACCAACCACTGGTAGTCCAACGCCCTGGAGCTTCATCCAACCTTCAATCACCTCATCGAGCGCCCTGCTCAACCCTTATATCAACCATTGGATTGGATCCAGCTATCAGATACCTCAAGCGGACAACAGCCAGGGCTTTCCTTACTTCTTACAAGTAGTCCTGCTCCTTCGCTGACTGATTTAATGGTCCAATTCATTCAACTAAGCTCATCGAGCACCTTATCCAGCCTTCAAGTTGCAAACCGAATACTTGAAACCACTTCTCAATAATTCTTGGAGTCTACTCAAGCACTGATCTGAATTTAAACTATATTTGGATCAATCAAAGTCATCGATGGATCACTAACACCCTCAATTTCAGTATTGTATAACCTTTATTAGTTTTGTTTCCACATTTGAAAACTAATTTTGATTGAAACTTTCTTGATCATTTTTTCCAATCAACTGAAATTGAATTTTTTATTCCAGGTTTGGTTTAAAGATACACATATCACCAAACCTCCCTAGTTCTTGAATCAATGCTGACTTCAAACTTAACCTAACCTATCACTACTTTTCAACCTTTTTTCAAAACAGGTTACTCTCTACTTTGATTATCCGGTCTGCTAAATTTTCAAGTTGCAACTGAATTCAGCAGCCACTTATATCATAATTTTCATCACTCTGCTAACAATATTACTCCCATAATAATCTTTGTTTTCGACTTGCTAGGGTCATCAAAATTATTATGAATCACTTTCAAGTGAACTACCTAGACATTGTTGGTGGTATCTATTCCAGCCACCAAAGTGGCACAGCTTATTGTTGATAGGTCCCCATGTACCCTATTATCAACTATCCAGTTAGGTGTATACCCTACCTAATAAAATAAATCACTCTATCCCCCAAGTTGAAAGGTTACCTCTGAACCACCCAGCCATAAATTGTTCCAACTGTAGGCCACCCAAATACTCAGCCTACTCATTCAAGATGAGTAACCCAGCCACAGCCACAGAGGCTCTTGAGCTTCACGACACAATTCAAACCCACATAACGAATCATTACGAGAATTTTAAGAAGAAAGGAGCATTTAAGATGACTCGAGAATTAGCAGAAACTCGAATCCATATACTACAAAAACTCTGAGAAGAATTTACTAGAAATCACCAAAATCTAAGAAATTACGAGGATTTCGATCGTGGTCACGACTACTTCATCAAAGACCTGTTATATTACACGCAGTACACCTTTGATGACCTGGTCGTCAAACTGGATTCGTACATCCAGTTTCTTAAAATTAAGCTACCTGCGAAAACCCCAGTCCAGGTTCCGGCATCTATTCATGAAATTAAGTCCTTGATTAAAGCACAGCCACCTAAACTAACTCCAATTCAGGTTTCGGCCCCCATTTATAAAGGTAAGCCACCTGCGACACCCTTGCTCCAGGCTTCGGCAAACGTTTCCAAAGTTCAGCCACCAGCGACACCTCAAGTCCAGGCCTCAGCTACTCATTTTGAATCTCGGCCACCTGAACTACGCAAAGTTCAGGCTCCAGCAAACCCGCGGCCACATGCGACGACCCTAGTCCAGACTGTAACCACCGCTTTCAAAGTCCAGCCACCTGAGACAACCCTAGTCCAGGCTTCGGCGACAGTCTCTGAAAATCAGCCACCTGAATTAGTGCAAATTCAGACTCCAACTACACTTTTCAAAATTCAGGCACTTGCGGCAGACAAAGCCCAGTCGCCAGCTACGTTTTTTAAAACCGAGCCACCTGAACTAACGCAAGCTCAGGTTTCGGCACCCCCCTTCAAAGTTGAGCCCCCTGAACCATTCAAAGTTCAGGCTCCGACAATCCTTGCAAAACCTCAACCACCTGAGCAACCCCAAGTTCAGGTCTCGGCTGAACGCTTTAAAATTCAGCTACCTGCGACCACCCGAGTCCAGGCACTGGCTGTAATTTTTAAAATTCAGTCGCCTGAGCCACTTCAAGGTCAGGCATCAAGCTTTTTTCGACATTTTGAACCACCTGATCGAATACTGGTCCAGGTACCAGCTTCAAAATCAAACACCCAACCACCTGAGCAACCCTCGGTCCAGGCACTGGTTAAGATTTCAAACACCCAGTTTTTGAGTCACTTTGGGTATTTGTTATTTTTTGTACGTCGGGTCATCGACCCCGCTATCTTATCCGCCCAGAGCGTAGGCTCTACTTCTGCCATAAACCTACCCCAAAATCAAAATACCATTCTCTCAATTTATATTTTACTTAATTTTATATTTAGTATGTTACAGATCATTATTAATCGATCGCAGTCGATTAAAGGGGGCGGAATGTTTGAGATTTACCGCCTTTATTGAGTTACCAGAAGAAGAAATACTTGAATTTTTCAAAATCAAAATTACTTGTTGTGTGATTATTTTTAAATTACAAATTTAAGGCGACACGGAAAAACGTAGGCAGTCAAAAAATAGTGCTTCAGATGAGTCAAAGAATATGATTGACCGTCACTATCTTTTCAGTGCCAAGCACTGATTTTTTGATGCCGTGCACCGATTTTGGGATGCAAGGTCAAAATTTTTCGAGATTCATGAGACGAGCACCGTCGATAAGGAAGTTAACCCTTTTGAGGTTATAAGTTGTTCTATTTTAATTCTTAACAAACCAGACACTTTTTTCTTATTTTTTCATTTTTCAAATGTTTTTTCATAAATTTTCAACTTAAATTAAAGGATTATTGAATATAATTACAAGGAAACAAAATCAAATAAAAAAATTCAACGAATCAACTTTTCGATTACTAGCAGACGCCACAATGATTTTTAGTTCAAAAAATATGAGTGACCGTCACTATCCTTTCAGTGACAAGCGCTGATTTTTTTATGCCATGCACTGATTTTTCGATGCAAAAAACGATTTTTAACAAGCAACCGTCTTTCCGTGGACGTTTGAATTTGGTAACACTAGGGTTATTCAATGGAAAAAATATTTGAAAAAAAACATTTAATTAACTTTAGTCAGGTAGTCTTCATTCAAAAAAAAAGTAATTTTATCAGTTATTAATTGGTTTTCCGTTAATGAAATTCCAAACCTTTCAAACATGGAAAATCTATAAATTTTTTTAATTCTTACGAGAAAAACAAACTTTATCACTCGGCGAAGTAAAATAATTTTTTTTGAGAAAAATACTATGATTTGTAATTTTTATTTTTTTAAGTAATACCTTTTTAATGTGTGCACGGTGGATCAGCTGTGACAAAGCCTAGGCGGGGCCTAATGACTTGTTGGAGGGGACGCACACACACACACACACACACGCACGCACGCACGCACACACACACACGCGCGCGCGCGCGCGCGCATATATATATATATGTGCGTGTGTGTGTGTGTGTGTGCGCGCGTAAACAGCTACATAATCTCGCAAGTTTTCGTGACGTTACGTTTTTATTGCTGCAGCCTCCCGCGCGTCATAACCTCCGATAAAGAACTTCGTTCTAAAAGTCTTTTTTTGAGTTAAAAAGAGACTGCAATCTCTTGTATAAATGTATAAAATACGTGTGAACGTTGCGTGGTCATTAGAATGACCACTAATACTTTTAACGCTTAAGCTAAGTTACACAGACAGCAACTTCAAGGCACACCCCTGGCAACGTGACTGAGGTACTCCTCCACATTATCTGAGGTTACACAAATACACGAGCGGCATGATGTCTATGAAAATGAGGACACACGCTGGCCCAGGGCTCTCTTTTCTCTTCTACATTTTCGATCACCAGAAGTCACAGGTGTCTACCTCAATTTTACACTCTCTCTCTTAACTAAGAAATGAGGTTAAGCTAGGGTTAAAAAAAAGTCTACCCATTTATTCCTCGAGATATTCCACACCCTTGGGGAATTAACAGGAGAAACCACCCACAGACGTATTTGGAAAGTAAATGGCCATAACTTGGGCTAGTTTCAACCTTTTTCGACATGTTTCAACTAATTCATTTGTAACGGGGTATTTCTTAAGAAAAGGGCCTCCCTTAAATAATTGACGGAGTTTCCCGGGCCCTCCCGTTACAAGAAAATTTCTCACAAAAACTCTCGGGGAAAACTCCTTAATCTGGGGTCAGGGTTTCCACGGAGAGAAAACCTCCGGGAACGGTTGGTGAGCTAGAGAGAGAAGAAATAAATTATAATACGAAATTAAGGTTATTTTCATTTTATTCTTGCCTACGAAAAATCATTGTCTAGATTTACAAACAAAATTTAATTTGAGAACAAAGGAATATAATTGAAGATTTTGTCTACAAAATGGCAGTATGCCACGAAAAGGGAAATTTGCATTTATTTATTGTTTAAGTGTACGCGAATAAAATTTTATTTATAAGAACCGCAACAAAAAAAAAACATGCTTTTTAACTTTCCAATAAATAATATAGAAAACCTTACTTTTACCCAAAATTCCTATTTCCAAAATGGCCACTTCAATTACTCTCTTTTTTTTTATTTGTTTTCCAACTCTCAACGTGCAGTGGATTAACCCAAGTTTCCTTTTTTTCTATAATCTGATATCAACCTAGCTGTAAATAAAATAAAAAAAATGTCTACAACTCAAAAAGAAAAAAAAAGAAAAACTCTTAAACAAGTCTACGGAAAGAACTTAGAAATTTTTAAATCGCACTCTCGAAAACACTACCTCACACTATGGCTACTGAGAACAGAGTGACGCTCCCCGCGTCTCTCTGACTCGACTTCCTTCTTCACCATCCCCTCCAAACACTCTCCGCCAATCCACACAAATTAATCTAATTAAGCCTCATTCATACTCGAGGAACAGTCATTTGTCCACCAATCAGACACATTCACGCCACAACACCAAATCACGCTCCCGTCTACAATCTTCCGGTGGCGATCGCCACGCCACCTATAATACGCGCGAAAATCCAAAATGAAGAATAAAAAAAAATAATGCACACGAGGCACTCACTGCGTTACCCTATCCCTCGCGCACATACTCTCTCTCTCGCTCTCCCCCATACGCACCCATTGTTCGCGTAACGTACACAATAAAAAAAAAAATAAAATCTCACTCACGCCCGTGTCTACTGTGGTGAGTGTGCGCGCACGCGCTTGGCGACGCAGTTGCGTCGTCTGCCGACACGCGCCGCGCACCTCCTCCGTCGCCGAAAACTCCCCGACGGAGAAATCGAACCCGCGTGTGGTGTATGTGTGTGTACGTGCGCGCCCTGGGCTGGGAGAGCCTTCCCGGGTGGTGAACATGTGTGTGTATGTGTATGTGTCGTGCGCGCGCCGGGTGCTCGTGCTGCTGCAACAGCAGCGTCCAGCCGACGGCGATCGTCGCCACGTGGTCGGCTTCTGCTGCGCGAGAAAGTGGCATGGTTATCACCTGGGAAAGTAAACAAACAAATAAATAATTTCATTGTTTCCCAGGTGACCTGACACTGCCAGGTAAGAAAAATAATTTACGAGGGATTCACTCCCTCACAACTTCCCCCTGCCAAGCCGAAACATACCCGTTATGTTTCGCCTTACAAAACACCTGGCAATGTCCAGTCACCTCTGGAAACCACAAAGAACGAGATTGGTGGTATACTCACTGCTCAGTCTACCCAATTTGTCTCGCAATGGTCTACTCGTCTACAGTCCGTTAGTCTACAAATTGTCTACAAAAAAAAAAATAATAACAAAAAAAAATAATAATAATATAAGTCTACAAAAAAAATTTCTTTCTTACTCGAGTCGCCGACGTTTCAGTCGCTCGTTCTCCCGCCAGACCTGACGAATAATGTCGGGCCTGACATCGTCCGGGAGCCGTTGAGCCATGAGCAATATCTCCATGGCACTCAATACTCTGGGCTTAACCGGATTCATCGGCTCCAGGCGATGCCAGACCGAAACGTCGACAAGGTCGGCCGGAGAAGTAGCGACCGGAACCTCGACGACCTTCACAAGCTCGTCCCCGTTGCCGTCCCGGGCGCGTTTCCCCGAAACCGTTTTGCCAACCGCTGGCCCCGAACCCTGCACGCCCCCCCCCCCCGGAACAACCCCGGCCGCAGAGTCTGGCGTGTCCCACCGAGTCCTTCTTTTGGCTCGGGACATGGCCGCAAACTGATCGACAGGGAGGACCGCCCTCGCTTCGCTGCGTTCCCGATTACGCAGGCGTAATCGGTACGCTGAACTACAACGAGGGCACTCCCCCACCCGAACACCCCTGCGACCGCAGTTATCGCAGAAGGGCCCTACCAGGTAACGGGGGCAGCGGCGAGTCTCATGACTCAGGGACCAGCACCCGAAACAACAATTGGGGGGTGGGTCTATGTGGGGGTCGGTAGCCACGATAGCCAGACCCCCGAACAATCGACCCTCGAGCTTGGCTGGAAGGCCTCGATTAAAAAAAAGTAGGCACCCGTTGGGGGGCGGGTCGTCGACGTCCATCCGAGTAGGAGTCCTAGTCACCTCCGCGGTCTCTGTGGCAGTCGAAACTGGCACGGAGGTCGCGGGAGCGACCGGACTCGAACCTTGAACGGTACGCTTGACGGCCCCCCGCCCCACGGGAACCCGGGGCTGCTCGTCCGTCATCGTCGTGGTCGTCGGGGTCTCGTTTACGGTAGGTAGGGTCGCTGGGAAAGGAGCGCGAGGTGGAGAGTGGCGGGGAGAAGGGTAGGACCCCCCCGAGACGTAATCGTCTAGTGTGAGGTGTCGCCGGGGGTTGTTCTTCTTCTTCTTCTCCTTCTTCCTTCGCGGCGCCGTCTCTTCCGCCTCTCGATGTGCCTCCTCCCTCAGGTCGTCCTCGTAACCTGCCGGGTAGATATTGAGGCCCGCGTAGGCCATCGGGACTCCGTTGGTCACCGTCGGTGAGACAGTGGCCTGGTGCGGGATCTCGTCCCAAGGAATGAGCGAGTCGTTGGGCCCGCTGGACGGGGGTGCCTCTTCCACGAACTCCATGGTTTCACCCCCTTCTGGCAAAACCCGGCCCGCGTTCCGCCGCTCGTAAGCCACGAGCTCTTCCTCGGCAGCGCGGCTCTCGGCTAACGGGTCGAAACCCCCACCCGTTTCAGCGACCACCTCGTCTACGACCTGCCATGGTCCTTGATCCTCCTCCTGTAGAAGTAGAACCTCCACCCCATGGAGGGCTTCGTTAAACGACGAAGCCTCCCTGCTCTCGTCCAAGGAGAGGGGGCCGAGGTCCACTGGCAGGTCACCTGACGGGGCAATCACCGTTGGTGTTGGGGTTTCTTCACCCTCGGGGGCCTGGCGCATCTCCGCCGGTAAGGAGGCCAAACACTCTTCGGCCACGAGCTCGTCCAACATGTCGTGGTAGTTGTCCTCCGCGAACATGTTGGAGAGCTCCTCTGGCCAGTCGTCCGGTGAGCTGACTGCTTCCGCCATGCTGTGAACAAGTTTTACAACCAACAAAATAAGAATAAGTCTACAATTCATTTTGATCCTTACCTTCCCCGGACTACACAGGACAACACAGTCTACTACTTTACGGACTTTACGTCGACCTGATATCCCTAACCTAAAAATAAAATAAAAGAAAATAATATCCAGACGACACAAGGTTAGTCTACACATACCTGAAAGAAAAAAGAAGACACAAGTATACCTGCGACTCACAGGATCTATGGGAATTTCGAAGTCCGCCTGTCTTAAGTCTATCCTACATATATACCTGACTTTCCGCAAATTGTCTAACACCGTGTCTACACTGGGTAAGGCATACGCGTCCTTGCGAGATACCTTATTTACTCCTTCTGTCAGCTCTATCCGATGCTGCATGAGGGTAGTGAAACCCTGAAATTCTTCCGGCGGAGGCAAAATTTTCTTGGCTAGATCTTCTGTCTGTCGTTTCTCTTCCGGTGTTTCCTTCACCTCTGCACATTCTGCAATTCGAGTTTCACCGTTCTTTCCATCAGCCTTCGTGAACTGGTGCCGTATGCCACTCGAACCACTTTTCCACGAGCCATCCGCATAGTTACAACAAATTCCGAACGCCTGGATGAAATCTTGCCCCAGGATTATATCATTAGAAATGCCTTTCACCGCTCTGGGCGAAATCTTCTCTACCCGGCCATCTATATTGATATTTAGGTCTAGTTGACCTAAGACCGTCAGATAGTCATTACCTACTTGTTTGAGACTTGTAGCGCAAGGTTTTATTTTCGCTTGAAAATGCTCGGCTACTGACTCCCCCACAATAGACACCGTGGCACCAGTGTCGTGTAAGGCTTGGAATGGTTTCCCATTCAACAAGACCTTGAAGAAAAACCTGTTATCTCTCACTAAACCACTTATTTCATCGTCTACTTCCTCAACTGGGCTACGCACAGTTCCACCCCCCACCCCCCCCCCCTTGACGTGAACTAGTCTGAAAACCTTCAGCTTGTTCACCCACACTTCCAGTAGGGGCTTTGTAAAACCTTCGATTCGGAGACCAGTCGATTTGTTCCACAAATTTCTGCATTGCAACATTTATCTGTGTTAGTTGCTCATCGCTTATATTATCCCCACTTGCCAACCTTTCAATCAATTGTCCTATCTCTTCCTCATTAACCTCTAAATCACCTTCCTTCCCCGTTTCCACATCTTCCACTTCATCCCTTTGTCTACACTCAACGCCAATTTCACCACTAATTTCACCAGCTTTTTCACCGGTAGTTACTTTTGTCTTGTCTACTTTGTCGCTAATACTTTCGTTTACCTCCCTGTATACGATTTCTGTAGGAATTTCACAATACTTTTAGCTTGCAGTTACTCCTGACCTCGTTACTCTACTGCTAATACTCATGTCTACCTCCTTGTCTACATTTTTTTTAGCATTTTCACAGGTCTTTTCACTTCCGTTTACTCTTGCTTCTGTTACTTTATTACCATGATTATTCTCTTTCTGCGTTGGTGTTAGTTCTTCCTCACTCCATTTTATCCCACTCTTACTCTTAGGAATTGCTCCTGTTCTCCTGGCCTTAAAATCATTCACCACTTTCCACACATCCCATTTTTCACTCTCCCCACTCTCACTTTCTGTCTCCCTAAACTCCTCTACCTCCTCACTTTCCTCCTCACCCGTCCAATCTTCCTCCCACATTTCTTCCACCTGTTGTTCCACGTCCACCTTCTTCTCCCCGTCTACTTCATTACTGTTGTCTACTGTTGTTGTGGCCCCTGTTTGTTGTTTGGGAGTGTTGGGCCACCCGACGCTCCCGCCTTGGCGTTTCCCAGCAATGCTAACAACTTTGAACAATTTACACAGTTTCTTACTGTAACACCCTTTGCACCACAAACTTGACAACATGTTGCCTGGACATTCAATGGGCAACTATTTGCAAAATGTCCAGTCTGTCTGCATTTATAGCAGCATAGATCTGGGCATTCCCAAATCCGATGACCAGGTCTACCACAACTACGACAGTTACCCATCGGTCTACCTTCAATTTGAGTTTGTTGTTGTCGTGATTGTTGTTGTTGAGTTTGTCTATTTTCTCGTTCTAATTGTTGTCTAGCTTGCTGGGGTTGTTGGTCTAGTTGTTGTTGTATTTGTATTTGAAGTCCTAGTTGTGGTGGCCTCATTTGTTGTTGTCTATTTACGTTTTGTTGGTTATACCGGTTGTGACTTAACTGGTTATTTTGTACCTGAATACCTGCTACTTCATTCTTCTGACTTTGAGTCGGACTGTCTATGCTTTTTCTCTTCTTATCTTTCTTTTTCGCATTCTTTCCTTCGCCACTAACCATCGCCACTTCATTTACTGCAGCCACTTTGCTTTTTGTGCTCGTAAATGCCGCTATAGGTATCCTGCATTTGTCCTTGGTTGGTGGTCCTACAAATCTGTCACAATCCTCTCTCTGTCTTTCATATTTTCTCCCGTAGTGTTCCAAATCGTCTACCGTGTCTACCCTTTTGTTGTCCAAGTACCATTTGTATTCAGGTTGCAACCCTCTTCTTATTATCTCTATCTGTTCGTCTTCTTCCAAAGGACGTTTTAAGTATTTAAATAGGACGCCCAGACAAGTGATGTAATTTGAGATCGTTTCTCCTTTGCCTTGAGTCCTATTCCTTATTTCATCCATAACCTCATACTGTGAGTATTGGCCAATAAAGTTCCTCTGGAACGACTTCTTAAACTCATGCCACGTTTCAATCTTCAAAATCGCCGTATCGTACCACCTTAACGCACGATCTTCCATTACACTCGCTACTGCGTTTATTATCTGAGTGTCCGACATGTTGCTATTCCGTCTACACCTGTCTAGTTTGTTTAGGAACTGTTCTGGGTTTTCCTTCGCCTCATCCCCTGAGAATTTTAAATTCTAGTCCTTTAATATTCTCACACAATTGATATTGTCAGACTGTGTATACCCGTGTCTACGATGTCTTACCGGTGATCGGCTGTCTGATGATGAAGTACTGCGATTTCGTCTTGAGACATGTCTATACTCTCTCGAACCAGATTTACTACGATAATTTCGTCTACGTCTACTATGTCCTCTATCACATCTATGGCCTCCGATCCACGACCCATGACGACGTTCCTCCGATGAAGAAAACGATCGGTGTCGATGGCCTCGTAGTCTACTATTGACTCTTCTATGACTCCTTTCTCGTGACGATGAATCTCTTCTCTTAATGCTGGATGGAGATCCGTGACGATTATGTCGAGTCACAGAAGTTCGCAGTTTACCACGATATGAATGCTTCTGTTTTAATTCTTTGGACCTCGACCTTCGATATCTTCTGTCTAGAGAACTGTGATCATGTTCCCGAAATTTAATGTTGCCATGACGTCTCTCCCGCGACGTAGATTTATATCTCTTGTGACCAGGTGAAGATTTGTAGTGGTTCTCCCAAGAGGAGGATCTATAACGTTCTTCACGACGACGAGATGACTCATTCTTTTTACTGTAATGAACCTTATTACTCCTACGCTGTCTAGTTATCTCATCATCGTTTGTATCGCTACCACTACTTGTGTATTGTCTGTTTTGTTTTCTTTCATTGTCCAGTTTTTTCATTACTTCCTGTCTTCCTTCTACTTTTCCATTTCTAGAATTTCTCTTTATTAACCGTTTTCTTGTTAGTTCTATCCTACTATCACCCGAATCTTCCCTCTCATAGTTTTTCTCTGACTCATTAGCACTTCCACCAATCAATCTATTCTCTCCTTTCCTTCGGTCCATTGACTTTTCCATGTGTCTACTTGTGTCTACTTCTTGTTTTCTCAAACTCAAGTTTAATTGCTTGTTTTCCCGGGCCCTCCCGTTACAAGAAAATTTCTCACAAAAACTCTCGGGGAAAACTCCTTAATCTGGGGTCAGGGTTTCCATAGAGAGAAAACCTCCGGGAATGGTTGGTGAGCTAGAGAGAGAAGAAATAAATTATAATACGAAATTTAGGTTATTTTCATTTTATTCTTGTCTACGAAAAATCATTGTCTACATTTACAAACAAAATTTAATTTGAGAACAAAGGAATATAATTGAAGATTTTGTCTACAAAATGGCGGGATGCCACGAAAAGGGAAATTTGCATTTATTTATTGTTTAAGTGTACGCGAATAAAATTTTATTTATAAGAGCCGCAACAAAAAAAAACATGCTTTTTAACTTTCCAATAAATAATATAGAAAACCTTACTTTTACCCAAAATTCCTATTTCCAAAATGGCCACTTCAATTACTCTCTTTTTTTTTATTTGTTTTCCAACTCTCAACGTGCAGTGGATTAACCCAAGTTTCCTTTTTTTCTATAATCTGGTATCAACCTAGCTATAAATAAAAAAAAAAAATGTCTAAAACTCAAAAAGAAAAAAAAGAAAAACTCTTAAACAAGTCTACGGAAAGAACTTAGAAATTTTTAAATCACACTCTCGAAAACACTACCTCACACTATGGCTACTGAGAACAGAGTGACGCTCCCCGCGTCTCTCTGACTCGACTTCCTTTTTCACCATCCCCTCCAAACACTCTCCGCCAATCCACACAAATTAATCTAATTAAGCCTCATTCATACTCGAGGAACAGTCATTTGTCCACCAATCCGACACATTCACGCCACAACACCCAATCACGCTCCCGTCTACAATCTTCCGGTGGCGATCACCACGCCACCTATAATACGCGCGAAAATCCAAAATGAAGAATAAAAAAAAATAATGCACACGAGGCACTCACTGCGTTACCCTATCCCTCGCGCACATACTCTCTCTCTCGCTCTCCCCCATACGCACCCATTGTTCGCGCAGCGTACACAATAAAAAAAAAATAAAAACTCACTCACGCCCGTGTCTACTGTGGTGAGTGTGCGCGCACGCGCTTGGCGACGCAGTTGCGTCGTCTGCCGACACGCTCCGCGCACCTCCTCCGTCGCCGAAAACTCCCCGACGGAGAAATCGAACCCGTGTGTGGTGTATGTGTGTGTACGTGCGCGCCCTGGGCCGGGAGAGCCTTCCCGGGTGGTGAACATGTGTGTGTGTGTGTGTATGTGTCGTGCGCGCGCCGGGTGCTCGTGCTGCTGCAACAGCAGCGTCCAGCCGACGGCGATCGTGCCACGTGGTCGGCTTCTGCTGCGCGAGAAAGTGGCATGGTTATCACCTGGGAAAGTAAACAAACAAATAAATAATTTCATTGTTTCCCAGGTGACCTGACACTGCCAGGTAAGAAAAATAATTTACGAGGGATTCACTCCCTCGCAACTAATTCATTTATATAAAAATTAGTCTTTATTTTTGCGGTGTTCTGAATAAATTGAAAAAAGAACGGAATTTTAAAAATCACGTTTATTCAAAAATGCATCGTTTTTTTTTTAAAAGATTAGTATTTTTTTGTACTTTAAAAAAGCTAAATCTGAAGCCTAGTCATAATATGTTTTTATTCTTCGTCGATTGTTAACGAATTTTTCATTTTTCATCGTCTTTTTGGCTTCTTTAGACATCTTAATCTTCATTTTTTCTATAGTTAGCGCCTGTCCACCGCGTTCTGCGTAATTTTTATGAATTGAAAATCATTTAACAATTGAAAACAATCAAAATCCATACAGAAGTTTCTTTTAGAATATGTATAACAAAAGTTATAATCATTTAAAAAGTATATTTTCTCAATAAGTTACTGCGTTAAAAAGATTATTTTGAAGTCGTTTTTATAAAATTCTAGCTCTTCTCTTACATGAGATGAAAATATCAGGTAGTAGTCAAAATTTTAATGCAAGTACTTTATGTGAAAAGCATTTCTAGCATGAAAAGATACTAAAAATAATTGTCTAGTATTACTCAAGAAAATGCAAAAATACTACGACTTTTTTCCGAAGTAACATTAAAACGTAAATATTATTTTTTACGATATTTATACAAATCTTTTATGTTTAAACAAGTCGTTTAAGCTTCAGTTGTTGGATTATTATAAATAAAAGTAGCTTTTTTTAAACAATAGTTGATTTATAATAAAACTTTTACTAAGGATCACATTTTAATATAAAATATCAATATTGAATATTCAATTCAGAAGTTTTAATTTATAATAATGCGGATTTAGCCAATTTGTTTATAATATACTTATACTCACACTTTTGACCATGCAATAAAAACAAAAGAAAGCATGTTAAAAGGATTATCTCTAAATGGTTAAAACGATTATAGTATTCAATCAATAAGAGTTGAATAAATGTTGAATAAATGAGTTGAACTACCTGGTATTTTAATCTTATTTAAGCGATTAACTAAAATTTTTTTTGAATGACATCTAAATAGTCTTTTTGTGCAATAACTTACTTAGAAAATATGTTTAAAAAATGAATGTAACGTTTGTTATACATAGTCTGAAAGAAACTTCTGTATGTATTTGAATTGTTGTCAATCGTAAAACTATTTTCAATTCATAAAAATTACACAGAACACAGTTGTCAGGCACTATTTATAGGAGCAATCATGATTAATAAAAGAGCAGCAAAAACGATAAAAAAATTGAAAGTTTGTTAAAAATCAACGAAGAATAAAAATATATTGTGGTTAGGCTTAAAATTTAAATTTCTTGAAGTACAAAGACAGTTAGGAGCATTTAAAGAATTCAGTGTCTTTTTTACTCGAAAAAAACATTATTTTTGATTTCCCGGGATATGTTTTTGATAAAAATAAATAAATAAAAGGGTAAAAAAAAAATTCCCGAGACACATGTCTCCTCAAACATGATACAGAATCTGGAAAAAAACTTTTAGGTAATTTGTATAAAAAGTTCTGAAGGCTTTGTACGATTTAAAATAGAATGGGCTTCTAGCAAAAAAAAAATTCTTATTTTTCTCTTGCTTTTGAAGACTTAATATTTTCACTCCTTTTTTACGTGCAAAACGCATTAGAAATTTCGAGGGCCTAAAGGCACGCGAAAAAAGGGTTCAAAATTTTTTTTTTCACATTAGCACGATTATAAAAGTATATAGAATCAATTTCAACCCAATACTCATAATAAAAAAAGAGAATAAAAAAAATAAAAATTACCCCCGTCCTGGTGTATAAGTTATAATCGTGACCAATTAAGACCCAGATTTACTTATAGCATCCAGAGAATGAGTTTCCATATTTTCTCCAGTATCATCCGAACGCAAGTAACGTAGTACCATATTAATTTAATTAGTTGTAAATCAATAGAGCAAATTAAGCGAGAAATAACGTAGCAGATCCTTTTTCCGACATCGTATAAGGGTGGCTGTTTATTCCGGTTTTTTTCGTTATTATTCCGAGAGCTAGAATGAAAATCGTGACTGTAAAGTAACCCATTATCACATAATAAGTTTTGAAGTTCTAAATATGACAAAATCTGCACTATAGGTAAATTTTTAATTTCATACAATGAAAACTCGAAAAGTATCGTTTTTACTTATATAATTGTAGCTTACTTATTCATATATTATTATTTTTTTTTTTTTCTAGGATAATTCAATTGTGACATATCGACAAGTGAGGATTGTACACGAATTAATACGATACTGTTGAGGCAACTAAGGACGGTTGATCCACAAGGTTGTTTGACTATTTAAATAAATCCGACTAAATACTTCTTGAAAAAAAAAATTGATTTAATTATATAAATTTTTGATCTTACCTTTGGCCCATACTGTTTTCTTGTTACTACTTCTGGAGCCATCCAATACGGAGTGCCTACCATAGTCGTACGTTTATTTTGTTCTGGAGATATTTGAGCACAAAACCCGAAATCAGTAAGTTTGACACTTCCATCTAGGCCTAAAAGTATGTTGTCAGACTTAATGTCTCGATGAATAACTTGATTTAAATGTAAGAATTCGAGTGCCTGAAGAACTTCTCTACATACTGCAGCGATTTGTCCTTCATCCATACATGTTTCAGTAACAACATCTGTTAAACTTCCACCAGGTAAATACTCCATTACAACCCACAATTCTTCTCCTACTAGATAACTATCAAGATAGTTCACAACATTCGGATGTTTATTTTCTCTCATAACTAATATTTCATTAATAATTAATTCTTTTTTTGGTTGTTGTGATAAATTCATTTGTTTAATTGCTACTTCTATACCTGTAGAGCTTTCGATAGCAGTAAACACAGTTCCTGATGCCCCTTGACCTATTTTTTCCATTTTTGCGTACTTTCTATTCGGATCACCGACACTAACAATGTTTTTTAATTTTTCTAAAATCTCTTCATCAGACATTTTTTTCTTTCGTGTTTTATCCCCTTGAACTGAACGAGATATTTCCGCGGGAAAATTTGTGGTAGCAGTTTTAATTTTTTCTGTTTGTTCATGATGAAAAACTTGAGACGTACCATTTTTTGAAAAGACATTTCCGATAGATGACATCGATGATAAATTCATATTTTCTTCAACAGGTTTCGTATACTGAGAAAAATAAAAAATAATTAAAATAACTAGAAATAAGTTTGAAAAAGTATAAATACTATTAATTAAATAAAAAAAATCTAATTATGCAGATTCAAAAAAAAAAAATACTTATGAAAATTTTTTATATTCCGCAAAGTCATTTAATTAGATTTTTTGACTTTTAAAACCTGCTTCCCGCCTAAATATTAGTTTCTTTAAACGAGTAAAGGGTCACTATATATGTAATACTCGTTAAATTTATACGTAGTATTTTTAGGTTTCAAGTCTTTCTTTAAACTCAAAGAATTTTCAACAATGCGTAAAAAAACAACTTTTTGAAGCAAAGTAGTATATTTATACGGGTGGGCGTGGCCTATTCTCATCATAGTACAGTAGAAGTTTCGGGATTTGTTAAAATTTTAAATCCGATAATTCAAGGTTTGGGAAATGACTTTACAATTAATAGTAAAAACATTAAAGAAGAGGTTAGAAAAAAATCTACAGAAATTAGATAAAATATTAACAAAGATCTAGAAAACAGACTTGTATCTTTAAAAGTTGACGTTGCATTTCGTATGACTTGCTCGATACTAGGTAACAATGTAGAGTACATTAAAGCAGACAAAATTGTAATGAAGACATTGACAGCTAAGGAACTCTTCTGTCAGCACACTTCATTAAATTTAAGTAAAGAAGTATCTCACATATTAAAATTATATGATTTATCTATGAAACAGATTCAACCACTTCGGATAACGCAGCTATTATGCTTAAAAAATGGAAAATTTTTAATGATACAATTATCAAATTTTGAATTATCAATGATAAGTGTATCATTAAAAATTTTTACCCAAGAGAGGGTTGTAACTAGATAGGTATGTGGGGAAGTTAACATAGCTGATATCTTCACAAAACCACTAGCTTTTTCGAGGTTTAAGACGTTGAGAGACAAATTAATTAATTTAGAAGAATAGGTAGACTGACTGGAATTTTCATAACCATTTGATATTAATAAATTGCTTTTATACTTTCAGATCTAGACGCATAGGAAGTTAATATGGAGTCATGAAGTCACCCGACATCATCTCTAGCACCAGCCAAGGGTTGAAACGTCATTTCATTTCGAAGATTGATTTTCTTGTATTAGTTTTTAAGTAACTTCATTTTTATGTGTTAAGATTGGTACTTTTGCCAAAGATTTTTTTTATGTGATTATAGATGTTGGCTAGATTAAATCTAGATGGGATGATAATATTTTAAAATTTATCCGATTTTTGAGTAGTTTGTGGTAGATGGAGATTTTGTGAAAGGGTTTAATTCCCTTCATACGACTGACAATTGTGATAATTTTTTTTGTATCGATTGTAGAAGTTTTTATATTTTCGTATAAGTTTTTTTTTAGATTATACTAACTTCCCTCAGGAGGGAGTGATGTGAATATTCGGGATGTCAGTCAGAGCAGAGAGCGCAATGCGCAGACGCTGGGACTTGTCTTTCGTTCGTACCTGCCGCTGCAGCGGTCCAGTTGAAGCCTCAACGCTGAGCTATACGCACGTTTACTATACGTTTGCTCTTCTCTTGTACCAAAGCTTAGATAAATTGAATAGAGGTTTCGATAATACAATAAACGTTTATAGAAGTTAATAAAGGACTGAATATTTATTTATAACACCCAACCCACACACACGCACACACACACACACAAGTTAACATTTCGGAGAAGCAGCAACACCAGGAAAAGCAGAGTTCGAGTGGCTACTTCCAGACCGGGCGTTTGTTTCAATCAATCATTATATTCTATCAGTATTATTACTTTAAGAATTTTTCACGGCCGAAGGCCGGATAATGCCCGTAGTACAGTACTGTTATCGGAAAAAATAAGAAAATTGCGAAAAATTGCAAAAGTGATTCTGACTGTGAAAATGAGTTGTAAATATTATTCGAATTGTAGAAAAAAAATCTTACCAGTGTAGCATTTGTGATCACGGATTGGGGTGGTTCAACTTCCTGATAATGTTGTTGACGTTCTAAGGTTAGGCGAAAACTTCAATTTCTCTACTACTCTTAACAAGGATTATATTTTTCAATTTTTTAAAGATCTTGAGAGTTCTCTTTACAATGTTGAATTTTTTAAAAACAACGTTAGGCAACAATTACTTGCTCATGTTGACAGTAACATTAAGAAAAATAAGATCCATATTGATATAACTGATACAATCATTTTGCAAAAATATAAGCAGACTAAATTTTTTCTAAAAAACAATCCGGATTTACACATTAGCAAGGCTGACAAAGGTAACTGTACAGTCGTGTTGAACAAGAATGATTACATTAATAAAGTTGAGATAGCCTTGTCCAATTCCACTTATTACAAAAAACTTGTTGATGACCCTTTACCCACATTGACAAACTCAATGTTATTTCAAAAAACGGAGAGAAAAACGCGGATGTATTTAAAACCCCCCTTGGAAAATCTGACAATTGTCTGTTACCACGAGCCTATGGCATAGTTATTAAAGATACACAAGAAAGACTATCCTGTCAGAATTATAGTTTCTTCCATAAACAGTCCAACTTGCGAGTTAGAAAAAAGAATTGTTAGCCTCTTCAATGCCTGTATCCCTAAACCTAAGTACACTACTCGTAATAGTTTTGAATTTAAGTCTGATGTTGAAAAACATAGCCTATGCGAAGGACAGATTTTTGCTTCGCTAGATGTAGTTTTCTTGTTCACCAATATTGACCATAACCTAATAGTTACAGCTGTCAAATCCAAATGGCATTTTCTCAAAAATAGTATTAACCTCCGCAAGACTGAATTTTTGGATATCATTATTTTTATCATTAATTCAACCTTTTTTAAATTCAATAATAAATTTTACCACCAGAAGACGGGAGCCCCCATGGGTGGTTGTTGTAGCCCGTGGTTTGCTGACCTTTGCTTGGAAGCCCTCGAAGTTTTTTGTTTGAACAAATTAAAGTTGAGTCACTTATTCTATAAGCGTTACGTAGATGATATTTTTCTTATATGCACCACAGCACAACTTGCGACGATTCTTAGGGTTTTAACGAATTCAATAAGCTTTTACAATTCACGGTTGAACGTCAGAATGAAATGAAAGAACTTAATTTTCTCGAAATCACTGTTTCTAATTATAACAATGTAATACTGACCAATTGGTACCAAAAATCGACCACGTCTGGTAGATACGTTAATTTTTTATCGCATCATCCCATCCACCAAAAGGTAGCTATAATATATTCTCTTGTAGATAAAGCCATCAAACTTTCTAGCCCTCAGTTCCATGGAGATAACTTGAAAAAAGTTAGAATGTTACTGAAGGACAATAATTATCCTCACAACTTTATTAATCACCACATTGACTACAGATTGAAAATAATTAATGGTAAAACCCAGAAAACTACTGATACTGTCAACCATTCAGGTTTTTTATTGTTACCGTTTCATAAATATTTCGTCCCAAAAATCCAACACATTTTTAAATCTTTTAACCATTTATAGGAACATTAATAGTCCGAAAGGTTTTTTCACACTTGGGAAAGATTTGATAGATAAGCTCGATAAGCCAGGTGCATCTTGCTAATTGCAATGATTGTAACGTAAAGTGTATAGGTGAGACAGGTCGTAAGTTAAGTAAAAGGATATATGAGCACCATAATTACGTGAAAAATCATTCGCAGACTTCGGTTATTTCCCTACATTGTGAGGAGACGTTACACAACTTTGACTTTGACAATGTTTAAATCCTGGAGAACGAGCAGAATATCTATAAGAGGAGATTTTTAGAAATGCTCAACATTTATTTTTATTCTGATAACATAAACAAGAAGACAGATACACAATATTTGAAAAATGACTATAAGAAGTCATTAGACTCTTTGAAATTGAAATTAAAATAAACCCCACTCTTATCATCTTTTCCCCTTTTCACACCCATAAACCTCAGCTTGAGTTCTCTCATCGCTTTGCAAGTGTTTCATAGTTAGTTTTCGATCGACTTGCACTTACACCAGTGCACTTTAAGACAAAATTAAAATTAAATAAAAAACAATATTAAGTGTACAATGTTTATAATTTTTAAGTAACTTATCTGTGATGACTACAGTCATATATATGTCTGTTTATATTTATATTTATTGACCTGTGAGAATCTATTTTATATTCAACATTATTTGTAATTTTTTTAGATTGTTATTAATAATACATCTTTTTGTATGTTTGTAGCTTTGAGAAGGTTGTCCTGTTAATGACAATGAAACGTCAGTATATGTAATTTTTAAATAAATTTATACTTTGTTCGTTAAGACCAAACACTTGGATTATTTCATTAAAAAAGTATATTGTATGAGGTATATAGTATATGGTAAATAGTATATGGTATATACTATTTGTACGAAATTTTAAAAATCAGAAGTAACATTTTATAAAGTCTTTTCCTCGTCTCTTTGTTTAATGGTACGGGCCCCCTGGGGCGGCATTCCGTAAAACGGAGGTAAGGTTACGAACGTTAAGGGAGGTAAGAACCATAAATATAGATATAGTTGGCTACAGAAAAATCGGTGGTGGGGGTTTTTTTTTTAATGAAAATATAAAATTAGACAAACAAAATGAGACAAACCTGGACTTTCTAATAGCAAAAGTTTAAACGGGAAATGGCTTTAAAAAAAACTTTTTTTTGCATTTTTTGTTAATATCTCGTAAACAATTAAATATTTTTAAACAAAAAAAAAAACTGCTTATTTAACATATAAAATGCTTTATTTTTGCCTAGTACGGTAATAATTAAACGATTTTTGTGGCCAGGAAAAATCAAAAACCAAAAAAACGGTTTTTTCCATTTTTCTCGAAAATTTTGAGGTTATGAAAAAAAATGTATAGAACAAAAGTTGTAAATTTTTATGTTATCTACAACTTTCACACGCTAACATTTTTGATTAAATCAATAGTTTTTTCAAAAAATGAAGAAAACGATTTTCTACCTCTAAAAAACCACCCCATTCCGTCATCACAAATGCTACACTGGTAAGATTTTTTTCCTATAATTCGAATAATATTTACAACTCATTTTCACAGTCAGAACTTTTGCAATTTTTTTGACTAAATATATTATCGGTACTGTACTACCGCTGTACCTATGTATATAATTACACGTCTAACAAGCCAAGTTATGGTAGATGTTATCTTATCAGTACAAAATTTTAAGTAAGTAGGAAAAAAATTTTCTGTTGAAATTTATTGCTTTTAAAGGAAAGTAACACTAATAAATTTATATAAATGTATGTATATATTTTTTTAAATTCTCTGAAATGTGTCCAGATGGCATAAGATTCTATTATAGCAATGATTCTGTAAAGAAATAACTATGCTTCGCTTCTAACAGGCGTCCAAGACACCTTTTTTTTTACTTTTGGATTTTTAATATAACTTTTTTTTTCTTTAGAACGAAGTTCTTTATCGGAGGTTATGACGCGCGGGTGCTGCAGCAAAAAAAAAAAACGTAACATCACGAAAACTTGCCAGATTACGTAGCATACAGGGTGACCCATTTTAAATGTCGCACCTAAATAACTCGCTTGGAAAGGACCAAATCAAAAAAATGTTGAGATCAAAGCTTCATTTTTTGGGGCTACTAAGATGGGCTCAATAAGATTGGGCTCGGAACCTTATTTTGGGCCCCACGGACCCAAAGTCCGTTTTTTCAAATAGGAACCCCTATTTTTGACCTCAGATTCAGAAAGAGCAGGAAATTTTACGATTTTTAGGTATTTTTCGAAAAAAATTTTGGGACCCAATGAGACCCTGCAGGGCTTAAGACTTTTATAAGCCCCATTTCTTTTTAACCCGAATTAAATCGAAAATAACGCATTTTTTGCATAGCACATGCATTGGGAAAGTTTCTTGGTTTGAAATTTCCAACAAAATGGGCCCCAAATAAGGCCCCAGGTCCAATTTTTTTGGGCCCATTTTGTTGGAAATTTCAAACCAAGAAACTTTTTCAATTCATGTGAAGTAAAAAAATGCTTCATTTCCCAGTTAATTCACGTTTAAAAGAAATGGGGCTTATAAAAGTCTTATAAGCCCCACAGGGCTTCATAGGGCCCTAAAAAAAATTTCAAAAAATACCTAAAAATCATAAAATTTTCCGCTCTTTTCGAATCTGGGGTCAAAAATAGGAGTTCTCATTTGAAAAACAGACTTTGGGTCCGTAGGGCCCAAAATAAGGCCCCGGGCCCAATTTTTTGGGGCCCATCTTACTAGCCCCTAAAAATAATGAAACTTTGGTCTCTACATTTTTTTCGATTTGGGCCTTTCCAAGCGAGTTATTTAGGTGCGTAATTTAAAATGGATCACCCTGTATACCTATAAATATATTATCACGTTACTATCCGGACATTTCATATACACGTTCGGCACTATCCGGACAGTCAGGATAATGTTTGGTCCCATTTTTTCCGAGACTAAATAAAAAAAATGAGTTTCAGGAATTGGGTGATGGGTTATTTTGGTTAGATCGCGCAAACCTAGGAAAAGTATTAGTTAACCGGTTAATTTGGAAAAAAAAAATAAAAAAAAGATGGGTTTTTTAAAAGATCATTAAAATTCAAAAAACAAGCACGTAGGACACAGTGGGATGAAGTTTTTTTAAAGCGAAAAAATATTCAAGTATATTTTCAATTTATTTTGGGATAAAAAATATTAAAATAATTTTCATTTACCGTAGTAGTGATTTTTGTAATTTGTTATTTGTTTAGACAATTTCATATAAATTTTTCGAGTGCCCACCCTCCAAATTCTTATTCAGGGAGTCAAAATATATCTTTTAAACCTGGGTAGATCGTATACCGCTCGTCGGCACACGAAAACCCCTACAGCGACCAGACTATTACAAAGATTGGACCTCGAATTTTTTTCGTCTTTTTATGAACTTAAAGGGAAAAACATTTTCATGTCTTAACTAGAAAAAATTGAACACGAATAATTTATGTTACTGAAAGCACTTGTTAGAATTTTTTGAGTTTTAAATTATAAATTATGCGAGGTTAAGTTGTTTATGTAGATATTTAAAAATATTTTTTCTTTAAAGATCATAGAAAGATGAAAATCGAGGTTGCGAGGTTCCGCACTCTTCTATACGTGAAATAGGTTTGATGCGCACAATTAGAGCATGCATTACTTTCGATGCATGTTCACTCCTCGCCGAGTTCCAAGGGACTCAGTCAATCAGTGTCGACGCGCTCCATTTTCCTCGCTCCACCACGTGCGAACCCTTCTTTCATTCGGCACGCACGTGTAGCTTGACGTTAGAAAAAAAATAATACTTGAAAAGCCCCTTTTTTAAATCTTTTTATTGTAATTTTAATCTTTTCCATGGATTTAACTTGATTATAAAGAAAAATTCATATAACATACGATTCAATCATACGAAGTTTTTTAATGTAAATATAACTGAAAAAAGATATAAATATGCTCAGAAATGAATCAATAAAAATATTAAATGAAATTAAGTATACTAAAACAAATATTCAATGTAATTAAGTTTTTATAATCAAGCTCCCGAGGGGTACAATTCAAATATTAGTGCAAAATATTGTAGTTTCATTGAATAGTGGCCCTTCAAAAATCAGCACATTGTTTTTTTTTTCTAACGTCGAGCTACACGTCGAGCTACAGAGTGTCGGAAGGGCTTACGTGTGAAGGAACGAGAGAGATGGAGCGCGTTGACGCTGATAGGCCGAGTCGCTTAGAACTTGGCGAAGAGCGTACCATGTATGCAGTGAAAGTGATACATGTTCGAAACACTGCGCGCGGTTGATTAAGACGCATGAGTTGGTAGGGACCATTTGATCGCGAAGGCCCGTTTGATGAGTTTATTATTGACGTGGTTATTTCCCCTTATTGCGTTGTATTAGCTATTTAGTATGCCTGGGCTCACTGTTGAATGTATAAACATAAGAGCCAGTGAACGTAGATACATTTTCCTTTGTTATTTAATAATTGTTTATATAGTTTATTTATTTATTCATAAAAAATAAAAAAATTATGGTACCAGCAAAGTATTTTGCACTTGTTAAACATAACATAAATCCTTCTGCAATATTGTTAAACCAGAATTCTTATTATTTTCGGAATACCACTGTCATTAATTTTTTTGTAACATGGTATTTTTAAATTTTTTAAATCCGAATGTTGATAAAGTTCCGCTGGCAAGGTTTTTCCAAATGTAAACAAAATTTTGATTTTGAATTTGGCAGACAGTTCCATTACTTGTATGTCTAGTGCAAGTATCTCTTCATTTTCAAAAGTATTGTTTGGTTTAAACACATATATATATATATATATATATATATAAGAACTATCAAAATCAGATTAAAGATATTGTGTTAAAAAAGAACTAAAATAACTTAAATATTGGTAGATTAATAAAATAGGAAAACTAATTGTAAAACAAAGTTTTTGATTTTCACAGTTAACAAAACGTTTATTAAAATTCGTTACATGTTTCGACATACAATGTCATCTTCAGACGAGAAAAATACTTATAAACTTGACCAACATAATTTTTTTATTATATACAGTACTAACTACTTGCAGTGAATAGTGAGGAGTCATTCAAGTCTAGCTGATCGTTTAAAAGTAAATCCGTATTTCTCAAACGGTTTATTTCCAAAGTCTCAAGCAAATTCAATCTTGAAGATTTATCCTGTATATGTACAATTTTCGTCTCATGATTAAAATTGTGATCCTGTTCAATCAAATGTTTAGCATAATTTGATTTAGGCGTCTTATTCAAAAAATAACTTTCATGATCTTTTATTCTAGTCTTGAATGACTTACCAGTTTGACCTATATATACTTTAGGGGTCATTCACAAAGTACGTCACCACAGGGGAGGGGGGAGGGGTTTTTGAAATGTTACTATTGATGACTTGGGAAGGGGGAGGGGTTAATATGATTGTTACGTCACAAAAAAATTTTTTTTTGTGACGTAACAATCATGCCGAAACAACCATTTGTGACGTAACAATTTTTTGCCACGTCTGTTGGACGCTCGATTCTCGATTTTTTTTTGCAGAAACCCCTACAATATATATATATATATATCATTTGAAAGGTCTTGAAAAGAGAAAGCTGTTCGCGCAAACCGCAATTTTTTATTACCTAAACTGCGCTTGCGCGGGGGGAAATAATGATTTTTCAACTATAATTTTTATCTCAGAATCTAAGAGGGATAGAATAACGCGGCTTGCGGCAAAATTTTCTTTACAAAAAATGTAGTTCAGCAATTTAAATCTTGTTTTATTTTAACGCAGTATGCAGCCACTAGGTGGCGATTAAGATAAAAAATTTTAATAATTTGGCCTAAAAAGTGCCTTCCGTCACTTCAAAAATTTTGAAAAAATTTAAAAAGCTATTTTTTCTTAAAATACATGACATTTTTTTTCTAGAAACACCGTTTCTTTTAATCGCATTTTTTATGGAAAAAAATTCGAAAAACAGCCTTAACAATTTAAATTTGGCGCAAAAAATGATTTAGAAAAATATTGTTGAACTACATTTTTTGTAAACAAAACTTTGCCGCAAACCGCATTTTTCTAGCCCTCTTAGATTTCGAGATAAAAAACAAAGTTGAAATTTTCAACTTGAAAAATCCAGGGTTGAATACGATATTCCTTCGTGGGGACGGTGAGATGTGTTCAGGGCGTACAATCCCCCAAAATCCTGGGCATCCGAGTTCAACAAAAAAACTTATCGGCTACCCCCCAAGCTGTAAACCCCCAAATACCCTGGGCGTCGAGTTAAATAAATAAACTCTGATCAGCTATCCCTCAAGCTCTAGACCCCAAAACTCTTGGTGCCC
Source organism: Encarsia formosa (assembly GCA_038277355.1). Lineage (NCBI taxonomy): Eukaryota > Metazoa > Arthropoda > Insecta > Hymenoptera > Aphelinidae > Encarsia > Encarsia formosa. The sequence continues at coordinate 49,290,950 of CM076185.1, read as the reverse complement.
GAGTTCAACTAAAAAACTTATTGACTATCCCCCAAGCTCAAAGCCCCCATAAACCTTAGGAGCCCGAGTTCAATAAATAAACTGATCAGCTATCCCTAAAGCTCTAAGCCCCCAAAACCCTGGGCTTCGAGTTCAACAAATAAACTGATCAGCTATCCCTCAAGCTCTATTGCACCAGTGCAGCGTGATTAGGTACCGTGCTTAGGTTAACTAAAATATACTCATATTTTTGGAATAATTCAATCGGGCTCACAAGGTTTATGGGGGTTCAGAGCTTGGGGGACAGCTGATCAGTTTTTTTGTTGAGCTCGAGCGCCCAGGGTATTTGGAGAATTACAGCTTGGGAGATAGCCGATAAGTTTTTTTGTTGAACTCAGGCGCCCAGTGTAGTTAGGAGTTTACAGCTTGAGTGATAGCTGGTCAGTTAATTTATTGAACCCGGGCGCCCAGGGTTTTGGGGGTTTGGAGCTTGGGGGATAGCTGATCAGTTTTTTTGTTGAACTCGGGCACTCAAGGTTTTGGGGGTTTAGAGCTTGGGGGATAGCTGATCAGTTTATTTATTGAACCTAGGCGCCCAGGGTTTTTGGGGGGTTTGGAGCTTGAGGGATAGCCGATAAGTTTTTTTGTTGAACTCAGACGCCCAGTGTACTTAGGAGTTTACAGCTTGAGTGATAGCTGGTCAGTTTATTTATTGAACCTAGGCGCCCAGGGTATTTGGGGGTTTGGAGCTTGGGGGATAGCTGATCAGTTTTTTTGTTGAACTCGGGCGCCCAGGGTTTTGGGGGTTTGGAGCTTGGGGCATAGCTGATCAGTTTTTTTGTTGATCTCAGGCGCCCAGTGTACTTAGGAGTTTACAGCTTGAGTGATAGCTGGTCAGTTTATTTATTGAACCTGGGCGCCCAGGGTTTTTGGGGGTTTTGGAGCTTGAGGGATAGCTGATCAGTTTATTTACTGAACCTGGGCGCCCAGGGTATTTGGGGGTTTGGAGCTTGGGGGATAGCTGATCAGTTTTTTTGTTGAACTCGGGCGCCATGGGTTTTGGGGGTTTGGAGCTTGGGAGATAGCTGATCAGTTTTTTTGTTGAACTCGGGCGCCCAGGGTATTTGGGGGTTTGGAGCTTGGGGGATAGCTGATCAGTTTTTTTGTTGAACTCAGGCGCCCAGGGTTTTGCGGGCTAAGAGCTTGGGGAATAGCTGATCAGTTTTTTTGTTGAACTCGGGCGCCCAGGGTATTTGGGGGTTTGGAGCTTGGGGGATAGCTGATCAGTTTTTTTGTTGAACTCGGGCGCCCAGGGTATTTGGGGGTTTGGAGCTTGGGGGATAGCTGATCAGTTTTTTTGTTGAACTCGGGCGCCCAGGGTTTTGGGGGTTTGGAGCTTGGGGGATAGCTGATCAGTTTTTTTGTTGAACTCAGGCGCCCAGGGTTTTGCGGGCTAAGAGCTTGGGGAATAGCTGATCAGTTTTTTTGTTGAACTCGGGCGCCCAGGATTTTGGGAGTTTAGAGCAAGTTTATATGACAATTAATTAACATTTTTTATATTTTTCATTTATCACGTCGGGAATCTATTTGTGCATGCTGTTTTTCTTGTTATGTATTTATTTATTGTTGAACTATTATTATTATGATCATTATTCATATTATTATTATTATTTATAATATTATAATTATTTATTCTTAAATTAATATAAAAGATGGAGAGAAATATTTGTTTAAATGCACTATTTTCGATTTTCACTTTGCTCCAACCATGCTTGGGTAGTTCTAAAATTTTCTTAAAATATACACTGGCGTATAGTTGAATAAAAAAGCAAATGGTTCATCTCAGAGGCTTTATACTAAAAAACCCTGGGCATGAGTTAAATAAAAGAAGTTATTGTTTATACCCCAAGTATATAAACGTAATTGCCCTGGGCGTGGAGTTGAATAAAAAAACGAATTGTTCATCTCAGAGTCTTCATACTAAAATACCCAAGGCATGAGAAAAATTAAAAAAGTAATAGTTTATTTTGAAAGCATTAAACTAGAAAATTCTGTGCGTAAGTTGATTAAAATAAGTAATTGTTTATCCCCCAAGCTTTTAAACTTAAATACCCTGGGCGCAGATTTGAAAAAAGTAAGTAATTGTTTATATCCCAAGGCTTTGAACCTATCCTGGGCGTAGAGTTGAATGAAAAAACAAATTTTTTATCTCAAAGGTTTTATACTAAAATACTCAGGGCATGAGAAAAATTAAAAAACTAATAGTTTATTTTAAAAACTTTAAACTAGAAAATTCTGTGCATAAGTTGAATAAATGAACTAATTGATTATCCCACAAGCCCATAAAGCTATAACCATGGGGGTTAAGATGAAAAAAAAAAACATTCGACTAAAAAACCCTCGGTGACGGTTTGAATTAAAAATTAATTGTTTATCCTTCACGCCTTCAAAACAAAACACCTTGGGCGTCGTAAAAAAAAAAAAAAAAAAAAAAAAAGAAAGTTTGTTTTTCCTCAAAGATTTCAATTAAAAACCGTGGGCGTCGAGTTGATTAAAATAATCAACTGTTGATCTCCAATATTGATATTTGTGGGAGTTATGAGATTTCAAAATTTCGATATTTTTCTTGATTTTTCGGCTGTACATACCAGCTTGAAAAAAAATAATTTTTTGACTTCATAAAATGTTATTATTTCATGAATTTACTCCGAGATTTTCAACCTCATACGGTTATTTAATCCTTCGATTAAATTTTACCGTGGGTTTCCCTTAATCTTACGGAGATTATGAATAAAAGTTAGTTATATTTATTTTAATAAAATAAATTGAAAAGCTAATCGAGGGCTTCAAAAAGAAGAGTAACCATGTTTGTATAAAAATAAATTTATTCATATATTTGAAAGAATAATTTCATTATTATTTACATAAGACTTATTTTATAAATTAACTGACAAGTTATGTTCAATATCATGATTGTTACATTTTAAAACTGTGACTATGGGTTTATGGTAGCTGATGTACGAAATGTAAATGTCAGAACTTAAATGTTGAACCTATTTTCCAAATACAGCATCAATAGTCGAACCGCTTTTTGTTGTAAATTCAGCTGTGTTAGTTAAAATTTCCAAGTTAAGTGCGTCTTTGAGAAATTTCATAAGCGTATGTATGAAAACATGGTGATTCATTTTGTGAACTCGAAAACTCACTATCACTTTCGTTCACGTCTAGTTGATCAGACTCCGTCGGTGTGTTCATTTTAACGATTGATACTGAAACATTTTATTGTGATCTCACTGTATTACTACAACGCTTGAAAAATATCTAAGGCTCAAATGAAACATAATTTTAGATTAATCTTATGTATGTATGCATTCTGCTGAAAAATTGCGAGCGAATCTCGAAAAAAGAGAAGAAAAAATATGTGTGCGTGAGAGAGAGAGAGAGAGAGAGAGATTTTTTTTATTTTGATTTTGATAAGTTTATTGATTGTACATTATGTTGTACAAAATACATAAGTTGCTCAACAAGTAATCCATCAAAAGTTAACAATAGTAAATAATAAATAATAAAATAATAAAATGAAATAAAATAAACATAATAATAAAATAATGAAAATAATAAGAATAAAAATAAATGTATACATCAAGATGAAACAATATTTGGTAATCTACTTTAATTCAATCTAATTTAATTTAATCTAACCAGTGCCTGCAAAAAAACATTGCAAATCAGCCACTAGTAGCACAACAAATCCTCACACAGTTTAAGCACAATTTGTTCAGCGGCACAGAGTAATCAACCTTCTCCCTCGGTAGTAAAGATGCGTGATTTAATGAGATGTTTAAAAGTTGCAAATGATGATGCCTGGCGAATATGAAGGGGTAAGCTATTCCAAATGTAGGTAGATGATACATGAAAGGAGCGAGCTGTGCTTTTCAATAAAAAAAAATTCGCCAAATAAGACGGAATTCCTGAATTCAGTATTTTATAGAGCAAACAGGCCGCAAAGTAGTCTCTACGACCCGACACTCGGAGCCAGCCAAGCTCACGTCTAAAAGGAGTGATGTGATCGCTCTTCCTAACCCCAAATATGTATCTGATTCCACGATTGAGCACACGCTGCAGCATCAGGTCCTGTTCATCTGAGATATTCCGATAAAAAAGACAGCAATAGTCAACGACAGGGAAAAAGCAGGGTTTGAATGAGGTGCTTCCGCAGTTCAAAGGTGGTGCTGCGTCTGAAGTGGTTAAGACGGTACATGAGAGAATTAGCTCTGCGACAGACATACCGAACATGATCTTTCCAGGTCAGCTTGGAATCCAGCACCACCCCCAGACTACGTGTAGACGAGACAAACGAGACAGTGCACTCCCCAAATTGTAGGGTGCGAATACCCAATCTGTCAAAGTCATTGACATAAGACGCGGTACCCAAAATCATGGCCTTAGTCTTGCCAGCATTCAAAATCAGCCCATTCGCAGCAGCCCAGTCCGCAACATGCACAGCACCTCGGCTCAGTCTGTCCAGAATGGTACTTACGTCCTCGTCTCGGCCTCGCACGTAAATCTGGAGGTCGTCCGCATAAATTTTATGACAAATACCAGGGCCAAGACCCAGGGCAATTTCAGTGACAAACAGAGCAAAAAGCAGGGGACCCAACCCAGAGCCCTGGGGTACACCCTTATTGAGGGGACGAAAAGAGGTAAAACACCGGTCCTCAGCCTTCACCGCCTGCGAGCGGCCTGATAAATGTGAAGCAATCCATCGCAAAACCCTGCGCAAAAACCCAAGTGATTGCAGTTTCTCGAGTAGCAATACGTGAGAGACCGAGTCGAAGGCTTTGCTGAAATCAAACAGCAACAGGGCAGCCACCTGTCTCCTGTCCATGCCCTCACGGATATCGTCTGTAAGTTTCAGTAGTGCAGTCTGTGTACTGTGCCCTGCTCTAAAACCTGCTTGATGCCCATCCATCAGTCCCTGCGATTCAACAAAAGAAAAAATCTGGTTATGGACCAGCCTCTTAAGTACTTTCGACAAAAAACAAAGCAGGGAGATCGGACGGAAATCATTCAGGCAAGATGGAGAAGGAACTTTGCTGAGAGCAATAACAATAGACTCTTTCCACCGCCCAGGGAATGTTGCTGTGGATAAGGAAATATTGAAAATATTGTGGATAATAGGGCCAATGGATGGGAATGCAGTTTGAATGAAGCTCTGCGGAAGAGAGTCAACACCCACCGCTTGAGATGCTGACTGGCTAACAGTAGTAGCGATTGCGTCCATTGTCACAGCAGAGAAATCAAAGACACTATCATCTCTCTCATTTTCTAAGTTGTTTAGAAAATGAGAGAGATCCGGTGCTGCGGAGTCAAACGAAACAGAGGCAAAGTGAGCGTTGAAGTCCTCCACAGAGAAACCACCCAAGTTGGAATCAGGACTAGGGGAGATGCCAAGGTGTCTAAGTTCCTTCCAGAGCTGTTGAGGGTCAGAGATGTCCTTGAGTCTGTGATAGTAAAAGTTGAAACTTGCAGACTCAATCTGCTCATGAGCAAAATCACGTACCTGTCTATATAAGAGTTTTTCAATATCAAGTCTTGAGCGTCTGTAGCGTCTGTAGACTCTATCCCTCTCGGATATCAACGAGCGATGATAGGTGGTGAACCACGGATGGCGATTCTTCCCATGTTTGAGTGTTTTCAGTGGAGCAAATACGTCAAGAGCAGCATACAGATTAGCATACAAACAATCCAACCTCGCACTAAGAAAGCTCGTCCCATCCGTGACAACCGACCAATCACATTCAAGCAAGTAATCGTTGAAAGCCTCAGCATTCACGGATTTAAAGTCGCGGTAGGTGAAATCATTAGTCATCAGTTGTGGCGTTTGAATGTCAAGAGAAGCCGTCAGTAAGTCATGCCCCGCAATAAATGGAATATCGTTCTTCCAGTATTCAGTCACAGTATCAAGAGCATCGACAAGACACAGGTCAAGCCAGGTATCCGAGTGAGAGGTGTGGTGTGTAGCTCCATATGGCACAGAGAATAATGAGGTCTCCTCAATAAATTTACGTACAAAAACCGCATCTGCATCTCAGTCTGACAGTTGGTTAGCATTAAAGTCACCGAGGATAACTTTGGAGCCATACTCATGCATAATATTACGCAGATCAGACACAAAATTGGTACCAGCAACAAAGAGGGCCTTAAGGGGTCTATACACCACAGCAGCAAACACAGGGTCACTCCCCTTAGTGGAAACCTCACCAAACAAATATTCAGGATGATCCGGCTTACCGTCCCACTCCGTAGTTGACGAGCAGAGGTGCTTTACCGAAAGCATCTCATGCACAAAGAGTGCATCCCCACCCCCCAGAGTATTGCGGTCCCGCCTAAGGATGACATATCCATCGAGTGCAACAAGCGTGTCCTCAGTCGAAGGGCTCAGCCAGGTCTCAGCAACAGCTATCAGACGTATCAAGGGCTGCGTCAATAGAAAAAGCCTGTCCTGCTCAATATGGCTACGTAGAGAGTTCGCATTAAAATAACAGACATGAAGTCTACCCCCCTGCTTTCGCACAGAATACTGAGAGGTGTGAGGTGAGTTTGAAGGTGAACGGGGGAGTGTGTAGCTTGAAGAGGGATAAAAGGGTGAAGGATAAATAAAACTGTAATGGTATGATGAGAATGTGATATTACCGCGAGAGCGAGGATGTTATAATTACTCCTAATTACTTTTTAGCAAAACAGTATACCTGTTATGCTAAAAACCGCATGAGATCCTGTTCAGAAGTGATGAGTGTAGGGACATCTCCCTTTTTTCTCCTGACATAGACTTGACCATTGCGTACAAAAGTAACGAAGCCAGAGTTCGGACCATGTGATTTTTGGTACACAGTACGGCGAAGATCAAAGATGTCCTTAGGTAAAAACTCATTGATGTTAATGAGAGCAGGTACGAGGGACGTAGCTGCAATGCCTGCAAGAAGGTTGGGTGTAAGCGCAGAAGTACGCAGCTTACCAAGTTTAATTTTACTTCTGATGACCTCCAAAAGCAGTGCACGGGAGCTCAGAGTAACTATAATCGAGGGTGGTCGTGACTGGCGTGGAGATCTTGCAGCTCCAGCAGAGGAAGAGGTAGAAGGCGGCTGCAGGGGGCAACTGCCCGGCTCATTTGTAGCTGCCTTGTCAAGGGCTGAATTTACAGCAGCTTTGCTGATAAGCAAGCGAGTCGAGATGATGTCGCGTGCTTCGATATCTGCATGGACAGATTTTAGTGCAGCGAGAACCAAGCATTTCTGGGATGCACCATCTGGAACAGACAAGCCACCAATTACCATCTCGGTGGATGTCGCAGGTCTGGAGAAAGAGACCTGTGCGAGGCGCGTTGACAGCTCTGCATTTTTCCATTCGAGCTTAAGGACTTTGTTTAGAAGCTCTGGATTGCCATTCGAATCTGGTTGATTCTGTGGCAACTCAAGTCTTTGCTTAATTCATCGAGCTCGCGTTTAAGTTTATCGAGCTGAGCCTCAGCGTTGTCAACTCTCGTGACCAGGCCAGGTATAACGTCGAGCCCCTGAAGCTTCTCGTCTATCCCATCAAGACGTCCATTAACTGAGGATTTAAGGTCCTTCATCTCTTGCAGGAGTAACTGAAGAGTGTTTTCAGTGGAGGTAGCAGGCACTTCCGAATTAGGCATACCAGCCGTGGCAGATGTTGATTCAGCATACTCGGTGACGTTCGCAGTGGCACATGTCTGACAGATTTTAGTGGGAATACCACTTTTGTCAGAGATTGAAAATTTGGTACAGAGTGTGTGAAACAATAGTTTACACTCTGAGCACGGATGAATCAGGTTTCTGCTACGCTTTGGTAGTTTACAGACTGAACAAATATCTTCACTGAGCATCGTGGCACGAGAACAGTTTAAAAAGACAAACAGAAAGAGATGTCAAAAAATTCAGGCATGCGAGTAGTCAAGTCAAGAACAAGTGCGGCGGATACTTCAAATTTGAATTTTTGCGGCAAGAGATGAATAGATTAATCAACGTTAGGTCAGACTCCACTCAGTCGATAAGGCCAACAGTGCTGACACCTAGCGGTGAAATTTTAATTACGGAGAGCAGCGACGTTACCACAACAAAGCATTTAAGCTAACCTCAAAGTCACTAACCGCGCTAAAATTTCACTCAAACTGTAAATAAACAAAGTTACGCCACTGCACTAAAGTCACAATCAATAGCAGAAAGTCTATCAGATCCGGCACACCACAATTCAACAACAGTTAGCAGCTTCAAACCCCGATTCAATCTTCAAAAGTCCTAATGCACTAGCGTAGCCATGTTAGCGCGGGCACCGAGAGAGAGAGAGAGATGCGAATGGCGAACCGTATAACTATATACAGCTCCATCAGCTGATAGACTTTCTATCTTTTTCTTTCCTATTCGCCTCGGCGGGCGATGCTGCCCAGCGCCCCACTATCGCATCCGCAGACGAGTGACAAAAAGTGGGGATAGCTTACGTGGTGCAGCAAAGAGGGGAAGTAGGAGAGGAAATCTGAAACGCGGTTTTACTCCCCACGTTTCTTTTTTTCTGACGCGTAACGCCGGTAAAGAAGTTTCACTTCAAAAAAAAATTATTTTTTTGGCTTCACTAAAAACATTCTTATGTCTATTTTAACTTGTGTATTTCTTTTTTTATCAAATTTTTTGAATTGTTCAAAAAGAATTCACTCGGTCGATAAGTCCGATCTGCTACACTGACCGAGAAAATTTACCGATCAAAGTTGTGATAAGTAAAAGCTCGCTATCAACCATTGTTCAAATAAAAACGACGGATTGTAAGGTTTTTTTGAACGAGTTTTTTTAGTTAAATTAATTGATATTAAATAAAAACATATTGTTTACACTAAAAAATTTTCGAAGGTGTGGTTTTGGTTAAAGCAAAGTTCACGCAAAAAGATAAAACTAAAAAATGGAGTGTAAATTCACCAAAGATCATCAGGCAACTCATGACGAAAATAGATATAAGATTTGTTTTCTGTGTCTTCAAAAAACTGAAAAAATGTATGCAATCAGTGGTTCTTTAGAGAGAAGTTAAGTGAGAGCTTAAGAAAATTTGAGCTTGGTTGTGATGAATGATAAATTCGTTTTCATGCCAGGTAGATCTGGTTCAAACTTGTTTTTACGATTGCGGGCTAACAAATGCCTTTCAGAGGGTCTTTTTTGGCGTAATGAAATTATATTTTCAACACACGGCGCAGAAAGTTCAAACTTTCTGATTTGTCCCAAACAGGGAGTTTGAACTTTCCTTGCCTCCTGTTGAAAAATATATTACACACGAGGGAGTGCAAAAATGAGCTAACCCTTAGCAAATCTTTGACACCCTCGCTTTCGGCTCGGGCATCAATTTCGGTTTGCTAAGGGCTAACTAATTTTTGACTCTCTCGGGTGTGTAAAATACTGTTATATCGGTCCAACAGTCCCAAAGATTTTCGAAATGTTAAACTCTATTGTTTACTGGAAAATTCCGAAGGTTTAGATGATAAAAAAGCATATAATCGAGTCAGCCATATTCTAACATAAATATCATTGTACAAGAGACATTTTTGAGTGTTTACATTTAAAAAAGACGTATAATATATATGGAACTTCAGTAAGAAGTTAAGTGAGAGCTTGAAAAGATGTTAGCTTGGTTGTGATGAAGGATAAATTCGTTTTTATGCCTGGTAGAGCTGGTTCAAACTTTTTTTTATGATTGCAGGCTAACAAATGCATATTGATTAAAATAAAAGATTCAATAAGATGTAACAAAAAAGTTTATGTATATATAAGTTTCGATATCAGAAACTTAGAAATGTATCTTAGGGTTGATTACTGAAGTATAAACAACAACGATTACACATAGAAAATAATATTTACATCATAATTCATAATTAATTACACACTTGAATCAACACAATGTAAACAACAAAGAGTTATGAATAACAGTAATAAATGTCTTGCAATATGCAAGTACCTGTGCAGCGATCATACACATTGTCGTCTGCCGTTGTCGCTTTCATGACTCTTCTCGGTCATGCGCAATTGCAACTCGTAATGTAACGCGCATGAGCCCATGACCAAGTTTGGAGGGAAGCTTCAAACTTACATCCCCCCTCCCCCTTTTTTCTACGACGTAGGACTAGGAAAAGAATAATACGGGATTAATTTACTTGCATGGAATAAATTAGATTCTTTCTTTCGATAGCCACTTTCTATCACAAAAATCAAATCCGATAATTTTTATCTCACTTTATATGGGCCTTGTCTGACTGGATCCAATTTATTCCTATTTAATTTATTTCCGTTTTGTTTATTCACTAAATCCCCCACCTTATATTGATGCACTTACGTTTTCTTATCATAATATTCTTTATTTTATTCGTGTATCTTTTTTGAATTTTCAAAAGGCAAAAGCCTGCCTCTTCCTAGATCATTTTTATCTTTCCTCATTTCTTTTGGCAAAAGAGAACTATCCTTTCCATTTAATATATAATTTGGTGTAAAACCCGTTGAACTGTGTACTGTGTTATTATATTCTTCTACACATTTTTCTGCTATTGTTGTCCATGCTTTTCCTTCATTTTCGTAAATTTTACACCTAATTCTATTTACCAAAGTTTAATTTGCCCTCTCATTTAAACCATTTGAGAATGCACAGTCAGCTGCTGTGAAAATTATTGTTATCTCTCTGGACTTTAAAAAGTTCTTGAATTCATCAGAGTTAATCCCTGGATACTGATCTCTGCCAGTAAAATATCTATCTTATTTTCACTCACGTGTTTCACCAGCGCAATAAAGTCTTTTGCTTCTTGATTTTTAGATGTCACAATAAACGCGAATCTTGTAAAGTGGTCGATGAATAAATGTAAGTACTTTTTTACACTTTTATTACCTGCAAAACCCCCTATTGTATCCATCACTACTATTTCCGTTGGTTTTGTGGCTGGACCAAGTTGTGACAGTGGCGCTCTATGCCTAAAGATTCTAGTTTTATTCTTTACACATGTTTCGCACGCCCTACATATCACTTTAATATTTTATCCATATTTTTAAAATAAAAATTATTAGAGATCATCAACTTCAATTGTTTCAAACCTATGTGTCCTAAATCTTGATGTTTTTTTTTAAACTGAAATTCCAAATTATTCAGTCGACCAAATTTTTTTTTTTATTGATTATTTTATAAATAATATCACTTTTTATCACATAATTTTTATCTGGTTTTATTTCTTTGGTTTTCTTTTATACTTTTCAGTTCCTGTTGAGTATTAATTGAATATTTAAATCAGCCGCCTCAATTATCTCGCGTCGGTCACTTATCGGCCGGCTCACCGACCGAGCCTTCGATTGTAGATTAACTCATGTCGGCTAGCGTTGCACCTCGTGTCAACGTGACTCAAGCAAATTCAATAACAATTTGCTGTAATACTCAACGAAAAGTAATTTGCGATTAATTACGCAGTGCTTTCACGTTAGTTTGGGCTCAACACGGGTAAAAATCAACTGTTTACTTGGACTCCAACATCCGGGTTTTTTCGGCTTGCTTTCACGCCTCGTGTAAGCAAAAGAAGCACGGATTCAATAATAATCCGAAGGCGAGCTCAAAGGGAAGTGATTAGTGAGTGCCAATCAATATAATTGTGTGTTTACAATTACTTGAAAATCATGCAAGAGTGGAAAATCACCGGCTCATCTCTTATGGTTCACGCGCCTACGACCATAACCTCGATACCGCCGCATGGTGAACGTGGTATTTTGGTTTGGCTTTTCCTCAAGGTACTACTCGTCAAGCTCCTCTCAACGCACAACTGGTCTACTCTCAAAAGGATTTACTCATCTTTAACAATCACCCAAGGACGATGCTCAACAACAAAGAGGTTTTATCATAACTGCAAGCTCATTCATCAAGGTGTACATCAACTCAACTGAGTTGATTGCAACTCTTTATTATTGTAAATATTCAAGTAAGGTGTACACTATTGTTTAATTCAACCCAGAAGGTCTGTAAATATTGTAAATAAATAATCAAAATTGTATATAATGGTAATAAAGTGTCTTGTTTAATTACTCATTCCCCTTCTACATCCATAAAATTATTTATGGCAGAAAAACTCAAACTCAATATTTAACATTGGTCCTTCGAGCCGGATGTAGTAGGTGGCTGTGAGTAATTGAGCACTTATACACCATTTTAAGCTCATGTTTACTTTATATCAAGTAAGCGATAACTCATATACCTTGACTTTCAACATATTTGGTAAACAGTGGGATCATCAAGGCTTCACTCACCACCTCAAGGGCATTTTACTGGTTTTGGTGGTCACCTCAAGGTCTAGGCTGACCATCAAGAGACTCAAGCAGCTCATCGGATACTCATCACTGGTTTTGGTGGTCAGACCAAGGTACATGCAGACTACCAAAAGGCTCAGCTGATTCATTGAATAGTGGTTCTGGTGTTAATCATCAAACTCCTGAACAATTCAACTCTGGCTGCTGGTGGAAAAAATCAACTTCTGAACAACAGCAGCAGCAGCTACCATAAATGAAAATCTATGCGAAGCTCAACCCTGTAAATCAATTATTGGGTGATCAAGGAGACAATCACCTTGGGCAACAGGACTTTCATGGCACAAACTCAATGGCTGGTGGCTCTGCAGCTGAATCTATTGACCACCTGGAGGTTCCCTTGAGATAACTCGTGCTCAATTCAAAATGGGCTGGTAAATCAAATTAATTATTTTGATTGACTCACACAAACCAACTGGTTTTAGCAGTTACATTGGTGGTACAACTCAACTTCAACTTGGAACACACACTCACTGGTTCAGCCATTCTCACCTGCCATTTCACAACTCACTGCTAAACGTGCCAGGAGGCTCATTTCATCATAGCCTGCTCTCAAAACCTCGAGCTGGCACACCCCTGGAAGGACTGTCAACGGCTTCGGTAAGCACCCCGTAAGTTGTCGTCAGTACTTAATCAACTGCGAAGTTGTGGTGAGATTCATCACACTAAAATTCATCTGGACGGGCTGGCTGCCGTCCCAGCTACTGCAGCCACTGGTCAACTTAACAGGCTTCTAACTCACAAAACTCAACGCACTTGGATTCACTCATCACTCAACCTTGGCACAGGAAAATCAAATCACTCATCATGGATTGGTTTACACACAGGCCAGTGCACCTTTGGCAACTGCATTGGCATAATTCAACCCAGTTTTCCTCGGCACACCCTCGGGATACTCATCAGCTCTGGTTTAGAGTTATCTTTCATCACGTGAAAGATACTCAAATTCACAGAAACTCACTGGGTAAAATCAAACGTACCAATTCTTGGCTTCGGTGGCACGTCACCCGGACACACTCACGGCACGGATCTCATTACGATCAGCTCCGTTCACCAAACCACTCAAGTATAAAATCACTGCACACTCACTCAAGCAGTTGTCGTCATCATTTCCTTCGGTTTCGTACAGTGGAAATTCCTGGTTATATCTCAACGAGTTACATCAGCTGATCCAGCTTGTGGTCAGCCTCGAGACTTCTTTATCATCATTGGCACGGATCATTACGGCAAAATAATCAAGCCAAACATCATCAGAGGTGCTCCTGACGAACCTGGAGCTCAATCATCAATTTTGGCTGACTTGTTATTTTGGACCAGCTCAAAACTCTTTAGAAGCTCCAAGAGTTCTAAGTACGCAAGAACGGACACTGATAAATTGCTGCTTGAAGCAATTGCCAAGTTTTGGACTCAAAGAGAGGTACCAACCTCTGATCATCACACAATTTTCAAGCCGAAGGACGACCTCTGCAAACTGCATTTACTCGAAACTCACTGCAGGACTCAAGACGACAGATGTTGCTTCAAAAAACTCAAATCCATTGTCGAACTCAACCACATGTGGTGAAGGGATGACTCAACAAAAAACTTGTGTTACCCTCCTCACCGTGGACTCCTTCGCCTGGACAGTTTCATGACAAAGCTTCGCTGGGTTTTCAACGGGTCAGCGGTCACAACTTACGGACTCATTCAATGACATAACGCAACCAGGATTCGCATTATGGCTCAACATCATGGATTTACTCACTTGGGTTCACTTACACAAGCACGTGTTTGACGGACATCACAAAAAAGGTATCGGCAAATTTTCGGTCATCTGCAAGATCGAGAAATGCAGCGAATCATCTGGGTTGGTGAAAATCTTTAAGAGGCTCACTGCAAGCTCAACACAGTCACTCATGGGTTTCATGACTCTCCATCTGCGCAATCTTTATCAATCAAGGCTTGCTCCAATTAGCTCAAGATGAAGATCAAAACCACCCACCTCAGTGGAGCGGTTACTCAAAGTCGCCGCAGACGACATTTGTGGTGGAGCTCGGATACTCAATTAGAAGAAAGGCAGAGCAGCTGGAACAATTACGCATGGCGGGCGGATTCCTCATTTACAACATGGAATCCGAGTCACTCAAATTTCTCAAACGGTGGTATCATGCATACCATCAAACTTAAGGTAGATTTTAATAACAAATCTGCAAAATCATCAGCACAAGGTGGCTCTCACGTCAAAACGTATTCGCACTCTCACTGAAATACCTACAATTCCAGAAAAGATTACAAGTGACTCAAATCTCAGACCCCATCAGCATCATCTCACCTGTAGTTATCAAATCAAAATCCTCCTTTAAGAGCCATGGCTGCTCAAATTCTCATGGGACAGTGGAAAGCTCAACAGTTTATCTTCAGAGATTCTCTGATGCATCTCAAGACGCCATGGCTGCGGTTATTTATCTCAGAGTTCGATCATCAACTACGGGGATATCAATCTCTTTTGTATGCTCAAAACCAAGGTGGCCCAACCTAGGTAAATCACCAAATCAGGGCTGGAATTGTAGGCTGTTCACTTGTTGGTAAAGCTCACAAACCACGATGTCAAAAACTCATTATCTAAACTCAACTTCATCAATTTATGGTCCGAGCTCAAAGGTGACATTGGCTTGGATCAATTCTCACTCAGGTAGTACTCAAAGTCAACGTGGATCCTCACCAGACGTGGGAGCGCATCAATTGTCACTCATCGTTCATTACCTTGCATAGGCTCACGGTTTGGTGCTTGATTGCCCGAGATATTTTCAAAATATCCACCTCGTCATAGCCAAGCCATCTCATCGCAGATCAACTCAACCAGGCAAATCTCTTCTGTATAAAAGGCAACTCAACACGTGTACTTCTCAGAAAACTCAAGTTACTGTCAAACTCAAAAGTTTCAAGCTCATATTTTCAATCAGCTCACGGTTTACAATGATGCGGAAGGAATTATACAAGTAGGAGGTCGTCTTTACCAGGCGAGATTTGCAACTTCCTTGAAGCATCCAGCAATTATATCTCGTGATTAACCAATCACGAGGCTCCACTTGGATCAGGCTCACAAAGACGCTCATCACAGTGGTACTCAACTGACTTTTGCCAAAATTCGTCAAAAGTATTGGATCATCGTAGTCGAGCGCTTTTCAAATCACACATCTCGCGCGCAGTGTGGTTAGTACAAGTCAGAAGGCGGATCATGCTCAACAACTCATGGGGGAATTACTACTAGCTAGAGTAACCCTCTCTCACCCTTTTACTCATACTGGGGTCGAGTTATTGGCTGGGCCGCTCAGCGATAAGTTTTAGAAAGGTTGAGGCTTCAAATTTACGAAGATTAGAATCGCACTTTGTATATTTTCATCATCAGCGGTACATTTGGATGCAGTAACTGATCATTTAACAGTCGGATTCATGACAGTATATAGAAGGTTAACATCAAGAAGAGGTTTGCCAGCACGTTTTACTCAAGTTACGATACAAATCTTCAAGGAGCTAACGAAGCTCTACTGAAAATTCTCAACCACGCTCAACTGAATAATAAATTCTACAAGCTCGTTACTCGAGGTGGAAATGAATATAGTTTCAACTCTCTCTCTACCTATCTCATGGGTAGGAAATGAAAGGCATAAGTAAAATTAATAAAATTTTACGTGCGTCGCTCAATTTATGGAATCACAAAGACGAAGAGCTTACGACTCTTCTAGTTCAAATTAAATGGTACTCAATCTGTTAGACACTTATTAAATCAACGTAAGAAAAATTTACGACTCTTTTTGCTCAAATTGAATATGTGCTCAACCTGCTTAACGCTCATCCCATCAACATAAGAAGAATTTACGACTCTTCTTGCTCAAATTGAATGTGTGCTCAATCTGCTTCGCGCTCATTCCATCAACACAAGAAGAATTTACGACTCTTCCAGCTCGAATTGAATATATTCTCATTTCTCGTCCATTGAAATAACTCAAGAATGACTCGCAAGATTTTGGATGTGTTCAAACTTGGATATTTCTTGGTTGGCTCAGCGCTCAACACCGTTCCTAAGCCTTAGCTTTGGGAGCTCTTAATCTCAAGATTCTCAAGGTGGCAGTTAATACAACGCCAAGTTCAACTACCTTGGAATCGGTGGAGTGCAGGATACTTACAACATCTTCAGTCATCTCAAAACGGTTTCGCCTTTCTCACCTATCTAAGGTTAGTTCTTTAATACTACTCACGAACGAATTCTCAACATCAAGCAAATGGCCAACGGTGAGAGTCGTCGAATCAAATTCAGAAAAATGGACTCATCAGGTAGTAAAAATCATCAAATCAACATCAAGGTTGATGGCGGGCGGAATGTTGAGTATTAATTGAATATTTAAATCAGCCGCCTCAATTATCTCGCGTCGGTCACTTATCGGCCGGCTCACCGACCGAGCGCCTCCTCGGCGGTTGCCTAGTGCTCGATCGGGCCTTCGATTGTAGGTTAACTCATGTCGGCTAGCGTTGCACCTCGTGTCAACGTGACTCAAACGAATTCAATAACAATTTGCTGTAATACTCAACAAAAAGTAATGTGCGAGCGCGCGATTAATTACGCAGTGCTTTCACGTTAGTTTGGGCTCAATACGGGTAAAAATCAACTGTTTACTTGGACTCCAACATCCGGGTTTTTTCGGCTTGCTTTCACGCCTCGTGTAAGCAAAAGAAGAACGGATTCAATAATAATCCGAAGGGAAGTGATTAGTGAGTGCCAATCAATATAATTGTGTGTTTACAATTACTTGAAAATCATGCAAGAGTGGAAAATCACCGGCTCATCTCTTATGGTTCACGCGCCTACGACCATAACCTCGCTATCGCCGCATGGTGAACGTGGTATTTTGGTTTGGCTTTTCCTCAAGGTACTACTCGTCAAGCTCCTCTCAACGCTCAACTGGTCTACTCTCAAAAGGATTTACTCATCTTTAACAATCACCCAAGGACGATGCTCAACAACAAAGAGGTTTTATCATAACTGCAAGCTCATTCATCAAGGTGTACATCAACTCAACTGAGTTGATTGCAACTCTTTATTATTGTAAATATTCAAGTAAGGTGTACACTATTGTTTAATTCAACCCAGAAGGTCTGTAAATATTGTAAATAAATAATCAAAATTGTATATAATGGTAATAAAATGTCTCGTTTAATTACTCACTCCCCTTCTACATCCATAAAATTATTTATGGCAGCAAAACTCAAACTCAATATTTAACAGTTCCAAAAAGTTCACTATTTTGATTACTGACTAATCCTCTTCACCTTCCTGTCTTTCTTTCAACACTGGGTTTCGGGACAAACAATCTGCTTCGCCATTATTTTTACCTGGATTATATTTTATTTCAAAATCGAATTTTGAAATATAATTCAGTATCTGCAGCAACTCTGGATCTTTACAATTTTTTATGTTAAAATTTTCTAAAGGTTTGTGATCTGTAAAGATTATGAATTTTTGGCCAATCAAAAAATATTTATTGCCAATATAAAATTGCCTCTTTAATTGCTAAGCAGTCCAGAAAAATTGCTCTCTTCTTTTTTTGTGACTCGTTCAATTTCCTTGAGAAATAAAATACTGGTTTTAATACTCCATTCTCTTGAGGCTGTTTTAAAACTGCTCCTACTCCCTCTATACTAACATCCGTATATTTAACCCTAATTTACGAATGAATGCATCTGTTTTATTATTTTCTGGGTCAAAATTAAATAAGAACTCATTTTTTATCTATTTACAATTTATTTATTAGAAACAATTGAAATTTTTTTTTAAAATATTATAAAAACTATCTTTTTTTCAGAATTTTTAACACTTTTAAAATTTAAGCAAATTACTTTATTTTTTGAATAATTTTGTTTGAATGAATAAAAAAAAAAAAAAAAAACACTTTGATAAGACTATTCAATTTAAACATAACAAATATCTTTTGAATTAAATAGTTTTTGAGTTAATCAGTACTTTGTAGCTCCTTCTTTGGCATTGTAGCAAACTTTCACTCTTCTAACCATCGAATCTGCAAGCTTCTGACAGTAACTTGGGCTTAAACTTTGCCAGGCTGCATCTCCAGTTTTAAATTTTCTATATTTCTCAACTTTTTATCCTTGATCATTCTTTCGATCTGATCCCAAGCGTTTTCGATAATGTTAAGATCAGGTGAACGTGCGGGCCA
Organism: Encarsia formosa; assembly: GCA_038277355.1. NCBI lineage: Eukaryota > Metazoa > Arthropoda > Insecta > Hymenoptera > Aphelinidae > Encarsia > Encarsia formosa. The sequence goes on along the minus strand of CM076185.1, from coordinate 49,272,376 downwards.
CGTCAATATTGGAATTTCCTCGTTTCAACTATTTTCCAATAGGCCCGTACGAGTGCGTCGTTTACCGAAAGAAAAATATAACTCTGATTGCCTTGCTCCAAAAGTTCAAAAGGGTGGTGGATCAGTGATGGTTTGGGGCTGTTTGTCTGGTAAAGGTAAAGGTGAATTAAATTTTATTAATGAAACAGTGGACAGTGATAAATATATTCGTATTATGAGAAACTACATGCTCCCGTCCAAGAAAAAGGTTTTCGGAAGACGAAAAAATTGGTTGTACCAGTAGGATAATGCTCCTTGTCATAAGTCTAAAAGAACAATGAAATGATTGACAAACATTAAAATTCCACTATTGATGTGGCCCGCCCGTTCACCTGATCTCAACGTTATCGAAAACGCTTGGGATCAAATCGAAAGAATGATCAAGGATAAGAACATCAAAGTTCGAGCCAGGGAGGATGTATTTATAGAAGATTTAAAACTGGAGATTGCTGCAGCCTGGCAAAGTTTAAGCCCAAGTTACTGTCAGAAGCTTGCAGATTCGATGGTTGGAAGAGTGAAAGCTTGCTACAATGCCAAAGGAGGAGCTACAAAGTACTGATTAACTCAAAAACTATTTATTTCAAAAGATATTTGTTATGTCTAAATTGGATAGTCTTATCAAAGTGTTTTTTTTTTTTTTTATTCGTTCAAACAAAATTATTCAAAAAACAAAGTAATTTGCTTAAATTTTAAAAGTGTTAAAAATTCTGAAAAATAGATACTTTGTATAATATTTAAAAAAAATTTTTCAATTGTTTCTAATAAATAAGTTGTAAATACATAAAAAATGAGTTTTTATTTAATTTTGACCCTGAAAATAAAAAAAAGATGCATTCAATCGTAAAATAGGGTTAAATGATGAAAAATTGGTGATTATAAAAAAAATACGTTTTTTGGCTGTGGTTTGAACAATTTTATATATAACAACTTGAAAATTACTTTCTTCAAACTTGATCATAAAAGAAAAATAGGGGGGGGGGAAATTATAAGCCTGAAAGTTAATCAAATTTTTTTATAGTCGATCAAAAATCATAAAATGACTTAAAATAGCAGTTTAAAAAAAATAACATTTCAAACTAAAATATGGGTAAGAATAAATTTATAAACTAAATTTGTATATTGTAAATGTTTTTCCCTTGAGTAATTGAGTATATTGATTGAAAAAAACTGTTAGAGATGACTCAATTTAAGTTTTGGATGGTTGCGGTCACTTACAAACTCAAAAATCACATAATAAATAGATAACATTTGGGGGTGGCCTAAACTTTTGAGCACTACTGTATACCATAGTTACAGGTGCTGCAAACGGACTGCTCGACTCTTCAATCCACCCAGCTTTTAAAAGTTCCCTTACCTGTTCTTCTATCTCTCTTTTATGTTCAAATGAGCATTTATATGGTTTTTTTGCAATAAATTTTCTTTCTGTCAATTTTACATTTGCCTCGTAATTTTTAACGTTTTCTACATCGTACTTAGATTTAACGAAAAAATGGTTAAATTTTTTTAAAATCCTATCGAAGTTTTTATGTGTATTTATAATTTCATTCTCTATACGATTAATTTTCAAATTTTCTACCTTTTGTACATTTTTATCTTCTTTCTTTTGCAAGATTTGTAAATTTTCATTTTGACATAATCTAAATTCTTTTATCGCATCTAAGCCGAGTAATATATCATCTTTAAAAGAGTTACTTCTGACTATAAAAATTTTAAATTCTCTATCTATTCTAAAGATCTGAACAGATAGAGAGATCATACTTTCTGACTTTGAAAAACCTGAAATTGTATTAATCTTACCACCTCCACTTATACTTTTATTTATATTCAATCTTTTTAAAAATTCATAATTAAATGAGACATTGGCTCCAGAATCATAAAGACCAATTGCTATTTCATCATTAACTAATATTTTTAATCTTATAAGTGTAGTTGTTATACGTTTTTTGATTCTTCACAAGCTGAAACCTCTTCTTGCCAATCTAAATTATTCGCAATCTTAATTTTTCCATTTTTAGCCCTTTCTGCCTTTAACCAACACGAATTCTCTGGATGAAATCTGTTTTTAAAACCTTTTTTTTCATAATGTGAGCATGGTTGTTTTTTTTTGTATATGACTAGTTTGTTCATTATTTTTTTTGTTTGATTTTTCAGGTTTCAATTGTCTAAGTTTAGACATTACTTTTTCCATGCTCGTCAGTTCTTTTCTAAAAAATTTTGTCCCCAGATAAGTCGGCAATGCAATAATTATTAAATTAATTTGTGAAGTGAGTGTCAACTCTGGATCCACATCGATCAACAAACTTTTTTTTTTTAGTGCAAAATTTAAATACGAACCATTTAGATATTTAAACGCGTAAGTATATTTAATGTCTGCCCACGAAATCTGCGCAAAAGTATCGGTAAAAGAATTATTCCAAAACTCCCAAGGGTGTTTCAAAGAGTTTATTTTTAATAATTCAAGTACCACTCAAGAGCCGGCCCTTCCAAAAAAAACCTCATAACTTCTGCACATTTATCTTCCTCAATTTCCAACCGTTTACAATCTGCACCAAATAATTTTAACCACACCTTTGCATTATCCTTCTCCCCATTATATTTATCTTAAACGCCATATTCTTTGCGATCGAATGTATAGACTTTTCTTGTGGACGTGGATTTAGATAGGGATTTTGGGTAGTAAGAGAGGGATTTGTTTGAACTTCCTACAAGTTATGAATAACAATAATAAATGTCTTGCAATATGCAAGTACCTATGCAGCGATCATACACATTCTCGTCTGCCGCTGTCGCTTTCATGACTCTTCTCGGTCATGCGCAATCACAACTCGTAATGTAACGCGCATGAGCCCATGACCAAGTTTGGAGGGAAGCTTCAAACTTACATATATTTGGAACTAATTATACATGTATTTTAAGTATTTTAAATTTTAAAGTAAGTTTGATTTGTTCGATGTTAATAATATTGACTGCTATGGAAAAAAAATTCTTCTAGTTTGGTATTAAGTATTATTTTATTTTAACGTATACCTTAAAAATTATCGAAAAAGGAACTAAAAAATTTTTTTAATTGCTGTCTTATTAAAAAAAAAAAATTATACCAACTCGGGATGAGCGTTAAAAATTGGTTAAAAAAACGTACTTAATAAAAAAAAAATTTTATATAATGAAACGTTTTTACGTTCCACGTTTTTAGTATAGTTTCGTAGAGCCACTGTATTAGTTGACTATACCTATGAATGCGGACGTCTTTAATGGACGGCCCCCATGCGATGGAAAGCTCCTGGGGTGGGCAGGCATTGCAGGAAGTGCGGTGACCTCAAGACACTACCTCACGCGCTTCAGCACTGCGAAGTACACTCTGAAGTCCGCACCAAACGCCAAGACGCCATCCTGGATAGGCTCGCCAAGGCAATAAGTGTCCTTGGGGGAATCAGGGTAAATTGAGCTATCAAGGGCGTTGACGAGGAGTTCGCCAGACTGCAGCCTGATCTGGTGATCCGAAATGAGATCTAGAGACAGATCACAATCGTTGATGTATCCGTACCGTTTGGGTACCAGATGGGGAAGTTCTTCTAAGCAAAAGCGAGGAAGCTTACCAAGTACAGCTCGCTCGCTGAAAATCTGCAACAGCAGGGCTACACAGTCATAGTGGAAGCATTCGTCGTCGGCGTTCTTGGCGGCTAGAACAATGGCAACGAGCGGGTCATAAGACTTCCAACATAAGCCCGTTTTATGCACGGATGATGAGGAGGCTCATGATCAGCGACACCATTAAATGGTCCTGAAACATATGAGGCGTCGGATGGAAAAACGACCTAACGCAAAAAATGTCGTTTCGAGAAAAATTGATCTAAAGATTTTAATCGCTTGCTTGCCACAAAAAAGAATTATTACTTAACAAAAAATATTACTACAATAAAATATCACTATTCAATAATACAATTCTGTTAAAAAAAAATTTTTTTGTTTAAAGTTTTTTTACTAAAATCATTAAATATAAACATTATCACTTAGGTCGTTTTTCTATCAAACGGGTTTTTTGACAAGATTTTTTGCTAATTTGAGAGTAAAAAATTTTTTTCAGTCATTTTTAATGCATACAATACAAAATACACAAATTTTTTCTTTTTTAACACAAATTTAAACAATCAACAATTTTTTTTATTAATAATAGACTTAGTATAATAGAAATAATTATATAATAAAAAATTTATTCGGCTTCAGACTCTTGTTCAGATAAATATTCATTGGATTCAATATAGCCCTGACGATTTACTATGGACAGCAACCAATTTTTATTTTGTTCTTCTAAAAACTGAACAAAAAACAGCAAATCCTTTTTTTTTCCTCAGTTAGCCCAGGTTTGAAAGCTGGTTGGAGATCAAGAGTCAAACCTCCCAAGCTTGTATTCTCGAAACGAATGTACTTATCATCTCACTGAAAATACGTAAAAACTTGTCGGTCTTGATTATATCTTATTTTTACGTATTTTTGAATAGTAAAGTTGGTTTACTTTAGTTTAGGGATTTTTTTGTAAACAGCGCTTAGAGCTTTTGTCCAAACTTTGAGTAAATCATCACATAATTCAGCTTCAAATGGCTTGGGATTAATTCTTGCTGACTTCATAACATTTAAATATTCTGATGGCGTTTCAATAATTAGTTTTTTTTTTTTTAAACTGCTCCATATAAGCCGAAGTTATGGTCACATTGGCAGTAACTCTGACCCCGAACTGGAAATATCTGAGAAACTTCAATACTATAAGTCTGGGCCAGCCAAGTGTAGAATTTAACAATAGTTAAATTTTTATTTTTTCTTCCAGCGGAGTCAGAAAATAATATAACCTTTTTGTAATTAGGATTATCAGATAATTTTTTTTTTATGAAGTCTTCTAAAAAACTTGCGACAGAGTTTAAGTCTTTTTTCCCATCACTTTCCAAAAAAGTGCCCATTTTGCTGTCACTGTCATTGTAACAGTGGTTATTAAAAACATATAGATTAAGAATTCTTTTATAATAGTGAGAATTAACATAAAGTTTTGGTAGACTTAAATTCTGAGCATAATCAAACTCCAAAACTAATGTATCTTCATAAATTTTTTTGTCAAATGTTTCGGGATGGTTTTTACTTGAAGGCGTAAATTTTTTTTTGAGTTTATAGTATTATTCTACTTTTTTCAAATGGTTGGAGTACGCTTCTTTGCATTCGTCATCTGGATTAATATTTAACTTCACTTCACATTTTGTACAGAAATCGCATACGTCCGTCTTCGGGGATCTAAAAGAATACTCGTTGCAGTTTCGAAAAAATTTGTAGTAAGTATTATACTTCAGTTCTATGTTATAACCAGTTTTTTCTTTGTAATAATCTTTAAACAAGCTGTGAAGTACTTTAACGTTTAAATCTGGATGATCGAAGTAACTTTTTTGTGTTTTATTGTAACTGTAGTGTGATTTTTTGGAAGATATAGTGGCCCAATGATCCTTAATCATTTTCCAAATATCATTTGAAATTTTTTTTGGATTAGGATGAATCCCGCGATTTTCGGTCGCAAATAAATTTCCTAAAATAAATTTACTAATTTTAAAAAGCATATTTTTAAATTAATTTCGTGGTTATTAAAAAAAAAAAAAAAAAAAGAGTTTATGTAATTGTATGATTATAAAATCGAGAACAAACCGTTTTTTTTACAACGTTGAATAGTTTTCATTCTTTCGTCAGAAACTTGCAACAATTTTTGTAATAAACTCTTACAAATATTCTCTTTTTTTTTCCATTCCGACTGAAAGAATATTCCCAAGAATAATTTCTATTTTTGGTTTTTATGTCTCAACGAGAAGTTTTTATCTCAACTTTATTGGTGCAGCTTATCAAAAAATTATCCTGATCTTGTTTATTTTCAGTTCCATAAAAATCTCTAAATAATTCTTTTTGTTCTTATTAATTAAATTTTTCATAACATTTTACTGAACAACAATTACTCACAAAAACAAATTTTTTTGGTGGGATTTCTTTTTCATTTTTTTTTGGTAACATAACCTTTACCTCGCGCGCGCTTTATTTTTCTTACACTTTTTTCCCATTTATCACGTCTCAAACGTTTATTCTGTCCTTTGGCACTAATATTTGAGTTACAAGAAGTCTCAGTAGTTGTCTGAACCATTGTGACAAAAGTTTTAACTAATAAGAAGTTCAATGATCACACCAAGCGTAAATACCAACGAGCAAGCCAAGTTGATACTGGCTCAGCTGATCATCAGCAGTGAGCAAGTGCTGAGCGCGCGCAACTTTTTTGCTGCATTTTACTTCAACTCTTCATGATTTATGCTATAATTTGTGTTATTTAAATTACTTTTAAGTTATAGTCTGACTAATTTGGGTCTGCTGAATCTAATAAAGCGATTTCCAGAAAAACGACCTAAGTCGACTTAGGTCGTTTTTCCATCCGACGCCTCATATACGTAGAGCATCTGTCAGGGTTCAGGCAATGATTCTTGCGTGTTCCGTTAACTATTTGCTTGACCGTTTGTTTTATTTGACTTAACCTGGCACCATCAAAGCTCTTTCTTTCTTTTTTTTTTTTAAGTGAAACTTCTATTCTGTCAGTAGAGAGTTTTGAGCGGTCGGGAGTGAATCTAAAAAGCCTGAGTTCCCTTCCCCTAACTCCTTCAATTTTCCTCTCAACTTGTGGTCCTCCCACTCTCTTCAGCTCCGAGCCAGCCGGGAAGGCACAGCTGCCTAAGCATTGAGGCCAGACTGAGCCCAAACTTGAGATAGATGGCGTGGGCGCCTTAAGAAAAAATTTTGCTGAAAGAATATATCCATAGATTTTTGGAAGTTATTGTTCATAACAATTCAATAAATATTTCCTACAATTATGTATTTTTCTTCGAAGAATATTTAACTGCAGAAACGGTTTTTACGAAAAATGACGTGACTTTATTTTTTTACTACGACACTTCTATATTTCATCCAGACTTTACTATTTTTTTTAAATTTTTTTCTTGTACATAGCGCATTTGTTTCATTCTGTATTGTAACTAATGAATATTTATCTTATGTTGTGTGTACGAATCTTGTATTTATTATCTGTTATTTTATTGACTGCACTTCAGCTTGACTCAGTTGCTAAGCAATTATCTGACCGTAACCCCTGATTGTTGAGTGTGATCACCATATTGTAAATATTTGACTGAGATATGTGTATGTATATGTATTTGTATACGTATATTTGTATATGTGTATAGAAAATAATGGCTATGATATGCATGCCATCGTTTTCTTAACTTTGAATCTGTCGTGTTACCGACAGAGAAATCAATCGTTGGTGATTTACCGCCAAAGTAATTAACCATCCGCTAGTTAATCACGGACGTGCACATGATGACTTGAATTGAAGAGACAATATAGAATACAAAATGAATGAGATGAGTTCAATTGTGTTTAAGAAAATTGTATATAATTTTAAAGAATACCCGAAGTAAAAACTTTAAATGTTGTTTTCTGTTTATATTACAGGTAATACAAAATTTTATTCGACTGTTAATTATTATGAATTTGTGAGTAATTAAATAGAAAAGTGTTTTTATTACAGACGCCCAACCGAGTTTTTCTTCACAAATTTCCTAATCATAAGTTTGAAAAATTATACTCTATTACAAAACAACATTTTTGGTTTTAAAAATTTCAAGGCAAAATGGAATCATTAAGATTTATTTTAAAGATGAAAGAAGCAAGTGATGAAAAAACAACGGTATTATTCCTAACCTCAATTTGTACAAGAAGGGGTAAAGTTTTTTTGGGAAAACAACATTCAAAGTTTTTACTTTGGTTTTCTTTAAAATTAAATATAATTTTCTTAAACACAATCACATCTCGTTGAGCCGTCGTTGGCTCAGTCGTCTAAGGCACACGTCTTAGTTGGCTGAAACATCGGCGCGCCGAGGGACGCCGGTTCGAATCCCCACCGACTCGATTTTTTGAGCAGCGGCGAGGCGAGCCGCGCGTCCCGCATCAGACGAGACAAGAATTTTCGGGGTCTACGGCCTGTTAAACCCTTCATTGCTACTCATCAATAGCTGATGAAATATCGGATAGCATATTCACCTTATCAGATGAAGTATTTAGCACCGATACATCCGACGGACTCTATGAAACCTACAGTTAAAAATAATGTACCCTACTGTAATTAATGTACCGTAATTGTATTAATAACCTTTAAAGGTAATAAAGATAAATAAAAAATAAAAAAACACATCTCGCTCATTTTGTTTTCTGTCTTGTACCAAATGAACTACAAAATACAGATCACCACAAAAAATTAAGTACATTTCCAACATTAGGTATTAAAAACACTCTAAAAAAAAGACATTAAAGTAGGAAAATATGGGTCATTTCGATAAAAGAATTAAAAGAAACATACTTAGATGAGGATGATAACCTCAAATTCGAAGACTTTTATTTGGAGGAAATTACGGATGATTTAGAAAACTCTAAATCAGACACTTCTGATGAGACAATAAAAAAGTTTTAGAAAATAAGAACAAAAATCAGAAGTTTGCAACGATCCCGTTTGCAGAGGTACAAACGTGTACCTGTAAATATAAATTATAAGTTCCTTTTTTTATGTGAGTTAATTTAAATAGGAATAATTCAATCAAAATTTTGAATCAAGCAGTGAGCTGTGCGCAAATTAAATTCGGCATTATCGCAATCCCACTTCTCTGCTTATCCTAAAATGTAGAGAAGGGATTGGTAAGAGTCCAGATGATCCTTCACGACGCGTAATGAAATTTTACGCGTACTTAACGAAAGCCCGCGCACCCCACCGAATAATTTAGCCCGCGCCGAGGTATCGAGTTTACCTCACATCGCAAGGAAGGGCACTCTTTTCCTACCTTTTGAATGTTCAAGATCAGCTAAATTCTAAACCTTAAATTAGACTTTAGCTGGAAGATCGAGAAGAAATACCTTTCTTAAGTATTCACGTACGTGTTCACGAGGTCTCGTGTCTAGGACCTTTATAAGTCCTAGGACACCTTGACCTCGAAATTGGGTTAACTCGAGTCGTTGCTCGTCTCCAACACCAAGGATCTCTCTCGGGTCGCGAGGCTGTGCTTTTGGTTTCGTTGGTACCGGAAGCTGTACGTGATCTCCTTGTCCTCTTTGGGTGTCGCTGCGTAAGTTTGGTCGTTGTTAATTTAGTGAGGCTAAACTTTTTTTTAAACAAAAGAAAAAAATATTTACCTCCCCAACTCATGCTATAAAGGGTGCTCTACGCAAGTCAGTTTCCACTTGTTTTCACAGGGGAGCTTGAAACGATTGAAACTCTACTAATCACAGGACGTTCGCTATTCGAAGAGCTACCCGGATGATTAATCTCGTACCAATTTAATTTTTTTTTCTGCATACGCGAATGCCCAACGCGAGATTTATTGCAAATCCCATCACCTTTCATAGACTACTATCATTTTTTTTTTCTTTATGAGTGACGAGAAACACCAAAACGAGCGCTGCGTCAAAAAGAGATCATCGAAAATCCCATTATTTATTTCTACACTTTTTTTTTTCTTATTTCATTCTTTTTTTTAGATATTTTTGATTTTATTATTTTGTTGCCAGCAGACACGTAACTAAAATAAGCGCTTACGCACTTAAAATTAAATTGAAGGTAACTAAAAATCCCTACAAAAAATTAATATCCCCCGCAAGCCAACCGTAGACGACGATAAGCGCAGAGGTAGACTCCGGCGAGCTGAGCTATCCAAGGCCCGAGCCCACCAGCAGTCTTCCAAGTTCAAAATTTAAATAAAGTTGCTAATGATTTTATGTTGGAAAGTTGCTAAAAATTTAATAATCAAACCTCTAACGCCAACTAATGGATAAAAACATTTGAAGAAAAGTGCTGTAACCTTTTGTTACTTTAGGGTCAGACCAAATAATCAATCAATTAATGAACGAGTTCATCAGAAAGACTTGAAGAAAAACCACCGTAATTGTTACCTTTTGTAACAGAGTCTTTTTATTGAATAATTTATAAACTGATCAACATCCACGCAAGCGAGCAGGGGTTTAACTCAGTGAGAGAGAGAGAGAGAGAGAGAGAGAGAGAGTTAGAAGACTTACGCGTCGGCTCCTGAAGTCCTTAGCGGCTGTCCCGGGTATATAATAGTGCTCGACGACGTCGTCGGCACTCTGGCGCAGAGTCGGAGGTTGAGGGCAGCAAAGGTCGCATGGTTTCCACGTGAACAAGTACAAAAACTGCAGACGCTTACAGAATAAGGATCGAAACGTGGGCGCTGCTGCTGCTCAACTGCCGAGCCTGCTGCCAGTCAGCCGGCGCGTAGCTCCCCCCGCTCTGTCTCCCTCACTCTCATGCTCAGCGTTCGCCCGAGCTGCTACTTGCCGGTGTTGACAAGGGGCTAGCATAACTCCTAAATATACAAAACTTACTAACTATGAGGCCCAGGGGAGCTCTACCGGGATTGCCCGTTACAATGCGAACGATGCTTGATAGTAGAGGACAGGAAGAAGACAGAAATATTAAAATTTTTTCTGAAAAAAGCTAGCGCTGATTGGTACAGTTGCATGATAATGAAACATACAATAGACTCAGAGTGGGAAAACTGGAGGAAAAACTTCATTGAATCATTTGGTAGTAAGGGTTGGTCCCCTATCAAATACGCCTTTGCTTTTAAATACCAATCTGGGCCAGTACTTGACTCTGCGATAAATAAGAAAAACTGTTGCTTCAAATAAGGAAATCTATAGATACTCAAACGATAATCGACCTTATAGCTATCAATTTGCCGGATTGGATATCTGAAAATATTGATAGAGAAACTTTAAATAGGAACTTAAGACCTCTATAATGAAATAAGTAAATGAGAACATTTGGTGAAAAAAAATACAAGCGATAAAAGTAGAAAAAGCTACTCTGATAACAAAAAACAGGAAGAAAAGAAACCTCGATCACTATGTAAGAAAGCTGCAAAAAGAGGAAAACATTTCCATCCTGAATCAAACTGCTGGTTTAAGGGGGTACATATACCTAAAATTTTTCAAAAAATCAATTTTCAGGTTTTTTTGTTTTTTGATGTACTTTTACATCAGCTTTCACATGCCGCAAACCGCGTTTCTTAATTCGTTAAGGGAAAAAAGTTACAGTTAATTTAATAAAGACATTCAATTTATTAAATTAACGTTGAATTGGCTTTTTTTGAATTTCAAGAATTCAAGTCAGTTCTAGTAGCAGAAATACTTTCTACGATACTATAGGTACAAATGCTTTTTCGATGTATTTTTTCCTTTTTTAATTTTCGCAATGTAGGTATAATTTTTTTTTTATCCACGAACAGAACTGAAAGTATTTATATCGTTTTCGTCTAATAAAAGCGATGAAAAAAACAGAAATTTTTTTTATCTGTGATTAGATTTTTTCCGTGACATAATATCTTAATAATGAAAATTAAGAATGACAGATTAACTTTCATTTCAAGTCTAATGCTAAAAACAATTTATTAAGTTAGAATCGATCGCATGAAAAAATTTATAACCTTTATGACATAATACATGGCATATATTACCTCTACGAGTCTACTTTAGTATATTACACCAATATCGATCTATCGATATCAAATTAGGTATTTCTACAGCGTTGCAAGTTCATGATGACTTTTTTGTTCTTTGAGTCATCTTTCTAGTGAAATTCTACTTTACTTGGTTTTGTTTTTGTTATTATTTCAATCTGAAGTAAATAAGTTAGTTTTATTCAAAAAAAAAAAATTTTAGAATAAATGACCAATTCTTACCAGGTAAACTAATGAAGTTTTTTAGTTGTTAAAAAAAAGGTGTTTATGTGCAAATGTGAAGTGAGAAAATAATTCTGTGATTTAAAATTAAAGATAATTTTTAGATAATTGCATGTGAAGACTCCGCTGACTCAAAGTCTTAACTTGGTCTTGGTGCCTAATAGTGTGTGATCTGTGTTTTTGATAAAAAAGCTAATTGGGTCACTTTAGGAGCAGGAGAAAAAAAATAAAGTATCCGGCTGTGTGCAAAAGAGTATTTACATCAAGCAAGAGTCATGTGACAAGATATTTTCAAAATATAAATATTTATGTGTTGATGTGTTACATTTTATTCATCAAAATCTGTTCAGAACTTTAAAAGCCATTTTCTCAAATATGTGATTTTTGAGAAAATGAGGGCATTGCTCGTAAAGCCAAAATTTTTCCAGACAGCGGATGGAGCCAGGACTTTGCACACTTGTTGTACATGTGAACCCTCATGAGCGCAACCTCAGGCAACCAAATCTAAGCATTATTAAGCTGATGGCACACCATAAATTGACTAAAATGATAAAAACTATCAAAATTTTAACCACACTAAGCAATTTTAGAGTATGCAAGTAGCTTAATAGTGCTTGGATTTGGTTGCCTGAGGTTCCGCTCATGAGGGTTCACATGTACAACAACTATGCCAAGTCCTGGGTCCATCCGCTTTAAGGAAAATTTTTGACTTTACGAGCAATGAACTTTCGTAGCCTAAATAAGCTGAATTTTATAACACTTATAAAAACACTTATTTTAATTTTCTAAATGTAAAAAATTATGTAAAAATGTGTGTATATTATGGAAAAAAAATATCTTTTTAAATAAATCATTTTTAAAAAACTTACAAAATTTTTTTAGGTATATGTACCCCCTTAAAGATATGAATAATAGAAAAATAAAGCCTAAATTGCCGAGACACACAAACAATTGAGAATTAGAAGTGGAACTAAATCAAGAAAATCCAAAAAACCAGAAATACCACGACCATTACTAAGCATCCAGTTACTATTGAATGATACTCTGAAGATTTCTGGGATTTATGATTAAGGCTCTTATGTATCATTGATAAATGCTAGTTTGTTGAAAATAAAAAAAATTTGCAAGGTACTCGTCTCGCGAGGGACCTGGAAAGGTTTCAGCCCGAGAACTTAACTGTACGAACATCTATTTATTGATTAATTTACTTTAAGTAATTACATGATGTATATATATATATATATATCTAAAATAGATCTTTTGAGGAGTTCAGTTGTCATCCGATACGACTTCTGAGGATTTTGAGGATTATCCTCAAAAGTCTGCAGCACCCGAATGAAGTTTTGAGGAGCATCCTCAAAAAGCGATCAGCACGTTAATGAAGTTTTGAGGACTTTACTTGTAGCAAGCAACTTGTAGAGTGCGTAGAGACTAGAGATCATACGAGACAGAAAAATTACTTGTGCTTGTTAGAAAATTTTAATCCATTAGACCATTAAGTAAGAAGTTAAAGTAAATATTTTTAATCTTTTTTTTTTTTTTCCAATTTTGAATCATAAATCAGCTCTATAAAGATACCTCTCCTCAAAATAAGTCCTCAAAAGTAGCTTGTATACTTATAATTAATATATATATACCCTCAAAAGTCAAGTCATATGACGAATAAAATCCTCAAAAGAAAAAAAACCTCAAAAAGAGCTTAGATTCAGAGGACAGTTTAACCTTCAATACGACTGTCTTTGTTACACGCGATATAAATATAAATAACATACTCCTCAAAAGTCCACCGCTATATAAAAATAAGTCCTCAAAAGTAACTTCGTATACTTACAATTATTATATGTATACCCTCAAAAGTCAAGTCATATGCCGATTATAATCCTCAAAAGATAAAAAACCTAAGACGTAGGGAAGTAATTTGGTTTGGAAATGACTACTCTTTCGGAACTAGTTATAAGTTAAAATAACAAATCTCTATGAGAAAATGGAATTTATCAAAATCTGCATTGTAAATAATATTTCAGACAACAGTTTCACCTCCAATATAACTGTCTTTGTTACACACATAACAATCTCCTCAAAAAACCACCGCTATACGAAAATAAGTCCTCAAAAGTATCTTCGTATACTTATAATGAGTATATATATCCTCAAAAGTTGAGATATATGCTGAAAATAATCCTCAAAAGATTTAAAACCTCAGTTTTCCATATCGAGAGTAAATACTAGATGGACGTTTGGTATTTTGGTAAGGACTCTGAAAAAAAATTGTTTGCGTACAGGTATTGGTAAATCAGCTAGGTTTTTCACGCTCATGAAAACGAGTATATGATCTACAAATTTTTTCTTAATAACATGAAAAACGATTTTATGGGTTCACTACTGAAAAGTGCATTTCCAGAAAATATTTTGGTTCGAATCTGCATTGTAAATATTGATTCAGAGGACAGTTTAACCTTCAATACGACTGTCTTTGTTACACGTGATATAAATATACATAACAATCTCCTGAAAAATCCACGGCTATACAAAAATAAGTCCTCAAAAGTAGCTTCGTATACTTATAATGAGTATATACATCCTCAAAAGTCGAGATATATGCTGAAAATAATCCTCAAAAGATTTAAAACCTCAGTTTTCCATATCGAGAGTAAAGACTAGATGGACGTTTGATATTTTGGTCAGGACTCTGAAAAAAACTTGTTGTTTGTGTACTAATTTTGCGTTTCTAATTTTGAATCATAAATCAGCTTTATAAAGACACCTCTCCTCAAAACTCAAAAAGCATAAGTTTATAAATCTTCAAAACATGGATCGTTCAAAGAATATACATCTCAAAAGTACGTTTATGTAAAAAAGAGCCTGGCAACAAAAGATCTCTGAAAAAAAAGTTTTACTAACTTTACATAGGATATATCATGTCAATTTTTTTTTTTTTTTTTTTTTTACTGATCAGGCTTCAAAACTCCGAATCAGTAACGTCATACATCCTCAAAAGATCGTGAATGTATAAAAAATATTCCTCAAAAAGAGCTGTACAATAATATCGTTCAAAAATTAATAAAATTGCCATGAGATATTGTTTTTTCGTACAATTGTTGAAAAAATTTTAATCTTTTAAGTAAGAAGTTGAAGTAAAATATTTTTAATCTTTTTTTTCACGTTCATGTCAAAAAAATCCTGGCCACACAAGGTCTCTGAAAAAAAGTTTTACTAACATTACATAGGATCTATCATGTTAGAGTTTTTTTTTTTTTTTTACCTTCCGGGCTTCAAAACTCCGTATCAGTAACGTCATATATCCTCAAAAGATCGGGAATGTATGAAAAATATTCCTCTAAAAGAGCTGTACAGAAAGATCGTTCAAAAATCAATTAAATTGCCATGTAATATTGTTTTTTCATACAATTGTTGAAAAAATTTCAATCCATTAAGTAAGAAGTTGAAGTAAAATATTTTTAATCTTTTTTTTTTTTAAATTCGGATTATAAATCAGCTATGTACAATAAACCACTCCTCAAAACTCAAAAAGCATCAATTTATATATCTTCAAAACATTGAACGTTCAAAGAATATATCTCAAAAGTACGTTTATGTCAAAAAGAGGCTGGCAACAAAAGGTCTCTAAAAAAAAAGTTTTACTAACTTTACGGACTACCTTTAGGATCTAACATGTTAAAGTTTTATTATTATTATTTTTTTTTTACCCTATAGGGCTTCAAAACTCCGTATCAGTTACGTCATATATCCTCAAAAGGTATGTATACCCTCAAAAGTCAAGTCATATGCCGAATATAATCCTCAAAAGATAGAAAACCTAAGACGTTGGAAAGTAATTTGGTTTGGAAATGACTACTCTTTCGGAACTAGTTATATGTTAAAATAACAAATCTCTATAAGGGAGGCGCTACAATAGGTTTTCTGGACGATCTGGACGTCTGGGCGTCTGGACTAGCAGAAGATAGAGAGAAAAAAAATTATACCTATAATAGTATTACTAGGTAATAAGTATATGTTGTAGGGAGGAAATTTATTAATATAACTTAGACATTGATTATTTTAGTGTAAAAAGACCTTTTAAGTAGATTTATTTTTCTTTTGCTAGTCCAGAGTCCGGACGCCCAGACGTCCAGATCGTCCAGAAAACCTATCGTAGCGCCTCCCTAAGAAAATGGAATTTATCAAAATCTGCATTGTAAATAATATTTCAGACAACAGTGTCACCTCTAATATAACTGTCTTTGTTACACACATAACAATCTCCTCAAAAAACCACCGCTATACGAAAATAAGTCCTCAAAAGTATCTTCGTATACTTATAATGAGTATACATATCCTCAAAAGTCAAGATATATGCTGAAAATAATCCTCAAAAGATTTAAAACCTCAGTTTTCCTTATCGAGCGTAAAGACTAGATGGACGTTTGATATTTTGGTCAGGACTCTGAAAAAAACTTGTTGTTTGCGTGCAGGTATTAGTAAATCAGCTAGGTCTTTCACGCTCATGAAAATGAGTATTTGATCTACTAATTTTTTTTTAATAACATGAAAAACGATTTTATGGACTCACTACTAAGAAGCTGAAATTCTATCGCGAAGTGAAACGAGTTATCATGACAAACATTTTCTTTCATATGAGTAAGGACACAAATTTAACTTTATTTCAGAGATGCCATTCGACCTCGTCTGTATCACGGTAAGAATTTGATGGAAAAATAAGATCATGTGAAAAACTACTAATATAGCTTCTTTTTTGATCGAAATCTTAAATTCTCGAATCAGTCCTCGAAGAATTATTTGAAACACATGCTTATCTTACTTGCTATCAATAAGGAGATTGTAACGTAAAAAGTTTTTTAAAAGCAGAAATTACTAGAGGATCCCTGGTAGAACTGCATTTCCAGAAAGTAACGCTCAATTCTAAATTAATCGGCTTCAACAGAATCTTCTTGCAAAATCTTGTAGAGAAAAAAAAATTTAATTCCCTTGCTGTCAGTGAAAATTATACGACGATTCTCGTTACTACGCTGCTGTTTTTTTTTGTTTTTTCTATGAATAAAACATCATCCGAGAAGTTATCATTTTGTTTTGTTCTCAACTTCTTAAAACTTCGCTTTTGAGCTAAAAGTTCTAGCCAGAAAAACAAGGGAAAATTATATCTTTTTTCCACGTAAATCTTTTTTTCTTGTATAGTTTATAAAACGCGAATCTATGAAATAATTATAGGATTTAAACTACGGACACAAAAAGTTGTTTGAAATTTCATCATAAATGCTTCATTATGAACCCATTAGGAAAAAATCATTGAAAAGTATGAAAAAATAGTTTTTGATATAAATACTAACCTTCTAAAACGTAGGAAAAGTAATTTGGTTTGGAAATGACTACTCTTAAGGAGCTAGTTATACGTTCAAATAACAAATCTCTATAATAAATTGGAATTTATAAAAATCTGCATTGCAAATTTTATTTCAAAGGACAGTTTAACCTTCAATACGACTGTCTTTGTTACACGCGATATAAATATACAAATCAATCTCCTCAAAAATCCACGGCTATACGAAAATAAGTCCTCAAAAGTTGTTTCGTATACTTATTTTAAATTTATATATAACCCCGGAAGTCGAGTCATATGCCAAATACAACCCTTAAATGATAAAGCTTCTAAGTTTTCCTTATCAAGAGTAAAGGTTACATAGACAATTTATATTTTAATTAATAGACTGAAAACAACTTGTTCTTTAAGTGCTGGTATTAGTAAATCAACCTTCCAAAACGTAAGAAAAATCATTCGTTTTGGATATGACTACTCCTACAGAACTAGTTATTTGTTTAAATAACAAATCTTCACAATAAGATCGGAATTTATTTAAAGCTTCATCGTAAATATTATTTCAGGGGACAGTTTAACCTTTATCACGGTCTTTGTTAAACACGATAGTATTATACATATAAATCTCCTCAAAAATACACCACTATACATAAACAAATCCTCAAAACTAGCTTTGTATACTAAAAATGGATATATGATGAATGAACATACCCTTAAAAGTCAAGTCCTATGCTGAATATAAACCTCAAAAGATAAAGAATCCAAATTTGCCTGAGAGAGTAAGGGTTTAATGGACATTTCATAATTTGGTCAGGACTCTGCAAAAAACTCGTTCGTTGAGTGCAGGTATTGAGAAATCAACCTTCCAAAACATAAGAAAAATCATTCGTTTTGGATATGACTATTCCTACAGAACTAGTTATTTGTTTTAATAACAATTCTTCCTAATAATATTTGAATTCATTAAAATCCGCATCGTAAATTTGATTTCAAGTGAAAGTTTAACCTTCTATACGTCTTTGTTACACGCAATATAATTATACATATTAATCTCCTCAAAAAAACACTGCTATACTTCATTACGACTGTTTTTGTTACACGTGATATAAACACACATTATAATCTCCTCAAAAATCCACCACCATGCGAAAATAAGTCCTCAAAAGTAGTTTCGTATACTTATCATACATATATATATATCCCCAAAAGTCTAGTCATATGCCGAATAAAATCCTCAAAAGATAGAACATCTAAGTTTTCCCCCACTAAGAGTTAAAGTTGGATGAACGTTTGAGATTTTGGTTAGGAGTCCGAAAAAAACCTTGCTTTTTTGAGTGCAGGTATTAGTAAATCAACCTTTCAAAACGTAAGAAAAGTAATTTGGTTTGGGAATGACTACTCTTACAGAACTAGTTATTTGTTCACATAACAAAACTCTACAATAAATTTCGAATTTATTTAAATCTGCATCGGAAAAATTATTTCATGGGACAGTTTAACCTTCAATACGGCTGTCTTCGTGACACGCGATATTAATATACTCAACAATCTCCTTAAAAATACACCCCTATAAAAAAAAAATCCTCAAAAGTAGGTTCGTATACTTATTTTGAATAAAAATATACCTCCAAAAGTAAAGTCACATGCCGAATATAGCACTCAAATAATAAAGCCTCTAAGTTTCCCTTATCGGGAGTAAAGGTTAGATGGACGTTTCATATTTTGGTTAGGTGTCTGAAAAAAAATCGTTCGTTGAGTGCAGGTATTGGGAAATCAACCTTCCAAATCATAAGAAAAATCATTCGTTTTGGATATGACTACTTCTACAGAACTAGTTATTTGTTTTAATAACAATTCTTCCTAATAATATTTGAATTTATTAAAATCCGCATTGTAAATTTGATTTCAGGTGAAAGTTTAACCTTCTATATGGTCTTTGTTACACGCAATATAAATATACATGTTAATCTCCTCAAAAATACACTGCTATACTTCATTACGACTGTTTTTGTTACACGTGATATAAACACACATTATAATCTCCTTAAAAATCCACCACCATGCGAAAATAAGTCCTCAAAAGTAGTTTCGTATACTTATCATACATATATATATACCCCCAAAAGTCTAGTCATATGCCGAATAAAATCCTCAAAAGATAAAACATCTAAGTTTTCCTCATTGAGAGTAAAGGTTGGATGGACGTTTGAGATTTTGGTTAGGAGTATGAAAAAAACTTGCTTTTTTGTACATATTAATCTCCTCAAAAATACACTGCTATACTTCATTACGACTGTTTTTGTTACACGTGATATAAACACACATTATAATCTCCTTAAAAATACACTGTTGTACGAAAATAATTCCTCTAAAATAGCTTCGTATACTCATAATGAATATATATACCCCCAAAAGTCAAGTTATATGCCGAATATAATCCTCAAAAGTTGCAGCATCTAAGTTTTTCTTATTGAGAGTAAGGTTTAAAAGGCAAAAATTTTAATTTAATTTTTATTTACTTCTGAGAAGCTTCATTTTTAATACACATTGAATTTAGTTTTCAAGCTCAAAATTTTATTTTAAATGAGATGATAAAAATTTTTTAATTCACTTCAGAGAAGTCGTTCCTTCTCAACTGTATGACAGTAAGAATAATGAAACATTAAAACTCTTCAAATGTCTATTTATATTGATTCAGATAATAACATTTCCAGTGAAAATACCATTCTTTTACCGTGTTTGGAGGAGTGCTTTGAATTACAAATACCAAGTATTTTCCATTTTGGTATTTTTATTTTTTTTAAGTTAAATCAAGTAAAAAGTTTTTAATTGGTGTCATTTAAATTACAATTTACAAAAGCTTAGATTTGTTTGTAGATGTTAGTACAATCGAAATAGAAAATCTTCAAAAGTCCGACGACGATATTGAAATCCTCAAAAGTTCAGCTGTGTTACTAAGTTTTTAAAAGTCCAAAGTTGCGATGAAATCCTCAAAAGTTCATTCGGGTCACTAGATCCTCAAAAGCCCGAATTCATAATAAAATCCTCAAATACTCAAAAACTTGTTTTTTTTTCTATATAACACTAAATTTATTATACATTCTTAAATATTATTTCATATATTGCTAAAACATCTTATTTTACAATAATATATCTACTTGTATAGCATATATATATGTATATGAAAAAAATATAAATTATCCTTAAAAGTCCGAGGGTAGATATATATATATATATATATATATATATATATATATATATACTAGGGGGGTACCCCCTGCTCGCTTCGCTCGCCAACCCCCCTATGTATACACAGAGAGAAGGACCACTCTTCTTTCGTGGTGCCTCCTGCACGAGAAAAGACAGTGCAGCACGCGCACTCGTTTTTGAGATGCGTGGTGCACTGTAAAATCCATTGCACCCGTTCAACTCAAAACAAGCTGGTGATGCTGATTTGAGCACGATGCAGTCTCTTAAAATATCGCTGGCATTTTCCATCTGATACGAATATTGTACTGCAACTTTAGTAAAACATTCTTTGAAACCTAATGAAAAACTTCCTCGCTTGAAGTTTTTTCAACTCTTAATTTTTATACCTACTTTTTTAATCCAAAGTTTGAAGTTAAAAACTATTAATTTTCGATTTTTAATAGTTAATTACTTGGCATTAAAACACTTTAAAAATACCCGGACCGTTTCATTAGCAGCGGAAAGAGTTCAAGTATATGTTGCTAAAATTTCATTAAAAAATATTCAATGGTTTTCGATTTCTTGCGAGTTAAGCGTAAAATTCATAAATCCAAAGAAAATCAAGTTTTGTGTTTAACTCGCAACAACTCGGAAACTACTGAATATTTTTTAATGAAATTTTAGCAGAATATTCTTAAACTCTACTCAATGCCTATAGAATGATCTAGGTATATTTAAAAGTGTTTCAAAGCCGAGTAATTAACTAATTAAAATCAAAAATTCACTGTTTCTAACCTCAAACTTTGGATTAAAAAAGTAGGTATAAAAATTAAGAGTTGAAAAAACTTCAAGCAAGGAAGTTTTTCATTAGGTTTCAAAGAATGTTTTACTAAAGTTACATTACAATATTCGTATTAGATAAAAAATGCCAGCAAAGAGACCGCATCGGGCCCAAATCAGAACCACGCCAGCTCGTTTTGTTGCACAGTTGAACAGGTGCACTGGATTTTACAGTGCGCCACGCACTGACGCACCTCAAAAACAAGTGCACGTGCACACCGTATTTTCTAATTCAGGGGGCATGCTACGAAATAAGAGTTGACCTTCTCTCCGTGTACAAAATATATAATATGTATTTACTTGAGGTACAAATGAGTTATTTATTCAATATTTATAAATCAAGAAAATTAAACTATAATATGAAATAAATTATCCTAAAGCCCAATCGGGCTTTAACGGTGATTTGGTTTTTTTTTTCAAACCGACTACCGCGAAAGCCTGCAGAGCTTTATATACTTTGATTTTTGGTTTTAGGTTAGGACGCTTCAAAGAAAAACTATTTTAGGATTATTTCATTTATATTATACATCCCGCGCGTAGCTGATGATCCCCTGAGTAATTAAAAAAAAAAATTATCCCGAACAAAGCCCGCATTGAAAAGTTATGAACGTTTCATTTTTCAAAACGCTGATTTTCCTTTTGCTCACGGTAGTCAGGCGAATTCGATTTCAGTTTCGAGCATCCGGTCTCTCTGCCTGCGCTCTCTGTGGACTTAACCGGACGTGAAGTATGCGGTGGGCGTGTCTATTTTTGCTGTCTCACTCTTACTGCTTACCTACAGCCGCAGACGGGGGCATGTATAGGCCCGGGCCTGTAGCCATGAGGCGACTGGTGGCGCGTGGATTTAGTTTGTCCATCTAATATTATGTATGCAAAACAAATTCAAAAGTAGTTCATAACAGTAAATTATGTCTATGATATTTATGTGTTCTGGCTAATGATAAAATTATAAGAAACAAATTTTAAACAGAAGAACTAGATATATCTAAGTTAACATGAACCAATCATTGAAAATTTTTATCTTTTTTTTAATCATTTCAAAGTTACAAATGAGTATTTGCTACATTTCAATGTAAATTTACATTAAAATAAAGTTATGCAATGCACATTTAAAAATAGGTAAATACTGAATTGAATTTTTTTTTTTTTAATATAAAATTGATTTACCTAGGACTTTTATAGGTTCTGGTTTATGTCGTGGTTTTACATCCATTGAATATATCTTAGGAATTGTTGAATCATTTAGAATTTGTTAAGATCGCGAAATCATTTATTAAGACATATTTCAACAATATTAATGATTTATTTATGGAGTTTGGTTTTTTTGAACTTGTGGACAAAAAGGAAATACATTTAAATATTTACCGAATTCACGCAATAAAATCTTAAAAAAAAATATTTTAAAAAAGTAATATTTACGGCGATTGGTTTTTTAAAAAGGAATCTAAATAAAAAATTATACGCTAAGTATGATCTTTAAAAAATACTTTAAAAAAAATAATATTTACGGCGATTGGTTTTTTTTAAAAGAGTCTAAATAAAAAGTTATACGCTAAATATAATAATATTTTTTTGAAAATGAATTAATGAAAGAAGTTAAATCAAAAAATTTATTACGGACGACTTGAGGCCGAATTACTTATTATTTAAGAATAATTTTCTCTCCTAAAAGATGATCATATTATGTTGAATCACCTTCAATATACGTAAAGTGAACAATTTTTTAATTATAGCACATACAAGCGGGAAAACACATGCAAATTGCACACCACTCAAACACTTTTTAAAATTGAAAATTAAAATATGTTGTAATTGAGTTAGAAATCAACTAAATCATAATGTTTAGCTATACTTGACCTGTAAAAATTTAATATTCTCTGAACTAAATTATCTCGAAAAAAAGCATTGATGAGTTGTGTGCAATTTTCATGTGTTTTCCGATGTATCCCCTTATAAAAGAAATAACCCAAAAAGAATGTCAGCATTTTATTCGCGACGTGATTGGCTAAGACGATAAAATTCAAATCGTAAATTTTAAAGATTGAATTTTTCAAGTATTAGTTATTATTATTAGTGTAAATTTTTAAAAAAAATATTGGAAAAATAATGAATAATTTTTTCTGAATTTTTTTCACAAAAAAAATGTAAAAAATGTAAATTTTTTTTAAATAATAACAAAATGTTTGCAGTCGTTTTCATACTGAGTGAACAGAGTACAGAGAGGTTGCTATGACAACTGAGGTTTTATTATTGATGTTGTTAACCTATCTAACATTTGGCCATAAGTGTGATGAATGTACATTCATCATAATCATCATCATCATCATCATGAACCATCATTAACCATAAAATAAAAAAAAAAAGAATCTTAAAAACATTTTATTCGTGTTATGATCGGTTGAAGAGCAAAATTAAAAAATTGAATTTTAAATTTTGAATATCACAACTTAATATCAATAAAGTGATCGTGGATAATTATATGATTAAGAAATGGATATTTTAATTATTAATTTAGAATTAAATTATAATTTTACAAAAATTAAAACTAATAAAAGTCATCAACCTATCAAACTTTTTGCTTATGATAAAAAAGTATAACTTTGGCAGCTCCAAAAAAAATTGGTTGCCCCTTTAAATTTTACTACTCTGCTATTATAAGCAAAAAGGTAGATAACCGCAATCTGTCACTTTTCGAGTATTTTGAATTCAAAGTTTGAAATCTCATGGATGTTCAGATTGAACAAATCGTTACAGAAAAAAAAAGAAGGAAATATATGAGTAAATCAACCAAAATCTGTTTTTTATTCAGTAATTTTGAAACTTTTTCAATTTTTGAAGCACACTCTTGAAATTTTGGCAATCATTCTTTAAAATAATAAGAAAAAAAAAAATGTAGCGTGGATGGTCATAACAAGTTGCCTGAAATAATTATTCAAACAATTAAGTTACTGTTTGAAAAAAATGAAAATCTGACTATGCCAATCGATTTAAAAAAAAAAAAAAGGATAGATGCTTGCTGCTGAAAGACATTAGTCAGTGTCGTCTACTACAGGTTGAGTTCCAAGGTGCGAATAATAGAAAAACTTTTTTTTTTTAACTAAACAAAGTTTTTTGGCCTCAGGCAGCTGGTCTTAGTTAAATAAAGTCATGTTTTATTGTTCACTCTTAAATTTAGAGACTTTTTTTTTTATCTGTGGATTTGCCAGCTGAAAATAACATTTTTTACAAGAATTCACGCTCGAACTTTTCAGAATAAAACGATGTAAACAATAGCTTATTTTGAAAGCACATTATTCGGATTGGTCTTAAATTATTCGTCAAAGTATGTAGTTTCAGACGAATATACATTTGTAGCGTTTGAATAATGCCTGAACCTGCAAAAACTCGAAAAACTAGGTTATTCATTTTTATCAAAAACGTGTGTACACATTTTTGAAGTTATGTCATTTCTCGAAAAATACAGGCACAATCTTTTTGTTGGTCGTAAAACATTCCTCGAACCCAGTATTAATACCTCCATCAATTGTAAATATGTAAAAAGATTGCCTGAAAAAGTTACAGCAGATAATATTTTCAAAACTTAGTTCCGGACATAGCGTTTTCTTGCGTTTTGCAGGGTAAGGTAAATTTCCGGGATTATTGGACAGTAACGTAATTGTCCACCACAGTGGCAACCCCCCTTATTTATTATAAAATCATACTTTAGACCCCGAAAAAATATTCTAAATTTAGTTTAACCACTAAACTTTACTGTAGTATAAAAAAAACTTCGATTATAACCTTAAAACTAGCTTAAAAATCACTTCCAAGTGAGCCCTTCAAAATCTCCAAAAGTTGTTTGGCACCCCCAGGAAAATCTCGAATTATCATCAAAAGATGCACTTTTTTTAGACAGAACCTGCAAACACTCGAAAAAATAGGTTATTCATTGTTATTAAAAACGTGTGTACACATTTTTGAAGTTATATCATTTCTCGAAAAATACAGGCACAATCTTTTTATAAGTCGTAAAACATTCCTTGAGCCCAGTATTAATACCTCCATCAGTTGTAAATATGTAAGAAGATTGCCTGAAAAAGTTACAGCAGATAATATTTTCAAATCTTAGTTCCGGACATTGCGTTTTCTTGCGTTTTCCAGGATAAAACCTAATTTTTTAAACATTTGCATGAACTTTTCAGCTTTTATAAATATATGTATAGCAAATACTTGTTTCCACAATCTCAAAAAGTGTGAATCTAAATAATTATTCCATTACATATAAAAAAAAATATTGTCTTAAATCTTTTTACTGGGCCCAGACTTTGAAAATAAGAGTTTGGCGGATTTGCTCACATATATCAACTGATGAGAATTTCAAACATTTGATATTAGTCATCAAAAATATTTGTCGAAAAATTACGTAAAATTATGTGCTATGGTAAAATAATTCGAAATTTTTGATTCGTATGTCATGAGGTTAACTTTTATAAATCATCAATTTTTTAAAATTCATCATAACTTCGAGTTAATAAAATTCAAAAAAGAAGATGAAATTATACTTAATAAATTTAAAATCTCGATTTCGAACACTTATGAAGTTACATACTCTTTTCCTTATGGTGGCCGTACAGTGCATTAGCCTTGAAATTTTATAAAAATAGTGAAAAAATAATAAAACTATGACGTAAAACTATGTTGCAAGTTGGTATGGAGAATTCGATCAGAACCCTTCAGCGAGCTTTACACAATATTTCTCATTTGAGAGATTATAAAAATAAAATCTCTCTGCGAGGTTTCAGACCTTGACCATCAAATCTTTGGCAATCGTATAAGAAATCTTTTTAAATTTTTTAACATGGTTTAAATGTATTTTGAAAAAAAAATTCCTCTGTAACTGTTTAATTTGAAATTCACCAAAAGATTTTTTTGCAAAAGTTTTTTTTAACTGGAAGTAAAAAATTTGGGAAATAAGATACATTTTCAAAAAGCTCACCTGAGCAGGGTCGTATCAAGTAAGGGCACCTCAAGCAAGAGAGTATTTTTTACCTCTAAATTTATAAAAATAAGAGTTTAAATAAGCATATTTCAGACTTTTTTGGCGTTTAAATATGAATGTAATCAATTGCAGTTCCATTAGTATATTTATCATAAAAACTAAAAAAATTGAAATTTGATTTTGCAATTTTTTTTTTTTTTTTTACCAATCAAAGTCTTTCAAATGTGGACATACATGTAGACTTTTAGGAGAGATTTAGAAACAGGATCCCTAATTTTTTACTCTCCTCTACTTACACATGCTTCTGAGTTCGAAACCATTTTTTTTTTTTTTTTTCAAATCGTCTACATACGCTACAGAATTACTCACATCGGTATATTTTCTAATATCTTTCTTAATATCTGATTAAACGATATGAATTTAAGAATTTTTTGAGAGTTTGCTTTCATTCTTTGAGCAAATTTAGAAGTTTTTTAATCAAGTACATTGATCTATGTATTTGAAGAATATTAAAATAACTAAAAAACTTGAATTGTAACTTAAAATGTGAGTTAAATCTGTTTAGTTAAAATAAATAATTTTTATAAAATGTTTTCATGTTACCGTTATGGAGCCTATACTTCCTAAATTAGCGTTACGTAATTTATGAATGGCCCTCAACTATTATTTCCTTTACACCAAAATATTTAGTTTTTTAACGAAAGAAAAATAATAAAATTTTCATGAGGATATGTGTTGAAATTGTAAGTTTTTCAACTTATATTTCTTTCCATCAGTCCCCAATCGAAATTTTTTTTTCTTAAAACAAAAACTTTGCTTTCTCGAAATTTTAAAAATATTGACCTAAAAAAGTCTCATAAAAACCTCAATAAGTAAAATAGTACTTATATTAATTTAGAAAAGGCTTTGATAAAATTTTTCATATTCTCTTATGAGTCAAAATTAATTTTTTATTTTTCAAAAATAAAAAAAATAATTAAATAATGTGCGCGCGTGCGCGCTGAGAGACGCTAGTGTGCTTTAATTGAAAAATTGTTAACTTTACGTATATTGAAGGTGATTCAACATAATATGATCATCTTATAGTAAAGAAAATTATTTTTAAATAATAAGTGATTCGGCCTCAAGTCGTCCGTAATAAATTTTTTGATTTCACTTCTTTCTTTAATTCATTTTCAAAATAGATTATTGTATTTAGCGTACTCCTTTTAAAAAAATCAATCGCCGTAAATATTACTTTTTTAAGTATTTTTTAAAGATACTAAGCGTATAATTTTTTATTTAGATTCCTTTTTAAAAAACCAATCGCCGTTATTACGGAATTTTCATTTATCTAAATATAGTTTAACATGTTAAAATACAAATTTAAAAATAAATTTTAAGGGTCCTGCCAAACAAACAATTATAAACACGGAAGAATTTTATGAAAAAATATTGAATTATTCAAACGGAAGATTTTTTGATATTGAAGATATTATAAAAAAAAAAATTTTCACGGAAGATCATTGTGAATATTTATTTCTTTTTAGGAAAATAGAATTGAAAATTATTATCAAGAAAAGTTTTTTGAAATGAATTATATGTGGTTTCTACGGCTACTGGCAAAGGGTCCCACAGATAGTTTCTTTTTGTTATCGCTCCAGAGATCTAGTGCGGAAAGAGGGGACAATCAAGGCATCAAGTGCATGCGGATTAGCCAACCTGAATGGACGTGAGCTGGGCTTTTCAACAAAAAAATTCGCCAGATAAGACGGAGTACCTGTGTGCAGGATTCTATAGAGCAAGCAGGCAGCAAAATAAACTCTGCGGCCCGCCACCCGAAGCCAGCCGAGCTCACGTCTATAAGGTGTGACATGATAGCTCTTCCTGATCCCAAAGATGTACCTGATCCCACGATTGAGCAAGCGCTGTAATACGAGATCCTGCTCACCCGAGATATTACAGTAGACAAGTGAACAATAGTTAATCATAGGAAAGAGCAGGGTCTGTATAAGGTGCTTGCGCAGTTGAAAGGTGGTGCTGCGTCTGAAGTGGTTAAGACGGTACAAAAGAGAATTGGCTCTCCGAGAAACATAACGAACATGGTCCTTCCAGCTCAGCTTAGAGTCCAGCACCACCCCCAGACTACGCGCTGAGGGGACAAACAAGACAGAGCAGCCGCCAAACTGCAGGTCATGAATTCCCAATTCATTAAAGCTATTGACATACGACGGAGTCCCAAAAACCATTGCCTTGGTCTTACCAGCATTCAGTACCAGCTGATTGGCGGCAGCCCAGTCAGCAACGTGCTCAGCACCCCGGCTCAGTCTTCCCAGCGTGGCATGTATGTCCTCAAGTCGGCCCCGCACGTAAATCTGCAAATCATCCGCATAAACCACATAGCAGACATCAGGGCCAAGGCCATGGGCAATATCAACGATGAACAGAAGGAAGAGCAGAGGGCCCAGCACCGAGCCCTGAGGCACACCCTTATTAAGGGGACGGAAAGAAGTAAAAGTGCCGTCCTCCGCTCTTACCGCCTGCGAGCGGCCAGTCAGATAAGAGGCAACCCACCTTAAAACCCCATGCGAAAAATCCAGAGATTGCAGCTTCCTGAGCAATGTTACGTGCGAGACCGAATCGAAGGCTTTACTAAAATCAAAAAGTAGCAGCGCAGTCATTTGTCTCCTGTCCATACCGATTCGAATGTCGTCCGTGAGTTTAAGCAGTGCTGTCTGTGTACTATGTCCCGCCCTGAAACCCGCCTGATAATCGTCCATCAAACCCTGCGATTCAACAAAAGTAGAAATCTGGTTATGGACAAGCCTCTCAAGTATCTTCGACATGAAACTGAGCAGGGAGATGGGACGAAAATCATTCAGGCAAGACGGAGAGGGAGTCTTATTCAGTGCGATCACCATCGACCTCTTCCACTGCTCAGGGAAAGTCGAAGTCGATAGGGAAGCATTAAAGATCTTGCAGATGAAAGGACCAATAGATGGAAAAGCTGACTGAATAAGGCTCTGTGGAAGAGAGTCAATGCCCACTGCCTGGTATGTCGACTGACTGATAGCACGTGCTATCTCGTCCAACGTCACATCCACAAACGCGAAGCCACCATGATCTTCCTCTCTTCCCAAGTCATTCAGAAAGAGAGAGAGATCCGGCGCCATACTATCAAAAGAAACAGAGGCAAAGTGAGCATTAAGATCTTCCACTGAAAACCCGCCCAAATTAGAATCCGCTCCGGAAGAGATACCAAGTCGCCTTAGTTCCTTCCAGAGCTGCTGAGGATCAGTGATGTCCTTGAGCCTACACCAATAGTAATCAAGTCTCGCAGACTCGATCCTTTCATGTGCAAAATCTCGCGCCTGTCTGTATAAAAACAGTTCAATATCGAGTCTTGAGCGTCGGTAACGTCTGTAGAGTCTGTCTCTTTCAGTCAATAGGTCCCGGTGGTACTTAGTAAACCACGGATGGCGATTCTTCTTTTGTTTGAGGGTTTTTAGGGGAGCGAAGATATCAAGAGCAGCATTAAGATTAAAATACAAGCAATCAACTCTCTCACTAAGTGAATACGACTCATCCGTGAATACTGACCAGTCACAGTCAAGCAGAAATTTATTCAAAGCCCCAGCATCTACAGATTTAAAGTCCCTGTAAGTAAAATCATTAGCCAAAAGTTGTGGGGTTTGAATGTCAAGGGTAACAGTCTGTAGGTCATGTCCTGCAATGAAAGGGGTCTCTGTCTTCCAATAGTCAGTCACAGTGTCAAGTGCGTCAACGAGAACCAGGTCAAGCCAAGTATCCGAGTGAGAGGTGTGGTGCGTAGGCCCAAATGGAACCGAGAACAGAGAGTTCTCCTCAATAAAATTACGCACAAAATTCGCATCAGGGGAGTCTGAAAGCTGGTCCGCGTTAAAGTCCCCGAGTATGACCTTGGTGCCGTAATCATGCATACTATCACGCAGGTCGGACACAAAGTCAGACCCGAGGACAAATGGGGCATGCGGGGGCCTATACACCACACCTACAAATATTGGGTCAGTGCCTCCAAGAGAGACCTCAGCTAGAAGATACTCAGGATGACCAGGCCTACCGTTCCACTCAGTGGAAGACGAGCAGAGGTGTTTGACTGACAGAGATTGATGAACATAAAGCGCCACCCCGCCCCCCTGGTTATTACGGTCATGCCTTAGAAGAGTATAACCCCCTAAAGCAACAAGCGCATCCTCAATCGAAGGACCCAAATGGGATTCAGTAACAGCGATCACGTGTATCATGGGCTGTGATAAAAGAAACAGCCTAACCTGCTCGATATGTCCCTTAAAGGAGTTAGCATTGAAATGGCAGACACGCAGCATCATGCCCTCGCCACGCACGGACCTCTGGTGTAAAGAGTGTGTAGGAGGCTGGGAGAATGATTGAGGATGAGATGAAGAAGAACTAAAGAGTAGCGGGTTGAAATAGGATGTAGTAGAGGAAGAAGTAGTTACATGTGAGGTGAGAGATGAAAGATGCATACTGTGAAGAATACTGAAGTGATAATATGAAAATGTAATATTACCGCAAGAGAGAAGATGTGTCAGCATACCTGTTATTACAAAAAACGATTCAAATCTTCAATGCTGGAGATGAGTGTAGGGGTGTCTCCCTTCTTCCTGCGAACGTAGATTCGGCCACTGCGGATGAAGCTGATGAATCCAGAGTCAGATTGTCTCGCCTTCTCACGTACAGCACGATGCAAATCAAAAACTTCCTTAGGAAGGAATTCGTTCAGGTTCAGCAGTCCAGGCAAGATTGAGTTGGGATCAATCTCAGGGGGTAAATTCGATGACAATGCAGAGGTATGCAGCTTACCCAACTTAATTTTGCTCTGGATAATTTCTAGCATGAGTGCTCTGGAGTGAAGTGTAACCAGAATCGATGGTGGGCGACTTTGCTGACGATTCGTAGGCGAGGTTGTGGTTGGAAGTTGAGTTGAGGACGTTGCAGCGTTTGAAGTGGAAGTTGACGTTGTTGACCTTGTGGTGGCCTTGCTGATGAGCATCCTTGCACCCACTATATCACGGGCTTCAGTATCCGGACGCAGAGTCTTGAGTACTGAGAGAACAAGTGATTTCACGTTGGCACCAGGAGGAGTAGCAAGACCTCCAATTACCAGCTCCGAGGAATTTGTAGCACGTGTCGTCGCGTTCAGTCAAGCAAGATCAGAGCTGAGAGCGGAATTCTTTTTCTCAATTTGTTGAATTTTATTTAACAGCTCAGTATCACAGTAGAGGGTGGCAGACAGTTCCGGATTTTCAAACTTCTCCTTCAGCTCAGCCAGTTCACCTTTTATATCTTCCAGCTGGTCCTCAACAGTGTCAACTCGAGCTACCAACTTCGGGATGACATCCAGATCAGCAAGTTTGTTGTCAATTCCATCGAAGCGCTCCTTGAAGGAAGTCTTCAGGTTTCCAAGCTCATTCAGGATACTTCTCAAAAGTGTCTCATTAGCTACTGGCTCAACATTCTCCGAAGTTACGGCATTCAAGGTATTAGATGGACCAGATGAGGCTGAGTTTGTGCGCAGACGAGTGTTCGGTGCGTCGTTCAACCTAGTCCTGTCAGGCGCGGCCTGGGTGATGCAGAACGTGCAGGCTTTCGCTTGCTTACCATGCAGCATAACAGTTGCTAATTTAGCACACTGCGAATGGTAGAGCTTGCTGCAATTGTCGCAACAGTGTAGTTTCGCATTTGTGCGTGTGGGCCCGTGACAAGAGCCGCAGAGAGGAGTATCTTTCCCGTTCATGACTGAAGTTTTAAGTATCACTGGCTACTCTTAACCTCTCAAGCACGCAGTACTGCACAAAGAGCTAGCGAGATGACGGACAAGAAGTACTAGTCAACCTGTGGTCAGGCCACAGGTAAGTGAAAAGGCCAAGAATTGGTCAGATCACTGTGTGGTATAGACCACCTAAAGAGGCTAGCAAGTAGTAGATGACTATGAATAGTCAGGCCGTAAAACCGCAGACAAGGGGTGACAGTTGCCAAAAAAGTCAACCAGTGTAAGGTTATAGTACACCGTACAGGCTCCAAGGTATGCCGGGTTGCCAGGTATCAATTGCGCAGCCTATCTATAATTCAAAAATTCGCGCGGATTTGATATGGCTATGAGCGCACTATTGTAGATAGAACTTGAGGCACTTTGCGCGGCTAAACACTGATGCCGCCAAAATTTTGCACTAACCTCACTTTGCACTGGTGTAATTTAATAAGTTTTTTCAAAGTTAAATTACTATGAGCAACACCACAGTAAACAAAAGTCAATCAATCCACTTAAAGTAGCACGAGAACCGCTACACTAGAAAAAAATCTCTCAGTGAACACGGGAACGAAACTCAAACACTAGGAAAAAAAACCGAGAGCGTGTGTACGTACGTCCAGCCGAGTCGACCATCCAGAGAGGTCAGAGTGTATACCAGGTGCACTTGGTAATAGTAATGCCTTGGAGATGATTTTCCCAGGAAATTTTAACTCCATAGGAGTCGGGTCGTATACCTGGTGCACTTGGTAATAGTAACGCCTTGGAGATGATGTCCCCAGGATATTTCAACTCCAGAGGGGTCAGGACAGACAACTTGTGCACTTGGTAATAGTAACACCTTGGAGATGATTTCCCCAGGATGTTTTAACTCCAGAGGAGTCAGGACAGACACTTGGTGAACTTGGTAATAGTAACGCCTTGGAGATGATTTCCCCAGGATGTGTTAACTCCAGAGGGGTCAGGACAGAAAACTTGTGCACTTGGTAATAGTAACGCCTAGGAGATGATTTTCCCAGTAAGTTTTGACTCCAGAGAAGTCGGGGTGTATTCCTGGTGCACTTGGTAATAGTAACGCCTTGGAGATGATTTCCCCAGGATGTTCTAACTCCAGAGGAGTCAGGACAGACAACTTGTGCACTTGTTTATAGTAACGCCTTGAATATGATTTACCCAGGAGGTTTTGACTCCAGAGGAGTCAGGACAGACACCTGGTGAACTTGGTAGTAGTTACGCCTTGGAGATGATTTTCACAGAAAGTTTTGACTTCGGAGAAGTCAGAATAGACACCATGAGCCCTTGTTAATAGTAACGCCTTGAAGATGATTTCCCCAGGATGTTTTGACTCCAGAGAAGTCATGACAGACACCTGGTGCATTGTTAGTAGTTACTCCTTGGAGATGATTTCCCGAGGAAGTTTTGAGTCCGGAGAATTTGATATAGTTACTTCTCAACTTTTACTCATGAAGAGTAAATTTTTACAAATGAGGAGGGTACGAAAAAGAGGGGGTGAGAGCAGGGTTGGAGCAGAATAGATGTGCAGTTTTTGACCTAATTTACGGTATAAAATGAAGAATTAAGGGTAGGAGTGGAATGGGAGCGGGGTGGGAGCTGAATGGAATAAGAAAAAAAAGGGCGAGAAAAGGCGGGGGTGGGAGCGGGGTGAAAGCGGAATAAAAGTGCAATTTTTGACCTATTTACGGTATAAAATGAAGAATTAAGGGTGGGAGCGAAGAGCAAATTACAACTATATAATATAGTAAGATATATATATTATTTACACACACACACACACACACACACACACGCGCACGCGCGCGCACGCTGGCACATATATATTACTATATTATATAGTCACTTTTTTATGAATTCCCCACCAACTCCCCACCACCTCCCCATATCTCCCCACCCTTAATTCTTTACTTTTTAACCGTAAAACATATCAATTTTATATAATTTTTTTTAGTTAATTTTAGTTAATACTTCCCCGCCCGTACCCACCCCTCCCCATTTTTGGCTGATTCATTTTCGCTCTCACCCTCCCCACCTTCTCAATATTGTTCATTATTCCCATTTCACTAAGCTATTCAAATATTTTAAAATTTTTATCTTCTTCTTATGCTTAATCTTTTATTTTAAAAATCATTTAACATTCGTTGTTAAGCAAAACAAAAAAAAATCTTAAGCATAACCATATAATTTAATATTATAAAATTGAATTGAAGAAGAAAAGTTTATAATTAAATAAAATCGTATTCTTAATTTAAAAAAGTGTGTCGATTATGCACTGAAGATTATTATAACAGAATTTGTGAAAATTGTAAACTTATTGTTGAGTAAGTAAACAATTTTTTTAACATATATTAATTTAATTTAATTTTAAAAATAAGAAATTAATAAAAAAATTTACTTTCTTAAAAAAAAAAATAAAAATACTTATTTTTAGATTTTACTTAAAAATTATTTATTTTTAGTTCTGCTTATGCTGGCTCCTCAAAAATTTGTCAAAATCATTTTAATGAATTGGTTGATACTGGTATTGTTCAATATTTAAAATTTTATATAAATAATAATAAATTTCATTTAAAAATTTTTTGTATCAATTTGAAGTTAACTTTTTTTAATCTATACCTAATCTTTATACCAATGTTTACTTTTTGATAAAAAAAATTTACTTAGGAATTCGTTGCCTTGGAATAAAAAGGTACTATCTCAGAAATTTTTATAGAAAGATACTATCTTTCTATAAAATTGATACGAGATAGTATCTTTCTATAAAAATTTCTGAGATAGTACCTTTCTATTCCAAAGCAACGAATTGAAATTTGTGCGGTACGAGAAATTTTTACGGGTAATCAAGGGACACTTAACTGGGCAAATTTGCGCAATCCCAAGCCAGCTGGTTAGATAAGCGAAATACGTTAGTTTAGTGAGAGCTAATCATTTAAATCGGTTCGAGTTTTTTGATTTGATTTTGATTTTGATAAGTTTATTGATTATACATTATGTTTTACAAAATATATAAGTTGATCAACAAGTTATCCATTAAAGGTTAACAATAGTAAATAATAAATGACAAAATTAACATGATAATAAAATAATGAAAATAAAGGTATACATCAAGATAAAACAATATTTGGTAATCTAACTTAATTTAATCTAATGTGTGCGTGCGAAAAGTCATGACAAATCAGCCACTAGTAGCACTACAAATTCTCACACAGTTTAAGCACAAGTTGTTCCGTGGCACAGAGTACTCAACCTTCTCCCTCGGTAGTGCGTGATTTAATGAGATGTTTAAAAGTTGCAAATGATGATGCCTGGCGAATATGAAGAGGTAAACTATTCCAAATGTAGGCAGATGATACATGAAAGGAGTGTTTCAAGCACTCTGTGCGTCAGGAGGGAATAATCAATGTATCCCAAGCCTGCTGATTCACCACCCTCTTCGGACGCGAGCTGTGCTTATCAATAAAAAAATTCGCCAAATAAGACGGAATTCCTGAATTCAGTATTCTATAGAGCAAACAGGCCGCAAAGTAGTCTCTACAACCCGACACTTGAAGCCAGCCAAGCTCACGTCTGAAAGGAGTAATGTGATCGCTCTTCCTTACCCTAAATATGTATCTGATCCCACGATTAAGCACACGCCGCAGCATCAGATCCTGTTCATCTGAGATATTCCGATAAACAAGACAGCAATAGTCAACGATAGGAAAAAGGAGGGTTTGTATAAGGTGCTTCTGCAGTTCAAAGGTGGTGCTGCGTCTGAAGTGGTTAAGACGGTACATGAGAGAATTAGCTCTGCGACAGACATAGCGAACATGATCTTTCCAGGTCAGCTTGGAATCCAGCACCACCCCCAGACTACGTGTAGACGAAACAAACGGGACAGTGCACTCCCCAAATTGCAGGGTGCGAATACCCAATCTGTCTAAGTCATTGACATAAGACGCGGTACCCAAAATCATGGCCTTAGTCTTGCCAGCATTCAAAATTAGCCCATTCGCAGCAGCCAAGTTTGCAACATGCTCAGAACCTCGGCTTAGTCTGTCCAGAATGGTACGTATGTCCTCGACTCGGCTGCACACGTAAATCTGAAGGTCGTCCGCATAGATTGTATGACAAACACCAGGGCCGAGACCCAGGGCAATGTCAGCGACAAACAGAGTAAAAAGCAAGGGACCCAGTACTGAGCTTTGGGGCACACTCTTATTGTGGGGACGTTATCTGAGTATATGAGAGTTTGTTATTTTACTTAAAAATATTAATAGAGCTCTTTCAAAATTTAATGTACTTCAACAAAACTTTAAAGTTAGTGACTGAGTTGATGAATAAGGTGAGTAGGATTCGTTGGTAGGTTGGATGAGATAAGTTTGGGAAATAAAATACGGTATTTAAAGTTAATCAAATTAGTGAGGTCAGTAATGTGGCTAAGATTAAGGTACTGACTGCAAAAATCGAGTTTCTTAAAAAATCTCTAAAACTTCGCACAGAAGTAGATTTTTGTGTCCTCTACCTGCTGATATTTTTCCTATACCCCCAAGCCATACTTAATTTAGAGATATTGAGCTCAGAAGTTTCAATTTTTTACATGAGATTCCTATGCTGAGCGTAAAAATTCGTAAAAATTTGAAGGTTATTCTCGGATAGCAAACTTAATTTTCTTAAAATATTTTTAAAAAACAAGTTTTCTTGTAGGCCAAGATCTGAGAAATCGTGAGGTTCAAAGATAAACATAGCAAGTGACATTCACTTCTGAGATAATCAATTGAAAAGAATGAAAAACGCGTGATTTTAGCATGATTTGGAGCAGCGGTGGCCGCGGCAGCGCGTGGCGTTGGAGTGGGGGCAACGTATATAACTACATTTTAGGTTAGCTATAAACATAAGTTGTAACTACCTTAAACTAGGTCAGGTAGTTGAAGATAAAAAAGTATGTATAGTTAGTAGGGTTCTTAATATGGGTGAGAATAGTAAAGCGGCTTAGATATGGTGAGTGATGGTTGTTGGCTGGTAGAGATATTAAAACTATAATTTTGGCTCTAATTAGAATTTTTGAATAAAATTACATATCATTGAAAAGGTCTTGAGCTCAGCTTTCTAATTATGTCATTCAAATTTTTATAGAATAATTTTTGTTGTCACGAGAGGGTGCTGAACAAAGCCATTTATCATTTTAAATTCAACCCTACCCCTAAAAACTCATTCATCGGTTTGAACGCAATTTAACAAGCTGTTACTATATAGGAAATAAGTTCATCTCATGAAGAATCTGTAAAAAAATTTGAAGAAAATCAAGGTTTGTTTGTACAAGTTTGCGAAATTTGAAAAAAATCGTAATTGTTTTACTATTTGGCTGATAAATAGAGTAGTTTTCAGGGTGGGCAGTTTAAGCTAGAGATCTAAGATGAGTCAGATCGAGAATGGATAAGGTGAGTAGGATTTGTTGTTAGAGTGAATCGAATTGAATGGATATATTCATTAATTGTACACTATGTTGTACAAAAACAATAATTTTTACAATAGAAATATCAGCAGAAATAAACAAAAATAAATAATTCATATTATAAGAGTATAGAAAATAAAGTAGAAAATAAAATAATAATAATAAAGTTAATAAGATGTATGAAACTAATAACAGGTATACAATACTTCAATAGTTTTATTTCACTCATAACGCACACCTAGAAAATTAAAAGTCTATCATATTGTTGGTTGGAAGAACTATACATATCACAGTTTGCCTTAAGGTATATCAACCATCAACTTCCAACACTGTGATTAGCGACGTCGACTGGTAAATGCTCAAGGTCTAGGTAGCTGGTCTGCACTCTCTGTGGTATAAATGTAAGAATTAATGAGGCGTTTGAAAGTAGAGAGTGTGGGGGCTGAACGGATATTGTGTGGTAGGTTATTCCGTAGGTAAGTCGTAGAGGCGTGAAAGGAATTTAGGAGGCAGTTGGTGCG
This sequence comes from Encarsia formosa, assembly GCA_038277355.1. Classification (NCBI taxonomy): domain Eukaryota; kingdom Metazoa; phylum Arthropoda; class Insecta; order Hymenoptera; family Aphelinidae; genus Encarsia; species Encarsia formosa. Next base: position 49,234,433 of record CM076185.1, on the reverse strand, counting down.
GCAGCTGGGGACAACCAGAACTCTACGGGCTATCCTATCTGGGCCTGAGCTGACTCGAGCAATGAAGAAGTTGGCCAATTATGAAGGGATTCCCGAGTGAAGTAGCTTATATAGAAAGCAAGTGGAAAAATAGGCTCTCCGATCTTCTACTCGCAGCCAACCCAGTTTGGGGTTAAAAATATGTTACCCTAAAAACATATTACCCTTCAAAAGGGTAATATGATCACTTCTCTTGATCCCATAGGTGTGTCTTATTACACGGTTCATAATGCGCTGAACTTGAAGATTTAGTTCACCCGAAATATCACAGTGAACGAGGGAGCAATAGTCCACAATATGAAAGAGAAATGATTGGATAAGATGTTTGCGAAGGTTGAGTGTGGTGCTGCGTCTGAAGTGGAAGAGTCTGTACATGAGAGAGTGAGCTCGCTTGCTAATATACTTCACATGTTCCTTCCAATCAAGTTTGGAGTCAAGAATTACACCAAGGCTACGTTCAGCTGAGATGAAGGAAACACATGAACCCTGGAAGTGTAGACAATTTATGCTCTGCCTGATGAACTCATTCACATTGTGTGCGGTGCCAAAGATCATGGGCTTTGTCTTACTGACATTCAGGTTCAGACTGTTCTCGGTAGCCCAGTCAGCCACTTGCTTTGCTGCTCTACTCAGCTTCAATAGGGTCTAACGAATATCCTCAAGCCGGCCTTGGATATAGATTCGGGGTGGGGGTCAAAGTATGCTAAAAATTCTTTGCTGAACTTTTTTTCTGCTAAAAATTTTTTTGCTAAAATTTTTTTTTGCTAAAATAATTTTTCTAAAAAAATGTTTTCTAAAATGTTTTAGAAAATGATTTCTAAAATTTTTTCGCGAATGGTTTCGAATTTGTTGTTCGAGCGGCTGTTTTCACATTGTTTGAAAAGCAAAATTTAAGGTTACAACCAAATTTTTAGTTCCAAATTTACAAATCAAAATTGTTACAAATAATTTAATAAAATGGTCGAGTTGATTAAATCAAAAAGTAAACGCGACACTTTCTTATTGCATCTCGGTGGTTTTTTATATTACAAAAATGGGGGGAAAATTGGTGCAACTGCTTACTGGAAGTGCCGTAACGAATGCGGCGCTCGTCTTGTAACCACCGGAGATGCCAATAATTTGTTCATCAAGAAAGGCAAAGTAACGGATCATGAAGGACACGCTCCTGATCCGGAGGAGGTGCAAGCTGAAAAGATTGTGAATGCAATGAAACGGAAGGCTACGGAGCATCCGGAAGCACCGCCAAGCCGAATAGTTCGAACTAAACTCAGAGGTCTTCCCGACCGTAAGCTTTATCTTAATAAACCGTAACTACATCTTCTAGATAGTTTCTATATACATGTTCTTAATTCGTAGGTGTTTTAGCACAGTTACCTGAACGATTGAATTTGAGTAGAGGTGTTGGACGAGTAAAATTGTAAAACATACCATCCAATCCAGTTCATATCAATGATTTAGGCGAAATTCCAACTGATTTTCGAAATACTCTTTCCGGGGAAAATTTTTTGCTCTATGATTCACTGGAAGCAGATTATGACGAATGCGGAAGAATACTTATTTATGCAACTGCGGAAAACTTACGAAATCTATACAAGAGCGACGTTTGGTTTGTTGACGGTACATTTAAGTGCGCGCCTTCTATCTTTTTTCAATTATTTGCAATCATGGGCGCAGTAACTCAGATAACTCCGAGGGGACCTCAAACAATCGGCGTTCCTTTCATTTACGCGCTGTTGGAAAACAAGAGGGAGGTTCTGTATAAAAAAGTGTTTAACATTGTCACTCAACGTTCGCAAGAGTTATATATCAACATAAAGGTACGGTCAATCGTTATGAGTGACTTCGAGTTAGGCATCATTAATGCAGCTCAAGCAGAGTTTGGCCCGGAAATCCGAAAAAGTCCGATGCTGTTTGTTTGATTCAGAGATCATCTTGAGGCAACTACAGCTCGGTCTAAAAGTACGAAAAGGTCAAGATCCAAAACAAAGAAAAAAGAAGAAAGAATTTCAAATATTGTTTCAAAATATTATGAGTATCAAAATAATAACGATGTGCTTACCTACCTTAAAAGCCTCAGCTACAATGTACACTTGTGATTTGTAACATTTTATTTTATAGCAAATACATATTTTAGAAAACATTTTTTTAGAAAAATTATTTTAGCAAAAAAAAATTTTAGCAAAAAAATTTTTAGCAAAAAAAAAGTTTAGCAAAGAATTCTTAGCAAACTTCGACCACAATCAGATTCGGAGGTCATCAGCATAGATAATGCGGCGTATAGCGGGACCAAGGTCAAGGGCAATGTCTACGACAAATAGTAGGAACAGTAGTGGCCCTCGTAAAGAGCCTTGGGGAACACCTCGATTCAGAGGACGAAAGGAAGACTCATCTGCCGACTCTGTTCTCATAGCGTGCGAGCGACCGGAAAGGTACGAAGCAATCCATTTAATAACACCAGTTGAAAAGCCAAGCAACTTGAGCTTTGAGAGCAGAGTTACATAGCAGACCGAGTCGAAGGCTTTACTAAAATCAAAAAAAGCAGTGCAGTCATTTGTCTTTTGTCCATGCCCGCACGGATGTCATCTATCAGTTTGAGAAGTTCTGTCTGGGTGCTATGACCTGACCTGAAGCCTGCCTGGAAACTGTCCATCAGACCCTCAGTCTCCGTGAAAGCAGAGATTTGGTCAAAGACGAACCTTTCAAGAATTTTAGACATAAAGCATGGAAGAGAGATAGGTCGAAAATCACCCAGACCAATCGGAGTTGGAATTTTGTTGAATGACAGCACAAAAGACTTCTTCCATTAGTCCGGAAAACAGGATGTAGAGAGAGATTGGTTAAAAATAGAGCAGATAAAGGGAGCTATAGATGGCAGCGATAACTTAACAAAACTCTGCGGCAGGCAGTCACAGCCCACCACCTGCGAAGTCAATCGATTGACTGCATTCACAACTTTTTGAATGTTTACGGCAGAAAAAGCGGAACGAACATCATACTCCTCACTCTCAAGGCCCTGGAGAGACCCTGCAAGATCAGGAGCAGTCGGATCAAAGGATACTGATGCAAAGTCAGCATTGAGCTCCTCTGCAGAGAAGCCTGTCAGATTAGCCACGGATTTCGGGGAAATGCCTAGATGACGGAGCTCTTTCCAGATCTGTTGAGGACCACTCAGGTCCTTGATCCGGTTCCAATAGAAGTCAAGCCTCACTGTCTCAATCTGCTCGTGCGCAAAATCACGGGCCAGTCTGTACAAGTATAGTTGAACATCAAGTTTCAAGCGCTTATAGCGTCTGTAGAGCTGGTCTCTCTCACTCCCTAGAAGGGAGCGAATATAAGGGGTAAACCATGGATGCTTATGTGTTCTATGGGAGACAGTCTTAAGAGGGGTAGCCACATTGAGAGCAGCATTTAAATTTACAAGTAGACAATCGAACTTATCGGTCAGAGAAGACGTAGTGCTCGAAAAAAAAAAGAGTAAGTGAAAAATGAGTTGGGAATTATTTACGGTATTTGAAGTAAATCAAATTAGTAAGGTCAGTAATGTGGCTAAGATTAAAATAGGTCAGGTGGTTACAGATGAGAAATTAAGTAAGCTTAGTAGGGTTCTCAAAATGGAGGAGATAGTGAAGCAGGTTGGATAGTTAAGGTGATTAGGTGAGAAACGATTGTGGGCCGGCCAATATAATAAAGTTTGTAATATCGATATGAAATGAATTCATCCAATGTGCCCACCATAAGCGAAAGGAGCTCTAAAAATATTTGTGCGTATGTAAGATGGGTGAATTCAAGCTTAAGTGCAAGAGTAGAAGCAATGGTAGGCACGAGGGTAGTCGCAAAGGTAGAAAAAAGAGGTAAGACAATGAAATTAAAATGTAAAAAGTAACTAGGAGTAAACAGGGTTAGTCAGCAGTACTTAAAAAAAGGAATTCAAAGGTAAAGTAACGGCAGAGGTCAATAGCATATACAAAATATGACAATAGAAACTAGAGTAGTGGCATGACTAGGAGGCTAGTTAACGAAAAAGATTTTTACAATGGTAAGAACTAAGACATGTACAATGATAGGCACGATTATTGTTACAGGGATAGGTTCAAAGTTACAAGGTTATCACAGTGTTAGAAACAAATATAACCCTAAGAGTCGTCAGGAGACACCATTGAAGGATACCCACAAGAATATGTTTGAAGGTATAAATAATTTTATGAACAAGAGAAAGTATTTAAAAATGCACAATAGAAGGCAGAAGGGTGGGGACAATTGTATGTCGAGGGTTGCATATCTATTATGTAAGAACAAAGGGTAGAAATGATGTGAGTTCCAAGGTTTTGAACAGGTCTAAGAAGATAAAAAAGAAAAAACTGAACTAATGGTAGAAACGAAAGTAGGCACAAAAATAAGAACAACATATATTCAAAGTTACAAATTGAAGTATAGAAATAATAAGAAAGTAAAAGAGGCTGCACATAGCTGGAAACTATTGCCTTAAGGTAAACTTCGATATCAATCAGGGTAGGTTAATTGGGAGAAACCTAGGTAGAAAAAATGTCGGTAACAAATGTAAACGGATGTAGGAAATATTTGCCAAAAAAGTTAAAGAACTGTGTGGGCAAAAATGTATGAAGAAGACTAGTTTCACGATTGTAATTACAAAAATATTTAAGAAGAACAATTGAAACGATAGTATTCACAAAGATGAGAACAAAGGTTCAGAGTTAGAAACCAAAGCATGAAAAACAGAATAAAACAACAGTAAACATCAAAATTGAAGCAAGTAGATTCATGTGAAGGAGACTGGGTGAAAAATTGTTGTTTACAATTGTCACAATCAGCATAGGAACAATATTCAGCAAAAGTGTACATATAAGCGTGGGTTCAAAGTTGCAAACGTAATGATAAGTGTAGATACGGGAGTAGGTACAAAGTAGTTACAAGAGTAGTTATCAAGTTTGAAACAAAGATATGAACAAGAATTGTTATAAGGTTATTTACAGTAGTAAGCACAAGAGGATAAAAAAAGATTATGCACAAGGCTAGATTCAGTGTAAAAAATTTAAATAAAAAAAAATAAAGAACTAGAGTTAGCATAAGAGTAGAAACAGATGTAGGAACAAATACATGTGTAGAAGGTTCAGCGTTAGAAGCTTAAGTAAAAAATAGATAGTCAGCAGAAGATTATTAACATATGTAGGAAGAAGAAAAAAACAACAGTAAAGAGAGTTGGTCAAAAAGACTCAAGAGACGTGGATAGTAGCGAGGTTATGAAGCAGGGAAGGTTAATATATAAAAAGACGAAAATAAGAAGGAAAAATAATAGAAACTGATGTTTAACTAATAATAGAAATGAAAGTATGCTCAACGATAAGAACAAAGTAGTCTTGGAGTTAGAAATAAAAGCATGAAAAAAATTCAAACTACAGTTATCACCATGATAGAAACAGATATATAAACATGAGCATATTCCTGGGTAAGAGCCTAGTTATTAAAAGCAGTAAGTGCAACGGTAAGAACAAGGGTAGTTACAAGGGTTTGGAGTAAGATGAAAGGTAGGAACAAAGGTAGGCATAAAATAAGGTGCAGGTGTCGTCACAAGCTGTAAGAGTGGAAACAATGGTATGTATCAGAGTAGGCACAGAGGTAGACACAAGGGTATGTGAATAAGTGTAGGTACAACTGAGTACCCCCCCCCCCTCCCTAATATAAATGTATCTTACTCTATTATATAGTCACTTTTTTCATTTTTCCCCATTCTTCCCCACTTCTCCCCACCCTTAATTCTTTACTTTTTAACCGTAAAAACGTATGAATTTTTTAATATTTTTTTTATTCAATACCTCCCCATTTCCTCCCCATTCTTCCCCACCCCTCCCCTTTTTTGGCTGATCCATTTTTGGTCCCACCCGCCCCACCCTCCCCACTCCACGGTGAAGAGTTTTAATCGCTTGTAAAAAGAACTTGAAAAAATAATAGAAAAATACAATATGGTTCGAAAATAACAATTACAAAAAATTAAAAATTTCATTAAATTAAATAAATCGAAAAAAAATTTTTATATTCCATGTTCTGCTAGGAGATTCTCAAATATTTTTAAATTTTTACCTTTTTTATTCTTATCCTTATTCTTTTAATTTAAAAATTATTTAACATTTGTTGTTAAGCAAAACAAAAAAAAAAGATTAAAGATAAACGTAACCATTTAATTTAATATTGAACCCCTATTATATCTCCCTATATTATAGTCTGGTTTTTTTTTTATGATACTCAAAGTTGAGTCTTCAAAGTGGAGTCCTCAAAATTGAAAATCAATAGAAACATGATCAAAAGACACGTAAAAAAGATACTTATGAGTCCTCAAAGTTGAGTCTACGACGGGAAAGTTGAGTCCTCCTTTTCTCAAAACGGTGTTTATTAGATTCTCATATAATATCTTCTGTAGAAGCAGCTTGGTGTATGGAAAGATTTGAATTGTGTAAATGTAGTTATTCAGTACAACGTTGAGCAATTCATACAGAAAATTAACAAAACATAATATATAAAGAAAATGAAGAAGAAAAAAGTTAAAAAATTGGAAAACAACTTTAGCAGCTTGGTTTGAATTAAATAAAATTGATCTGTTAGAAATATTAAATACGCCAATATACCAAATTACTAAAGATTTCTAGATGATAAAACTTTTGTGAGATAGAAAAATAAAAAAAATTTCGAACTATAGGTAGAATAAACGTTGTTTCTTCTAAAGGTTCAGAGAGTTTTCACTTAAAACTAATATTAGATTAAGTAAAAGGTGATACTTCTCACGAATACTTGAGAAAATTATTTATAATCATATAGAGAAGGAGCCATTTAAATGGGTTTAATCGAAAATGATAAAAATTTATACGCCATTTTTGAAGATAATATAAACTATTTAACTCTGAAAAAATTACAAGAATTTTTTGGATTATTTCGATTGTCTGAAATAATTCCTGGTCATTTAATTTGGAATAAATATAAATTACATTTTATAAAAGATTTCAAAGATAATGCAGAAGATAGAGGTTTAAATAAAATAAACAAATTTTTATCTAGCGAAGATTCTAATTTAAGTTATAAATATTTTGGTTTACCTTTTGGTTCAACTTAGAAAATATTTCTAGTGTTTCTGAAAATTATGACAGCAAAATAAACTGAAAAGAAGAGTTGTTTGAAAAATTTAATAATTATCAAAAAAATATATTTAATACAATAACAAAAAGTAAAAATAGTGTGTACTTTATAGATGGACCAGGTGGTACAGGTAAAACATTTTTTCCTTTTTGTCATGTCGGCACCAGCTCCCCTTTTTAATATTAAAATAGTTTTCAGATGATTCTTAAATTATTTACAAATTATTCAATTATTAGTTAAACAAGATAAATTAATAAGTATAAGTAAGAGAGAGAGAGAGAGAGAGAGAATAAAAAGAAGAAAACCAGAGAAGGAGAGAAAAAGCGAACAGGAGCTGGGAAAAGAAGAGAGGGAGAAGACAAGAGAAACGCGTCAGCACGGGATGCCTGGCTGAGGGAAGGAAAAGCCAGCAGCGGATCCAAACAATAGAGCGTCACGGCAAGGAGGCTGAGGCCATAAACAAACCCCCATGATCACCTGTCAGTGACATTGAGCCAATGAGGCATCAAAGAAACGGGTCCAATAATAGTTTAGGCGGACCGAACCTGTAGGAGAGGGAATTCACACATGAGGAGTATTATAATAAATTAGGCCAAGGCCAAGCCTTCTTGGAAAAGGGGCCAAATCATTGGTTTTTCCCCAAGATTCGGGCTTACATGGGAGGGTCCATAATCCCCTCTACGGGGGTGGGTCCTCATATGCCAGGGTATAAATAGGGCCGCGCACGCGGGCCCAGCAGCTTGGTTATTCAGTCGCGATCCAGAACTCGACCCACGCACATCGTTCCGCGAGGAAGATCTCTACGACTTGACTCACGGGAGTTAGAGATTTTCAAAGAATCGATATTTTTTAAAATAGATCGAGATCAATCTGAGTGACTATTTATAGTCTCATTTTAAGGGCATTTCTGAATTTACGAATCAGTGCACCTAATTCGCGAGTTTTCGAATAAGTGCGAGGGTTAATAAAAAAATTAGAGTTCCGGCAGTGACTATTTGATTTTGAAAGACTTTTAAAGAAACAGCAGCCTTTGTGTCCGACTAGAGAAAAGAGCCTGGAATCTCCTTCAGGACTGTGTAAGAACCACCGATTCACCACCTCAAGCAGCCCAGCGGGAATCTTCGGCTTTCAACACTTGTGGGCTCCACGCTGCGAGACCACGGTAGTGCGAGTGAGAGCGAGGCTTTCGTAATGGCCTGGAATTTCTACGTCACGGACATCCCATACTCCATCCTTGGAGCCGACGTCCTTAGTCATTTTGATCTCCTCCCGGATTTGAAACGCAAACGCCAACGATAACGTGACCCAGTTGCACGCCTCTGGGACTCTCCGCGAGCCTTCAGTTTTTAGCATGAGCTCGATAGACCCTGGCCACAAGGACTACTACATTCTCTCTAAGTTTCCTCGCATTCTTGGCCTTGAGCCAACCGCTCCACTTCAGGAGCGTGGTGTCTTTCACCATATCAAAACCACCGGCCCCCTCGTGGCCCAACGCACCCGTCCTCTTTTACTGAGAAACGTAAGTTTGCCATCGAGGAATTCAATCGTCTCGCCCAGGCCAGCATCTGTCGCCGATCGAAAAGCCCCTGAGCCTCGCCCATCTACATGGTACCTAACGGCGATGGGTGGCGAATCTGCTGGGACTTCCGCTGGCTTAATGAAGTCACAGTTCCCGACAGAACGCCCGTGCCAAACCTTCGGGATTATACTGGTTCCCTGCACGGCAGCAAGATTTTCACGAAGCTTGACTTACGGCGAGCTTATCGCCAAATACCCATCTACCCCAACGACGTCCCCAAAACGGCCGTAATAACTCAGTTCGGTCTTTGAGAGTTCTTGGTAATGATGGAGGGTCTCCAAAATGCGGGCCAGACTCTTCTCCGGTATCTATCGAGAGCCCTCAGTGACCTCGATTTTGTGTTTTCATTTCGACGAAATGATCATAGCTTCCTTCACTCCGGAAGAGCACGAGGTCCATCTCCGCACAGTCCTCGAGAGGTTGGATGAGTTCCACTTGCACTTGAACATCGAGAAATGCATATTTGAAGCCCCTGAGGTTCCCTTTCTCGGTCACATCGTTGGCCAGCAGGGCTTGCAGCCATCCCCAGAGAAGGTCGCCACGATTCGCGATTATCCCAAGCCCGAGACTCTCCAGGGCCTACGTAGTTTCCTTTGTTTGTTGAACTCTTACCGCCCTTTCCTGGACCGTGTGGCTGCCGTCCAGATGCCCCTGAACGCCCTCCTCAAAGACGTGCGCAAGAAAGATCAGCAACCTGTTCCCTGGACCCCTGAGGCGGAGCTCGCTTTCAGGAAGTGCAAGGCCGACCTCGCGGACTGTGCTCTCTTGGTCTACCCCGATGAAGGCGCCGAGATCCGCCTGGTCACAGATGCCTCTGACGGCGCACTGGGTGGTACCCTCGAGCAGCAAAGAGCTAAAGCGCCCTGGGCGCCTATCAGTTTTTTCTCCCGCAAACTAACTCCGGCTCAAGCAAAATACTCGACTTTCGACCGCGAGCTGACAGCGGTGGTTGAGTCCCTGAAGTACTTCCACTATCTTCTTGAGAGTCGTCAGTTTAAGATCTTCACTGACCACAAGCGTCTTGTCCACGCTCTCAGGCAGGACCCTGTCCACGCTCCTCAGCGACGCCGTCGTCAGCTGTCCTATATATCCGAGTTTGACACGTCTATCAATTACCTTCCCGGCGAGGAAAACGTCGTCGCGGATGCCTTGTCTCGCGCCCCCACCTTTACATCCCCAGCCGTCCTCGACTGGAGTGCCATGTCCGTTGACGCGATTCAACTTCCGGCAGTTCAGTCTATTATGGCAAGGATTGACGCGTTTCGTCTCCGCACGACATTTTCCCTTACTGAGCTCGCAGCTAGCCAAGCAGTTAACGAGCAACTTCGTGAGATCCTGATGACCCTGCAATCTCGATGACCCTGGTCATCCTCTGAAATTGATCAGGTTTACTCTCAGCGAGAACCACACGCCAATCTACTGTGACACGTTCGACTACTCCATCCGTTCGTACGTTCCACCTCCTTGACGCAGAGGGATTTTCGATCTTTTCCACTCAAACTCGCACCCTAGTGCTAAAGTTTCCGTGAGGCTCATACGTAGGAGCTACATTTGGCCAGACATGTCCCGTGACATTTTTCTCTGGGCCAAGGCGTGCATCCCTTGCCAGCAAGCTAAGGTGACCCGCCACAGCCGGTTCTTTCCCCAGTAATTCCCGGTCCCCGACGGCCGTTTCGCTCATGTCCATATCGACCTGGTCGGCCCCCTTGTCAACAGCCACGGCAACCTGTACGCCCTCACCATTGTCGACCGGTATTCACGGTGGCCCGAGGCTGTACCTATACCCGACATGGAGGCCCCGACTGTCGCCCGGGCATTCTTCGACACGTGGGTTTCCCGTTACGGAGTGCCCGAGATCTTGACCTCTGACCAGGGTTCGCAGTTCGAGTCGCAGCTCTTCTCGGCCCTTTCACAGCTGATCAGCTGCGAACGAATTCGCACCACGGCCTATCGACCTCAGCTGAACGGTTTGGTCGAGCGATTCAACCGGGACTTGAAGGCGGCGATAATGTGCTACGGGGAGAACCCCAAATGGGTCCGGTTATTATCGTCCGTTCTTCTTGGCTTGCGTACCCGAGTGCGTTTAGACTTGGACGCGAGCCCGGCTGAATTTGTCTTCGGCACCGTCTTGCGCATTCCAGGTGAATTTTGCATTCCCGGCGACTACGAGCCCAACCGGAGATTTTTCCTCGAGGGATTCCGTGGCTTTATGAGGGAGGTGAAGCCCGTTCCCTCTGCACGAAAATATAACTACAAGCCGTTTGTCTTCAAGGACATGGCCACGTGCACCCAAGTGCACATGAGGTCTAAGCCTGTCAAACGCTCCCTTGAAAGACCCTACCACGGACCCTACAAGGTCATTCAACGTCTCTCAAACCTAGATTTTCTGATCGACGTGGGCGGCGAGCACAAAGTCGTGAATTTCGAACGCCTCATTCCGGCTCACTTTATCCCGGAAGGTTTCGCGGACGAGATTCTCGGCCCGGCAATCGATCCTATGCCAGTCAACCCTGTGGCACATGCGGAGATCGAAAACCCGCAGCCCATTGAGGACCCTGTCCCGAGAGGACTTCCTCTGAGCCCGATGCTCGATAGTCCACCCCTTTCGGAGCAACCTCCACCTCGCGAGCCTCCTCCGGTTGATATTCCACCCCCAGCCTCGCCGATGTTTCCTTCGGGACCTACTCCGTTTCCGCCTGGTAGCCCCGCTCCGTCTGTTAGTCGCACTCCGGTTTGCGATCAAGGTAAGCGCGCGTCTCGCGGCAATTCCGTTCGTTCGGCTTTATTGTCTCCATTAACGCGCACCACCGAGTATCGTAGCTCACATGCCATTCCGATAGATCCATCTCCGGTGCCCCCCACCCGCGAGAAGGCTTACCCTCATAAGCGAGTGCATTTCGAGCACCCCTATGCGAAGCTTCTCGATTCGATCTCGCGAGATCTTGGAGAAAAGCTCGCGCTTTTACTTCATTCAGGGGGGAGTACTGTGGGCTCCGTGCTGCGAGACCACGGTAGTGCGAGTGAGAGAGAAAACGAGAGAGAGAGAGAGTGAACGAGTATGGCTGCCTGCAGCTCGCTGCGTCGAGCTTAGCCTGCCGGCCCACCAGTGCGTGCTTAGCTAACGAACGGCACAGACCTAAGCTGCTCGCGCCTCGTGCAACAGCTTGTACTTAGAGTATAATAAATAAACGTAATTAATCATACAACTTATGACAGTAATTTATACCTTAGTGAAACCTGCACCAAGAGAATAGGGCCTCCTGCCAAATAGTATCACCCAGATACCTTCAAACCCTACAACCATCAACTCTCTCTCTCTCTCTCTCTCTCTGTGCAGTGTCCAGAACTTTAATAGAAGTAAGATTATTTTTAAGAAAGTAGCTCGTGTAACGTTTTGTAATGGTTTGGTTTTTATAATAAATAGATTTTCATAGTAGTCTTTCGGGTTCTGTAGTTTCATTAATTAGCCTCCTCTCAGTTATTCCAATCACCTACCTGGTCACACAAAAGGGTGAAGTTGAGACAAATTAATTAAACAGATCTGTCCCAATTTCGGGACATGACATTTTGGAGAAAAATTAATAATTTTAGGTGGCGATTTTAGACAGATCCTTCCTGTAGTCAAAAGAGGCAATGAAAAAATTATTGTAGAAGATACGATTAAATACAGTAAATTGTGGAAAAATTTCAAAATTCTTAAACTCTCTGAAAATATGAGATGTAAAGATAAAAATTTTTCTAATTTATTACTAAAAATAGGAGTAGGTGAAATTGAAAATTTTAAAATACCTATACAATGGAAAAGTAAAGATGTTTGCAATTCAATTTTTGGAGATATAAACGAAAATAAAATTTTAAACAAAGCTATTTTAGCTCAAAAAAATGAATATGTTGCAATGTTAAACAGAGAAGTATTAAACATATTACAGTATAGACATATTATATTTACGGATCAGATCAAACTGATTCAAATATATGTTTAGATTATTCAATTGAATACTTAAATTCAGTAAATGACGGGCTTTCTACCCATGAACTAAAATTTAAAAAAAAAATGCAGTGGCAATGTTAATTAGAAATCCAAGTAAAAAAGATGGTCTATGCAATGGAACAAGATTGAAAATAACAAATTTATATTAACATAATATTGAAGCTACAGGTGAAAAAATAGGAAAAGTAGTATTTATTCCAAAAATAAGTTTAAATACCAATGAAAATTCAAATTATCCATTTATAATTCACAGAAAACAGTTTCCAATTATTTAAACTTTTGCAATGACAGTTAATAAATCTCAAGGACAAAGTTTTAATGAAGTAGGTTTGTATTTAAAAACAGAATTTTTTTTTATGGAAAATTATACTATATATAGTATCTTTTATTATCAAAAAAATAAATTATTAATTTTAGTAATTTATAAATATTAATGAATTACATTGAAAATTTTTTATTTCAATTTGAAACAAACTTTTTCAAATCTTAACCTAACCTTTATACCAATGTTTACTTTTTGATATAAAACATTTACTTAGAAATTAAAATTTGTGCCGTACGAGAAATTTTTCCGGGTAATCAAGGGGCACTTAAGTGGGCAGATTTGCGCAATCTCAAGCGAGCTGGTTAGATAAGCGAAAAATAATCAACGGACTGCTCATCATAACTTGATTCATAAAATCAGACTCATATAGAAAAGTTTTTAATCATTTAGGCAAACTCATGAGGTACAGAATTTTATTTATTTTTTAATGATTTTCAGTCAAAATCTATCCAGGTCTAAATAGATCTGAAATTGATAAATGAAGATAAAAATCAATTTTAAAATAGTTAGATTGTTCATGTAAGGTGCATAAATAAATTTTTGGTGACTGATGAAGAATATTTTAGTAAGCCCACTGGTATTTTAAACCATTTTACTGTTTTCAACTGTTTAACTTTCCTCGTGAAGTAAACATTTTTTTTCACTTAAAGCCTTCCGTATTTTGAAAGCGGTTAAATATTTCTATACGAAAATATTATGGCTTATTTTACATAAAAAGAACTACACGTTGTCCAAGTTTCGTTTTTGGTCATTCATTCATTTTTTTGGCCAGGAAAAATCAAAAATGAAAAAATGGTCCCCGACAACTGATCTGGTGATAATGAGGTCCATAACTCAAGGTAATGACAAATTAGTTATGGTTTTTTTTTTTATCCACGCGTGAGCGATGCATCTATATAAGTTTTATTGATTCACTGTAGTTTCACTCAATAACACAATAATTATTGTTTAAAATTTCATATTGAATATTACAAATGAAGCTAATACCGAGATAAATTGAAAGAATAAATGTTGAAGTATTTTATGACGTAATAAAATTCGGAGTTTTCCCAACAAAATCTTAGGACTTGCTTCGCAAGATCTTAGTGAATTATATGTGATGGGTGGGGGAGTTCTTCCTCCATTTCCTTTGTACTTTTGCTCGCAAATACTCCGTTACACATGTTGTCACGATAAAAATGAAAAGATGAGTAATTTAAAAATAACAAAAACTTACAATTGATTTAGTCCGTTCCGGTCTCGTGACTATTGGTGGAGCAGTGATTTCATCTTCATGTTCAGAACTTGTAGCACATGTTTCAGTTGGAGTACTGCTAGGACTACTGCTACTCACTCTAAACCGAGAAAGTATACAATAATTTTTATTATTTATGAAACATATAACACAACAAGGACCACTACTTAAAATTTAATATGAGTAAACTATGAGAAACATTATTCAAAAGGGCACGCTGTTCAATCGATTAAGACTTCATAGTACTTTTGACAACAAGAGAAAAACAAGTATTCGGACGAGAGCGAATATTTACAGAAACATTTCGCTCGAGTCCGAAAATGTTTTCGTCTCATGTTATCAATAATACTTTTTACTGTCGTAGCTCTCTTGAGACGTTCTTTAGACCTCTTTTTTATGATTTTTGCAAAAAATAATCTGATAGTAAGCATTACAGATATGAAAAATGGAAAAGTAATGTTTTAAAAAATAACCACGCAAAAACCTGCATAAAGTAAGAAACCTAACGAACAAAATTAAATGGGGTGAACGGGAAAATTGTCATGGATTTATAATCCTTGACGTAATTATTTTTAAGGAATGAGATCTTTGTCTTTTTGGAACAACTACTTACGTAGTTGTCCTGTCTCCTTGTTATCTGACTCTTAATGGGTGAATAAAATAAAGTAGAGTAAAAGATAATAGACTGATTTTAGAAGTATTGTTTATTAGAAATGTAAGAAGTGAAAGTTTACAATTTAATGATGAGTTTAATGTCCTCCGACAGAGTTAAAGATTACTATAAAATATCTTATAAATTACCGGAGTGTCCGCGCGGTTCGATGTTCGTGGAAGGTTCTCTAGGCCTTCCGGGTCCTTATTCTACTGTGGTGGCGAAGGCGATATTGCACTGACGGATCCTTACCTGCTCCGGCTCTACTGGTCCAGGTGTGCTTCACGTGGTCTTAGATCACTTGACTAGCTCGCGATCAAACCACTCGAGTGTCGGGGATGAGAGTGGTTTGGGAGCGCGGCTAAGCAGCGGAAGGAAGCTACTTCGCCCCACCTATTCCAGCAGAGCAAAGGTGTCAGCTAACAAAGTGCTTAATTGCAATTTGCGAGGCCCGTTCCCTAACTCCTTTTAGGCGGATTATAAGTAAGTCTGTTGCAACTTGAAAATGTGGGATTGTTACGGAGATCGATACATGACAAAATATACATTTTGGTGTCTCTTAGTTCAAGTTTTATTTTGAGCATGATAGAATCACATGGGTACAAACGAAGCATATCAAAATTTTATACGAGCACATTTTACTCGATTTCAGAGCTACTACAAAATTATTAGCAGAATTTCTCCCGATCTAATGAACAAAAATGAACGTAGTCAACGGAAAAAAATTTGTTTTCGTGTCCTATAGTTTCGGTTTCATTTGAAGCATGAGCACTTTGTTTTTAATCATGAGAATGCAGACATGCGAGCCTACGGCTTTTTATTATATTGACTAATTTGTTGTTTTAATTATTTTGATCGTTGTAAAAAAAGTGTGTCCCGTGACTGTTTTTTTGCTGAATTTTACAGCTGAGCAATTATTTCTGTTACGGACGTTAATTTTGTAGCTTTGAAAAGCTGTAAAATGGAAAACAATGAAAATGTTGTAAAAAATAGTTCCTAGCAAAATGCAATTTAATGAATACAATATGTAAAAATTATACTATTTACACAGACGTTACATTTATACGAGTAACGTCTGTAACGCATATTTTTGGCTCGTGTGTCTTAATGAATACATAAATTACACACAGCATAATATTTTAGATCAGTACTCATTAAATTGCATCTTATTAGATACCAATTTTGACATTTTACTCATTTCAGTTAATTTTACAGATGTGTGAAGCTTGCAATGTAACGTCCGTAACAGAAATAATTGCTCAGCTGTCATCGACTGCAACAGCAATATCTTAATGGGGTACATATACCTAAAATTTTTCAAAAAATCAATTTTCAGGTTTTTGTGTTTTTTGATGTACTTTTACGTCAGCTTTCAAATGCCGCAAACCGCGTTTCTTGTTTCGTTAATGAAAAAAAGTTACAGTTAATTTAATAAAGACATTCAATTTATTAAATTAACGTTGAAATGGCTTTTTTTGAAATTCAAGAATTTTAAGTCCGTTCTAGTAGCAAAAATACTTTCTACGATACTATAGGTACAAATGCTTTTTCGATGTATTTTTTCCTTTTTTAATTTTCGCAATGTAGGTATAATTTTTTTTTTATCCACGAACAGAACTTTAAGTATTTATATCGTTTTCATCTAATAAAAGCGATGAAAAAACAGAAAATTTTGTTATCTGTGATTAGATTTTTTCCGCGACACAATATCTTAATAATGAAAGTAAAGAATGACAGATTAACTTTCATTTCAAGTCTAATGCTAAAACCAATTTATTAAGTTAGAATCGATCGCATGAAAAAGTTTATAACCTTTATGACATAATATATGACATATATTACCTCTACGAGTCTACTTTAGTATATTACACCAATTAGTATCGAATATCGATCTATCGATATCAAATTAGATATTTCTGCAGCGTTAAAAGTTCACGACGACTTTTTTGTTCTTTGAGTCATCTTTCTAGTGAAATTCTACTTCACTTGGTTTTGTTTTTGTTATTATTTCAATCTGAAGTAAATAAGTTAGTTTTATTAAAAAAAAAAAAATTTTAGAATAAATGACCAATTCTTACCAGGTAAACTAATGAAGTTTTTTAATTGTTAAAAAAAATGTGTTTATGTACAAATGTGAAGTGAAAAAATAATTCTGTGATTTAAAATTAAAGATAATTTTTAGATAATTGCATGTGAAGACTCCGCTGACTCAAAGTCTTAACTTGGTCTTGGTGCCTAATAGTGTGTGATCTGTGTTTTTGATAAAAAAGCTAATTGGGTCACTTTAGGAGCAGGAGAAAAAAAATAAAGTATCCGGCTGTGTGCAAAAGAGTATTTACATCAAGCAAGAGTCATGTGACAAGATATTTTCAAAATATAAATATTTATGTGTTGATGTGTTACATTTTATTCATCAAAATCTGTTCAGAACTTTAAAAGCCATTTTCTCAAATATGTGATTTTTGAGAAAATGAGGGCATTGCTCGTAAAGCCAAAATTTTTCCAGACAGCGGATGGAGCCAGGACTTTGCACACTTGTTGTACATGTGAACCCTCATGAGCGCAACCTCAGGCAACCAAATCTAAGCATTATTAAGCTGATGGCACACCAGAAATTGACTAAAATGATAAAAACTATCAAAATTTTAACCACACTAAGCAATTTTAGAGTATGCAAGTAGCTTAATAGTGCTTGAATTTGGTTGCCTGAGGTTCCGCTCATGAGGGTTCACATGTACAACAACTATGCCAACTCCTGGGTCCATCCGCTTTAAGGAAAAATTTTGACTTTACGAGCAATGAACTTTTATAGCCTAAATAAGTTGAATTTTATAACACTCATAAAAACAGTTATTTTAATTTTCTAAATTTAAAAAACTATGTAAAAATGTGTGTATATCATGGGAAAAAAATATCTTTTTGAATAAATAATTTTTAAAAGACTTACAAAATTTTTTCTGAGTTTTTTTTTTAGGTATATGTACCCCCTTAATATCGTTCGACGCTGCAGGGTTGAACTGCAGAGCCGGCCATACTACTGTGTATTGAGCACGCGCCTACCAGTGCCGGTCGGCTGCTCGAGTGAGCACGGCTAGTTTGCTGTGAACCTCGGGGCACCGTTAGTTTATTGTTATAAAAAAGTGTGCCAGAGTATGTGCAGTGTGCAACGTGAGGTTAAAATAAATAACCCATCTTTTCCTCTAGTACAGTCACAGCTGTACGATTTTACACTTTGTTATCTTTTATTTACTTTTTCCTAGCGAAAGTTAGATTCTTCAGTCAAAACGACGACTGAATTTTTTTTTTTTTTTTTTTTTTAATTAGGTTCAGTTTTTTGTAAAATAAATATCTTATTACAAATTTATTTTTCATTTATTCGACCGTTATTCCCTCACTCGATTCTTAATAGGACAGTGACACTGCCAACGGAAGCAGATTAGCCACGTCATGAAAACAGGTGATTAGTTGCCATGTTCTTTGTGACTGCCAAGAGGATGCGTATGAAAAGTTGCAGATGAAAGTAATACGCAAGTGTCAGGGCAAACTCAATGAGTCTTTGTGGGTTCTTGCAATCCGTCGGAGAAGTCTGGAGTGTAATCCTCATCAATCGCGGTTATTGCAAAATGAGCCCTGTTACGTTGCGCCCATGACTGTGGTGGAAAATTTCTAGGAAAACGAGTAGCAGCGAACCACAGCCGACGAGTTCAAGGCCGGTTGGTATAGAATACTTTGAGAAAAAGAGAGAAGACTGCTGCCATTGCAGTCAGTAAGCAAGCACAGTGAGCTACATAAATTCATAATGCGTACACTCAGATTTTATGTAAACACGAGCGTGGAAAAGACTTGGAATTTGTTTTCTGTCGACAATACCGAGACAAGAATTAAATACTCGGCGTGATTTTATTTGTTTTTTTGCAGGATTTTTTGCTAGAAAGCGGGACAATATTTAATCCTTATCTAAGTCATATAAGAAGCAAGTAGTCGATAAATGTAAGACATCTTTCGTTGTTTTACTAATTTTTATTTGTTAATTTTTTCTTTGTTATTCATAGCCACTCGTCATTTAATTAAATTAAGGAATTGTATTGACATGACTCAAGAATACAAAAAGATTTTTATGTTTTAGTTTTTTATTGACGATAGCTGATGAAATAAAAACCTCATTTTTACGTTGGTAATAAATAGTGAGTACTTTTAATAAGGTAGGGGTATATTTTCTTTGTTAGTTTTCAAAATCAGGAAAGAAGTTAGACCAATTAGCGAAGGAAAAAAGAATCACTACCTTGATTATGGCATAAGGCATGGAGATAAATTCGGAGGGTCATTTACAGCGACAGCAATGTAGGAGAGATCAGAGTTCACAATATTAAATCTAGACTACATCTACAGTGAAGAACATTCTTTTGGAGTATTGTTGGATAAAGAGGCCGTACAACAGATTACAAACCAGCTACAAGCCAAACAGACTTATGACTAAGCTCAAAGATGCAGTAAGCCAAGAGAATAAAATCATAACCAGAAGTTCGAGTGAGATTGGAAAGAAGATACTGCTGAGGATGAGTAGCATGACAACCATGATTGTGGCGTGGTACACCGCAGGAAATGTGATCTTTTTCAAGTCTGTTGCGTGGAAAAGTTTGCATATGATGAGGTGAAAGGGGTTCGACGGCAGCCGACAAGGGCAGTAATTACCAAGGAGTCACCCATGTTCTCTATCTTTCACCGGATGCGGGCGCTCCAAGGTGCCGAGCTGGAGCCATCTTCCTCAGTCTAGTTTGGGACTTGTTAGAGATAGTACTGAGCCCGCGCGCTGAAATCCGACCCGTTCACACCGCATTGTGAGAGTACCAAATACCAGAGGGCAACCACACTGTCCTCCTCGAGTGAGCTGGTGAAAGAACCTGAGGCTTTCCGAAGTCGTCGGTACCGTCATACGCATCACCGATTACTGTGCCAAGACTCCGTGGAGATTGCCACGCTGGTGATGCTACCACCAGTCCAGGAATCAAGTGGAATTATCACCCGGTACGAACAAGCACGACTAAACGAGACCATCTTTTTCGAGGAACGACCGAAAAATCTACTCTCCTATGTGTGTTCTTTAAGAAGCAAGGTTTGTGGGTTCAGACCATGGTTCCCGAAATATAAAACCTGCTTATAGCTTTTTCCTTGCCACCGTGATAGGATTACCTTGATTAAAAGTTATGGTACAAAAAAAAACAGCTGCTTAAGCTCAGGCAGCTTCCATAATGAAACCCAGTCAGCTGCTTAGGCAGATGGTTTTATAATTATGTAAAAAAAAAAATTATTAATTTAATTTTCAAAATCTAATAAATCAAATAGAAAGTTTCAAAATACACTTATAAATTTTGTTAAATATTGAGTTATCTTTTCAGCTCCAAATAATTTTAGTAAGTAGTTGGGGGAGTGAGTAATTAAAATACACCTTTTTTATTATTATATACAATTGAGAATTTATTTACAATATTTACAGACCTTCTGGGTTGAGTAATTGTGTACACCTTACTTGAGTATTTACAATAATAAAGAGTTGGAATCAACTCAGTTGAGTTGATGTACACCTTGATGAATGAGCCTGTTGTTATGATAAATTTTTTTTTTTTTTTTTTTTTTTTTTTTTTTTTTTTTTTCTATTGTAGCGGCATTTACTTGATAAAGATTAATAAACATTTTGAAAATAATAAAATAAATAAAATCAAACTCAATATATAGAGTCGAAAAATCTTCACTTTAATAAAAATTATATGTTACGGCCGTTTCGACAACAGCGTGTCTTCTTCAGACGGCGGTCGTTTCAAGACTAAACTCATTTCGGTCAAATTGTGCGCCATTATACATACAATATACATAGTCATATTAATATTACTTACATTTCAAAACAATTACAAATACAAATACAAATTACCTTTGTATTTGTAATTAAGTTTTAATTATTTTCAAAATTTTATGATAAAACTTCTTTGTTGTTGAGCAGAGTCCTTGGGTGATTGTTAATGATGAGTGGATCCTTTTGAGAGTAAACCAGTTGAGCGTTGAGAGGAGCTTGACGAGTAGTACCTTGAGGAAAAGCCAAACCAAAATACCGCGTTCACCCTGCGGCGGTAGCGAGGTTATGGTCGTTTGCGCTTAAACCATGAGAGATGAGCCAGTGATTTTCCACTCTTGCATGATTTTCAAGTAATTTGTAAACACACAATTATATTTATTGGCACTCACTAATCACTTCCCTTTGAGCTCGCATTCAGATTATTATTGAATCCGTGCTTCTTTTGCTTACACGAGGCGTGAAAGCAAGCCGAAAAAAACCCGGATGATAGAATCCAAGAAAGCAGTTGATTTTTACACGTGTTGAGCCCAAATAACGTGAAAGCACTCCACAATTAATCGCGCGCTCGCACATTACTTTTTCTTTGAGTATTACTGCAAATTATTATTGAATTTGCTTGAGTCACGTTGGCACGGGGTGCAACGCTAGCCGACATGAGTTAACCTACAATCGAAGTCCGAGCCCGAGGCAGCCGCCGAGGAGGCGCTCGGTCGGTGAGCCAGCCGGTAAGTGACCGACGCGAGATAATTGAGGCGACCGATTTAAATATTTAATTAATACTTAACAAATTTCGATTATAAAATGAAAAAAAAAACTTCCCAAGGCAGGTTTGAATCCACGATGTCAAAGTTCAAATATAGTTAGCTCAGCTATTTTGTCACTTCGACCAACAATGACTCTATGAGAATGGGAATATAAGCCGTTTTAAAAGATATCAAATGAGTAAAATACATGTGGGTAAGATGAATATAATTGTTTTTTTCACGTTGATTAAACATAGTTTCATGCAGATACACCCTGAAGTCGATTTCCCCGGGATGTTTTGACTCCACAGGGGTCAGGGCTTACACCTGGTGCATCCGATGATAATTACGATCTTGAAGATGAATTCCCCCAAAAATTGTGACCCCGCAGGGGCAGGGTAAATACTGGGTATGCCTAGGAATAACTATACTCTTGAGATGCTATCCTAACTGTAAATCTGTTAATTTGAGCCCTCTGGAGTCAAAACTACCTGAGGAAAACATTTCCAGGGTGCACCGGGTGTCCACCCTAACCTCATAGGTGTAAAAATATTTAGCAAAAGAAAAAAGGTAATTCAAAACTTGATGATTTGTGACCTTCAGAGTCAAAACTTCCTGGGAAAATCATCTTCAAGGCGTAATTACCACAGAGTACACCAGGTGTCCACCCTGACCCCTCCGGAGTCAAAACTTTCTGAGGAAATCATCTCTAAGGTGTAATTATCACGAAAATATAACAAAAGTATTCCTAAAAAAAATTTTTCCGAACATTTACCCAAGCAGCTGCCAAGAAAACTGCCTAAGCTGCTGACTGGGTGTATCAATTTGGCAGATGCTTCCTTTCATCCGGGGAGATAATTGGATAGTTTATTTATGTATTATCTGTGTGAAGTAGTTTTTACTTATCTATTTTATTTATTCCTCAGGTAGTATGCGCAGGGTAATTGTAGCCTGCTGAGGGTTTTTTTTGCTGTCGCATTTTTTTCCATTCTCCTTTTTTTTTTTTTAGATGGTGGCGATAGATATAGATCGAATTAAGAATATTATCCAATATTATCTAATAATATTCTCAATTCGATCAACAAACTAATTCGGCTTACTGAATCAGCTGATCTGATTTGAGTACGGATGCGCCGACTGCGAGGCGCTCAGTGTAGAGATGCGTGCGAATTTCAAGTCTGATTACGCCAAAGTCAAGAGTACTTTCAGTACTAAGGATGAGTATCGGTGTGGTAGAGCACCAACTAGAAAGGACGTGATATGACTGCGTAGCAGCACAGCCACAATAATAGTATGTAATGAACAGCCAGCAGGGAATGAAGATCAGAGTAAATTTCACAATCATGTATATACAACGGACATTGTATAGTATTTTTTCTCATAGTATGCGTAAAGTCTTCTTTTACGCATTGATTTTAGTGCGTAAATGATCACTTTACGCACATTGAGAAAACATTAAAAAATACAAAAAATAGTAGTTTTAAACGCTGCTCCGTAGCGCCTACGACACTTCGAGCAGCCCAATCAGCTTTAAAACTACTATTTTTTACTACTATTTAGAAATAGTATTTTTCGTATCTAGAGCGTAAAATGCTACTTTACGCTCGAGTGTGATCGTAGCGCCCGAGGGTCGCCGAGTGGTCCCATCAGCTTTAAAACTGCTATTTTTTGTATTTTTTAATTTTTTCTAAGTGTGCGTAAAGTGATCATTTACGCACTAAAATCAATGCGTAAAAGAAGACTTTACGCAAACTATGAAAAAAATATGTTAATAGTTAATCAATGAATCCATCTCTTTTTAATTATAATTATATACATGAGCAAAAAAAAAAAATTTACATAAAATATATGTTACGTGACAGGTAACATAGTTAATTTAAGTAAGTGTAAATTGTACGAAAATATGAAATGTATGAAAATGCATAATCAGCACTCGTTCCCACGGAGCATGGCTGCCTAATCAGCACCTTGACGAGAAAAGGTCGAGGTGGAGGGGACAGCGAAGCTCCGCGAGGAGCGGGTGCCGGAAGGAAAGTTAGTTAGAATTGCGAATCAATTAAGAGCACGGCGTGCTAAATTTTTTTATCTTTGTGTAAGTATCTTAGATTGAATATTTGATTTAATTGTAGTTATAGTGACTTCATTGTTTGACCAAAAAAGGATATAATATAAAAGAATTGTGACCGAAAAAATAATTATAGTGAGTTCATTGTTTGACCAAAAAAGAATATAATATAGAAGAATTGTGACCGAAAAGAGAATAAGAATACTCTTGTTACAAAAGTGTAAAATATCAAATTTATCGTTAAAAACATGATTTTCATCCAAAAGATGTTTAGCGTAATTAGACTTTAATTTTTTATTAATATAATCTGCCTTATGTTCTTTCATGCGAGTTATGAATTTCCTCCCTGTTTGTCCTACGTATACTTTATCGCAACTACCACAATTTAATTCATAAATGCCAGATCGGTCTTTTCTATCGATTATTTTATTAAAATTTTTGTTGTTTCTTATGTATGTGCCCAGTTTTCTATCAGTTTTAAAGGATATTATAATATTTTAATTTAATTTTCTAACTATTGTTCTTACTAAGAGTGAATAATGATCAACTAAAAGATAAATAATATTTACTGCGTTTATTAATCACAGGAAATATTTTTTCGATAGTTAACTTAAAACTTTTCTTTCTTAAAAGTTTATCAATCAATTCAATCGAGTAGTCATTATTCACCGCGATTTTTTTTATAAAGTTAAGTTCTAAGTTAAAATCTATCGAGGATAAAGGTATTGTTAATAATCTGTGGATGTAACAGTTGAATGATGCCATTTTATGGATGTATGGATGGAAAGAACTATTGTGTATTACTGTATCTGTCTGTGTAGGTTTGTGGAAAATGTTAAATTTCAATTCACTCTCTATTCTATTTATTTTTTCTTTCTTTATTCTCAAGTCTAAAAAATTAATTGAGTTGTCGAATCAAAAATTAGTTCAAAAAATTTTTTTCTTTACGGTGCCAAGGAAATAGTATATTTCTAAACGCCGCCTAAGTTGAGAATGGTTCTTTTTGTAACTATTTTTAAAACAAAATTTACGTTTTTCTTTTCAAATTTTTAAGTCTCATCTTAAAATTTTCTTTTTGATGATAAACACGATATATATAATAGAGCTTTTTCAAAAAAATTGGGGCAAGTTGATCCCATTTAAATGCATTTTTTTTTTTTAATTTCTTGAATTTCAGTAAAGCATCATTAAAAGTCTGTAACTATTAAAATTTCAGGAGCACCATATTGGTACTTAAGAATATTTTTGTTTTAGTAAAGGACGATGAAACTTATATATTTATAACGAAAAACAGAGGGGCACTCTTTAAATTTAGTTAAGAGTGAAAATTTTTTTTCAGTTGCACTCGAAATTTCATAATTTTTTATTTTCATAATTTTTTATTGATGTTTTCAACCCATATTCGAATTTATTTTTTATATTCAACTATATGAATCATTTCATTAAAACAATTACATCGTTTTTGCATTTACTTGGTGAAAACCCATGGTCCATTAATGGAACAATTAAACCAATATTTTTAATTTTCATTGAGAGTATTGTAAATACTCATCTGAAGATGACATTATTTGTTGAAACGGACGTAATGAAGCAGTTCCATTAGCTATTGTTGATAAAAAATTTGTGAAAATCGAAAATATTTGTTTAGATTGATTCATTAATTAATTAAAGGTTGAAAAATTTATAGAAACTTATTTGATCACTCAATTCTTACATTAAAAAAATATATCACATATTTAATCTTAATACCCTTTATTTTTTAAAGTTTTATGGAATTGCCCATTTGTAAGTGATATGTGAAAGGATCGTTTTAGTGATTCCGTGAGGAAACTAGAAACTACCAGCAAATCCAGATCGAAACAGAGAGAGAAAGAGAGAGTGAGTTGCATATGTGAATAAAAAAGGAAAGTTCTTTCCCTGCGTGTCACAAAATAGTAAAAAGGTGGAGTATAATTAAAGTGGACGCTGAAATTAATTCGCGGGTGGCAATAATCAATGGTCATTTTATTACTTTTTTTGAAAAATTTTAATTGTCTGGAATGGTTTTTACAAATCATTCCTGAAAATTAAAATTAGCATAACAACAATTGCGATAAAGCAATTGTGTTGTTGAATTCAAAAGTAATGAAGTTAAAGTAATTGATATTAAGGTAACTCGAGTTTTTAATTAACTTACGAAATGAAAGCTTGAACTAATAGTAGTTTCTAACTAAAGCAAACAAAACAAAACTTAATTGTTAACTGATGAGGAATTTCTGATCGTCTTCGATTGACTAAATACCTTAAAGCTAATTATCTAAATAAAATATAGAAGCATCTTCTATATTATGAAGAAATTTTTCGAACCTTTTAGTCAATTAAAAATAAAAGTATACATTTGTAAAGAGGTTGTTTTACTTGATAATTATTTAAATTAATTGTTTATTACTTACCTACTTGAATGATGTGAGTGAAAACTATTTGAATTTTGAGAATTTATTTGGTTACGAATACTATTGGATTGATATGTAAACGATATCAAATTTCGCGGACTATTAGCTCTTTCATGAACACTTTGAAAAGGCGTTTCATTGCATGATTCTGAAAAACATATGTACATATAAATATGATAGAGGATAGATATATTTCACAAATTAATAAGTAAAATTCAAAAGTAGAAGATTATATTTAAAAAATAATATTTTTTATTACAGTTTTTAACCAGATTAAATTAAATGCATGAAACACGAATAATTCTGCGACATAACCTTAAATCAATGAAACGTCAACGACGACACATTCAACGACAAAATATCAAAATAATAAAGCTAATAATATAAATAAGGAAATATAAATATCATGAAACCTTTTACAGCTTTTATTTTATGTTTGTCGGGACCATCGTTTTTTTCAGAAAATATAAGATCTAAGGAGTCTGCTAGTTATACTTCATAATTTTGAATATTTTCATTCTAAAAATAAAAATTTTATTAAAATTATTATCACATGGAAAAAAATAATTCTATGTAGCAGAGCGAGCTGTACTCGTAGCTGTAATAATCAGCAGCAGCGGTGGCAGCAGTGTACTGGGATCCAAGTGGTGTAATAGTTACCCGTTGGTAAAATAACTTCTGCTCAACAGTGATGAGCAAAGAGAGTAAAATAGCGTATATTCGTTTTTTGAAAAAAGCGCGCTGTTCAGAACCCTACTAACTCTTCTACCACCCCGGCTACAAAACAAATCCCAAACCAACCTTGCAGCACTGTGTGCTGCCTTCATTGACGAAACAAAGAACAACATCAGTGGCGTCTAATGACGAGTAGACGCAATCAAGACCCACTCAGTTGATTATATTTATAAATAATAATTTTTTTTTTTTAGTGTCTTGATTGCTACGTTACAACAGGCACAGATTTTATTGTGAATAATTAAAGTTTTATAAGTTCTTTACTTTATTAAAATTATAAGACTCAATTTCAAACAAGGAGTTTATTTGTGTTACTTCAATTTTCTACCCTAAATCCTAAACATTTTTGGTCGACTTCGAGCCAAATGAATAAAAGAAAGCGCCTGAAGAAGAAAATCATCAATGGTCCTTCAAAGAAGAGAAAATCAAGAAAATTGAAGAATAAAACAGTATCAAGCACTGAGAGGCCGCTCAAATGATAGAGAGAGAAGTATTACAAGTACAATTGGAGCCAACACAGACAGTTAGCACCATTTTTCACACCAAAAAGGGCTCGGCAGCCATTTCGTAAACGGCGAGGGTTTGTCATCGCTGAATTAAGGTTTCCTTAAATTTTCCTTTTCTTTATATTTACCTTATTCCTTAACGGTTTATGGATATTGTTATTTTATTATTTAATTTTCGAATGATATTGAGTAAAATAAATTTTATCTCAGATGTTATTAATATATTACTAACTGTGAATTTAATTGTAGTTTAGGTTAGTTCAAGTTAGATATGTTTGAATTTTAGAGTGTATTATTTTGATTTTTTCACTTATAATTCAGGCTAAAATTATATTTACACTTCGTTCAGAAATGATTACGCCTCTTCTTACATTTCGAGTTGAACTCTGTTTACGTTTCACTAACAAGGAGAGGTCACACCCTCCGGGTCACCGATCTTGACGAAACTTTGGGGATCGTTTTCTTATTCCAAAAGATGAAGAAATCTACCAATCATCCCGTCTAATGGGCCTTTTATACCTAGTTCCTACATAGCTTACTAGGGGGGGTACCCCCCTGCTCGCTTCGCTCGCCAACCCCCCAGAATTTTATGCTTGAATCTACACTTGTACCTACGCTTATACACATACTCTTGTGTCTACCTCTGTACCTACTCTGATACATACCATTGTTTCTACTTTTATAGCTTGTGACTACACCCGCACCTTATTTCGTGCCTACCTTTGTTCTCACCTTTCATCTTACTCCAAACCCGTGTACCCTTGTTCTTACCGTTGCACTTACTGCTTTTTATAACTAAGCTCTTACCCAGGAATATGCTCATGTTTATATATATATTTCTATCATGGTGATAACTGGTGTTTGAATTTTTTTCATGCTTTTATTTCTAATTCTAAGACTACTTTGTTCTAATCTTTGATCATACTTTCATTTCAATCCTTTGTTAAACATCTGTTTCTATGATTTTACCGACTTATTTTCGTCTTTTTATTTGTCAACCTTCCCTGCTTTATAACCTTGCTACTATCCACGTCTGTTGAGTATTTTTTCCGACTCTTTTTACTACGTCTGTTGATTTTTTTACTTCCTACATATGTTAATAATCTTGTGCTTACTACCTATTTTTCACTCAAGCTCCTAACGCCGAACCTTCTGCACATGCATTTGTTTCTACATCTGTTTCTAGTCCCATGCTAACTCTAGTTCTTTATTTTTTTTTTTTAATCTTCTACACTGAATCTAGCCTTGTGTATAATCTTTTTTATCCTCTTGTACTTACTACTCTAAATAACCCTATAACACACCTTGTTCATAACATTGTTTAAAACTTGATAACTACTCTTGTAACTACTTTGTACCTACTGCCGTACCTGGACTTGTCATTACGCTTGTAACTTTGAACCTACGCTCATATGTACATTTTTGCTTAATATTGTTTCTATCTCTTTCACATGAATCTACTTGCTTAAATTTTGGTGTTTGCTGTTGTTTTTTCTTTTTTTCATGCTTTGGTCTCTAACTTTGAATCTTTGTTCTCAACTTTGTGAAAACTATCTTTTCTATTGTTCTTCTCAAATTTTTTTGTAATTGCAATCGTGAAACTAATCATCTTCATACAATTTTGCCCACACAGCTCTTTAACTTTTTTGACAAATATTTCCTACATCCTTTTACATTTGTTATCAACGCTTTTTCTACGTAGGTCTGTCCCAATCAACCTATCTTGATTAATATCGAAGTTTATCTTACGACACCAGTTTCCAGCCATGTGTAGCCTCTTTCACTTTGTTATTATTTTCATACTTCAATTTGTAACTTTGAACGTATGTTGTACTTTTTTTTTTTTTTTTTTTTTTCTCAACATCTAACCCTGAAACAAACATCTTTTATACTATTGTTTTCGATCCTGTACAAACCTTTGTAGATAAACACTTACCCACTTTTGAATCTACTGATGTACCTACCCTCTTGCCAAACCTTGAAGCTCTCTAAGCGAAGCGCACGCAACATTGCATTATATTATCTAAAACAAGTTTTGTCGCAGCTTCATTTAAATTAATCGACAATAAGTTATACAGTAGAACCTGTGTACATTGACCACCTACCGTTCCAAGGAAAAGTGGCCAATGTATGCAGGTGGCCAATGTACAAAGGAAAGTGAAGGGGTGGGCTAAAAAAAAAGTTTCAAATTTTTAGTAATGTATTATAGTTTAATTTTCTAATTGAAATAATCTGTGATCTTCGTTTGCTTAGCAGCACAAGCTGAAGAAATCCACTTTGCTTCAATCTCAATATATAAATCATATAAATGTTCAACATTAATTTCAACTTTTTCTCAAAATCGAATAATATCGATAGCACTCTTTAAAGCTTCATCGTAAGATAAATATTTGTTTATCGTTTGATTTGTGTCCTCTTCCTCATCTTCGTCAATTTCTTCATCATGATTCTTTTGAGGTTCGAGGAAAGATTTTAATACTTCTTCAACGGCTTCATCAATGGTAACCGGGAACGGCTCATGAACAAGCTTTCCTTCATCTCGCAGTTCGATTTTATTGATTGAAAGAAAATCATTTGGAAGAATTTGTAAAACTTCTGCTAGAGGCGCTTCATCATCAACGGTCTGAGATTGTTCAGATGACACAGGAAAGTCAGCACGACGGAAACACTTCTCAAAAGTTGACTGTTGAACTTCTTTCCAAGAAGCATACATCCATCTTATTGCGTGTAAAACAGTAATGGATTTTTGAAATTCTGCTCTTGAGCCATCTTTTTCAGCAATAGCAATTAAAAATCTTAACATTTTCGATCTGTAACGTGCTTTCACAGCTCTGATAATTCCTTGGTCCATTGGCTGAATTTCTGATGTTAAATTGGGTGGTGTATATACCCTTTACCTTTGCGGTACGTTCAGAGTTCAAATTCATTTGAACTTTTGTGGTTACAGATTCATTGGTTTTGTTTCAGTTTGTATACTAATAATTATTATTTTCATGATTATAATCGGATAATTTCGAACACTTGATTACATAATTATTTTTTCATTAAATCTATTCTCTAGATGTTTTAATTGAATTGTAATATAAAAATTAAAAATAATAATTCAAATTTTAAATTTTGTTCTTCAACCAATCACATCACGAATAAAATGCTGACATTCTTTTTGGGTTCCCTCTTTTATCTTTGGATATTAGTTAATTTTTTTAAGGCTTCGTAGTTACTTTTTAAATTTCTTCTATAGATACATAGCTGATAACTTGTATCAAAAATTGGCGATGTGGGTAGAAACTGATAACATGTATCAAAAATGGGGGCGTAAGTAAAAAAAGGGCATGGGGGGGGGGGTTATTATAAAAGGGTTTAATTTATAAGCACGGGAAAAAAAGCAAACGCACGGGAAATTTTAGGTCAAATTCACGGGAAAAAAGACATTTGCACGGAAAAATAAGTGATTAAACGGGAAAAAAAATATATTGAATGGGAGTAGAATTAACATTGCGCGGGAAATAAATGTATTAAGCGGCAATAGAATTGATCTCGCACGGGAAAACGTCATATATTTTCTAGTGAATGGATTATCCCACGATTCGATTCGATTTACTATTGCACCTGCCACACTTACCCAGTTAATAAATTTTGTTTCCTGCCCTATAAGTCACTTTGTTGTAAGTTAATTTATAGGACCCCTGGTCACTCTAACCACAAAATCAAATCTTTGATGCGTGTTTTCGGTGACTCGTACTATAAAATAGTATATAGTACGAGTGCAGTACGTCAACAGGGCTTATTAAGAACCTCGTGCTGTGCTTCGCTACGTACTTGGGTCCTTAAAACCACCCCGGTGACGATGCTGCACCTGTACTATAATATACTATTTTAAGTGCATTTATTATTCTACCTACGAGAACGTGTTATTATATATTATATCTTTGTTATTTACTTCGTTGTAATCTAGTTTTAAGTGCATTTAATTATCTATTCATGCGAACGTGTTACCATATATTTGTATCACTCGATGTACTTGTCAAGCGACCAAATAGGGTTATACCCCAAGGCCGAAATAAAAACCTTATATAGTCAGTCAGTCAGGGTTGGATAAGTTTTTTTGGATCATCGATTGCAGAAACTTTGAAAATTGCTTTCTGGTACCGAATGATGAGCAAAATCATCAATAATTTTTCTAAATGGTCCTTTTTTCGATTATCCACACAAAATGTTTGAATTATTTTTGTTTTTTAAATAATTTTCAAACAATTCGTGTTTAAAGCCCATTGCACTCCTAGACATGTGTATCCTTGCATGTTTTTGTCTCTTTATGAACTTTAAGAGAAAAATATTTTCAAATCTTAACTCAAAAAGTATAAATCTGAACAATTTATATTTCAAACCTCAGAAAATGCTAAAAAGTACTTCTAGTAACAAATTATTCCTGTTCAATTTTTTGAGTTTGGACTTGAATTTAAGTTGGTTGAGATCTTCTTTACATTGAATATTGAATCGATTGGGATCTGTCTTGAGTTTTATTTATTTTTTTTATTTTAACAAAGAACTTTTGAAGAAACGATAAGTCGACAGGTTAGATCAATAAGATAAATCTCGTTTATGCTGTGCAATAATATACGGATATACCTTATTGATCTAACCTTTCGACTAGGAAAGATATTTTCGACCGAACAAATTATATTATAGATTTTTTAAAGTATTTTTGGAAAAACCTCGGCCACGATTATTTTGGTCAATGTTCTTTTTACAGGCATCACGATACTGTTACTGCTTCAATAAGGCATGTTCAACAACGAATATTAATACACAACGTAGTCAATATTTATCTCATTGATCTGAATATAGTACACAGTAAATTTCGTTTAAAATTTTTATCTTATTTTTTTTCAACAATCCACTTTGTTATTAGGTATTAATATTCGTTGTTGAACATACCTTATTGAAGCAGTAACAGTAATCGTGATGCCTGTAATGAGGACATTGACCAAAATAATCCTGGCCGAGGTTTTTCCAAAAATCCATTAAAGATACTTTTACAAATCTATACTATAATTTGTTCAGTCAAGACACATCCAATTGATTCAATATTCAATATAAAGAAGATCTCAACCAATTTAAATTCAAGGACCATTTAGAAAAATTATTGATGATTTTGCTCATCATTCGGTACCAGAAAGCGATTTCCAAAATTTCTGCAATTGATGATCCAAAAAAAGTTATCCAACCCTGAGAGGACGACCCGCTAGGACTAGACATTTGGGTTACTTCTTTGAGTTTTTAGCTAATTTTCAAACAATTTGTGTTCAAAACTTGAGCCAAAGGCGAGAGTGTCAAGGGTTTGCGAAGGGTTAGCTCATACTTTTCCAGCATCGAGTGTTATGTTTTTTTCAACTCAAAGCAAGGAGTTCAAACTTCCTGTTTGGGAAAAATCAGAAAGTTTGAACTTTCTGCACCGTGTGCGAAAAATAAATTTTATAGAGTTAGGAAGTTTTTTTAATCACAATTTCAATGTTTAGAAGGACAATAATTGATGCATTTATCGCAACGTATTCAAAGTTTTTGCGCGCACGCGGAGATCTAAAGTTTTTGCGCACACGCGGAGTACCTAGGTTTGCGCGTACGCGGAACACCTAAGTTACGCGTACGCGCAAATTTTTGTTTGAAAGGGTAAGTTTGCGCCTACGCGGAGACTCCTCCGCGTACGCGCACGAGTACATACATGAATACATACATGAATATATTTGGATGATAGTTACAAAATAAAAAAAAAAATAAATAAATAAGGATTTAAAGTTTAACAAGAATTTGTTAAATAAAATTTTACAATTTATTAAAAAGAAAAAATTACTCCATTATAAATTTAATTTTTCTGAAAATAAAAACTTTTTTTCATTTTTTTTAAATTAAAAACTTGGATTTTTCTAATTAATCTTATAATGAAATTTTTTAAAATTAATGAATTCAAATTTTAAAATTTTATATAGTTTAATCATACCATTAAAAAAGAATTAATAAATTAAGAAAATATATAAAACTTGTAACAAAACATTAAAAATGGGGGGCGGGGAAAAAAAAGGGCGGGGGGGGGGGCGTGGGAAGGGCGGGCGGGGGGCGTGATTGGAAAATTATAGGACAATTCAAAACTCATAGAAATAAGCATATTTCGGTACACTTTTACGGTTAGTTAAGCACTTTTTTGTGAGGCCTGTGGGTGGCGGGGGGAGGGCGGGCGAGGGGCGTGGGGGGGGGGCGTGAGAGAGGAAAAACAACTATATAATATAGTAAGATATCGTATTTTTAGCTCTTTTTGGGTTTTTTTGCGAATTTTCAATAAATTCCTGTTCGAAGCCTACTACACTTACAAAGTTCTGCAACCCCGCATTCTCTTTATTTTTTCATCTTCTTTTGAGAAAAAATATTTTTAAATCTAATTTTGAAGAAATAGTCCATGTAAAATTAAGGTAATCAAAAGCATTTTTTTACTGTTTTTTTGGTTTTTTGAACTTAAACTGTACGTCGTCAGCCTTATCAAAATTATGTCTAAAAATATTTTTTCTTAAAAATTCATAAAAAAACAAAGAAAATGCGGGGTTGCAGAATTCTGTAAGTGCAATAGGCTTCGAGCAGAAATTTTTTGAAAATTCGCAAAAAAACCCAAAAAGAGCTAAAAATACGATATAAGCTATGTAGGAACTAGGTATGAAAGGCCCATTAGACGGGATGATTGGTAGATTTCTTCATCTTTTGGTATAAGAAAACGATCTCCAAAGTTTTGTCAAGATCGGTGACCTGGAGGGTGTGACCTCTCCTTGTAAGAAATAACCGAGTTTTTACAGTTAAACTGAATTTGTTTACATTTTCCTAGAGAATGATATGATTTATATTTGTTTCATGTCGACAGCTTATAAATTCTACATTTAATTTTATAATTTCATTTTGTAACATTAAATTCCATTTACAAAAATTTGAAATTTTATTTATCCAAGTGAAATTTTTGTACTTTCACTTGATTTATTAGACTTATTCTACTTTAAGTTGTTATTTCAACTCTTTGGAATTAATTAAATTGATTAAATCTTTGAAAAAAAAAGAGAGAATAAAGAGATTTGTATTGTTAAATCATATTTTTCATAACTGAAATTTTTTGAATTTAAATTTGTATTTTTGAAGTGAAGTTTTCGTACATTTACTTTAATTTACTTATCATTTGCAAATCTGTTCAGTAATTATTTGAGTAAGGTTAAGAATGCTGCTAATAAAGGATACGCGGAGATTTATTTACAAAGGCTTCAGCATGAATGGAAAACTAGTGAAGAAATCCATAACGATATCATGAGATAAGATAAGTTCGATAAAACTCATCCCTATTTTATATCTAAATTATATTCTGCCTGTGAAGATAATTATTGGGATGTAAAGGCTGAATTTTCAGGCCACATAGAACAGTTCGCAGTTGATGAGAGAGCAGCTGCACGTGAAGCCCAATTAACCCTGCAGCGTGATCAAACGATTGAGATGTTGAATAATTCCTATCAATAACCTTATAGGTCTGCCTCTTTAGCCAAACTTAATATTAACAATTTTAACGGCAACTATGACCAGTGGGGAAATTTTCGTGATATTTTACAACGTCTCGTCCATGAAAATTTGGATATTCCTAAAATTGCTAAATTTCAGTAATTGAAAACACAATTTTAACGGCAACTTTGACCAGTGGGGAAATTTTCGTGATATTTTCTAACCTCTCGTCCATGAAAATTTGGATATTCCTAAAATTGCTAAATTTCAGTAATTGAAAACACATGTATTGGGTGATGCTCTAACTGAAATTAAGCATTACACCTTAATTGAGGCTAATCATGAGAAAGCTTGGAAGGCATGACCACTAAGTACGAAGAAAAAATACGAGACATATGGTCTATTTTCATTTGTCTTCTTTGCGCTCTGTAAAGCCAATGAAGAATGAGTCATCGGCCAAACTCAAAAAAGTTATGGCTGGCTTCTTCGCTCCTATTGAGTCTTTAGCAGCTCTCAAACACTCTATGAAACATTAGAATAATTTGCTTGTATTTGATATGTCATCCCTGTTAGAGGTTAACACTTTGAGAGAATGGGAGAGAACTTTGGGAGGTTCTGTTGAGCTGGCTACTCTGGAGTTTATTGAACGAAGTACTCGTCCCATACCGAACTCAAAGATGCAAGTAACCCCAGCCAGGCCTAATAAAGTTAAACACAATGCCTCATTGATTACTAAAGTAAACAATGACACTAAGGTCGAGAGGAAATGTCCGACTTGTAGTGAGGATCATCCCTTATGGCTTTGTGAAGCCTTGAAGAGTAAAAGTATCCAGGAAAGGATCTCTTTTGTGAATAAAATTGGTTATTGCACAAAATGCTTGAATAAGCATAGTAAAACTTACTCCTACAAACAAAACTGTAGTAAAAGTAATCGCCCTCACAATGTACTTCTACATTTGGATGATAGTGCGTTAGCTAAGCTTTCTAATGATCAATTAAGCTCCCTTGTGACTAATGAAATGTCCGAAAATGATGAGAGTGAGGCAGATGGTCAGGAAGAATACACTACAGATACCACGTCATTGTCAACTGACATATCACTGAATGGTGGAGTTTTGCTTTCAACAGCATTGGTACATTTTAGGAGTGCAGATGGACTTACGGTACTTGCTAGGGCTTTCATCGATCTGTGCTCTTAAGTTTCCATTATATCTGAAGGGCTTTGTCAGAAATTGAGATTGACTAAACAAAGTTTTCATATACCTGTATCTGATGTAGGCGATAGTCTGACTATTGCAAATTCTAGAGCAGTAGCTCATTTTGAGGTTAGTCCTAGGTTTGAGTAATCTTTTTCATGCAGTGTTTAAGCTGCAGTTTTACCTAAGATTTCATCATATAAACCACCTAAATCAAGAACTGAGAGTGACCTTAAGTATTTGGATGGTCTTTTATTGGCCGATCCCTATTATTCATCAGACGCTCCGATCGATTTGTTGTAAGGAGCATCTATTCATACTTTAATTATTAAGGGAAAGATAGAGAGAGGTCAAATGAATAAACCATTAGCCATGTCCACTCGTTTAGGTTGGTTACTTTCAGGTAATTACCCATTAAATTGCAGCTCAATATCTATTCCTGCTTCATTTGATTATATGATTTCTGATGAGAAAGACCTCAATGAAACCCTTCAAAACTTTTGGAGGCAGGAGGAGGTCCCAAAAGATAAAATTTTAACCCAAGACGAGAAAGAGTGTGAGAAACATTTTTTAGAAACTCATCGTCGGGATCCTTCATTCAATACAGTATTACTCATTGACTCTACACGATCACTCGAGCAGAAAAAAAATTTGAACGACTACTCTGACTAAAAAAAATAATTTTTCTCGAAACGCTCGCGGAAAAAAAATCACGGCGAAATGACAGTCGCATATGTACTCACTAGAGTTACAGCATACAAAAATCGGAACGCAAAGTTAGGTCTGACTTTCTCGCACTGAAAAAAAATATCGAAATGTATAATAAATCTGGCGAATAATAAAACAAATCTAACAAAAAAAATCTAGAGAAAAAAAAAATCCTCTATCCAAACGCAATCGATGCTCGTCCTACGTCCTTCAGGATCTTGATAGATTTCAGGTCTGCCACCAAAGTTGACAACAGCTGCAATCCTCACGACGCTCGGTTGAAATCCGTGCCATGGCACCGGTGGGTTGACGCCCGGAGAGATATCGCTTTCACCGCATCCTTAAGAGATGCTTGCGGATCTTTGTTTGGTTAATTATAAAGATGCGGTCACTCGGGCCACATATAACTACGCGAGAAAACTAACAATTAACCACTCGCATCTACCTCTGCCACGCAATCACAATCTTCATCCTCACCATCTTACCAGTATCGGAGAAATTTCACTTTCTGCACATCTGATTTAGATGTAAGCGCGCACTAGCGTGAGTTTTATGGAATTTCCAGCAGGATTCCGAATTTTCGTCCTTCCATCTTTTCAAATCTGTTGCTTCCTTCGCAGACGACGCCATGCGCAACAGCGAAAATGCGAGCTTCATACTCAGTTTTGATACTTCATGATTTCGACACCCCGAAGCGTCAGGTCAGTAGCACCAAGTCCCAGTATGTCCAGGAAATAGTTTTTCCACACACACTCAGTGTCTACGGTTAGCGAACATGCAATTATTATCAGTGCGTCCAGGAAATTCATCTTCCACACACTTTTGGCGTTTGCTGCTCGCGATCTCGCACCCCCTTTTTGTAGAGTACAGCGGGAGCCCAGAAATTAATTCTTTGATGGCGAACGATTCATTCTGATGGAGTCGCTCTTCGCCAAAATAACAAAAAACTTTACACTAGCATTTAACAGCATGTGATTTTCAATTCTACGAGCTTGACTCAGCTCCATTGGCACCAAAACATCACCGAGAGTTCCAATACCCGTCCGTTTTTCTTCAATCTCCGGCGCTCCGCATCCTTCTTGTGTTGCTGCGTCGCCTTCGACCGTTAGGCCCAACACCGGTTCAGCGTCCATCCATCCAAAATATGCAGCCGCTTGCCTCAGTTCCTCTTTTACCGACGACTCCCCCCCCCCCCCCCCCAAATACAAACATGGAGATTCAAACATAGAAAATCCACCTGCATTCCTTTTAGAATGCCGCCGTAAAAGTTTAGGCACAAAGCTAAGCGTCTGCTTTTTTACCCATTCACAGCTCATTTCGGACTACCCGGACAAAAAGAATTCGCTTTGGATTCAATCGAAACCAATCAAATGACATACTCACACAGATACATAAAATAATCGAGATATTGTCGCTTGCGTAATTAACTAACAGTGTACCCACTGCCTTGGGTTTTCGACAAACACGTGGGTTAAGCTTTCCGACACCAGCAGACTAATGCTGCAGAGCTAAAAAACAAAATAATGTACCGATGCACGTTATACAGCATGCGCGCGCTAAGCACTTCACACTTTTGTCTACACTACAGCTGACGACGTTGTTGCTGCAGTGCCTATAACCCCACACATATACAATTACGCTTGAACTTATGAGGTTATTATTTTAATCAAAACTTTGCGTCAAATCGAGTATCTAACTCGAGATTAAAGTTTACATTCAATCTAAATACGGGTAGTAATAAAGATCCACTCCAAGGAAGAAAACAGAAACGATCAAAATAATTATCTCTCGCGACATTCACACCCCGTGCAGTACACTTGTTTATTCACTTGTAGTTAGAGAGAGAAAGACAGAGGGTTAAACTAACAGAGGTGTACGCTGATTGTGCCCTCTTTTCAGCGTTCCATAATAGAACTACGAAAAAATAGAAAAAAAAAAAATTTCTAAAATCCCCGATCTGTGTCTCTCTCGCACTTCAAGATTTCCACTCGCTGCCGACCGAAATAAAAATTCGTGCCGACCCAAACAATAACAAACCCGCGTACCACACACTGCCTACGTGCCGTCGTCGACCTTGGCACGCACTATCAAGGAATTTGCTATCACACACATTTAACGTTACGCGCTTTTTTTTCACACACTAAATCACTCGGCACACAGAAAACTCAAATCCTCTAAAATTCTCCAAGATCACAGGGATGCCAGTTGTAAAGGTTATGCATTACATCCAAAGCCAGACAGGCTTTGCCAAATGAAAGGTTCGAATTTGGAGGATTTTTGGGATTTAATTAGAACAAACAGAGTTACATTTTTAACTTACCGATTTATTCCATTCTTTATAAACCACGCGCACCGTACGAGCCAGCAGGGGCAAAGCCCAGTAAACGAGAGGGAGAGATACTCACACACTGCAACTGCGGCTCCAAGAGTAATAAGCGTGCGCTAGCACAATTAACCGATTAATAAAATTAAGACCAACGCTGGGTCACTCAAAAGATCCACACGGCCGCTTAGCTGCCACTCGACTAAGGCCAACCTCGTGTGTCGCTGACCGGCCGGCGGCACACATAGTACTCTCTCCGTCTGTCTTACTCTCTCTATTACGCTTATTGTCCGAGCTGCTGCTCGCTGGTTTACAATAATGCTGTAGTTTACAGCTACAATTAATATTATCAATGCCCAGGGAAGTTGTACGGCTTTCGTGCACGTTACAGTCTGTCATTAAACGACACTTTATATACAGGTGAGAACCTTTTGACAAATCTGAGTGATTTAATCTGTCATTGACGAAATTACGAGTTTGTCTTAGCTGCCGATGTTGAGAAAATGTACAGGCAAATCCTTGTCTGGTATCAGGTCGTCTGGCTTGCAAGCTTGTCGTGTAATCAAGCAATTAGCGAAGGATCATAAGGACGACTTTCCGTTAGGTGCTGAAGCCCTTAAGAGTGAAATTTATATGGATGACGTCGCGTCTAGTGCTCATTTGCTAGAGCAGGCTATTTCCAAACGAAAGCAAACAATGGAAATATGCAAAGCGGGTAGCTTTTGCCTCCGCAAATGGATGTCTAACCATCCCCCGATCTTGGAAAACTAGGATCCATACTGTGCAGTTGATCCCCTTAATTTCAATATAGGTTCGTCGGTCAATGTGTTGGGTATCGCCCAGTTTAGGTTTTTCAACATATTAAGCCTTTTATGCCAAGTAACAAAGTCACCAAGCGACACATACTATCTAACATTGCTAGAATGTTAGATCCTATGGGATGGTCAGGATCTATTAAAATCAAAGCAAAGATACTGATGCAGTCATTATGGTTATTGAAGGTTGACTGGAACAGTCCTTTGCCTGATGATATTGTTAAACTTTGGTTAGATTGGTAGAATCAATGAGTCGAAAGCAAACGATGGAAATATGCAAAGCGGGTGGCTTTTGCCTTCGCAAATGAATGTCTAATCATCCTTTAATTTTGAAAGATTTGGATCCAAAACTGTGTACAGCCGATCTACTTAATTTCAATGCAGGCTCGAGTTACTCGCCGCAGAATTGCTAGCTAAACTTGTCTGTCATTTTACCACTTTTGTGAAGATAGAGTTTAGTTCAACTCATCTTTGGACTGGCTCCATGGATGTTCTCTATTAGTTGAAAGACCAACCTGCTCGTTGGCAAACCTTAATTGCACATGAATGTTCCAACACTTTGACATCGATGCCTAATGCTAGTTGGCATTACGTTCAATTTAAATACAATCCCGCAGACATCATCTCGCGTGGCATTGACGCATCTCAGTATGGCTTAGTGACAGCCTAACTGCTTGGCCAGCCAGTAATGTATTTCAAGTGAATATTCCCGAAAAGATGAAATCATGTAAATCATTCTTGTTAGTTGAAGGTACTGAGCAGTCTTTGGCACGTAACTCTAAGCTATGGGATTTGATTGAGAGGTATTTATGCTTTTCGAAACTTCTTCGCATGACAGCTCTCTGCCTTAGATTTCTAGGCTTATGCTTAGAGTCAAAAAAATTAGACAGACAGTCTGAATCACGAACTGTGACTGACCCTGTGAGAATTCAAGCTTCTGTTGATGAGA
Source organism: Encarsia formosa (assembly GCA_038277355.1). Lineage (NCBI taxonomy): Eukaryota > Metazoa > Arthropoda > Insecta > Hymenoptera > Aphelinidae > Encarsia > Encarsia formosa. The sequence continues at coordinate 49,193,629 of CM076185.1, read as the reverse complement.
TGAGATTTTCTGAATTATAATAGGTATATTTTACTCAGAATCATTATTTTGCTAGGGAGATGCATACAATCCACAGAAAGCAGGATTTGGAATCCAATCATCCTTTGTTGAATCTAAACCCCATTTTCTTAAGGGATTGTTGAGAGTGGGCGGTAGATTATCTCAGTCAAAGTTAGATCCTGATACTCAGCATCCTTTAATATTGCCTGAGAACGCAAGACTGACTTATTTTGTCATATCAGATGCTCGTGAACTTATACTTCATAGTGGCACCCAGCTGACTCTAGATACTATTTGCCGAAGATTTTGGGTTGTGCGAGGCTGATGCACTGTTAGAAATAATATTCATAAGTGCTTTACCTGCAAAAGGTATTCAAAGCGTTTTAATAGCCAGCTTATGGGTGAATTACCCCAAGACAGAGTAACTCCAACTTTGCCTTTTGTAAAATCCGATGTTGATTCTGCTGGCCCCTATCGAATTCGATTGTCCAAAACACGAGGAAAGGGAACCATGAAGGATTATATTTGCATTTTTGTCTGCATGAGCACACGAGCTATGCATATTGAGGCTGTTGAAGATTATTCAACTCCAGCCTTTCATCGTTTTACCGCACGTCAGGGTCATTGTTCCGAAATTTTTGAAGCGACAACGGTACTAATTTCGTCGGTGCAGATAGACAATTGAGAGAAATGTTTAAGGAGACTTCCAGTCAGTTCAGATAAATGGCCTTCTCATTGGCTAAGGGTGAGACTAAATGGAGTTTCAATCCACCGGGTGCCTCTCACTGTAGTGGTCTTTGGGAAGCTGCAGTGCGTTCATGTAAATATCATTTGAAAAGCCTCAGAGGTACTCAAGTTTTTACTTTTGTCGAGTTCGTGACTTTGCTCGCAAGTGTCGAAGCTTGTCTTAACTCTAGACCGTTATTACCCTCACCTTATAATCCTTTTGAACCTCCCTTTTGGTCATCTGCCCATTTCCTTATCCAACTACAACTTTTTTTGGTTTCAGAACCTGATGTCACTGCAATCAATGATCCAGTTGGAAGAAGATGGTTGCACGTTACACAATTAGCTTAAGAACTTTGGTTCAGGTGGTCATCTGAATAACTCACAAGCTTACAACCTCGGGACAAATGGAAAACGAATTAAATGTTTCTCACCATTGGAGACCTCGTTATTTTAAAAAACGAAAACACGCCTCCAGCAAAAGGGCCCGTTGGTAGTATCATTGAAGCAGACCCTTCTATATATGGTATGATTCGAATCGTTAGGGGTCAACACTTTGACTACAACTTTAGACCGACGTGTAACAAAAACAATTTTGTTGTTTCGTCCTTCTACAACTGCAACGGACGAAAGTTGGCGGAATGTTCAGAATCCTACTCACTCTTGTACCACCCCAGCTACAAAACAAATCCGAAACCAATCTTGCAGCACTGTGTGCTGCCTTCATTGACGAAACAAAGAACAACATCAGTGGCGTCTAATACGTGATGACAAGTAGACGCAATCAAGACCCACTCAATTGATTATATTTATAAATAATAATTTATTTTTTTTAGTGTCCTGATTGCTACGTTACAACAGGCACAGATTTTACTGTGAATAATTAAAGTCTTATAAGTTCTTTACTTTATTAAAATTATAAGACTCAATCTCAAACAAGGAGTTTATTTGTGTTTATTCAATTTTCTACCCTCAGTCCTAAACAGTGCGTTTTATCAAAATAATGTAAATGCAAAAGTTGTAGATAATCCAAAAATCTACAACTTTCGTTCTGATAATTATTTTACATAACCTCAAAATTTCCAAGAAAAATTCAAAAAAGTGGTTTTATCTATGATTTTGCTTTTTATTATTCCACTAAACTTACAGGAGAACTGAATACTTCGCCTTTTTTACTGGAAAGTATCAGACTCTCCGAAAACTGACATCGTTTAGGCAATTAACGCCGCAGTGTAAGCTTGGAAAAACACGCTTCAAGCTCTGTCACGAGTGGCTGCCGCGCGCACGAATACTAAGTTGAGCACGAAAACCAAACTTCCTCGGTGGATGACCAGCATAGTAGGCTTCAAGTAGCTGATCATCGCAAACAATATTAAACATTGTCGGCCTCCTTAATAGAATCAGGTCGATTAACGCGATACTGTAACATTACAGCATAATATTTTTATGGTTAAAACAATTATAAGATGATTATTTCTATTAAATTTTTGGAGATCGATACTGAACAAACTCAGCAAGTAAGGATAGACAGCTCAACCAACAAGAAAAATTTTGAGAGGCAACGGTGGTGACGACTACCTTTAGTCACAAAACCTCACCAACTTGAGGGGTGGTGGTTTTATCCAAAGGTATGAGCAGTACCAACTTCACTCCAGGCTTTTCAAAAACCAAGTGGGCAGTCTTTATCGTGTAAAAGCGAGAATTACGATGCCCATCAGGATTGGCTTCCACGATTTTTCCAAGTAACCGTTGACTGGGGGTGTATTTTCAAGCCAAATAAATACGACACCACCAAGTTTGAAAGACCTTTGTTTGTACAACTATTTCTGAATTTCTGCTGCAGCGTACAGAGATATTCATCATTCCACCAAGCCCAAAAAAATTGCATCTTATGAGATGTATCCATCTGCTGGAGATTTATACATCTGCCAGATCATAATCAGTCTCTGGAAAGAGAACGTGCGTGTTTGAATAAAGAAATGGTGTGAAAAAATCGAAGTCTGAGGGAACGTTAGACAAGGGCATCAAAAGCTTGGAATCTAGGCATGCTTTTGTTCAACAAAGCAAAGTAGATAACTCCGAGAACGTCAAGACGCTCCCGCCGTTCACTCTTTTCAAATAAAATTTTGTGGATTTAACGCCTACCCTGTCTCCCATGTACCACAAAAATGCAGACTGCCTGGATAATTCCAAGTCCATTGACGTCCATTGTCTTGTGACGCCAGTCACACTTTTACTAACTTGACCGAAGAAGTCGAAGGCCTCGCTCAGCATTTGTTGCAGCTCGAGGTCTGCAACTGTGAAATTAGTGCCATAGTCACTCCGAAGTTCAAGGCGGTGACCACGCTGCAGTGTAAACCTGTGGAATGCTGCGATGAACGCTTGAGAGGTATTGGAGTGAAAGTGCAGTAATAGAGAGAGAAGCAATGTGGCTGCGCATAACTATTTTCAATGCGATCAACGCGCATGACGACGTAACCCTAAATTCAACATGACTGACCATAACTATTTAAATCCACTAGAACAGCGCATGAACCACGTGACCTCATCCCCACCACGACTGTACTTTTCTTCCCAATAGTCTCCCACTGCCTTAAGATGCATGGCATGACTTGAAAGATACACAAATAAGCAGATGTAGGCCTTGGTAGTACCTCTGCTCTTTGTGAGACAAACATTGATTGGGCCAGCATATTCCACCTCGGACCGACTGAAGGGGAATATCAAGGAAACTCGTCCAAGAATAGGATGTATTTTTCAGCAAAGAATCTTCTGCAAGGTTTTCATTTTTAGGAAAGTAATTTTAATGAGCTTTCCTGAGATCAGAATAAGAGCGGGTGGAGGCGCTGGATTGACCATTATATTATTCTGCACGCGTCGGTCGCGGACAAAAGAACTTGGCGGTGAATGAAAAATGATAAAAAACAAATGAGAAGAATGAAAAAAAAATTTATGAAAAAAAAACTACGGGGTCACCACTTTAGGAAAGTAATTGTAATGAGCTTTCCTGAGCTCAGAATAAGATGAAATGAAGAGAAATTACAATAATTAATTAACGTTTATTTTATAAATTAACAAAAAGAAAAATTAATAAATCTTTGTAATGTTTTGATATGAAAACGACGACTGGCGCGGGCGGAAGTTGGAAGTTGAATGACAGCTTCTGGTTGTTGATGTCGTTACCTCATTTTCAAGCGTAACGTCGTCCCTTGACGGGTGAAGACGAACGAAGGTGTGGAATTCGATCGGAACGATCGCCGGGTGTTCGAACCTCCACAGGTACTCCCCCTCTAGTGCTGCTCGCAGGTGTCGAACAAGAACGAAACTCGTTTTTTTTGCAGATGAACAACTTATTGATGACGGAAAATCCGTAGGCTGGCATGGTGTCATTTTTAGCTAAAGACTCGCGAGATGAATAAGGCAGGTCAGAGGCTTCAATGAAAGCTGGCCTCAAAACGTCAGTGAAGTATGTGCGGGCTTTTCCATGGATGTCAATTACATTTCGCTCGTAATTCGTCGAACAACCTTGTGAGGGCCAGAGTAGGGTGGGTCCAGAGGCTTCCTGATGGAGTCAATTCGTCATGTTAAGAGCCCGTGTTAAAGTGAGCTGAAGTGATATTACCTATAGTTCCAATACTCGCCACTTATGGACGTCTGCGGGTTAATTTTGAATTTTTTTGGCGCTAGTAGTCGTTAACACGACGAATACGCCAGAAAACATGTGAGCAGGTAGACAGCTTACTGAAAATGAAAGGCTTCTCGGTGATTGGTCTGGATGCAGAAACAGCTTTGATGGTTTGCGTAAGCCTACGAAAACCTACGGCGAATGATGTCGGATCAACGTGAATGTCCTTCTTGTACACAAAAAAGTCACCAGAGACTCTAATTATTGTTCCAAAAAGCATTTCAGCCAGCAAGGCTTGGAGGTCTTCCTTGAAAGCCGTACGCAGGCCCAACAAGACCTATGAGATTTGATCAGGCCAAGGATATCCCGGGTTACACATCAGGCCAGCTCTAAGCGTGCGGTGAAAACGTTCCACCACACGCATAGAGCCATCCCGTCAGATTGAGGGTGATACGTCTTCATTCGGGTTTGTTTAGCGCCAATCAGTTTCCCTAACTCAATGAAAAAGGCTGATTCAAACTGTTTGCCTTGATCTGAAGTAAACTCAAGCGGAGTGCCAGAAAGACTGATCGAACCCTTGAATATAGCCTTGGCGATGGTTTGTGCAGTCATGTCTGAAATCGGAATAGCTTGAGGCTACCTAGTGCACCTGTCGATAATTGTTAAACAGTACTGAAAAGATTGAGCAAGAGGTAACTTGAGAATATCCACATCAATATGATCAAAGCATCTATTACGCAGTTTGAAGTTTCCAAGGGCGGCATGATTGTGACGGCAGACTTTTGATGGTTGACAAGGTCGACTCAGCTGTGCCCATCTAGCCACGTCTTTGCGAATTCCAGGCCAAATAAGTTTTTCAGAAACAAGTCGCACGGTAGCTCTTACACCAGGGTGAGCTAGATTGTGCAGCAGCTCAAAAGCCTACTTACGTAGTTCATTGGGTAGGTATGGTTTGACGATACCAATTGAAAATCGAAGTAACCGGTGTACCTATCAATGTCCAACGGTTGGATCGTTAACCGTGGGTTGCCAATGAGGTTAGGAAGCTCCGAGTCTGCAGTTTGAAGCGTGGGCCATGGTTTCAGGATTGAGGACCGAGGGCGACAGCGCAAGCAGAAAAAGAGCGTCAGCGACCACGTTTTTCTTGCCTTTAACGTGCTCGGATGTGATCTGAAACTGATAAAAGTAATCCAATTATCTGGCTTGCCTTTCTGAAGCTTTCGATGAACTCTTGTCGGCAACGTATCTTAAAGGCTTGTGGTCAGTGTGTACAGTGCAAGCATGCCCCTCAAGAATACGTCGGAAGTACTTCACAGCTGCGAACACCGCCAGAAGTTCCCTGTCGTAAGCACTGTAGCCTTTTTCGGTGTCGAGAGGCTTCGTTGAAAAAAAAACCCAGTGGCCTTTAAGTACCAGGTGTAAATTATTGTTCCAAGCTGGCTCCAATAGCCTTGTCGGAAGCGTCTGCAGTTAATTTTAAAGGTACACCAGAATGGAGGAAAGTTCAGAATAAGATGAAATAAAGAGAAATTACAATAATTAATTAACGTTTATTCTATAAATTAACGAGAAGTTAAATTAATAAATCTTTGTAATGTTTTGATATGAAAACGACTGTCGCGTGCGGAGGTTGGAAGTCGAATGACAGCTTCTCGTTGTTGATTTCGTTGCTTCGTTGTCAAGCGCGACGTCGTCGCTTAGCGTGAGATGTCAAACACATTAATTGACGACGTACTTCACGACGGCTCGACAATTCAATATCCAAAACTGACATCGCAGCGTCCCCAAGGTACGTTGTACACCACCATCAAGGGTGCTCTCGTGTATATCTCGAACGAACAGGGTAGATAGGAAGCAATCTCCCGGGAGTATGAGTGGTATTTCTGGTCCTAGGCCAGAAGGGCATGGCTCGATCATTCACCTACACGAAGGAGGTTTTTCTAGATAAAGGGATTGAGCTTTTGAAGAGATCCTTCAAGCCTAGGACTCTTCTATTTCTCCAACACTCTCAATTTCTTATAAAAATGGTGTTGTTAAAATTGGTAAGTCCAAAAGAAACACGAGTTTTGCACTTAAACAGGGCTACTATAGATCTATGACGACTGAGGGGATTCAGGAAATTCAACTCTAGTATCTTAAAACTACTATTCACAAAGCGCGCTTTCTGACGAACGCCCGCGAGCAGAAAGCGGACTACAGCTTGGGCAACCTTGAGCAAGGTTGCCCAAGTATTTAAATCACTTTATTCAGCTACATTTTACTACTAGAGTTTTATCTTATGGTAGATTTGTAAAAAAATTAACTAACCAAATATAAGATTATTTAAGAACTTTTGTACTCTTGTGCCAAATTCTCTAGGTTTCGAATCCCAAATACTTAATATTTATAGTTTAAGGTGGTTTTCTACCAAATGCATGACAATAGAGAATCAGCTCAGATTTTCTGGAGGTGTTTATTAGATATTAATAAACATTTTTACGAAGTCTGATCAAAATTGGCCATATAGTTTGAAAGTTACAGCAACTTAAAGATTGAATTTTTTTCATTACGCGTATGGCCGCTACGCTGAAAAAGTGTACTAAAATATTTATCTTCTTACACTAGAGATCCTTTAGAAAAACCACATACATATAGTCTCACTATCGAAGAATTCATTTCTTGAAACTTCAAAAAATTGACCTTTTACAAATTTTACAATAATTTTACAAAAATAATTTTCACGTGAATAACCTCCAAAACTGTGGTATTCAAAGGTGAGGTCAAAAGTTAAAAAAAATGTTTTGTTGTGATTGTCAATGTTTTTTTAGAAATTAATTTCAGAAGCCATAAAAAGTTAAAAAATAAATTTTAATAACCAATTGTTTGTAATTTGATGAAATAATTTTTTTTTTGTCTTGAACTTGAGTAGCTCTGGTAGAAAACCACTTGAATACATGAAGTAGACGATATTAAACATTTTAGCTGCTCTGTCAATCACTTAACTGATTTTCCTTTTAAAGTTTGACACGAAGGATTAAAAAAAGTCTAAGAAGTTGGTTTAAGCCCCAGGAACAATTTTGCCATAGGTACGAAGAAGAGTTTGCATTACCTAAGGAGATAATTTTATAACCAGCTGATGTGTCAGTGTTAAAGTATTTTATAATGAAAAATGAGTTGTACATTCGAAAATTCAAGTATTTTATTTTTGAATTACATTCTAAAGAACCAAATAATAAGCTCAAGACCCCAATTATGATAACACTTTTCAGCAAGTGTTCGAAATTTTAGCATTTACTTTGAAACGTAAACTATTTTCATGGTAAATAATATATTAACTTTATCATTTTCATCTACAGAATCCAAAAATGTGTTTATTTTTTAAAATAACTATTCATTTAAATAATTATAAAGCTTAAAAGCCAATGGTATAAGGAAGCGCTTTATGGAACGACTAACTTTAAAGTACCCAATCATCATAACACTTTTTATGCTAAATCCCATAAGCGTCTTTCGAGATTCCAGTTCATGAAAAACCCCGATGAGAAAACATGCCGAGAAACATACGCGATGAGCTGAATCGGATAAGTGAGGTTAAGTTTATGGTGGTGCTTTAAAAATAACCAAAATAAACAATAAATTAAAATGAATAGATCAATATTTAATATACAAAATATTTGTATATCTTTTTGTTTAATTTCGCAAAAAATGAGCGTTTCATAAACTGGTTTCAGGCTAAATAAGACAACAGTACCAAATTTATGATAACAGACTTGTGTGTCATCATTATTTGGGGTTATCAAAAAATATGACCCCAGATATGAAACAGCAATAATTATTAAGAATAGATGCATTTTCAAGTTTAATTAGTACGATTATTTGAATATTTAAGCTTTAAACTTTAAAAATATATAGATATATTACTATACTAACAATAATCTAAACATATAAAAATAGTCACACAAAAAGCTTTAAAGTTCGCCCTCCTGACACCTGATGGCTCTTTTGCAAGCGAAGCTCACAGATTAGTTACTGTATCAGTTAATAAATATTGAAAAAATAAGCAATTATTAGTTAGAACCCTCAAATTTAGTTTTTTGTAAGATTAAAAATTAGATTTTATTTACTAAAATAATTTTTCACCTAATAAAATAAACAAAAAACCATTATTTCCATACCCGTTCCATGAATTGGGGTATACCGACGCTCGAGTTCTAAAATCTGACAACTCAAAATTTTTTTTAATAACATGACAATTCATTTTTTTTTTTTAAAACATGACATCTCAGAGATTTCCTTTAGAAAAATGACATCTCAGAGATTCCCTTTAGATACATAACATCTCAGAGATTGTTTTTAAAAAGTGACAATCGGTCAGGAAATTTCTTTTTCGAAATTTTTTTTTAGTCAGGATAATAAACGAATATTCTTGAAATTAATTATCAAATTAACTGTATACCATAGACCTTGAACCCCAAAAACTCTGGGATCCGAAATTCAACTAATTCATAAAAAAATAAACTAAAAACCCCCCAAGCTTCAAACCCACAAAACGCTAGGCGTCAGAGTTTAATTTTTTGAAAAAAATAAATAAATAAATTCAGTAAACCCCAAATTTTAAACCCACAAAACGCTGGGCGTCCGAGTTCAATTTTTAGATAAAAAAGTTTAAATAAACTAATAATGTCCTCAGCTTCAAACCCACAAAACGCTGGGCATCCAAGTTTAATTATTTGAATAAAAAAAAAAAATATAGTGATCATCCCCCAAGCTTTGAACCCACAAAACGCTGGGCGTCCATGCTCAATTTTTTGAATAAAAAAATATAAATAAATTCTGTAATCTCCCAAGCTTCGAACCCACAAAACGCTGGGCATCCGAGTTTAATTTTTTGAATAAAAAAAAATAAATAAATTCAGTAATCCCTCAAATTTTGAACCCACAAAACGCTGGGGGGCCGAGTTCAATTTTTAAATAAAAAAATTTAAATAAACTGATAATCCCCTAAGCTTCAAACCCACAAAACGCTGGGCATCCGAGCTCAATTTTTAAATAAACTAATAATCGCCTAAGCTTCAAACTCACAAAACGCTGGACATCCGAGTTTAATTTTTTGAATAAAAAAATATAAATATTCTGATCATCCCCCAAACTTTAAACCCACAAAACGCTAGGCATCCATGCTCAATTTTTTGAATAAAAAAATATAAATAAATTCTGTAATCTCCCAAGCTTTAAAGCCACAAAACGCTGGGCGTCCAAGTTCCATTTTTAAATAAACTCATGATCCCCTAAGCTTCAAACCCACAAAACACTGGGCATCCGAGTTTAATTTTTTGAATACAAAAATATAAATATACTGATCATCCCCCAAGCTTTAAACGTCGCTTTAAAGCCACAAAACCCTGGGCGTCTGTGCTACATTTTTTGAATAAAAAAATATAAATACAATCAGTATTCTCCCAAGCTTCAAACCCACAAAACGCTGGGAGTCGGAGTTTAATTTTTTGAATCAAAAAATATAAATAAATTCAGCCATCTCCCAAGTTTTTAACCCACAAAACGCTGGGCATCAGAGTTCAATTTTTAAATTTTTAAATAAAAAAATTTAAATAAACTATTAATCCGTGGAGCTTCAAACCCACAAAACCCTGAGCATCGGAATTTAATTTTTTGAATAAAAAAAAATAAATATACTGATCATCCCCCAAGCTTTAAACTCATAAAACGCTGGGCGTCTATGCTCAATTTTTAAATAAACTAATAATCTCTTAAGCTTCAAACCCACAAAACGTTGGGCATCCGAGTTCAACAAAAAAACTGATCAGCTATCCCCCAAACTCTCAGCCCCCAAAACCCTGAGCGACCGAGTTCAACGAAAAAACTTATTGGCTACTCCCCCAAGCTCTAAGCCTCCAAAATCCTGGGCGCCTGAGTTCATCGAAAAAGCTGATTGACTACCCCCTAAACTCTAAGCCCCCAAAGCCCCGGGCGGCAGAGTTCAACGAAAAAGCTGATTGGCTACCCCCCAAGTTCTAAGCCCCCAAAACCCTTGACGCCCGAATTCTACGAAAAAACTGATTTGCTACCCCCCAAAATCCTGGGCGCCTGAGTTTGTCAAAAAAGCTGATTGGCTACTCCCTAAACTCCAAGCCTCCAAAGTCCTGGGGGGCAGAGTTCAACGAAAAAGCTGATTGGCTACCCCCCTAGCTCAAAGCTCGCAAAACCCTTGGCGCTCGAGTTCTACGAAAAAACTGATTGGCTACCCCCCAACGTCTAAGCCCGCAAAACCCAAGGCACCCAACTTCAACGAAAAAGCTGATTGGCTACCCCCCAAGCTCTAAGCTCTCAAAACTCTAGGCGCCGGAGTTTGACACAGAAGCTGATAGCCAATCAGCATTTTTGTTGAACTCGGCCGCCCAGGGTTTTGGGGGTTTAAAGCTTAGGAGGCGTTTTTCACGTTTTTTGGTAGAGTTTTATAGCACTGCACTATTAGCAGAATTTACTATAAAAGCGTGACATCAGTAATTGATGGCCCCTTATGGCATAGCCGATTAGTTTTTTAGTTGAAATCGTCGTCCCCGGGTTTTGGGGGCTTCTAGATTTCGGGGTAGCCAATCAGTTTTTTCGTTGAACTCGGACGCCCAGGATTTTGGGGGCTAAGAGCTTGAGGGATAGCTGATCATTTTTTTGAACTCGGATGCCCAGCGTTTTGTGGGTTTGAAGCTTAAGAGATTATTAGTTTATTTAAAAATTGAATTCGGACGCCCAGCTTTTTGTGGGTTTAAAACTTGGGGGATTAGTGAATTTATTTATATTTTTTGAATCAAAAAATTAAACTCCGAAGCCCAGCGTTTTGTGGGTCCGAGGCTTGGGAGATTACTGAATTTATTAACATTTTTATTCAAAAAATTGAGCATAGACGCCCAGCGTTTTATGAGTTTAAAGCTTGGGGGATGATCAGTATATTTATTTTTTTTTATTCAAAAAATTAAATTCGGATGCTCAGGGTTTTGTGGGTTTGAAGCTCCACGGATTAATAGTTTATTTAAATTTTTTTATTTAAAAATTTAAAAATTGGACTCTGATGCCCAGCGTTTTGTGGGTTAAAAACTTGGGAGATGGCTGAATTTATTTATATTTTTTTATTCAAAAAATTAAACTTGGACGCCCAGCGTTTTGTGGGTTCGAAGCTTGGGAGATTACAGAATTTATTTTTATTTTTTTATTCAAAAATTTGAGCATGGACGCCCAGCGTTTTGTGGGTTTAAAGCTTGAGGGATGATCAGTATATTTATTTTTTTTTATTCAAAAAATTAAACTCGGATGCCCAGGGTTTTGTGGGTTTGAAGCTCCACGGATTAATAGTTTATTTGAATTTTTTTATTTAAAAATTTAAAAACTGAACTCGGACGCCCAGCGTTTTGTGGGTTAAAAACTTGGGAGATGGCTGAATTTATTTTTATTTTTTTATTCAAAAAATTAAACTTGGACGCCCAGCGTTTTGTGGGTTCGAAGCTTGGGAGATTATAGAATTTATTTATATTATTTTATTCAAAAAATTGAGTACGGACGCGCAGCGTTTTGTGGGTTTAAAGCTTGGGGGTTGATCAGTATATTTATAATTTTTTATTCAAAAAATTAGACTCGGATGCCCAGCGTTTTGTGAGTTTGAAGCTTAGGAGATTATTGGTTTATTTAAATACTGAGCTCGGACGCCCAGCCTTTTGTGGGTTTGAGGCTTAGGGGATTATTAGTTTATTTAAATTTTTTTATTTAAAAATTGAACTCGGACGCCCCAGCATTTTGTGGGTTTAAAATTTGGGGGATTACTGAATTTATTTTTTTTTTTTTATTCAAAAAATTAAACTCGGACGCCCAGCGTTATGTGGGTTTGAAGCTTGGGGGGTTTTTAGTTTATTTTTTTATGAATTAGTTGAATTTCGGAGCCCAGAGTTTTTGGGGTTTAAGGTCTATGGTATACAGTAAATTTGATAATTAATTTCAAGAATATTCGTTCATGATCGCGACTAAAAAAAATTTCCGAAAAAGAAATTTCCCGACCGATTATCACTTTTTAAAAACAATCTCTGAGATGTCATGTTTCTAAAGGAAATCTCTGAGATGTCATGTTTTTAAAAAAAAATATGAATTGTCATGTTATTAAAAAAAATTTCGAGTTGTCAGCTTTTAGAACTCGAGCGTCGATACTGTGATCATAATTGGGGTCTTAACCTTAGTCTTTCTGTCCAATGAATCAATTTTTCCGGTTGAAAGTATTGTTTCTTTTTGTGAAAATCATGAAAATATTACAGCTGGTAACACTAGACTGATTGGAAAAAAGTTTGAAATTCTTGAGTTTGAATATAAACTGCCATGTGATTCTAGATTGCTGGATACATTTGTTGTTGAAGAGCCAAAAAAAAAAAAACATTAAAGTGACTGTCTATTGGGTGCGAGAGGGACGGAGAGCTCCATGGGCGCCTCTGTCTCACTCGTATAAATATAGCGTTCTCTATCGCACTGTTCCTACAACCTTAAGTGTAGGGGTGTTATTTTGAAAATTTTTGAAAAAGCTGCAGGTGAAAAAAAATTGTATGCTATGCCTCTTTAGCATTAGTTCTAAGAGGTTTGAATAGATATATAAAAAATGAAAAACATAAAACTATTCAAACAATTTTATACAATAAAATTAATTTAATTAATTTTATTGTTAATTTTTGTTAATATACATCACATATTTTTTTTCTAGCGAGGTGTTTGTCTTCAATTTTTTTTAATCGCAAATTTGAGGTGAAAAAATTCGAAAAATGGCCCAAACGGTTTAAATTTGGCACCAAAAATAATATTAAAAAATATAGGCGAACTAAATTTTTTTTATAGAAAATTTTGCCGCAAACCGCATGTCTCTAGCCCTTATAGGTTCTGATATATGAATTAAAGTAGAAAAATCACTATTTTAGACCCTAGGGTCCCTATGGAGGGAATAGGGAGATGCGGATTGCGCCAAAAATTTTCTTTTTTTATGCCCTTTCGAATGTTACATATATTGCAAGGGTTTGCCGTGGGGGCCGATTCAATTATCTTATCCGGCTATACCCTTTTAATACCTGTAACCAGACTAGTTTATCACCAAAAAAATAGTAGAAATTAGTCATATTCAATCTAGGTCTTGTAGGCAAAATTTTTTTATGCATAAACCCCTTCAATATATCTTACTATATTATGTAGTTGTTTTTCTTCTCCCACGCCTTCCTGCCCCCACGCCCCCCAAAAAAGTGCTTAACTAACCGTAAAAGTGTACCGAATTTCTATGTGTTTTGATTTTTCCTATAATTTTCTAATCATCCCCCCTCGCCCCCACGCCTTTTTTTTACCTACGCCCTCCCCCCATTTTTGATATGTGTTATCAGCTATGTAACTACAGAAATGTAATGTGGAGTAAACAATGTTAGTCGGCAGTACTTAAAAAAAGGAATTAAAAGGTGAAGTAACAGCAGAAGACAATAGCATATAAAAATATTATAATAGAAACTAGAGTAGATGCATAAGTAGGAGGCTAGTTAACGAAAAAGATTTTTAAAATGATAAGAACTAAGACATGAACAATGATAGGCACGATTATTGTTACAGGGATGGGTTCAAAGTTACAAGGTTATCACAGTGTTAGAAACAAATATAACCCTAAGAGTAGTCAGCAGATACTATAAAAGGGTATCCACAAGGGTATGTTAAAGGTATAAGTAATTTTATGAACAAGAGAAAGTATTCAAAAATGCATAATAGTAGGCACAATTGTAGGTAGTGAATTGCGTATCTATTATGTAAGAACAAAGGGTAGAAATGATGTTAGTTCCAAGGCTTTAAACAGGTCTAGGAAGATAAAAAAGAAAAAACTGAACTAATGGTAGAAACGAAAGTAGGCACAAGAATAAGAACAACATACGTTCAAAATTACAAATTGAAGTATAAAAATAATAACAAAGTAAAAGAGGCTCCACATGGCTGGAAACTGGTATCGTAAGGTCGACTTCGATATCAATCAGGGTAGGTTAATTGGGAGAAACCTAGGTAGAAAAAATGTCGATAACAAATGTAAACGGATATAGGAAATATTTGTCAAAAAAGTTGAAGAACTGTGTGGGCAAAAATGTATGAAGAAGACTAGTTTCACGATTGTAATTACAAAAATATTTAAGAAGAACAATTGAAACGATAGTATTCACAAAGATGAGAACAAAGGTTCAGAGTTAGAAACCAAAGCATGAAAAAAAGAAAAAACAACAGTAAACACCAAAAATGAAGCAAGTAGATTCATGTGAAGGAGACTAGGTAAAAAGTTGTTGTTTACAATCGTCACAATCAGCATGGGAACAATATTAAGCAAAAGTGTACATACAAGCGTAGGTTCAAAGTTAAAAACGTAATGACAAGTGTAGGCACGGGAGTAGGTACAATGTAGTTACAAGAGTAGTTATCAAGTTTGAAACAATGTTATGAACAAGGTTTGTTATAAGGGTATTTACAGTAGTAAGCCCAAGAGGATAAAAAAAGATTATACACAAGGCTAGATTCAGTGTTAAAAATTTAAATAAAAAAAAATAAAGAACTAGAGTTAGCATAGGAGTAGAAACAGATGTAGAAACAAATGCATGTGTAGAAGGTTCAGAGTTAGAAGCTTAAGTAAAATATAGGTAGTAAGCACAAGATTATTAACATATGTAGGAAGATGAAAAAGTCAAAAGCCGTAGTAAAGAGAGTTGGAAAAAAGACTTAAGAGACGTGGATGGTAGCAGGTTAATAAATAAAAAGACGAGAATAAGAAGGAAAAAGAATAGAAACAGATGTTTAACTAAGAATAGAAATGAAAGTATGCTCAACGATAAGAACAAAGTAGTCTTAGAGCTAGAAATAAAAGCATGAAAAAATGCAAACTACACTTATCACCATGATAGAAACAGATATATAAACATGAGCATATTCCTGGGTAAAAGGCCAGTTATAAAAAGCAGTAAGTGCAACGGTAAGAACAAGGGTAGTTACAAGAGTTTGGAGTAAGATGAAGGGTAGGAACAAAGGTAGGCATAAAATAAGGTGCAGGTGTAGTCACAAGCTCTAAGAGTAGAAACAATGCTATGAATAGGTACAGAGGTAGATACAAGGGTATGTGTATAAGTGTAGGTACAAGTGTAGATTCAAGCATAAAATTCCGGGGGGGGGGGGGGGTGGCAAGCGGAGCGAGCAGGGGTTACCCCCTTATATATATATATCAGTTGAAAGGTCTTTGAAAAAGGAAGCTTTTGACGCAAACTGCAAATTTTTCTTCCCTTAACTGCGCATGCACGGGGCGAAATAGTGATTTTTCAACTTGAATTTTTATCTCGAAATCTAAGAGAGCTATAGAAACGCAGTGTTGCTTACAAAAAATGTAGTTCAGCGGTATAAATATTGTTTTGTTTTAACGCAGTATGTAGCCACTAGGTGGCGATTTAGATAAAAGTTTTTAATAATTTGACCTAGTGGAAGACACTTTAAAGTGTCTTCCAATTTTTCAAAAAATTTGAAAAAATTTGTAAAGCTATTTTTTTTTAAATACATGACATGTTTTTTTCCAGAGAGGTATGTATCACCGTTTCTTGTTAATAGAATTTTTTAGGGAAAAAAATTCGAAAAACGGCCTCGACCATTTGAATTTAGCACCAAAAATGATTTTAAAATTTCTGGTTGAACTACTTTATTTATTAACAAAATATTGCCGCAAACCACGTTTCTCTAGCCCTCTTAGATTTTGAGATAACAATCAAAATTGAAAAATCACTATTGGACCGCGCATGCACAGTAGTGGGTAAAAAGTGGTAGAGTTGACGTCAAAAATTTTCTTTTTTATGCCCTTTCGAATATATATTGTAGGGGTTCGCGCTGGGGGCCGATTAGACTATCTTACCCGGCTATACCCTTTTCTTAATGCTTGAAAACTGTTACTCAATTACATTCCGATATTAGTACCGGTATTAGCAATACGCATTTGTAGACAATTAAAAATTGAAAATTTTGCATGGTTCGACATTTTGGATCAAAAAAGATCGAAAGAAGTGCAAAATTGGTGCATTGTAATATTACAATAAATATTAAAGAATATTTACAATGTATCATTTTTGCTCAGTCAGTATGAACTTGGGAAAATACGGCCCATCCATAAAATAAGCCAACCATAGTAAAAAGTTTAACTACTTAATTTCAAGTTTTTGAAGAATATCAAGGAAGTGTTCATTGATATTTGACAAAGAGACGTGTACAACATGACATGTACAACGCTGATCTTGACGAAACTTTGGGGATCGTTTTCTTATGCCAAATGATGGATCTTATCACTCAAATTTCTTACAACGGTTTATCTTTTAGCCAAAAACGCAGTTTAAGTCCATTTTGGCGGTTTTTTAGCCTATTTTTAAAAATTCCTGCTCAAAACCTATTACATTTAAACAGTTCTGCAACCCCACATTTTTTTTGTTTTATGAGGAATTTTCAGGAAAAAATAGTTTTAGACCTGACTTAGTAAAAATTGACCATGAAAAACTGAGAATATTAAAACAAAACAAAAAACCCCCAAAAAGTGCTTTCAGAATTCTCAATTTTTCATGGTCAATTTTTTACAAGTTAAACCGCCCTTTAATCTGAAAAGTAATCCGTTATATACGGCTCATTGACAAGGGATATTAGTAATTTGATTCAACATTTAGCAAAATGAAACGATCCCTAAAGCTTCGTTAAGATCAGCGTTTCACATGTCATAACATCTCCTTGTGAGTATCAAATTTTGGTTAATTTTTTCGGAGCTAGACAAAATTATAACGTTACAAAAACCAGTTTTTATGCAATTTTATATTATTACCTGAAGTTCCCAAGGATCTTAAATTAATCATATATTTTGTTTCTTGAGCTTCTTTGTTGCTGTTATCATACCAATTCAAAACATCCAGTACTGCTTGTGGATTTTTCTTTTGTTCTTGTTTACTTATATTACTGGATATTAGAAGTCTCGCCCATGCTTCAGGCATTCCCTGAATAAAAAAATAATAGAAAATAAAAATCATAATTATTCTGAAGGCATCGTAAGCAAAAATTCTGTAATATTTATTATCGGACGTTAAACTATTCCTCATAATTATTCCTTTATTTCAAATACCGTAACTTGGGGTGAGTTTGGTACTTTTTGAACTTCGAAGTAATATAATTTGTTTTTGAAAGACAGTATCGAAATTAATATAATTGAAAAATTTCAATATCAATTTTATTTTATTCTCTAACTAATCTGATAACAAGAAATTTTGTTTCTGAATGATTGGGGTGATTTAAGACACCTTCAAAACATTGGAAATAATTTTAGCTCGTAGATGAGATAATTAAGGGAGTACTTTTACCTAAAGAGTTAGAAAAAAAGGTTTAGTTACATAGAAAGGACTTTAATTTACCCAATAATTTTTATTGCACATCAAAAAGTAAGTTTTAAAAAACATTCTGTAAAATTTTTGAAGCAAAATATTAAAAATCGAACCGATTACGGTAAATCTTCTAAGACAACTTTAAAGTGAGTTTTTCTACGGTACCCATCATAATTTCTCGCAGCATTGTTTAAAATTAAAATTAAACGTGTGCTCGATTAAAGATTAATTTTTCGAAGCTTTCAGGAAATCATTTTTTTTCATTGTCGCCATTAAAGTAACGTTTTAAATTCGAAAGAATGATTTTTTTTCTAAAAACCCAGCATTATGTGACCGTTTAGCTAAAAATTAAAGAAAAAAAATTCCCCTTTTAAAGGCCTCGTAATATATGTCTAGCCAACTATTCTGTAGTATGTATTAAAGTTATTGTCTAGGTTCTACCTAAGCTTGTATCTGATTGACTCCCTGAGTAAATGAATTTTTAACTAATTAAATTAACGAAATAATTTAAGTATTTGAATACATATAATTCTCCAGAGTACTTTATAACGTTGCAAAATTTTAACAAGCAATTGAGATAATCTACTTTAGGTATCAACGCCGTAGCTATCTATGTTAAATTTATCGATAAACTGGGAGAGTAATTTGTCTAAAAAATAAATAACGAAGAACGACCAATCCAAGGTCCATACTTTCAATTTAATAAGTCTTGGTGAAGGCTGTAGCTATCTAGATGGAGCTTGGAACGAAACTGGATGAATATTAAAACCAAGTGGGCTAGAAACTTAGATAAAAACATAGATAAAAACTAGATGGACATTTGACAAGATTTGTTGATTTAAATTGCAATCATAAAGACTCGTACAGCTGATCTTAAAATTTTTTATCCAGAGACAGACAATAATTTTCCAGGCTAAGATATATATTATCTTTTTACCGGTAGGTATAAAGACGGTAGATACAAGGGTATTCACGTGGGTTATTACTAGGGTAGAAACAATTCTGGTAAAAAGAGGTTTAAACAGCGTCAACAAGAATAGTAGTAAGAGATAGTAATGAGTGTAAAAACAGGGTTAGCGACGATGGTCGTAACGCAATTTGGTACTAGCATAGAAACATAAGAAAAAATAAATACAAAAGGGTATTAACTGATACTAAAGAATATGAGTAAAAAACGAGAAAAGTAACAGAAGATAATAACAAGACTTTAACAATTACGAAAACCAGTGGAGTAACAAAGGAACAATAAAAAAATGTATTAACAAGGCTAGTAACGAAGGCATAAAAAAGAGGGATAGTCACTGGGGTCAAAAAAAAGAGAGAAAAAGAGTAGTAATAAAGGTAATATTGAAGGCAGAAACAAAAATAGTAACAAGAGTGGAAGCAAATATAGTGTTGACCAAGATAGTAGTATTGATGTTATGGGCCGATTCCGATTTTGGGCCGATCGCAATCTGCCCAGGCTAATTGAATGCACCTGGGTCAGTTTGAGTTTGCCCAGAGTTCTTTGGACCCATTGCAATCAGCCCGGGCAGATTGCGATTGGCCTAGGCGATTGCAATTGGTCTAAAAGTTGCTGGGCAGATTTATAAAATGAATTTTTAATTATTAAAGTATACTGGAATTTTATGAATTCGGAATTTAATAAATGAATTGTTGTACAGTATTTAACTTTTATTTTACATGTATTATAAGTTATTTATTGCAACATGATGATGAATTATGACACTTTGACGAGCACAATCTTTCTCTTTTCTTGCAATTGCATCTATTAGTATTGCAACTAGTACGGCAGCTGCAAAAAATGAATCCTTGTCCTTCAAAAGTGGAGTTAGCACGACTAATAGACCGCAGTGACAATACATCTCCAATAGGAACATTATCAACTGTTAAAAAATTTGTTTTACATTCCCATAACTGATTGCGAGAATACAGAGAGTTTATTACTCCTTTATCTGTACCCACTTTATACAAATTATCCGTGGTAACTTCTAAAACAACGCTAATAACATTTCTAGCGTCCGCTTTCGTTCTATCAACATCTTGATACTGAATTGTTACATTTGAGCCTATTTTTAAGGGTGGAAATTTTGCTTTTCTTGTCTTAAGCATTTTTTTTGCTTGCTTTCTAAGTTATCAATAGCTTTACGTTTGGCTCTTTCGTGTTTACTTGGCAGCATCTCTTTTTCAACTATGTAGTTGAATTTCATAATTAGCGATGACAGCCTGATTTTCGTCACTCTTCGGCTCATCATTATCTACGCTCGATAAATTTTGAATACTGGAGGAGACTTCAGATTCAAACTGGTCATTTGAGTTCGTATTTGAAGTGGAGCATTCAGTGTCGTTGGTACAATCACTCCCGATTTTTTCCAACTCTTCTTCGGTTGAAATTTTTTCAGTTATGCACCGTGGAAGATTCAGTGACTCTGTCATGTATCGATCCCCATAAAGATCCCATATTCCCAAGTTGCAACAGACTTACTTATAATCCACCTAAAAGGAGTTAGGGAGGGGGCCACGGAAATTGCAATTAAGCATTTTGCTAGCCGGCACCCCCGCTCTGCTGGAACAGGTGGGGCGAAGTAGCTTCCCTCGCTGCTTAGCCGCGCTCCCAAACCACTCTCGTCCCCGACACTCGAGTGGTTCGACCGAAAGCTAGCAGCGATCGAAGACCACGTGCAGCACACCTGGACAAGCAGAGCCGGATCAGGCAAGGATCCGTCAGTGCAATATCGCCTCGCCATCACCATTGGATAAGGTCCCGGAAGGTCCAGAGAACCTCCCGTGACAATCAACTGCCCGGATACTCCGGTAATTTTAAGGTAGATTATTGTAATATTCAACTCTGTCGTTAAACTCTGTCATTAAATTGTAACCTTTCACCATTTGTTTTTCAATTAAACAATATCACCTTACCTTACTTTATTTCATTTTATTAACCTAATCAAAAGCCAGACAACAAGGGGACGGGACAACTACGTAAGTAGTTGTTCCAAAAAGACGAAGATCCTACCTCTTTTAAAATAATAACGTCAAGGATTATAAATCCGTGACATAAATGGCATCCCTTGTGGGGAACTTAAACCTTGTTGCCTGACTATTTTGATTGGTTTTCTCTTATTGATGATTTTTCCTTCAAAAATTTATAATACTAAAAATTAATGAAAAAAAAAGAAGTAAGGAAAAAGCTTTTATTATCTGATACCGGTTACTTTTGGCGAATGGTTGAAGGAAAGATTCTTTTCTTTTGACAAATCGCGATATTTTTTTTGCTGACCTCAACATTTCTGGCTAATTTAACAACACACTTACACTCACTTACACAACGCTTTCGGAACCTGATCTGCTCATCGCATTTCACGTTTTATTACCTGAAGTTTCGCCAAAAATCGCAACTTTAGATTCATTTTTTTTTTTATAAAATTTTTACTTCTATCAAACGACGTTATCCCTTTAATTTATAAGTATTTGATATGGCTAACCTCGCGAATCTTACTTTGGACGAGATTAAAGCCATTCCAGACAAAGATCAAAAGAAGGCGGCCGAATTACATCATGCCCGCCGGATGGCCGAAAATATGTCTACAATAGCAGCTACGTTAAACGAGTCACGAACCGCGTTTGCGAACGTTCAAGCATCAGCATTGATGCAAAGTGCTCTTGCTGCAATCCCTTTTTACACTGGTTCCACTCCCCTGCGCCCATGGCTGCAGGACGTGGAAAGCTACGACCAACGAATTACAGACGCAACCCTGAAAGAACTTTTCCTCCAAGGAGTTATTTCTCGATTGACCGGCAAGGCTAAAACAAGTCTCGACGGAAAAGTTTTTGACACTTTAGACCAACTCCGGAAACATCTTCAGGACCGTTTTTCTCAAAAACGATCCCTATCTTATTACCTTAACCTTATTTCAGACTCTTATATGAGACAGAATGAATCTGTTTTAAATTTTCACGATAGACTCTCAGCTATAGTCCGCGCTGCCACGAAACTAAAAAACGAGGGAATAGATGACGAAGACATCAAGAGACATAATAAGTCCCTTTTCGAAGACCTCGCTACCGAATATTTTATTCGCGGATTACCTTCTGTCATCCGCAACCAAATGTCTAACCATAACCCTGTTAACTTTTCCGAAGCTTTAAACGCAGCTCTGAATGCGGAGGAATGGGTTAACATCGGAGCACCAAATCGTGCTGATGTAGAGTATTCCTCCACCCAAAAACCGCCACCGCGATCGCGTTCTCCTAGCCCTTATGGTCAACCCGGGACACCTGAAAGAGAATCATCTCACGACCGGCGCAACGTTAAATTCTCCGATTTTAACGACCCGCGAAACTTCGATAGAAATATCTCGTATTCTTATGACCCTAACGATATAAAAATGCCTAGAACAATGACTTACACAGCAGAAGGTAAACTGAATGCTCACCCTTCCCTGCGTTACGAACAACCTTCAAGCATTCTGAAAAACCCGGAAAGACAGAGCCTATCCGATCAACGATCCGGATCATCAGATCGTTATTCCCGCCCTAGGTCCGAGAGCCCTAGAGGCCAATACCCTAATAGGTCGACAAGCCCCCTTTCCCCTCCCTTCCCTTATCCAAATTTTCACCCTTATATGCGCTATTATCCTCCTATGCCCTACTACTACCCCCCAGCTCCTATGCCCCCTTTTCACTCGCCCTATCCTAATGCCGCAACACCAGCCTACTTCCCTAACAACTATTACGACAAGCCACCTGGTAGACCCGGATCCCCAGGTCCTTACGGCCCTACTCCACGAGCCCCGACCCCAACGAATATTCCCGCAAATATCTCCTCTAGCGAGAATTTAAACTGGAGACAAGCTCGTCCGGACGGCGCGCCCGCGAGCTTCCCGCGCTCTCAGAGCCCCGAGCGCCGATCGGTGAAAACATTCAAAACAAGGGAGTACGGAAAGTCTGTGGCGAGAAATTCGCACCAACCATAAAAATTAAAAATTACCTATTCAAAAAGGGCGTCGTAACATGTTCCGCTGCCCAAACCAATGAAGTGAACGTCATCAAAGCTTCCGTTTTTAGAGACTCGGTTTTCTACTATCCTCACCCTCCCATTACAATCCAGGAAAAGACAATAATCAAGTCGACGCGCATGGAAAAATTACGATTCGTATTTGTAAACAAAAACATATATTCCATCTAATTCACGACGATGCCCCCTTTTTACAAGATGGTGTTATCAGCAAAAGAACTTTGAAGAAACTCCGTAGACTTAAGCAAGCCGGAAAAATGAAAAATCTTCCCGACTCTTTTCTTGAAGACCTATCCCCAGACTCAGATCGCTCTGAATCAGAATCCTCTGACTCAGAAACCTTTTCCGAAAATTCAACCTCCCAGAGTAGCGACACCCTTAATATAGACAAATCTACTAACGATTCCGACACATATTCACCTAAAATTTACAATCCTAGAAACCATAGGGAAAGAAAGAAAATTTCGTACGGATCACCCAAGATCGAAATTACTAATAACATATTTAAAGCCGGAAAGGGGCGCATTTTAATTGACACCGGCGCAGACGTGAGCGTAATTAAAATTCAATCCCTAAATCCCACGTGTAAGATCAACAAAAATCGTACTCTTCAACTGACCGGGATCGGAGCAGAACCCGTTTACACTCTCGGTACCGTTACTTTCAAAGAAAGAGACGGTAGAAAACATCACATGCACGTCCTCCCCGAAAGTTCTTCGCTTAAAGAAGATGCCATTCTTGGCTCTCGTTATCTACAAATTGAAAAGGGTCAAAATGACTTGGCCAATAATCAATTAATCACTCAAAATGGCACTCAGGACATTTGTTTTTCTAGCGCTACAGACAACAGTGAGTCTGAATCTGCCGAATCCCTTGCAGAATTTCCTGACTCTCGACGAACACCTCAAAGTCAAAACACCATCCCCGACATTCAACCTACGTCCAGCAAAATACCTTCGACTATTTTCCATTATAAAGCTCGTCGAAAGCAAGGTAAAGCTCTGCCCACAAGATATACGTTGCCAGCGCGTTGTAAAATTGCGATAGAAATTCCCGTGTCGGAAAGCTCTCCAAGAGGGGAGGCGTATCTTCCCCGAATACAAACCCCTACCGGAATATTCATCGGCGAGTCAGCCGTTACCCATGAAAAAGGTTCATGTTACGTGTTAGCCATTAACACGAGAAACGAACCTCAAGAAGTTGAAATACCGGTGCAAGATCTGTATCCCTTTGAACTCGATAGTTCCGACGACTTCTTCGATTCCGAGGTCGAGGGAACGCCTTGCCCTCCTGAACAAAGAGTAACTCGAATAATTGACCTTCTAAAAATAAAACATCATGACAAAGCAGCCCTAGCTCAATTGAAGAGAGTGGTCGAACGTTTCCCATATCTCTTTATGTTACCCGGCGACGACCCTCCTCGCACACATCTAGTACAACATACCATTCCGTTAACCAGTGACAAACCGATATTTACACGTCAATATCGTTATCCTCCAAAATTACACGAAGAAATTAGAAGGCAAGTAGATGACTTGCTGAAGAAAGGAACCATCCAACCCTCCTCCAGCCCTTGGAACTCACCTCTATGGATAGTTCCAAAACGGCCTGGCCCTGACGGTAAAAATCAACATCGTCTCGTCATTGATTACAGAAGGCTCAACGAAGTATCAATTCCAGACGCCTATCCACTCCCAAACGTTCAAGAAATACTGGAGTCCCTAGGCAAGTCCAAATACTTTTCAGTTTTTGATCTCGTTAACGGATTCCACCAAATACCTATGCACCCGGATGACAGAGCTAAAACCGCTTTCTCAACGCCTTACGGGCACTTCGAATTCACAGCCATGCCTTTCGGACTCTGCTGTGCTCCCCCGACATTCCAAAGGCTGATGGATGCCGTCATGACCGGATTACAAGGAATCGAATTGTTCATTTACCTAGATGACTTAATCATCTTCTCCAACTCTCTTGAAGACCACGAGAGAAAGGTTAATGAAGCTTTTCAAAGATTGTTTAATGCTGGATTGAGATTAAAAATCGAAAAATGCGAATTTCTAACCCCTGAAGTAAAATACCTGGGCCACCATATCGATCAATTTGGAGTCAAACCTGACCGGGGAAAAATCAAAGATATTCAGGATTTTCCCGTCTTAAAGAATACTTCGGACGTTCGTTCTTTTCTTGGACTCTGTTCTTACTATCGCCGGTTTATCCACCATTTCTCTGAAATTGCAAAACCTCTAAACGACCTCCTCAAGAAAAATTGTAAATTCCGCTGGGAGGAGAGTCAAAAAGCCAGTTTCGAAAAACTAAAGACAGCTCTATGCACGGCACCAGTCCTAATTTGCCCAAACTTTTCTAAACCCTTCATACTAACGACCGATGCTAGTGCATACGCAGTCGGGGCAGTTTTGAGTCAAGGCGAACCAAATAATGATCAACCTATTGCATATATGTCGAAAACGCTCAATAAACATCAAAGAAACTACTCTGCCACCGAGCGAGAGTGTTTAGCTGTAGTCCTAGGCATCATGCACTTCAGACACTACCTTTACGGTCGCACTTTCTATGTATACGCTGACCATGAACCTCTACAATGGATTGATTCAATCAAAGACCCAATGTCAAGATTAAACCGCTGGAGAGCCCGACTGCGCGGCTACAGATACATATTCCGTTACAAACCTGGAAGGCTTCACACTAACGCCGATTGGCTCTCAAGAAATCCGATAGACCAGAAAGAGGTAGAAAACGAAAAATCGGCAAACATAGCCTCTCAGTCCCTGAAAAATATCAAAACAAAAACCATACTACCTATTCAGAAACCAAAATCAACAAAAACATCACTTGCTCGACAAGCATACAATAAAAGCAAAGAAGAAAACTTCTCTGACGCCCTGCAACCCGGCCCTTCGCGAAGAGGTAGACCGAAAGGCTCCAAAAATAAAACTCATGCATCGCCAAACGTATCTGGTCAGGGAAATCTTCCAGGCGATACCATCGCCTCTCGTCTAAGACTCAGACGAAATCAACAGGTAGATCCGAAAAATACTACACCCGTCGATCAAGCAAACGCTGAAAGCTCTACCTCAGAAATAGAAACATCAGATGAAACCGAAAGCGCCTCCGACGCACCTGTACCCTTGCAAAGCCGATCATTAATACCTAGTTTGGCAGAACCTCTCAACACAACAACCACATCTCCTGCCACCGAGTTTGAAATCAGCAACCAAAAAGAAGATGAGATTTCTGGCATAAGTGAGTTCGACGAAACCATGGTACCATCTGATAGTTTTGAAGATGTAGTCGCCCATTTCCAAAAACCCGCATCAAGAAAGGCATTCTTTGATTCCCCATCAAAAAGAGTGAAACCTCCAGCAAATGATGATGACTCCTCATCTTCTGACGAAGAAGAACTCTACGAGACTACCCCCGTAAAATCAAATTTGGAACTCCAAGCTCAGCTCAAACCTTCCAACTTCAATTCTAAGGAGAAAGAAGAGTTTATCGAAGGATTTAATTCCTTGTGGTGGGACTCTGGAAAATGGGAAGAACTTCTTGAAAATTTCGACCTAGGATCAAACTATCACGAAGCGGATCACTCTGTTGTCCACAGTGATCCAGGCTATTTGGAAAATGACCTTATTGACGCAAATGATAGACAGATTCTGAACAATACACAATCCCTGTTAGACTTAGATAAATGGCAACTGACCGATGACTCAGGATTCAAAAATCCTCCCTTATCGTCCACTCTCCTCACACATAAAATACCCCCAACAATTTTTGATGACACTTTTAATCTCGAAAACACCAAAATCATGTCTAGTGAAAATTCCAACTCTTCAACAAATTCCACGAAGACAATTACACCAGATCATAAGTTAGCTCCATCGGAAAACTCTCTAAACACTCAAGCGAGTGTCACTCACCCTCGAGATACCGCCAAAACGACCCTTCAATCCTCGCAGCAATCACTTCCTACAAAACAACCAAATTCAAATTTGATACCTCGAAGTCCAAAACCTACTACGGCAAATACTCATAATGACATTTTCACCAGCGTTAAAACCATTCCGCCAATTATACCCCCCCCCTCTTGAATCCTTTTTGCACCCCGATGAAACCCCCCGAACGACTGACAGTGAGACTCACCCGAGACGCCCTCACGGGACATAAAGATAACATAATACATTTTATCCCTGCGAATTTAAACCTACACACGCCTAACAATCAACTTCTTGCCGAGTTAGAGCTAATTTCGAAAAGCGAACTTAAAGATCTGAACCCTACGATTGGCAATGTTCTTGTCTCTAAAACCCGAGGCCGAACCATCTTCTCTTTAGTAGTTACAGAAACCGAAAGGAATCCTACTAAGCAAAGTTCTTTGAAAGAATGCTTATACAATCTTTATCATCTACTACTAGAAAAAGAAATAACATCGGTTCGTATGTCACGAAAAGGCGAACTCACAGATGCATTACCACGTGGAACTCTATACCGAGAAGTCCAAGACGCACTCAAAAACATACCTATGACGCTAACGATCTGTCTAGGTGTCTGCATAACACCACAACCCGAATCCCGCAACACCATCCTAAAAGAATGCCACGATAGCCTATTCGGAGGACATCGTGGAGTAGAGAAGACTTACAGAAGAGTGAGGGAAAAATTTACTTGGCCCGGTTTGCGTAAAGATATAGTCGATTACATTCATCGATGCCGAATATGCCAAGAGTTTAAACTCATAGGTTATCGCACCAAAGAACCCATGGTAATTACCGATACGCCCGCAGAACCGTTCTTTAAAATGGCTATCGATGCGGTCGGACCTATGCCTCGAACTGTGAATGGCAATGCTTACATAATCACTATGCAATGTTTATTTTCAAAATTTTGTATAGCAGTACCAGTACCTAATCTGAAAGCGCTAACCGTGGCACAAGTCCTTGCTAAACATCTTATAGCCGCTCATGGAGTACCTAAAATTATCTTGAGCGATCAAGGTAAAAGCTTTAGGAATAAACTCCTCAAAAATCTTGAAAGCATGTTTGACTGTCGTCTAAAAACGATGACATCTTTCCACCCCCAATCGAACGCATCATTGGAAAGAAGTCATGCTGTCTTGAAAGACTACTTGAGGACTAACACCCCTAAGTATCAAGACTGGGACGAGCTAGTTCCCTTTGCCATGATGGAATACAATTCCTCAGTCCACTCTTCCACAGGTTTTACCCCCTACGAAATAGCTATGAGACGAAATCCTAGAACCCCTTCAGGATGCCTAGACGACTTCGATAACGACACATATAATGGTTACATTTACGATCTAGCAACAAGAATAGCTGAAATCCGAGAGATGGCATTGAAAAGCTTAGAATCATCCAAACAAGTTAACAAAAGAAATTACGACAAATCAACTAAACCCCTAGATATAAAACCCGGAGACAAAGTTTACGTCAACAAACTACCGCGTAAAAACAAACTAGATAAATTCTATAACGGAGTTTTCGACGTCCTAGAAGTACGCGAAAATAACACTGCCCTCTTGCAAAGCCAAAACAAAAAAAAAATCTTAGTTCATAAAGACCGTCTGAAAAAATTTTACTAAAAGCCTTTCTTCTCAAAAATCATCGCCTTATCTAATTTAAATCTGCCCTAATTTTGTTCCAGAAAAATGTTCTTTATTTTGCTGTGGTTCACGAGCTTCGCTCCAGTCGGTACCGTTCACACGGAGAATAAAACTTTCTATGAAACGCAACCAATCCCCAATAATCCGGGTATTTTCTATGAACACGTCGGGAAAGTTAATTTAGTCAGAACAAAAATTCATATTAATATTTTCTTAAATTGTCCCCCACTAGACAGAAACTTTAAAACGGAAAACAAAAATATCAAACATTTAGTAAATGAATTATATAGAGTCTACCCTGACCAAATAACACCAACACTCTCGGAACTTCACATAACCCGCAAATTATTCGCAATAAATGATCTACATGAATCTATAAAAAGCTTGTTCGTCCTGCAAGAAATCGATAACCGACCCTATAATCGAAAAACGCGAGGAGCTCCAATCGAAGTCGGTGGTTGGGCTACGAAATGGTTATTCGGCATCATGGACTCGAAAGACCGCGAACTAATCAATAGTGACATCGACAAACTGTACGACAGTCAGAATAACTTATCACAAATTTCAATTGAATCAACTCACCTAATTAAATCAGAGCTCGAAAATCTGTATAAATCAGAAAATAATCAAACTCTAGAAATTTCACGCTTAATCAGTCGTGTTGAAGCCATCTCCGAACAAAACTTGGCCATAAACAGAAACCTGCAATTTGAAAACGTTACCAGATGGTGGTTTGATTACTCATACGAACTTGACGAACTACAAAAGGGTTATGAAACCTTGATGGAAGTAATTCAAACCACCGCAAGAGGACATCTACACCCTCTCCTGTTATCTTTTTCCCAAATGTCCAATCTACTCTTAAAAATTAACAACAATCCGAATCTCCGGATACCAAACGCAGCAGATGTAATTACACCCCACTACCGATTCAACGTAGCCAAAACGACTATTTTTATCACTAATGGAAAGCTTCACGTTTCTATAAAACTACCTTTAGTAATGGATGACGACCTCGATTTGTACAAAATACACTCTTTTCCAAACCCTATAACCCTCCCTTTTGATAATACAGGCTATTTAGCAATAAAACCAACAGTTAATTATATTGTCTTATCGAGAAACCAGACATATGTTCTCTTAAATGACGAACTCCTTCAATCTTGTTCCACTTATAATCACACTAAGCTATGTGAAGACTTCTTACCCTTAATCAACGGAGTGACACACCCATCGTGTGAATATTCAATGTCCAATCAGCCGACAACCTCTTCTCTAAAAACCTGCTCGACAGTTATTATACCAAACACGCCCATAATTCTAACACCCTTGCACGCATCGAGTTTATGGTTATATTCAACTTTAAAACCAAATAAGCTCACAATAACCTGCCATAATCATCGAAATGAATTTCTCATAAATGGCACAGGCTCACTTTACTTAAGTGGCGAATGTACTGCACACACATCAAGCTTTACCTTACGAGGCTTTCGGAAAATCTCATTCATATCAGAATACAATTATAATCCCGAATTGTCAGCAGAATTGAACATAATAAAACCCGAGATACATGAATACGCAACCAAATACCCCATGGAAGTAGAGAAAGAACTCACTGAATCACTACAAAAATTTAACCCAATTCCCCTGAGCGAAATCGAAAATAAACTGCGAGCGATACATATTCGACGGACGGAACAGAAGCAAACACATTCATTTATAGCCATCGGCTTAGGATCCTCAATCGCGATAACATTAGTCCTAAAATTTTTGATAGATAAATTTCTTCAGGTCGAGAAAATCCTACACTTGTTCTTCTTTATCTGCAACAAAAAGAAAGAATATAAACAAAACAAAAAAAACAAAGAAGAACCCATCCGAAAAACATGCACATGTAAAAATAATCATCAGGATGATACTCCTCCTAATGAGACTCACAGCTTGCCTCCGACTCTAAAGTCGGCAGACATTGTAATCCACGTGGACTCATCTCCACAAATCTCGACAATGCCCACAACCTCTCCAAAAGCACCAAACTCCAATACAAAACCACCCCTTCACGTCGCAGAGCCATGAAAAATAAAACAAAACGTCAATAAATAATAAAAAAAAAAATAATAAAAAAAAAAAATATTATAACAATAATAATAATAAACAAAAAAAAAAAAAAAACTTCATTTTCAAACCAAATTTGACCAACTGTCCATTCAAAACACGCTTAAGACTCGACTATAACCATGAATCCTCGTGACCACTGGCCTGCTGAGTGCGCCCGTCGCATGCAGACCCGCTATGCCTCTAACACAGGCGACTCTTCCACCAACTCGCCCGCAATGCACTTGCAGCACGCGACCCAACTATACAGCCACACCCACGAATCTTTTAATACAACCTGCAAACAATTAATTTATGAAAGAACGACAGTTGACGACTTAACTCTGACAATTATACTTAATAAAAATAGTAACAATCAAAGTACTATACTCACAAACTTGCCGAATCCGAATAAAAGAATTTTTTTTTTTGCTATCCGTCGAAACTCAGGTATCAGATAGATGTTTTAATTTTTTTTTTTAAAACAAATAATGATCGATTGAAAACAGGTGTGAAAGTATTTACCTTTTAATGCACCTCGACGAGTTGAGGATATGCGATAATAACCCTTGTAAATTGACCAAACTGCGAGTCCAACTAGCTCTCCGATCGACGTAATACCGACTGGAGCACCTACTGAATGCACCAGTAAAATCACATTTATCATAACTGGCAACATAGCATGATATAATTTGATGAGCGCACCGCTGCAACGTCACCGTTAACACCTACTTACACTATACTCTCGTGCGTAACCGCCGACCTGCCGACTATCCGATTTCAAAAAGGACGATACAGCAACATTCGCATCAAGAACAGAAGCAGCTTCACCAGAAAAATATAAACTTTTCTCATACAATTTTGTGTAACAAATTGAGTGTATTTTCAGAATCTAAATTTTAATTCATACTCGGACATTATCTTAGATTTAACAAAACTCTCTCGAATACTGGACAATAATTTTTTTTTGTAATTACTTTTTATATGATACTTAAATATTGTTAACATCTGGTAAAATTTTTTTGCTCAAGTTAATTTAACTTCATTATCAAAAAAAAAAAATAAAAAAAAAAAATAATAATAATAATAAAAAGTGAATAAATAAATAAATTATTTGTTGTAATATTAATTTTAATATTTATTGTACAAACTCTACGAATCGAAATTCAAGATAAGCTTCATTTGTAAACTTCTCAGTAACACGCACAATGTAAGAGACTTATTGCGATAATTTAAGTTACGTCAATTAATGAATAATTTAATTCTATACACTAAACTCAAAAATTTTATCAAACAAATTTGGAAACTTATTTAACTATTTTCGACCAATTAAGGCAAAACTCAGTCTAAATCAGTCAAACGGAGTGTCAAAAGCACTGATTTCATCAAAACTTCCCGCTAATTCATAGTTTTTTCTTTAGTGCAAAAATTTAGACATAAAAATTTAATTAAAAAAAAAAAAAAAAAAAAAAAAACACTAAGACAAAATAATTATATCAAATTTGAAGTTTCATAGCGAACAACGACAAATTGAAACTCAAACCGTTTAGGAACTTATAGGATAATACACAGAACCGCTGCACTCAATACTGTCGTATACATTACAGAATTTTCATCGAATGTTTTAAATACTTTTGACTAAACTAATTAGCGATCTTAAAATCAAGGCGAAAACTGTGAACTTCTCTCACTCCTGGCAACTAATGAAAATTATATACGTCGATGCAACTTCCCACTTAAATATTTACCAACCCATACAGAATTTTCTGCTCCAGCGCCCAATAACCGCGCAATATAGAGCAATAATTATTTTATTACGTCTGAATCCCTGTTACCTGGCTTGCGCAAGCAACACAAAAACTTCTATTTAGCATTTAGCTAAACAATTAGCTATTTGAAATTTTCGTTTAAAAATTTCAAGAATTCAGGCTTACAACTCAAAAATTACAATATTCTTACCCACTTTCAACCAACCATTTCCCACCCCGTGATCATTGTTATACAACAATTATAAAAACTACCGATCTCTTTGAACATCGGGTAGAAATTACATCCAAAACGTTACACTTGAACTAACTATTCTGAAATAATAGTTATTAAAAAAAAAAAAAAAAAAACCTTTTGCTAAGCGCCTGCCCACCACCATCTACCAAGATTCACACAAGCGAAATCGATACATTCCCTATCTTCGATACATTTTTTTTTATCATCGATACAAGGACTGCACTCCTACAGTCGTCCAGCCCTGCATTGTCGAGGGCAACAATGGACTAAGAGGGGAGGCATGTCATGTATCGATCCCCATAAAGATCCCATATTCCCAAGTTGCAACAGACTTACTTATAATCCGCCTAAAAGGAGTTAGGGAGGGGGCCACGGAAATTGCAATTAAGCATTTTGCTAGCCGGCACCTCCGCTCTGCTGGAACAGGTGGGGCGAAGTAGCTTCCCTCGCTGCTTAGCCGCGCTCCCAAACCACTCTCGTCCCCGACACTCGAGTGGTTCGACCGAAAGCTAGCAGCAATCGAAGACCACGTGCAGCACACCTGGACAAGCAGAGCCGGATCAGGCAAGGATCCGTCAGTGCAATATCGCCTCGCCATCACCATTGGATAAGGTCCCGGAAGGTCCAGAGAACCTCCCGTGACGATCAACTGCCCGGATACTCCGGTAATTTTAAGGTAGATTATTGTAATATTCAACTCTGTCGTTAAACTCTGTCATTAAATTGTAACCTTTCACCATTTGTTTTTCAATTAAACAATATCACCTTACCTTACTTTATTTCATTTTATTAACCTAATCAAAAGCCAGACAACAAGGGGACGGGACAACTACGTAAGTAGTTGTTCCAAAAAGACGAAGATCCTACCCCTTTTAAAATAATAACGTCAAGGATTATAAATCCGTGACAACTCCAAAGCTCGAGAAGCAGGTTTACCGATGAGTACTTCAAAAGAAGTTTGTTTAATACCCGAGTGAAGAGATGAATTTTTCATTAACTGTGCAAAGCGAAGGTCTTCGTGCCATTTGGTAGTTTTATTGTCTTTCATCCACCCGAACATTATTTTTTGAAGATCTTCGTTTGCTTTTTCAACGCTTCCTTGACTTTGCGAGTGCCATGGTTTTCCATAAGCAATATTCATTTCTGGCCACATTTCCTTATGTTCAGTAATAATAGAATTAACAAACTCGCGACCATTGTCCGATTGAAGGATGGCAGGGGCACCTATTGTGCAAAAAATATCTAGTAAATTGTAAGCAACTTCATGTGCTCTTTTACTTTTTAGTGGTCTTAAAAAAACGAATTTCGAAAGGTGATCGTGATGGTTCATGATCCATTTATAACTATCTGAAGCGCAGGACTGCATGTCAACCAAATCAACTTGTCCTCTTTCTAATGTCTCTTTAAATACCATTGGTTTGACAATAATCCCTTTTTTGGTGTGAGACCTTTTTTCGTGACACGTCTTACATAATGATAAGTAAATTAAAATACTTTCCCTGTTAACGTTGGCATATTTTTCACGTAAATAGTGTTCTAAGCAATGTTTACCACCATGTCCAGTTTTTTTCGTATGTGCGTCATGTAATATATCATACATTTCCTTAGTATGCATAAAATATTTTACTATCTCGCCATTTCCTGCTGGTGCGACAAGTTTATCACAATCCTCGATGCACATTATTTGGTATCTCTTAAGTCTTCGGCGATCTAAGGCCGTTTTAACAGGTTTAGTAGCTGCATGACGAACTTTTTCTAAGATGCGACGAAACCCTTCTTCTCCTTTAATTGAATTACTATTGACTCCTATTTCTTTTTCAAACAGCTTTTTCCAAAATACTTCTTTGTCGGTTTCTTGAGCCATTTTAACTTATTACTTTTAAAAATGTAGTACTTATAAAACTGCCTTGAGACAATCAATTGTACACAATCACAGGTCACTTTTAATCTACAGTTGCTAATGAGCTTATGAATAAATGATGGGGTGGGGAGTTCTCAGACAAAACGGCCCAGACATTTTTGGACCAGTTGCAATCGGCTCGGGCCAATTTCGATTCGCCCGGGCTAATTGCGATGAGCCCAATTCTGGGAAAACTCAAACTGGCCCGGGCAGGTGGAAATCGGAATTGGCCCATAACATTGACAAGGCGCACGACGATTAACATGATCGTTCTGATGGACAAAGGACCTGTTTAAGTTGTGACTAAGAGAACGGCGAAGTATCTACACGAAAAAAAAAATTTCAAATTGGAGTTTCTCCAATTTGAGATTGGAGGTGCAGTGAACGTCGTCAGTTTAGTGAATTTCCGGGGTTACCGATGACGGGTAACCCCGAGAACATCTTTGAGAAGTTGACTTCAGTTTTTTCGTGATGACTCTGGTGATCAACGGCATGATTCTACCTAGAGAAATCATTGCTCGGAGATGATCCCCGAGTATACCCGTCATCGGTGACCTGGTGCCCAGGTCAAAATTCGTGCCCAAGAGCTCACAGACGATCACCAAATTCACCACGAAAAAACTCAAGTCAACTCCTTGAAGATGATCCCCGGCTGCACCCGTCATCGGCGAACTGGTTGTCCAGATCGTAATTCGTGCCTGAGAGCTCACAGACGATCGCTAAAGCCACCTCTAAGAAAATTCGAACTAAACTCTCAGAGATGATCCCCGGTTGTACCCGCCATCGGCGACCTGGTGCAATGGTCCACGGTGTAGCGTGGGATTTGGCAGATGGCGGGAGGAGAACGGAGGAGTTCCGGCGGCGGCCACAGAGGGCCGAAGTGCTGGGAACCGCTCATCCCTTCCCCTCTCCCACCGGTCACGCGCTCTCCGGGCCTGAGCGGCGGCCATCTTCCATTGTACTGTGGAGTCTCGTACTAGTAGCACGCGCTTTCTCCTTTTCGTAATACTAGCGATATTTTGACGTAAAAACATCCAAAGGGGTGACTCAGGACAACCACGCGGTCCTGTCGAGAGTGTGCACACCGTGATTTAGGCCTGATCAAGGACAGTAAGGTGACATTGGGCGATAACTGCTAACCTCGCCACGCTGGTCGTCATCGCAGCTCCAGCCAACTTAGCCGCCCACGCCGCCGCCGAGGAAGTTTGTCCCGCATCTGACGTAGACGGAAGGAGTCAGCGGTACTCGAGTCTTGGGTTAGAATACACTCTACTGTGAGGTGCGTGACGAGACACAGTCCCCATTAGTTTATAATTAGTATTAATAAGCGTTCCCTTGCCACCCGGAGTTATTTTCTTCTCTTAATTAAATCAAGTGAACAGTTAACTAAGTGTTTTTTTTGTTAATTCCTTACTCCCTAAATTCCTTCAGTATCGGATTAATCAGCAGCAGGCAGGCCGCGGACGCGGCACGGCGACGGCGAGTATCGGCCCTCGCGTTAATTTTATTCTTTGCTCCGTCGAGTGCGCGTGTGTATAGATAAATCTATATCGATAATTTGTGTGTACGTCCTCGGCCGGCTGTGTTTTTTTCTTTTAGGTTTAGAGTTCTTGTGCCCAGGTTTTATATCTTTTTATTACGGGTAGCATCCCTCAAGTATCATCGCGGGTCGATCTCGCACCTCTCGGAATACCAGTGCCATGCGGGTAGGCGGAGTGATTAAGCGATTGAATTCCGAACCAAGGCCATTCGGGATTCGGTTTGTTTTGATTGTGTAACCTTGGCTGGGATTGAGACGGGAGTGTTTACTTACGGGGCGAAGAAAGTAACACTTGGCGTTGAATAACAACGTTAGGAAATATTGCGAGTATTGTTTACGTTTTATTAATTCTTTTTCTCTCCTTTTCGTAGCGCGTGGCAAGAGGAAACTTAGCGTTAAGAGACAACGAATTCGAGGTTGAATATTCTTGGTACACCGTGCTTGTTGGGGAATTTTCTTTTCGTTGATTGTGTTTATTGTGATTTTCTCTGAGTTTTGAAAGCAAGCACGGGTTGGTTCTTCTTTTCTCGGAAATCCGAACCAACCTCGAATTTTTTGTTGTGGGGATAGACTAACAAGGAGAGGTCACACCCTCCGGGTCACCGATCTTGACGAAACTTTGGGGATCGTTTTCTTATACCAAAAGATGAAGAAATCTACCAATCATCCCGTCTAATGAGCCTTTTATACCTAGTTCCTACATAGCTTATATCGTATTTTTAGCTCTTTTTGGGTTTTTTGCGAATTTTCAAAAAATTCCTGTTCGTAGCCTATTGCACTTACAAAATTCTGCAACCCCGCATTTTTTTTGTTTTTTCATCTTTTTTTGAGAAAAAATATTTTAATTTTGAAGAAATAGTCCATGTAAAATCAAGGTAATCAAAAGCATTTTTTTACTGTTTTTTTGGTTTTATAAACTTAAACTGTACGTCGTCAGCCTTATCAAAATTATGTCTCAAAATATTTTTTCTAAAAAATTCATAAAAAAACAAAGAAAATGCGGGGCTGCAGAATTCTGTAAGTGCAATAGGCTTTGAGCAGGAATTTTTTGAAAATCAGCTTGTTTTGACACTTTTAACACTTTAGTGCGACTTTTGTGGTTATTTGTGCCAATTTTCAAAAAATTCCTGCTCAAAGCCTATTGCACTTACAGAATTCTGCAACCCCGCATTTTCTTTATTTTTTTATGAATTTTTTAGAAAAAATATTTTTAGACATAATTTTGATAAGGCTGACGACGTAGAGTTTAAGTTCATAAAACCAAAAAAACAGTAAAAAAATGCTTTTGATTACCTTAATTTTACATGGACTATTTCTTCAAAATTAGATTTAAAAATATTTTTTCTCAAAAGAAGATGAAAAAACAAAAAAAATGCGGCGTTGCAGAATTTTGTAAGTGCAATAGGCTACGAACAGGAATTTTTTGAAAATTCGCAAAAAAACCCAAAAAGAGCTAAAAATACGATATAAGCTATGTAGGAACTA
The DNA here is from genome assembly GCA_038277355.1 of Encarsia formosa. Lineage (NCBI taxonomy): Eukaryota > Metazoa > Arthropoda > Insecta > Hymenoptera > Aphelinidae > Encarsia > Encarsia formosa. The sequence continues at coordinate 49,156,185 of CM076185.1, read as the reverse complement.
GGTATAAAAGGCCCATTAGACGGGATGATTGGTAGATTTCTTCATCTTTTGGTATAAGAAAACGATCCCCAAAGTTTCGTCAAGATCGGTGACCCGGAGGGTGTGACCTCTCCTTGTAAGAGGGGGATTGGTGCGCACTGTTACCACTAATTTTTGTTTGTTTGTTGAGATTATTCTTTTTTAGGATTAACAATTTTATTTTATATACCGTTAGTATTCTCGTTCGTTCGCTCAGCGACGAGAGACGGGTGAGCCCGAGCGCTCCCAGTCAATCTACCTCCGGCTTTTCTCTCGCTCTCTCTCTCTCTGCGAACACAGCTACGCAAGTGCATCAGGACTTTTGAAGATTCCATCGGTGTTTTAAGCTGCTAACTGTTGTTGAATTGTGGTGCGCCGGATCTGATAGACTTTCTGCTATTGTTTGAGACTTTTGTGCAGTGGCGTAACTTTGTTTATTCATACTTTGAGTGAAATTTTAGTGCGGTTTGTGACTTTGAGGTTAGCTTAAATACTTTGTTGTGTCAACGTCGCTGCGCTCCGTAATTAAAATTTCACCGCTAGGTGGCAGCACTGTCGGCCTTATCGACTGCCGCGAAAATTCAAATTTAAAGTACCTGCCGCACTTGTTCTTGACTTTACTACTCGCCTGCCTGAATTTTTTGACATCTCTTTCTGCTGGTCTTTTTATACTGTACTCGTTCCATGATGCTCAGTGAAGATATTTGTTCGGTCTGTAAACTATCAAAGCGTAGCAGAAACTTGATTCATCCGTGCTCAGAGTGTAAACTATTGTTTCACACACTCTATACTAAATTCTCAATCTGCGACAAAAGTGGTATTTACGCGAAAATCTGTCAGACATGTGCCACTGCGAACGTCACCGAGTGTGCTGAATCAACATCTGCCACGGCTGGTATGCCTAATTAGGAAGTGCCTGCTACCTCCACTGAAAACACTCTTCAGTTACTCCTGCAAGAGATGAGGGACCTTAAATCCTCAGTTAATGGACGTCTTGATGAGATAGACGAGAAGCTTCAGGGGTTCGACGTTATACCTGGCCTGATCACGAGAGTTGACAATGCTGAGGCTCAGCTCGATGAACTTAAACGCGAGCTCGATGAAATTAAGCAAAGACTCGAGCTGCCACAGGTTCAACCAGATTCAGATTCGAATGGCAATCCTGAGCTTCTAAACAAAGTCCTTGGGCTCGAGCGGAAAAATGCAGAGCTGTCTACGCGCCTCGCACAGGTCTCTTACTCCAGACCAGCGACATCCACCGAGATGGTAATTGGTGGTTTGTCCGTTCCAGATGGTGCATCCCTGAAATGCTTGGTTCTCGCTGCACTAAAATCTGTCCATGCAGATATTGAAGCACGCGACATCATCTCGACTCGCTTGCTTATCATCAAAGCTGCTGTAAATTCAGCCCTTGACAAGGCAGTTACAAATGAGCCGGGCAGTTGCACCCTGCAGCCGCCTTCTACCTCTTCCTCTGCTGGACCTGCAAGATCTCCACGCCAATCACGACCACCTCCGATTATAGTTACTCTGAGCTCCCGTGCACTGCTTTTGGAGGTCGTCAGAAGTAAAATTAAACTGGGTAAGCTGCATACTTCTGCACTTACACCCAACCTTCCTGCAGGAATCGCAGCTACGTCCCTCGTACCTGCTCTCATTAACATCAATGAGTTTTTACCTAAGGACATCTTTGATCTTCGCCGTACTGTGTACCAAAAATCACATGCTCCGAACTCTGGCTTCGTTACTTTTGTACGCAATGGTCAAGTCTATGTCAGGAGAAAAAAGGGAGATGTCCCTACACTCATCACTTCTGAAGAGGATCTCATGCGGTTTTTGGCATAACAGGTATACTGATACATCTTCTCTCTCGCGGTAATATCACATTCTCATCATATCATAACAATTTTATTCATGCTTCACCCTTTCATCCCTCTTCAAGCTACACCCTTCCCTGTTCACCTTCAAACTCACCTCACACCTCTTAGTATTATGAGCGGAAGCAGGGGGGCCGACTTCGTGTCTGTTATTTTAATGCGAACTCTCTGCGCGGCCATATTGAGCAGGTCAGGCTTTTTCTATTGACGCAGCCCTTGATACATCTGATAGCTGTTGCTGAGACCTGGCTGAGCCCTTCGATTGAGGACACGCTTGTTGCACTCGATGGATATGTCATCCTTAGGCGGGACCGCAATACTCTGGGGGGTGGGGTTGCACTCTTTGTGCATGAGATGCTTTCGGTAAAGCACCTCTGCTCGTCAACTACGGAATGGGACGGTAAGCCGAGTCATCCTGAATATTTGTTTGCTGAGGTTTCCACTAAGGGGAGTGACCCTGTGTTTGCTGCTGTGGTGTATAGACCCTCTAAGGCCCCCTTTGTTGCTGGTACCAATTTTGTGTCTGATCTGCGTGATACTATGCACGAGTATGGCTCCAAAGTTATCCTCGGTGACTTTAATGCTGACCAGCTATCGGACTCAGATGCAGATGCGGTTTTTGTGCGTAAATTTATTGAGGACAACTCATTATTCTCTGGGCCATATGGGGCTACACACTAAACCTCTCACTCGGATACCTGGCTTGACCTGTGTCTTGTCGATGCTCTTGATACTGTGACTGAATACTGGAAGACCGATACTCCATTTATTGCGGGGCATGACTTACTGACTGCTTCTCTTGACATTCAAACGCCACAACTGACGACTAATGATTTCACCTACCACGACTTTAAATCCGTGATAACTGAGGCTTTGAACGATTATTTGCTTAAATGTGATTGGTCGGTTGTCACGGATGGGACGAGCTCTCTTAGTGCGAGGTTGGATTATTTATATGCTACTCTGTATGCTGCACTTGACGTATTTGCTCCACTGAAAACACTCAAACATAGGAAGAATCGCTATCCGTGGTTCACCACCTATCATCGCTCACTGATATCCAAGAGAGACTCTACAGACGCTACAGACGCTCAAGACTTGATATTGAAAAACTCTTATATAGACAGGCACGTGATTTTGCTCATGAGCAGATTGAGTCTGCAAGACTCAACTTTTACTACCACAGACTCAAGGACATCTCTGACCCTCAACAGCTCTGGAAGGAACTTAGACACCTTGGTATCTCTCCTAGTCCTGATTCCAACTTGGGTGGTTTCTCTGTGGAGGACCTCAACGCTCACTTTGCCTCTGTTTCGTTTGACGCCTCAGCACTGGATCTCTCTCATTTTCTAAATAACTTGGAAAATGAGAGAGATGATGGTGTCTTTGATTTCTCTGCTGTGACAATAGACGCAATCGATACTGCTGTTAGCCAGTCAGCATCTCAAGCGGTGGGTGTTGACTCTCTTCCGCAGAGCTTCATTCAAACAGCATTCCCATCCATTGGCCCTATTATCCACAATATTTTCAATACTTCCTTATCCACATCAACATTCCCTGAGCGGTGGAAAGAGTCTATTGTTATTGCTCTCAACAAAGTTTCTTCTCCATCTTGCCTGAATGATTTCCGTCCGATCTCCCTGCTTTGTTTTTTGTCGAAAGTACTTAAGAGGCTGGTCCATAACCAGATTTTTTCTTTTGTTGAATCGCAGGGACTGATGGATGGGCATCAAGCAGGTTTTAGAGCAGGGTACAGTACTCAGACTGCACTACTGAAACTTACAGACGACATCCGAGAGGGCATGGACAGGAGACAGGTGACTGCACTGTTGCTGTTTGATTTCAGCAAAGCCTTCGACTCGGTCTCTCACGTATTGCTACTCGAAAAACTACAGTCACTTGGATTTTCGCGCAGGGTTTTGCAATGGATTGCTTCCTATTTATCAGGCGGCTCGCAAGCGATGAAGGCTGAGGACCGGAGTTTCACCTCTTTTCGTCCCCTCAATAAGGGTGTGCCCCAGGGCTCTGTGTTGGGTCCTCTGCTTTTTGCTCTGTTTGTCGCTGACATCGCCCTGGGTCTTGGTCCTGGTGTTTGTCATATAATTTATGCGGACGACCTTCAGATTTACGTGCGAGGCCGAGTCGAGGACATACGTACTATTCTGGACAGACTGAGCCGAGGTGCTGTGCATGTTGCGGACTGGGCTGCCGCGAATGGGCTGATTTTGAATGCTGGCAAGACTAAGGCCATGACTTTGGGTACCGCGTCCTATGTCAATGACTTTGACAGATTGGGTAGTCGCACCCTACAATTTGGGGAGTGCACTGTCCAGTTTGTCTCGTCTACACGTAGTCTGGGGGTGGTGCTTGATTCCAAGCTGACCTGGAAAGATCATGTTTGGTATGTCTGTCACAGAGCTAATTCTCTCATGTACCGTCTTAACCACTTCAGACGCAGCACCACCTTTGAACTGCGGAAGCACCTCATTCAAACCCTCCTTTTTCCCTGTCGTTGACTATTGCTGTCTTGTTTATCGGAATATCTCAGATGAACAGGACCTGATGCTGCAGCGTGTGCTCAATCGTGGAATCAGATGCATATTTGGGGTTAGGAAGAGCGATCACATCACTCCTTTCAGACGTGATTTTGGCTGGCTCCGAGTGTCGGGTCGTAGAGACTACTTTGCGGCCTGTTTGCTCCATAGAATACTGAATTCGGAAATTCCGTCTTATTTGGCGAATTTCTTTATTGAAAAGCACAGCTCGCGTCCGAAGAGGGTGGTGAATCAGCACGCTTGGGATGCGCTGATTATTCCCTCCTGCCGCACAGAGTGCTTGAAACGCTCCTTTCATGTATCATCTGCCTACATCTGGAATAGTTTACCCCTTCATATTCGCCAGGCATCATCATTTGCAACCTTTAAACATCTCATTAAATCACGCATCTTTACTACCGAGGGAGAAGGTTGAGTACTCTGTGCCGCTGAACAACCTGTGATTAAACTGTGTGAGGATTTGTTGTGCTACTAGTGACATTTTGCAGGCACTGGTTAGATTGAATTGAATTAAAATTGAATTAAAATTTAGTTAAGGTAGATTACCAAATATTGTTATATCTTGATGTATACCTTTATTTTTATTTCTATTATTTTCATTATTTTATTATTATGTTTATTTTATTTCATTTTATTATTTTATTATTTATTATGAACTATTGTTAACCTTTGATGGTTTACTTGTTGATCAACTTTGTATTTTGTACAACATAATGTACATTCAATAAATATATCAAAATCAAAATCAAATCAAATCCTGCGATAGCAGTAGAGAAGCGTGTCGCAGGGCAGAGGTGAATTATCGCGAGAATAACAATAGTACTAGGGGAATAGGTACCAGCAAGAACCATGGCAAACTACCGCGAGCAAAAAATCTCGGCAGCCCAAATCGATATTAGGCTGGCGATGAACGAAATTGTGCGAATCTTGCTGGGAGCGCGGAACCTCGCGGGAACGATCGGGAGGCTCAACGTTTGCACTTGGGTAACTTGCTGGACTTATGTGGCCCTGATTGGAGCTTACCGGGATTCCCTGCAGAGGGTGCCGGGCTCCGGACACCTCAAGTCTCGGACGAGCACGTAGCAGGAAACCAGCGGACCCCCGGGGGCCACGAGCATAATAAAAAGACCCATTTCGGATTGGGGGCCGAGCAATACCTCGACTCGGAGTCAGACGACCTCTCTGAGGATACCGACGATAGTGAGCCTAACTCCACCGACACGGACGTTCCCTCCCAAAGAAGCAGTGCTCCCAGAGCAGATGCCGCAGTAGAGGACGCATATATTCAGCTGGATAGAAGTCTGAAAATAATGGCGACTCCTGCGGCCAAATCTAATCGAGCACCTAATGCCACGGCCTCGGTTGCGACTGGGCTCCAAGGGGCTCGAAGGCGGGTCGGCTCGGTGGTACAACCAGTTGCTTCGCGGGATAGCTCTTGGGAGTCAGATTGTCGAGAAGATGTGCCCCGGCCTAAAACCCGAGTCCGATGCAAGGTCCGGGCATCTTCCCCCGATTCGGTCCGTGCTTCAAAAATAGACCGGAGTCGGAAAGGCAGAGCGAAAAGCTGCGAGCGGCATCATAATCACGTCCGTCCTGCAGTTCAAAGAAAACAAGGCTCGAAACACCGATCGAGCTCACGTGAAAGCGGCAGCGAATTCGATACCTCGAAAAGCGGAAGGTCCGATTTGGGCTCGGGCTCGGGCAGTGATAGCGACACCAGCCGAGAACGAAGCAGAGGAAGTTCGCGTGCCCGAAAGAACCAAGCTCGAGTAATTTGCGATTTGAAATCGTGGGAGTTACATTTCGGCGGTACCGATAAAGAAGACCCCGACGAGTTTCTAGGTCGACTCGAGGACTTCAAGGGCAGCGTCCAGTGGACTAGTGAGGAGATCCTTGCTGCCCTGCCAGGAATACTGACCAAGTCTGCGGGCTCTTGGTATCGACACCGTAAACGAAAATTTAGTTCGTGGCGGAAATTCGCGGTCGATTTTACCGGCCATTTCGTGGGGGAAATTGATGATGATGACCTCCTCGACGAGCTTAAAGCCCGAACTCAAGCGAAGGGAGAGAAGATAGAGGCATTCATGGACAAATTCCACATGATTGTCTCTAAATTCCGAGATCGCCCGTCAAGCGAGAAGCTACTTAAGGAAGCTTATAAAGACCTCGACTCGGGTTACCGGAATTATATCGGACCAAAACCACCGCACTCGTTTAGCTCTCTATTAAAAAAAGGGAAAGAGCACGAACGAATGAAAGACTTGAATAGTCGACATGTACAGCCTCCCTCCATGGATAAAGCTCGACTTCCTGCGGCCGCATGGTCGGGAGCACCGATAGCACAGCGGGTGGCAGCCCTCTAGGAGTCGGCTCCTGTGGAGGAACCGGAAGCCAAAGCGGCCGCCACAAAACCGGCCCCAAGCAGGCGTAAAGCGCGAGCAAAAAATTCAAAAAAAGCGATAACTTTGTAACGGGTTCATATAAGCAGAGGGAAGATGGAGAGGAAAAATTTTGAGATTATTCGCTGAGCATTTCAAAGAAAGATGGTTTGGCGCGTGAGCGCGAAAAACCTGATGGTCCTATCAGGCCCCACCGCCCGAAAACTTGGCAAACCCCCACTCCTGTTGGGAGAAATTGGGAGAATTGAAGGGTCTGGATCGCGTGGGGAGAGGGATCATTCTATTCCCGACCGTTAACTAGTAAAGATTAAATTAATCTCTCTCTTACATACTTAATTCAGAAAGTGAGATTTTTAGCATACAGTGCAAGTAACAGAAGCGCAAACAATCTCGGAGTATTCGCGACTAAATTTGCTGAAAAAAAAAGCTTTTCACGCGATCATACAGTGATTGGATTCCCGCAAATTCATCACTTTTGGGCTCTTTGCTGCCTTGGAGCAACTCGTCCTTGGAGAGATCGCGAGCCAGAGTTGACGTAAGTCGCCTCTAAATTAAATCGCCATCTAGGCTAGCTTTCATTTTTTTTTTTTTTTTCTATTGGCATTTACTTAAGAAATAACCATACGGAAAATCCTGTACTACCAAGCTATGCTTGGGACCCAGGGATGACCCCAAGGTCATAGCGTTGGCTATTTCAGTTTTGAGATTTATCCCTCACCATTTCGCAAAATCCTGTACTACCTGATTAAACCCCAGGGACCCGGGGACTATACTTCGTATAGTTACGTATGGTGGAGTTCTTTTATTTTTTTTTTTTTTTTTATTGTTTATTGTTATTTGTTATTTATCTAATAGATCATATGAATTTCGTCAAATACCCGTGAGATTGAATAGGGGAGTTTTTTTTGTTTTTTTTTTGTAATACAACCACTTGCGCTTATTAAAGATATAAAAACGCGCACTGACCCATTAATTCCTGACTAGACTTTCTTTGTACGAAATAAAAAAAAATCTTTTTTTTATTTCTCTTATAAGCGAAAAGCTCAGCGAGTAATTTTAGTTAAATCCCGGAAAGACAAAAGCATTTCTTGTTTATTTATAAAAACGAAAGAGAAAATTATGACGGGGTCGTTTGTAAATTCTAACTATGTATACATAGATGAAGGAAAGAAGAGAGAAACAGATTAAAAGCTCTCGTTCACAGTTGCAACTGACAGTATGATTTGTTCTTATTTGTCCCTTAAAATAAATCCCCCCGCTACCTCGATTCAACCCTACCTATCCCTATTCTGAATTATGATTATGAAAATATTATTTATTACTAATGTTAAGGGTTAGTATCCATAGGTTTTATTTATAGCTATGCTGAGTTTTGTTTTTTTCTTTATTTATTTTTTTTTGTAAAGTCCCTCTAGGATAATAAAAGGGAGGAACTTTCAACTTATCGGGCCCGACCACGACTGAAAGTTTCGTAGCTCCTCACCTAGAAGCCGAGGAGATCGCGGGGTTTAGCCCGGCGGACAGACGCCAAGTAAATACGAGCAAGGCTCTCGGTTGGGGTCACCCTATTCAGGCCAAACAAAACGCGAGCGTTCGACCAGGCTTGGTGGGGGGAGGGAACGCAGATGCGGAAATAAAATGCTACCAGTGTAATGAAGTGGAGTACAAGGTTACCTCGTGTCCCCACCGCATCTGCTACACCTGTCATAAGCCAGGTCACTTTTCGCCTGCATGTCCCAAACGCCTCGCTAAGTTAAAATGCCAGGTGTGCGGACAGTCAGGTGTGGCTGTTCCGGAGTGCCCCAGCTGCTCGTGGATGTTGGGAAACGGCAATGCGGGAGGAGTCGGTCCCACCCCTGCCTGCTAACGCAAATCGGGACCAACCAGCTCAAGGAGCATACTCTCAGCCCTGAGTCAAACTGCGGAGGCGCTGGCCTCGGGTTCAATCCGGCACTCGGGCACGGTCATGGTGGGGGTGAAGATCGTGGAAAAACTCAGCCCAAAGCTGAGCTAGAGTACCAGAATGAGATCACCGAGGCCATTGTGCAGACCGTACGAGAAGCAGGACGGGAAAAGAGCCCAGAACCAGTCCTCGGAGGCGTTGACTTCGGGGATAGCCTCGCACTTGGGCACAGTGAGGGCGGGGACGCAGATCGTGGGAAAATTCAGCCCAAAGCTGGAGTAGAGTACCAAGACGAGATCACCAAGGCCGTTGTGCAGTTTGTGCGAGAGGCAGGGTGGAAAGAGAGTCAGCTCCAGTGCGAAGGTCTCTCGGGGCAAACCCTGATGGAGACCTGGAAGAGCTGGGACATCGACGAGCGGGACCCGCGGTTGCAGATTAACATCGTCGTTCATGTCAATATGATAGAAATGATTTCGGCAAAGAGGAATGATAATAGATGTTTTATAACCCTAGCGTTAAACGGTAACAAATACCACGCCGTTTGACCCCGAAGCTATGCTCTCGCTGGCGGGCCCTCTGATCGCGGACAATCTGTCCGACCTGCTGAAGCCCACGGATACCCTTATCCGTTCGGTTACAGGAGAAATTAAGAGTTTGCGGGGGGTCCTACATGCGCAGCTCGAGATTGACCGGACCCTTAAACCTTTTGATTTAAAGGTTTATGAGGGCTTGGAGCATGACGCAGTGCTGGGCATGGACTTTTGCCGATTATTTGGGATCGAAGTCCAGTTTGATGTCGGGTTGTGGAGGGTAAAGGAAGGGCCCTGGCATGGGTTCCTCAGTTCCCAGAATCAGAGCGAAGACCCAGTCGTAGTAGCTGAGTGTGCGGGGATCTGCGAGTTATCCGAGGATCACAGGGCACCAATACAAGCTCTGATCGCCCGGTTAATACCAGAGCCGACGGAACTGTTGCCAGCCACGACGTTCGCCAAACACAAGATTGAAGTGTTCAGTGAGGAACCTGTCCGAATCCGCCCGCGGCGTTTGTCGCCCTGGATGAATGACAAGTTGATCCAGGAGGTGGGAAAGCTCAAGGCAGCGAGAATCATAGAGGAATCCACGAGTGATTGGAGCAGCCCACCTGTGCTAGTACGGAAACAGGACGGGGAATCAGCGCGGATGTGCATCGATTTCCGTTGGGTTAACGCCGTCACTCGTAAGGTGGCCTACCCGTTACCGAGTATGGACTCAATCCTAGATCGAATGCGGGGTGCCATATTTTTAACAAAAATTGACCTCAAGCAAGCGTACTATCAGATTTCTATAGAACCAAACAGCAAAAAATACACGGCTTTTGCTGCCAAGAGCTACGGCCTGTTGCAATTCTTACGTATGCCGTTTGGACTCACGAACGCTCCCGCCACGTTCCAGAAACTGATTGACAAACTCTTCCCACCGGAATACGAGCCTTATGTCTTTCGGTATCTGGACGACATCATCATCGTGACGGCTAATTTCCTGGCTCACCTGTTTCGGTTGGAGCTGGTGTTGAAGCGCCTGGCGGAGGCTCGCCTGACAGTAAATCCCGAGAAATGTGAATTTGGTTGTTCGCAGATCCGGTATCTGGGTTTCCTGTTGGACAAAGAGGGCTTGCACCCAGACCCAGACCGGATCCAACCGATCTTAGACATCCCAGTACCCACGACCCTGACAAAGTATTCTAGATTTATAGATCACGAATCCGAGCTAAAACTGCCGTTGTTGAGGCTCCTTCGGAAGGGCGTGAAGTACGGTTGGACCGACGAGCACCAACAGGCTTTCGAGAATCTAATGCTTTAGAGTCTCTTGAAATTAATAGATTAAAAAACTCAGGATGTTTATTAAATAATCAGCTAGATCTAAATAACTCACCTTTGCTTAATCTGTTTTGATTACAAGTTCTTATGTTTACATTGTTAGAAGTATTATTGGAAGAATGATCTTACCACACCCACAAAATTATACTATATAAACGTTTGTAAACCTACATTTAAGTTACAGTTTGTATTTAATCTGATGAAGACGCTAAGACGTCGAAACAGCTGTCATATGAATAAAGTTTGTGTAGTTCACAAAAACTAAACGTTTGTTTTGTTTTTTATTAATAAGTTATTATTATGGATCTACATCAAGTATCACAAAACACATTGAAATATCTAAAAAGGGCCCTAACCTCGGCGCCAGTGTTGGCTCGACCGGATTTCGAGAAACCCTTCACCGTCCAGACTGACGCAAGTGCTGGAGCCCTGGGCGGGGTGTTAACCCAGGAGTTCGAGGACGGGGACCACCCTATCTTGTTTATCAGTAAATCCCTGTCAGATACTCAGCGTAGGTACTCGGCCTCGGAACGCGAATTCCTGGCAATCCGATGGGAAATTGAGAAACTGAGGCCTTACCTAGAGGGGCATCACTTTAAGGTGATCACCGACCACAAGGCTCTGAAGTGGATTAATAACCTTAAAGATGGTACTGGTCAGCTTGGTCGCTGGCGGCAGGAATTGGCTCAATACGATTTTACCATCGACTATCGTCGGGGGTCGTTAAACCACGTGCCTGATGCTCTCTACCGAATGTTCGAGGACGAACCGGCGGCGATTGAGGGGTTTGAGACCATTAAGGATCCCTGGTACTTGGAAAAACGTTGAGATGAGCTCGAGAAGCCGGAAAGGTTTCCACAATGGTGCGTAGTTGACGAGATGCTATATCGGCACCGTCATGACCTTCTCCTTGACCCGGTTACCCAGGGGAGGAGGGCTGGCGCTTGGTGATCCCCAAGGAATATCGGGATGAATTCCACCAGGACGCACATGTCCACCCCTCCTCGGGCCACTTTGGTGTTGAAAAAACTTACGACCGAATCATCCGAGAGTACTATTAACCAGGGGTGTACACAGACGCCCGCTAATTTTTCTTGGGCTGCCTAGACTGCCAGAAATACAAGGCCATGAACTCTAGCCCTCAAGGGCTGATGGGCCGGCGAATCGTGGAGCGCCCGTTGTCAGTCGTCTCAGTGGATCTAATGGAGTTCCCGCCGAGCAAGAATCGATTTAAATACCTCATGGTATTTATTGACTTGTTCACCAAGTGGGTGGAATTAAAGCCTCTGCGGAAGGATGACGGGAAATCGGTGTCCCTAGCCCTCGAAGAGCTGGTGCTTTTCCGGTGGGAGGCCCCTGATTATATTCTGACTGACAACGGTACCGAATTTGTAAATAAAGATCCATTTACGACCTTGTATGAATACGGGATTTCCCACACGACGATCCCTCCGTATCACGCGCAATCAAACCCCGTGGAAAGAAGCAACAGGAGGCTAAAAACGGCCAATTAATATTAAGAAAAACAAAATGTGTTTACTCTTTAGAAAAAAAATGATAAAAAAAAAAACTCCCTTAATTTATTACTAAACTTACTTCCTAAATTCCTTCAGTATCGGGTTAATCAGCAGCAGGCAGGCCGCGGACGCGGCACGACGACGGCGAGTATCGGCCCTCGCGTTGATTTTATTCTTTGCTCCGTCGAGTGCGCGTGTGTATGGATAAATCTATATCGATAATTTGTGTATACGTCCTGGGCCGCCTGTGTTTTTTCTTTTAAGTTTAGAGTTCTTGTGCCCAGGTTCTATATCTTTTTATTACGGGCAGCATCCCTCGAGTATCATCGCGGGTCGATCTCGCACCTCTCGGAATACCAGTGGCAGCAGGATAGCGGTCATCGAGCGACGGCGGCACGAACCAGCCCACCGGCGAGCAAGCAGGGCCTTAGCCCCTTACGAAAAAGTTGTGTACAATTTTGTGCACGAATTTGTGCATACAATTGTACACAAGTCTATGCATAAGTTTGTGCATAATTTTGTGCAAAAATTTTTGCAGAAAGTTCAGTCGGGTTCTGCACAAGTATGTGTACAATACTGTGCACAGTATTGAATGAACATTGTGCACAAAATTCGGACGTTTGTGCACAAGTTTGTGCTAATAGTTTTCAAATTATTTGTACATGTTTTTGCGCAGAAAAATTTGCAAATTATTTTTTTATGACTCGTGCACGTTTTCGTGCACAAATTATTTGGTGGTTCGAATTCCGACAGATTTGTGCTCAAATTTTTAACTTTTACAATTTACGTGGCTCATAGACATGGTGCCCCCCGCTTTATTTAGGAAGATTGACCGTCACAGTTACCACGCAAGTTTGAAAGCTGAATAACAGAAACCGTTGTGAATAGTTAGTCCATAAATAAATGAAATAAATGAAACGACAAGCTCTAAGCTGCAATAACGCTGGGGAGAGCGATAAGTAAATTATTTTTTATAAACAATTGATGAAACCGCCAAGCTCTCAACCCCCATAACGCTGGGCACGCAAGTTCAACAAAAAAACTAATCGGCTATGCCCCAAGCTCTAAACCCCCAAAACCCGGGGCGCCCGATTTCAACAAAAAAGCTGATTGGCTACCCCCCAAGCTCTAAGCCCCCAAAAACCCTGGGCGCACGAGTTCAACAATAAAGCTGATTCGCTACACCCCCAGCTCCAAGCCCCCAAAATCCTAGGCGCCCAAATTCAACAATGAAGCTGATTGGCTTGAGCTTGGGGGGTAGCCAATCAGCTTCTTCTTGAACTCAGGTACCCAGAGTTTTGAGGGCTTAGAGCTTGGGGGTAGCCGATCAGCTTTATTGTTGAACTTGGGCTCTCAAGGTTTTTGGGGGTAGCCAGTCACCTTTTTGGTTGAACTCGTGCGCCCAGAGTCTTGGGGGCTTAGAGCTTGGGGGGTAGCCAATCGGCTTTTTTCTTGAACTCAGGTACCCAGGGTTTTGGAGGCTTAAAGCTTGGGGGGTAGCCTTTCAGCTTTTTTGTTGAACTCGGGCGCCTAGGACCTTGGGGGCTCAGAGCTGAGGGGGTAGCCAATCAGCTTTTTTGTTGAACTCGGGTGCCCCGAAACTTGGGGGCTTATAGCTTGGAGGGTAGCCTATCAGCTTTTTTGTTGAACTCGGGCGCCCAGGGTATTGGGGGCTTAGAGCTTGGGGGGTAGCTGATCAGCTTTATTGTTGAACTAGAGCGCCCCCGGTTTTGGGGGTTTAGAGCTTGGGGCATAGCCGATTAGTTTTTTTGTAGAACTCGGGTGCCCAGCGTTATGGTGGTTCAGAGCTTGGCGGTTTAATTAATTGTTTATAAAAAATAATTTATTTATCGCTTTCCCCAGCGTTATGGGCGTTTAGAGCTTGGTGGTTTATTGAATTGATTATAAAAAATAATTTATTAATCGCTCTTTCCAGCGTAATGGGGGTTTAGAGCTTGTCGGTTCATTTATTCGTTTATTTATGGATTAACTATTCACAACGGTTTCTGTTATTCAGCTTTCAAACTTGCGTGGTAACCGTGACAGCCAATCTTCCTAAATCAAGTGGGGGGCACTATGTCTATGAGACACGTAAATTGTAAAAGTTAAAAATTTGAGCTCGAATCTGTCGGAATTCTAACCACCAAATAATTTGTGCACAAAAACGTGCACGAGTAATAAAAAATAATTTGCAAATTTTTGTGCGCAAAAACATGTACAAATAATCTGAAAACTATGATTTCAGACTTGTGCACAAACGTCCGAATTTTGTGCACAATTTCCATTCAATACTGTGCAGAGTATTGTACACATACTTGTGCAGAACCCGACTGAACTTTCTGCACAAATTTTTGCACAAATTTTTGCACAAAATTATGCACAAACTTATGCATAGACTTGTGTACATTTGTATGTACAAATTCGTGCACAAAATTGTACACAACTTTTTCGTAAGGGGTGCCCGGGAGAAAATTACGGCCCTCGCATTTTATTTTGGTTCGTTCCTCGAGAAGTAGCGGTGACCGGGGCGACGTTTGTGGCCCTGACGGCACGGTCGTTTTCGTATTTTCTTTCTGTTGATTGAGCTCCCCTGTCGCAACTACTTTCTAGTCAGAACGGATGCTCCCCAGAGTATGCTACAGTCAGCGATCTGTTAACTCGGGTCCAAGATTGTTTTAAAGTTTCTATACCGGCACGTGAATCATCTCTGAGAATATTAACCTGGGCGACAAAATATACAATTTTAAATTGTAGTTTCACCAAAAAATAATTAGAGAAACTCCAATTTTTAAAGATTGGAGAATTTTTTTTGTGGAAACTCCCTGAACTTTTGTAGAAACTCCTATTTTTTTTCCATGAAGGAGTGACTTTGGATATGAAACTGTTCTACTGGAAATATATTAGCAAGGTTGCAAACCGAGCCATGGAACGTGTTGAGATGATCGGCCGCCTGATGACCAACATTAGCAGACCCAGTCCGAGTAAACGGAGGCTTTTGATGGCTACCACGCAATTCATCATGCTGTACGGTGCGGAGATATGAGCACCAGGCCTAGAGAAGCGGAAATACTCAAAAGTATTGGCGAATTTGCAGCGCAGACGGGCACTTAGAATAGCTTGGCCATACAGGGCGGTTGATCAAGGATCCAAAATCCTGGGTCAAAAGAGACTGGGGCGAGGTTGACTTCTACTTCACCC
This sequence comes from Encarsia formosa, assembly GCA_038277355.1. NCBI lineage: Eukaryota > Metazoa > Arthropoda > Insecta > Hymenoptera > Aphelinidae > Encarsia > Encarsia formosa. The sequence continues at coordinate 49,140,862 of CM076185.1, read as the reverse complement.
AGTTCCTGTCCAGCCACGGCTATTTCCGGAGATGTCTCCATAAACACGGAAAAGTCGCGGATCCATGCTGTAGATATTTCGAGTGCGAGCGACAACGCGAATCACACTTTCTTCGTTTGCAAGAAATGGCAGGCAAAGCAAGAAGCAATAGAGGCTAAGCTAAGAAGGATCAACGCGGATAATATAGTTAGTTCGACGCTCCGCGGGAAAGACTGATGGAACCGTAATTCCACCTACGTAAGGGATATCCTGATCGCGAAGCGGTAAGACAACTGTCTCGAGTAGACAGCTTAGTAGTATCTTACATGAAGGTAGTAATTTGAACTTCACTAACAGGAATAAATGTTGAGTGAGAACTTTGATGATGGTGACAACAATTTTGTGCATCAATGAAAACCGCACGGTGAGAATGTGAACAGACACGGTCGCCCAGTCAAGAATTGATCCTACAGAAGCAATTCCAGGCTGAGCGAGGGTTATGGAGATGGGTGTTTAGTGGGTATCGTGGTCGGAGTCCCACACTCCAGGGGTCACTGAAACATGACGTGTCAGCGCATTTACCAATTCCATGAAAACAAAAAAAGATGTAACCATTTATATCATTTATAAATGAACCAAAATACTATGTTTATTAAAACATTTTAAATTGATAAATTTTTTAATAAACGTTACAAAATGAAAAAGAATATTAGTTTTTATATTCCAATTAAAAATTTTGGCGAACGGAGAGAACCTCCCTTGTAATAAAAATGTGCATTGTAGAGGCTAGCCGTAGAGGTACTTTTGATTACTATTTTAGACAAGAGCTTTTATTTTTCAGCTTAACACTGAGAAATTTACGTCGGTTAAAGACACTCGTGTAGGCTTACGTTTGCCCTACTGATAGTGAAAAAGATAGAGCTTACGCACCATCTAGCAGCAAAACTGCACGAACTAACACGTCTGCTGGCCTTTGGCCGACAAAAATTTTTCATTGAAGGTGTACTGAACAAGCGTACCTTAATAACTTTTATGCCAGGCTAGTTTGGTCACTTAAAATAAAGATTCTCAGTCGTTACGATGTAATGGTATTAAATATATATTTCAGGTCAAAAGTGTGAAATATAGAAACTTGTATGATTAAAAAAAAATCTTAGGGCTCATGTTTTTTTAATAAATTAAATAACGTCTTATTTCAACTATCAATTTATGAAGAACTGAAAGTTTTCACGGCAGTCAGCGTAAAAACTCATTCTGAGATCAAAGTATTTTGATATTAAATAGAAAATCATTTTAATTCACTTACCGTAAATTCGCCAGTTACCGCATCAAATCCAACATGTACCGTATGTTCAAAGTTAGTGGGGTAACTTATATTTGGCTTTTCTTTAACATCCTTTACTCTAATTTTGTTTCGCATAATTTTTCTTTTTTTATCATCAAATTCCGGTTCTTTTGGTAATGGACGCATATCAACTGGAACGATGGTAGTGGGCTCTCCTCTAAAAAAAAATTGGTTTTTATTTAACTTGTTTTTTAATATGAAAATAAAAATAATGACAATGTTAAAGTGTTCAATTGTAAATAAGATTAGTGTGAAAAAAATGTATACCACCAGCAATTCTCAGAAGTTATGAACAGTTAAAAATTACGTAATATAAGATGGGTTATCATCCGACGATAATTTGATTATGATGAGTCTAAGAAAAAATTGCCCAGGACTCCAATAAAATCCTGAAAGACTATTTTTCAAGTATTAAAATGATATCCAAAAAATTACTGGTGGCTAGGAAACATTTGGAAAGAAGAAAACTATAAAGTCGGAAATCGGATTAACCTAACCTCAACCGAATACTAAAAAATTAAAATAGCACAAGTTTGCTGAAATAAAATCGAGTTAAAATGATTTTTAAATTAGAATTTGTTAACTTCAACTCGAATTATGATTTTTTTACTACGTTCAATGACACAAAAACGTTGGAACCCCCAAACTCTTCCACGACTAATATTCTCACCGAATGAATAAGTTATGTGACAGTATTCTCCCTCCCATAACATCTAGGATATGTTATGCAATATTTAGTCAGTTAAAAGGTACAAGTAAAAAGTTTAAATTTTTCCAGTAAGCACCCTGGACAGCGCGTGCAGCTCGGTTGCTTTTTCAACACTTTTGATAAGAAAAAGTCAAAATGGCGAGAGAAGCAACACGCAGGCAATGCCTACGCAGGACTGCTTGACGAAAACAGTAATTTAAATCAGCACATCGCACACTGTTCTGAGAAAAGGTACCCACTATCAAAAATGAGCGATAGCACATAGTTGATCGATGAGTTACCACTTTGGTCGATTTTTCTTCCTTAGGTCGAGAAGAATCGAGATCCGTTTCACCCGTGTATCAGATTAACGATTGTAGGGTAGTTCCAGGGGGTTTTAGGGGGCTGAAATGGAAAAAACCCGTCAAATCATGGTTACGATGATTTTCATGAATTATTGGATGGAAAAAATTTTCCTTGTTACTTTTTTTTTTTAAATGAATTGCTTTAGTGTAATTTTACATTATTTTCTAAAACTACCCCTAAAAAGTAGTTTTGGGGGTGGAAGGAGGGTTAATTTTATAACTAATCAATTGCTGTCATTGAAAATTTTTGAAAAATTAATTAACGTTTTACTCGAAATTATATTACGTGAACTTGTCTACTAAAAGGTTTACAAGAGTTTTTGCAATTTACAACCCTTATTAGGGGTGGTCTTTCCTAACATGCAGCCAGAATTAAACCTGAAATAAAACTATGTAGATGTTTGTAAAATAAAAATAAAAAATAATGACTTGAATGATTTTTTCAAGTTTTTTTTCATTTTAAACTTCAAAAAACAACCCCTAAAAATTAATTTTGCGAGTGGTAAAGCTAATATCAAGTCATGATTAAACTTAAAATTAAACTACGTAGTGTTTGTAAAATCAATACAAAAAATAATGACTTGAATGATTTTTTCAAGTTTTTTATCATTTGAAATTTCGAAAAACTACCCCTAAAAAATAAATTTTGGGGGTGGTAAAGCTAATATCAAGTCATGATTAAACTTAAAATAAAACTACGTAGTGTTTGTAAAATAAATATAAAAAATAATGATTGACTAAATGTTTCAATTTTTTTTTTTTAATTTCAAAAAACTACCCCTAAAAAATTTTAGAGATAAAAATGACGGAATCTCATGAACATTCGATCAGTATTTTTTGAGCCCTCTTATGATCGATTTTAGGAGTAGTCACCGAGAAAGAATCGACTAGAAAATTTTCTGAGGTAAAACGTAATCGATTCCAAACAATTTTTTTGAAAAAAACCTGACGAAATCTCATTAACACGCGAGCAGTATTTTTTGAGCCCATTCACCCCTTATATGATCGATTTAAGGGGTAGTTCCCGAGAATGAATCGACTCAAAACTTCTCTGAGGAAAAACGTAATCAATGAAAAACAATTTTTTTGAAAAAAACCTGACGGAATCTCATTAACACTCGAGCAGTATTTTTTGAGCTTATTCACCCTTTATATAATCAATTTTAGCGGAGGTTCCCGAGAATGAATCGATTCCAAACTTCTCTGAGGTAAAACGTAATAAATCCAAAACATTTTTTTTGAAAAAAAACTGATGGAATCTCATAAACACTCGATCAGTATTTTTTGAGCCCTCTTATGATCGATTTAAGGAGTAGTTCCCGAGAAAGAATCGACTCCAAAATTTTCTGAGGTAAACGTTATCAATTCAAATCGAATTTTTTGAAAAAGAAACTAACGGTATCTCATTAACACTCGAGCAGTATTTTTTGAGCTCATTCAGTGCTCTTATGATCGATTTTAGGGGTACTTCCCGAGAATGAATCGACTCCAATCTTCTCTGAGGTAAAACGTAATGAATTCAAAACATTTTTTTTGAAAAAAAACTGACGGAATCTCATTAACACTCGATCTGTATTTTTAAGCCCATTCACCCCTTATATGATCAATTTTAACGGTAGTTCCCGATGATGAATCGACTCCAAACTTCTCTGAGGAGAAACGTAATCAATTCAAAACATTTTTTTTGAAAAAAAACGGACAAAATCTCATTAACGCTCGATCAGTATTTTTTAAGCCCATTCGACCCTCATATGATCGATTTTAAGGGTAGTTCCCGAGAATGAATCGACTCAAAACTTCTCTGAGGCAAAACGTAATCAATGAAAAACATTTAAGAAAATAAAAACCTGACGGAATCTCATAAACACTCGAGCAGTACTTTTTGAGCCCATTCACCCCTTATATGATAGATTTTAGGGGTAGTTCCCGAGAATGAATAGACTCCAAACTTTTCAGAGGTAAAACGTAATCAATTCAAAACAATTTTTTTGAAAAAAACCTGACGGAATCTCATGAACATTCGATCAGTATTTTTTGAGCCCTCTTATGATCGATTTTAGGAGTAGTTACCGAGAAAGAATTGACTCCAAAATTTTCTGAGGTAAAACGTAATCAATTCAAAACAATTTTTTTGAAAAAAACCTGACGGAATCTCATTAAGACTTGAGCAATATTTTTTGAGCCCATTCACCCCTTATATGATCGATTTAATGGGTAGTTCCCGAGAATGAATCGATTCCAAACTTCTCTGAGGTAAAACGTAAATAATCAAAAATATAAAAAAAAAAAAAACCTGACGGAATATCATTAACACAAGAGCAGTATTTTTTGAGCCCATTCACCTCTTAAATGATCGATTTTAGGGGTAGTTCCAGAGAATGAATCGACTCCAAACTTTTCTGAGGTAAACGTTATCAATTCTAATTAATTTTTTTGATAAAAAACCTGACGGAATCTCATGAACACTAGAGCAGTATTTTTTGAGCCCATTCACCTCTTATATGATCGATTTTAGGGGTAGTTCCAGAGAATGAATCGACTCCAAACTTTTCTGAGGTAAACGTTATCAATTCTAATTAATTTTTTTGATAAAAAACCTGACGGAATCTCATGAACACTAGAGCAGTATTTTTTGAGCTTATTCACCCTTTATATGATCAATTTTAGCGGTAGTTCCCGAGAATGAATCGACTTCAAACTTCTCTGAGGTAAAACGTAATCAATTCAAAAAAATTTTCTTGAAAAAAAACTGACAGAATCTCATGAACACTCGATTAGTATTTTTTGAGCCCATTCACCCCTTATATAATCGATTTTAGAGATTGTACCCGAAAATGAATCGACTCCAAACTTCTCTGAGGTGAAACGTAATTAATAAAAAATATAAAAAAAAAAAAAAACCTGACGGAATCTCATTAACACCAGAGCAGTATTTTTTGAGCCCATTCACTCCTTATATGATCGATTTTAGGGGTAGTTCACGAGAATGAATCGACTCTAAACTTTTCTGAGGTAAAAGTTATCAATTCAAATCAATTTTTTTGAAAAAAAACTGACAGAATCTCATGAACACTCGATTAGTATTTTTTGAGCCCATTCACCCCTTATATAATCGATTTTAGAGATTGTACCCGAAAATGAATCGACTCCAAACTTCTCTGAGGTGAAACGTAATTAATAAAAAATATAAAAAAAAAAAAAACCTGACGGAATCTCATTAACACCAGAGCAGTATTTTTTGAGCCCATTCACTCCTTATATGATCGATTTTAGGGGTAGTTCACGAGACAGAATCGACTCCAAAATTTTCTGAGGTAAACGTTATCAATTCAAATCAATTTTTTTGAAAAAAAACTGACAGAATCTCATGAATACTCGATTAGTATTTTTTGAGCCCATTCACCCCTTATATAATCGATTTTAGAGATTGTACCCGAAAATGAATCGACTCCAAACTTCTCTGAGGTGAAACGTAATTAATAAAAAATATAAAAAAAGAAAAAAACCTGACGGAATCTCATTAACACCAGAGCAGTATTTTTTGAGCCCATTCACTCCTTATATGATCGATTTTAGGGGTAGTTCACGAGAATGAATCGACTCAAAACTTCTCTGAGGAGAAACGTAATCAATTCAAAACATTTTTTTTGAAAAAAAACTGACAGAACCTCATTTACGCTCGATCAGTATTTTTTAAGCCCTTTCACCCCTCATATGATCGATTTTAAGGGTAGTTCCCGAGAATGAATCGACTCAAAACTTCTCTGAGGCAAAACGTAATCAATGAAAAACATTTAAAAAAATAAAAAACTGACGGAATCTCATTAACACTTGAGCAGTACTTTTTGAGCCCATTCACCCCTTATATGATAGATTTTAGGGGTAGTTCCCGAGAATGAATAGACTCCAAGCTTTTCAGAGGTAATCGTAATCAATTCAAAACAATTTTTTTGAAAAAAGCCTGACGGAATCTCATGAACATTCGATCAGTATTTTTTGAGCCCTCTTATGATCGATTTTAGGAGTAGTTACCGAGAAAGAATCGACTCCAAAATTTTCTGAGGTAAAACGTAATCAATTCAAAACAATTTTTTTGAAAAAAACCTGACGGAATCTTATTAACACTCGAGCAGTATTTTTTGAGCCCATTCACCCCTTATATGATCGATTTCAGGGGTAGTTCCCGAGAATGAATCGACTCAAAACTTTTCTGAGGAAAAACGTAATCAATGAAAAACTTTAAAAAAAAAAAAACCTGATGGAATCTCATTAAAACTCGAGCAGTATTTTTTGAGCCCATTCACACCTTACATAATCGATTTTAGGGGTATTGCCCGAGATCTAATCGATCCCAAACTTCTCAGAGGTAAAACGTAGTCAATTCAGAACAATTTTTTTGAAAAAAAACTGACAGAATCTCATTAACACTCGATTAGTATTTTTTGAGCCCATTCACCCCTTATATAATCGATTTTGGGGGTAGTACCCGAGAATGAATCGACTCCAAACTTCTCTAAGGTAAAACGCAATCAATAAAAAACATAAAAAAAAAAACCTGACGGAATCTCATGAACACTAGAGCAGTATTTTTTTAGCCCATTCACCTCTTATATGATCGATTTTAGGGGTAGTTCCCGAGAATGAATCGACTCCAAACTTTTCTGTGGTAAACGCTATCAATTCAAATCAATTTTTTTGAAAAAAAACTGACGGTATCTCATTAACACTCGATTAGTATTTTTTGAGCCAATTCACCCCTTATATAATCGATTTTAGGGGTAGTTCCCGAGAATGAATCGACTCCAAACTTTTCTGAGGTAAACGTAATCAATTCAAAACAATTTTTTTGAAAAATACTGGCGGTATCTCATTAACACTCGATCAGTATTTTTTGAGCCCTCTTATGTTCGATTTCAGGAGTAGTTCCCGAGAAAGAATCGTCTCCAAAATTTTCTGAGGTAAAACGTATTCAATTCAAAAAATTTTTTTTGAAAAATACTGGCGGTATCTCATTAACACTCGATTAGTATTTTTAAGCCCATTCAGTTCTCTAATGATCGATTTTAGGGGTACCTTTCGAGAATGAATCGACTCGAAACTTCTCTGAGGTAAAACGTAATGAATTCAAAACATTTTTTTTGAAAAAAAACTGACGGAATCTCATTAACGCTCGATCAGTATTTTTTAAGCCCATTCACCCCTCATATAATCGAATTTAGGGCTAGTTCCCGAGAATGAATCGACTCAAAACTTCTCTGAGGCAAAACGTAATCAGTTCAAAAAAATTGTTTTGAAAAAAAACTGACAGAATCTCATTAACACTCGATCAGTATTTTTTGAGCCCATTCACCCCTTATATAATCGATTTTAGGGCTAGTTCCCGAGAATGAATCGACTCAAAACTTCTCTGAGGCTAAACGTAATCAATTCAAAAAAATTGTTTTGAAAAAAAACTGACAGAATCTCATTAACACTCGATCAGTATTTTTTGAGCCTATTCACCCCTTATATAATCGATTTTAGGGCTAGTTTCCGAGAATGAATCGACTCAAAACTTCTCTAAGGCAAAACGTAATCAGTTCAAAAAAATTGTTTTGAAAAAAAACTGACAGAATCTCATTAACACTCGATCAGTATTTTTTGAGCCCAATTACCCCTTATATGATCGATTTCAGGGGTAGTTCCCGAGAATGAATCGACTCCAATCTTTTTGGAGGTCAAACGTTTTTAATTAAAATCAATTTTTTTGTAAAAAACTGACGGAATCTCATTAACACTCGAGCAAGTGTTATTCGAGAATGAATCGACTCAAAACTTCTTTGAGGCAAAACGTAATCAATGAAAAACATTTAAGAAAATAAAAACCTGACGGAATCTCATAAACACTCGAGCAGTACTTTTTGAGCCCATTCACCCCTTATATGATAGATTTTAGGGGTAGTTCCCGAGAATGAATAGACTCCAAACTTTTCAGAGGTAAAACGTAATCAATTCAAAACAATTTTTTTGAAAAAAACCTGACGGAATCTCATGAACATTCGATCAGTATTTTTTGAGCCCTCTTATGATCGATTTTAGGAGTAGTTACCGAGAAAGAATCGACTCCAAAATTTTCTGAGGTAAAACGTAATCAATTCAAAACAATTTTTTTGAAAAAAACCTGACGGAATCTCATTAACACTCGAGCAATTTTTTTTTGAGCCCATTCACCCCTTATATGATCGATTTAATGGGTAGTTCCCGAGAATGAATCGACTCAAAACTTCTCTGAGAAAAAACGTAATCAATGAAGAACGTTTAAAAAAAAAAAACCTGACGGTATCTCATTAACACTCGAGCAGTATTTTTTGAGCTTATTCACCCTTTATATGATCAATTTTAGCGGTAGTTCCCGAGAATGAATCGACTCGAAACTTCTCTGAAGTAAAACGTAATGAATTCAAACCATTTTTTTTGAAAAAAAACTGACGGAATCTCATTAACGCTCGATCAGTATTTTTTAAGCCCATTCACCCCTCATATAATCGATTTTAGGGCTAGTTCCCGAGAATGAATCGACTCAAAACTTCTCTGAGGCGAAACGTAATCAGTTCAAAAAAATTGTTTTGAAAAAAAACTGACAGAATCTCATTAACACTCGATCAGTATTTTTTGAGCCCATTCACCCCTTATATAATCGATTTTAGGGCTAGTTCCCGAGAATGAATCGACTCAAAACTTCTCTGAGGCTAAACGTAATCAATTCAAAAAAATTGTTTTGAAAAAAAACTGACAGAATCTCATTAACACTCGATCAGTATTTTTTGAGCCTATTCACCCCTTATATAATCGATTTTAGGGCTAGTTCCCGAGAATGAATCGACTCAAAACTTCTCTGAGGCAAAACGTAATCAATAAAAAACATAAAAAAAAACCTGACGGAATCTCATTAACACTCGAGCAGTATTTTTTGAGCCCATTCACCCCTTATATGATCGATTTAAGGGGTAGTTCCCGAGAATGAATCGAATCAAAACTTCTCTGAGAAGAAACGTAATCAATGAAAAACCATTTTTTAGTGAAAAAAAACTGATGGAATCTCATGAACACTCGATCAGAATTTATGAGCCCTCTTATGATCGATTTTAGGAGTAGTTCCCGAGAAAGAATCGACTCCAAAATTTCCTGAGGTAAAACGTAATCAATTCAAAAAATTTTTTTTTTTAAAAAAAACTGACAGAATCTCATGAACACTCGATTAGTATTTTTTGAGCCCATTCACCCCTTATATAATCGATTTTAGGGGTAGTACCCGAAAATGAATCGACTCCAAACTTCTCTGAGGTAAAACGTAATTAATCAAAAATATAAAAAAAAAAAAAACCTGACGGAATATCATTAACACAAGAGCAGTATTTTTTGAGCCCATTCACCTCTTATATGATCGATTTTAGAGGTAGTCCCAGAGAATGAATCGACTCCAAACTTTTCTGAGGTAAACGTTATCAATTCTAATTAATTTTTTTGATAAAAAACCTGACGGAATCTCATGAACACTAGAGCAGTATTTTTTGAGCCCATTCACCTCTTATATGATCGATTTTAGGGGTAGTTCCAGAGAATGAATCGACTCCAAACTTTTCTGAGGTAAACGTTATCAATTCTAATTAATTTTTTTGAAAAAAAACTGACGGTATCTCATTCACACTTAAGCAGTATTTTTTGAGCCCATTCACCCCTTATATAAACGATTTTAGGTGTAGTTCCCGAGAATGAATCGACTCAAAACTTCTCTGAGAAAAAACGTAATCAATGAAAAACATTTAAAAAAAAAAACCTGACGGAATCTCATTAACACTCGAGCAGTATTTTTTGAGCCCATTCACCCCTTATATGATCGATTTAAGGGGTAGTTCCCGAGAATGAATCGACTCAAAACTTCTCTGAGAAAAAACGTAATCAATGAAAAACATTTAAAAAAAAAAACCTGACGGTATCCCATTAACACTCGAGCAGTATTTTTTGAGCTTATTCACTCTTTATATGATCAATTTTAGCGGTAGTTCCCGAGAATGAATCACTTCAAACTTCTCTGAGGTAAAACGTAATCAATTCAAAAAAATTTTCTTGAAAAAAAACTGACAGAATCTCATGAACACTCGATTAGTATTTTTTGAGCCCATTCACCCCTTATATAATCGATTTTAGAGATTGTACCCGAAAATGAATCGACTCCAAACTTCTCTGAGGTGAAACGTAATTAATAAAAAATATAAAAAAAAAAAAAAAACCTGACGGAATCTCATTAACACCAGAGCAGTATTTTTTGAGCCCATTCACTCCTTATATGATCGATTTTAGGGGTAGTTCACGAGAATGAATCGACTCAAAACTTCTCTGAGGAGAAACGTAATCAATTCAAAACATTTTTTTTGAAAAAAAACTGACAGAACCTCATTTACGCTCGATCAGTATTTTTTAAGCCCTTTCACCCCTCATATGATCGATTTTAAGGGTAGTTCCCGAGAATGAATCGACTCAAAACTTCTCTGAGGCAAAACGTAATCAATGAAAAACATTTAAAAAAATAAAAAACTGACGGAATCTCATTAACACTTGAGCAGTACTTTTTGAGCCCATTCACCCCTTATATGATAGATTTTAGGGGTAGTTCCCGAGAATGAATAGACTCCAAGCTTTTCAGAGGTAATCGTAATCAATTCAAAACAATTTTTTTGAAAAAAGCCTGACGGAATCTCATGAACATTCGATCAGTATTTTTTGAGCCCTCTTATGATCGATTTTAGGAGTAGTTACCGAGAAAGAATCGACTCCAAAATTTTCTGAGGTAAAACGTAATCAATTCAAAACAATTTTTTTGAAAAAAACCTGACGGAATCTTATTAACACTCGAGCAGTATTTTTTGAGCCCATTCACCCCTTATATGATCGATTTCAGGGGTAGTTCCCGAGAATGAATCGACTCAAAACTTTTCTGAGGAAAAACGTAATCAATGAAAAACTTTAAAAAAAAAAAAAACCTGATGGAATCTCATTAAAACTCGAGCAGTATTTTTTGAGCCCATTCACACCTTACATAATCGATTTTAAGGGGATTGCCCGAGAATTAATCGATCCCAAACTTCTCAGAGGTAAAACGTAGTCAATTCAGAACAATTTTTTTGAAAAAAAACTGACAGAATCTCATTAACACTCGATCAGTATTTTTTAAGCCCATTCACCCCTCATATAATCGATTTTAGGGCTAGTTCCCGAGAATGAATCGACTCAAAACTTCTCTGAGGCGAAACGTAATCAGTTCAAAAAAATTGTTTTGAAAAAAAACTGACAGAATCTCATTAACACTCGATCAGTATTTTTTGAGCCCATTCACCCCTTATATAATCGATTTTAGGGCTAGTTCCCGAGAATGAATCGACTCAAAACTTCTCTGAGGCTAAACGTAATCAATTCAAAAAAATTGTTTTGAAAAAAAACTGACAGAATCTCATTAACACTCGATCAGTATTTTTTGAGCCTATTCACCCCTTATATAATCGATTTTAGGGCTAGTTCCCGAGAATGAATCGACTCAAAACTTCTCTGAGGCAAAACGTAATCAATAAAAAACATAAAAAAAAACCTGACGGAATCTCATTAACACTCGAGCAGTATTTTTTGAGCCCATTCACCCCTTATATGATCGATTTAAGGGGTAGTTCCCGAGAATGAATCGAATCAAAACTTCTCTGAGAAGAAACGTAATCAATGAAAAACCATTTTTTAGTGAAAAAAAACTGATGGAATCTCATGAACACTCGATCAGAATTTATGAGCCCTCTTATGATCGATTTTAGGAGTAGTTCCCGAGAAAGAATCGACTCCAAAATTTCCTGAGGTAAAACGTAATCAATTCAAAAAATTTTTTTTTTTTAAAAAAACTGACAGAATCTCATGAACACTCGATTAGTATTTTTTGAGCCCATTCACCCCTTATATAATCGATTTTAGGGGTAGTACCCGAAAATGAATCGACTCCAAACTTCTCTGAGGTAAAACGTAATTAATCAAAAATATAAAAAAAAAAAAAACCTGACGGAATATCATTAACACAAGAGCAGTATTTTTTGAGCCCATTCACCTCTTATATGATCGATTTTAGAGGTAGTTCCAGAGAATGAATCGACTCCAAACTTTTCTGAGGTAAACGTTATCAATTCTAATTAATTTTTTTGATAAAAAACCTGACGGAATCTCATGAACACTAGAGCAGTATTTTTTGAGCCCATTCACCTCTTATATGATCGATTTTAGGGGTAGTTCCAGAGAATGAATCGACTCCAAACTTTTCTGAGGTAAACGTTATCAATTCTAATTAATTTTTTTGAAAAAAAACTGACGGTATCTCATTCACACTTAAGCAGTATTTTTTGAGCCCATTCACCCCTTATATAAACGATTTTAGGTGTAGTTCCCGAGAATGAATCGACTCAAAACTTCTCTGAGAAAAAACGTAATCAATGAAAAACATTTAAAAAAAAAAACCTGACGGAATCTCATTAACACTCGAGCAGTATTTTTTGAGCCCATTCACCCCTTATATGATCGATTTAAGGGGTAGTTCCCGAGAATGAATCGACTCAAAACTTCTCTGAGAAAAAACGTAATCAATGAAAAACATTTAAAAAAAAAAACCTGACGGTATCCCATTAACACTCGAGCAGTATTTTTTGAGCTTATTCACTCTTTATATGATCAATTTTAGCGGTAGTTCCCGAGAATGAATCACTTCAAACTTCTCTGAGGTAAAACGTAATCAATTCAAAAAAATTTTCTTGAAAAAAAACTGACAGAATCTCATGAACACTCGATTAGTATTTTTTGAGCCCATTCACCCCTTATATAATCGATTTTAGAGATTGTACCCGAAAATGAATCGACTCCAAACTTCTCTGAGGTGAAACGTAATTAATAAAAAATATAAAAAAAAAAAAAAAACCTGACGGAATCTCATTAACACCAGAGCAGTATTTTTTGAGCCCATTCACTCCTTATATGATCGATTTTAGGGGTAGTTCACGAGAATGAATCGACTCAAAACTTCTCTGAGGAGAAACGTAATCAATTCAAAACATTTTTTTTGAAAAAAAACTGACAGAACCTCATTTACGCTCGATCAGTATTTTTTAAGCCCTTTCACCCCTCATATGATCGATTTTAAGGGTAGTTCCCGAGAATGAATCGACTCAAAACTTCTCTGAGGCAAAACGTAATCAATGAAAAACATTTAAAAAAATAAAAAACTGACGGAATCTCATTAACACTTGAGCAGTACTTTTTGAGCCCATTCACCCCTTATATGATAGATTTTAGGGGTAGTTCCCGAGAATGAATAGACTCCAAGCTTTTCAGAGGTAATCGTAATCAATTCAAAACAATTTTTTTGAAAAAAGCCTGACGGAATCTCATGAACATTCGATCAGTATTTTTTGAGCCCTCTTATGATCGATTTTAGGAGTAGTTACCGAGAAAGAATCGACTCCAAAATTTTCTGAGGTAAAACGTAATCAATTCAAAACAATTTTTTTGAAAAAAACCTGACGGAATCTTATTAACACTCGAGCAGTATTTTTTGAGCCCATTCACCCCTTATATGATCGATTTCAGGGGTAGTTCCCGAGAATGAATCGACTCAAAACTTTTCTGAGGAAAAACGTAATCAATGAAAAACTTTAAAAAAAAAAAAAACCTGATGGAATCTCATTAAAACTCGAGCAGTATTTTTTGAGCCCATTCACACCTTACATAATCGATTTTAAGGGGATTGCCCGAGAATTAATCGATCCCAAACTTCTCAGAGGTAAAACGTAGTCAATTCAGAACAATTTTTTTGAAAAAAAACTGACAGAATCTCATTAACACTCGATTAGTATTTTTTGAGCCCATTCACCCCTTATATAATCGATTTTGGGGGTAGTTCCCGAGAATGAATCGACTCCAAACTTCTCTAAGGTAAAACGCAATCAATAAAAAACATAAAAAAAAAAACCTGACGGAATCTCATGAACACTAGAGCAGTATTTTTTTAGCCCATTCACCTCTTATATGATCGATTTTAGGGGTAGTTCCCGAGAATGAATCGACTCCAAACTTTTCTGTGGTAAACGCTATCAATTCAAATCAATTTTTTTGAAAAAAAACTGACGGTATCTCATTCACACTTAAGCAGTATTTTTTGAGCCAATTCACCCCTTATATAATCGATTTTAGGGGTAGTTCCCGAGAATGAATCGACTCCAAACTTTTCTGAGGTAAACGTAATCAATTCAAAACAATTTTTTTGAAAAAAACCTGACGGAATCTCATTAACACTCGAGCAGTATTTTTTGAGCTTATTCAGTACTCTTATGATCGATTTGAGGGGTAGTTCCCGATTATGAATCGACTCCAAACTTCTCTAAGGTAAACGTTATCAATTCAAATCAATTTTTTTTGAAAAAAAATGACGGAATCTCATTCACACTCGATCAGTATTTTTTGAGCCCTCTTATGTTCGATTTCAGGAGTAGTTCCCGAGAAAGAATCGTCTCCAAAATTTTCTGAGGTAAAACGTATTCAATTCAAAAAAATTTTTTTGAAAAATACTGGCGGTATCTCATTAACACTCGATTAGTATTTTTAAGCCCATTCAGTTCTCTAATGATCGATTTTAGGGGTACCTTTCGAGAATGAATCGACTCGAAACTTCTCTGAGGTAAAACGTAATGAATTCAAAACATTTTTTTTGAAAAAAAACTGACGGAATCTCATTAACGCTCGATCAGTATTTTTTAAGCCCATTCACCCCTCATATAATCGATTTTAGGGCTAGTTCCCGAGAATGAATCGACTCAAAACTTCTCTGAGGCAAAACGTAATCAGTTCAAAAAAATTGTTTTGAAAAAAAACTGACAGAATCTCATTAACACTCGATCAGTATTTTTTGAGCCCATTCACCCCTTATATAATCGATTTTAGGGCTAGTTCCCGAGAATGAATCGACTCAAAACTTCTCTGAGGCTAAACGTAATCAATTCAAAAAAATTGTTTTGAAAAAAAACTGACAGAATCTCATTAACACTCGATCAGTATTTTTTGAGCCTATTCACCCCTTATATAATCGATTTTAGGGCTAGTTCCCGAGAATGAATCGACTCAAAACTTCTCTGAGGCAAAACGTAATCAGTTCAAAAAAATTGTTTTGAAAAAAAACTGACAGAATCTCATTAACACTCGATCAGTATTTTTTGAGCCCATTCACCCCTCATATAATCGATTTTAGGGCTAGTTCCCGAGAATGAATCGACTCAAAACTTCTCTGAGGCAAAACGTAATCAGTTCAAAAAAATTGTTTTGAAAAAAAACTGACAGAATCTCATTAACACTCGATCAGTATTTTTTGAGCCCATTCACCCCTTATATGATCGATTTCAGGGGTAGTTCCCGAGAATGAATCGACTCCAATCTTTTTGGAGGTCAAACGTTTTTAATTAAAATCAATTTTTTTGTAAAAAACTGACGGAATCTCATTAACACTCGAGCAGTATTTTTTGAGCTCATTCAGTTCTCTTATGATCGATTTTCGGGGTACCTTTCGAGAATGAATCGACTCCAAACATCTCTGAGGTAAAACGTAATGAATTCAAAACATTTTTTAAAAAAAAAAACTGACGGAATCTCATTAACGCTCGATCAGTATTTTTTAAGCCCATTCACCCCTCACATGATCGATTTTAGGGCTAGTTCCCGAGAATGAGTCGACTCAAAACTTCTCTGAGGCAAAACGTAATCAATGAAAATTATTAAAAAAAAAAAAACCTGACGGAATCTTATTAACACTCGAGCAGTCTTTTTTGAGCCCATTCACCTCTTATATAATCGATTTTAGGAGTAGTACCCGAAAATGAATTGACTCCAAACTTCTCTGAGGTAAAACGTAATGAATTCAAAAAATTTTTTTTGAAAAAAAACTGACGGAATCTCATTAACACTCGATCAGTAATTTTTAAGCCCATTCACCTCTTATATAATCGATTTTAGGAGTAGTTCCGAGAATGAATTGACTCAAAACTTCTCTGAGGTAAAACGCAATCAATAAAAAACATAAAAAAAAAAAAACCTGACGGTATCTCATTAATACTCGAGCAGTATTTTTTGAGCCCATTCACCCCTTATATGATAGATTTTAGGGGTAGTTCCCGAGAATGAATAGACTCCAAACTTTTCAGAGGTAAAACGTTATCAATAAAAAACATGAAAAAAAAAAAAAAAAAAACCTGACGGAATCTCATTAACACTAGAGCAGTATTTTTTGAGCCCATTCACCCCTTATATGATAGATTTTAGGGGTAGTACCCGAAAATGAATCGACTCCAAACTTCTCTGAGGTAAAACGTAATCAATAAAAAACATAAAAAAAAAAATAAAAATAACCTGACGGAATCTCATTAACACTAGAGCAGTATTTTTTGAGCCCATTCACCCCTTATATGATCGATTTTAGGGGTAGTTCCTGAGAATCAATCGACTCCAAACTTTTCTGAGGTAAAAGTTATCAATTCAAATCAATTTTTTTGAAAAAAAATGACGGTATCTCATTAACACTCGAGCAGTATTTTTTGAGCCCATTCAGTGCTCTGATGTCCGATTTTAGGAGTAGTTCCCAAGAATGAATCGACTCCAAACTTCTCTGAGGCAAAACGTAATCAATAAAAAACATTAAAAAAAAAAAAACCTGACGGAATCTCATTAACACTCGAGCAGTATTTTTTGAGCCCATTCACCCCTTATATAATAGATTTTATGGGTAGTTCCCGAGAATGAATAGACTCCAATCTTTTTGGAGGTCAAACGTTTTCAATTAAAATCAATTTTTTTGTAAAAAAACTGACGGAATCTCATTAACACTCGATCAGTATTTTTTGAGCCCATTCACCCCTTATATGATCGATTTTAGGGGTAGTTCCCGAGAATAATTCGACTCCAAACTTTTCTGAGGTAAAACTTAATCAATTCAAAACAATTTTTTCGAAAAAAAACTGACGGAATCTTATTTACAAAATTTTTTCTATTTTTGACTTTTATTTTGGAAAAATTCATGAAAACTACAAGCCAAACCCATGTTATTAAGAAAAACTATGTTTTTCTTTTGATTATTTTGTATCTTATAATCTTTTTTTACTTTATTTCCCTTAGATGTTTAGAATAAACTTCATTGATAACTGTATCAGGCATAAAATATAGAGTCGTTTGCTACTTCTCGAAAATTTCGGCTTTTCACACTTTTCCTGGACCAGGAAATGATTTCAACCACTTTTTAATATTTTTCCTATATTCTTCATCACTCAACGAAGGTTTCCCAACAAATTGCACCAGAATCCGTTCAAAAATGAGTACACTGTTGATTTCGGGCAAAAAAGTTTGTTTTGTCCCAGTGTGTGACGTTACGCTCGTTTACATTATGCGCGCTTGACTTAGTCTGCATCGACTTCAAGGTCGCTGATGCATGTCGTAAACAAACTGGTACATCTGCTAAGCTTATAGTAATATTATTGTCAGTCGTCTGTCAAAATTGACAGGGTTCACTACTCGTGTGATGAATCAGTTTACTTTATTGAATATGAGTGTTGAAGAAAGTTTTAAACGGGTTATATTACTTGGCGTGTTGATGCAAGAAAGTTATGCTCAACGACAAAAAGCTGTTTCAAAAGTCATTGACTTCATTTTAGATAAAAGCAAAGTTTTTAAATCAGCAGCTATGCAAAAGTGCATCGAGAGACAGCTTTCTTCTTTTTTTTTTTTGACTCAAATTGTATTTTTGATGAAAAAATAATCGAAAACCGAAGGAGTTACGATGAACTTCTTAAAGCGAACAGTGAATGGTTTAGAGGAAATTTTACGTTGGACCTTTCTGATCAAAATGTCGCATCACACAATGGATCTGGTAAGCTTCATCATTTTTTTTGGTACCATATAATAATTTGACTTCATCGCCATATTTACGAATACTAGATAGCTTTTTTGAATTTTTCTAAAAATTGATAATGGATTTATAGTTTTTGTTCAAATACGAAGTCATTAAAACTTGAAAAATCGAAAACCTTTTAGATTTCTTTATTTATTAATTTTTTTTAAATCAAAAATTTACTTATTATTTATTACTAGTTATTGATTAAAATTTGAAAATTTCAGCTTATTATATTTGCAATTTTTTTCGGGCTTTTCTTGGTAAAAGTCAATATTCAAATTAAAAATTGAAAATCTCCTCCGTAGTGGTGTATTTATATACTACCTATATTGAAATTGAGAAACATTAATACTTTTGATGGATAATTTTTTTCTCGTTAAAATAAATAATTGAGCGGTTTTTGATTTGAAAAAATATTGTGGATTAATTTATTTATATGTATTAGATATTTTCACGAACTCAATTTTCGGATGATTACAGAAATAGGGTTGGCAACCGGTACTTTAAAAATATATTTTTTTTAAAGTACTCGATTTTTAATGAATTTTATAATTTTCAAATCAAAATTGAGCAAGAAGAAAATTAAGAAAAGTTTTTAAAACTACGGGTTGATGACGTCATTTACCCAAAATTCCATTAAAAGTATATCTATATATATTGAATATTAAAAAATTTAAACACTTGTATTCCTTTTATTTTAGTTTTTTTTTTTTAAAGAAAAAATACGTGTCGATTATTTTTTGATATTTTAACTAAATAAGGAAAAAATATTATAAATTTCAAAAAGTTGCCAACCCTATTTTAATTGTCGCTTACAATACAATAATTGTATTAATAATAAAATTATATCTTTCCCAATCACCGTCAGTGTTTTGATTTATCAATATAGGAAAAAAGTACTTTTTTCAAGCTTTTTTTCTATGTAAATACTTTGACTAAATTTAATCCTGCAAATTCGTGCGTACCATTACACACGCAATAAAAAGATAATTAATAATCAGATTAAAGCGTAAATGAATACTTATTATTTGTTTTTAAGAATCACTATTATAGTTAAAAATTTTCGAAGAAAAAAACAGCTCATTTTTTTTATACTTTTTTTAGTGGATAGCTCGTTATAAATTTAAACAATCTACAAATAGCAACACAGAAAATGAGATACACATATCGGGTACGAATAAGAAATTAGTAGAATTCTAACTATCAAAGAGATATACTTTTTTTCTTAAATAACAATTAAATATATTAAACTCAAAATTCAAAAAAACTAAAAATTTTATTGCTTTACTATTTAAAAATTTTTAAACTTATTACTTTTTCAAAATAGTTTTAAGTGATGTCAACTTTAAAACGTTAACTGAGTACACTCTTCATTTCAGTACAATATAAAAATTTTTATTACTGAGTGTAAATTTAAAAAAAATTGCAGCAATAATTATAAGTATTGATATTTTTATATCAAGATTTTATATTTTATTTTTAAATATTTGCATTTGGAAAGAATAATTGAAAAACAATTTTTATACATTCTCCAAAATTTTTTAAAATATAAGATGTCATGTGGCTGAAAGATTATTTACAAATTCATACTAAATACAAATATAATTTTAATGAATTGAATGAAAAAAAAATTTTCCATCATCGTAGATTTTTCAAGACACAAAAAATATTTATTGGTTAATGTTTTATGAGCAGATTCAGTCATCTTAGTTTTTCTTGAGAGTACTTATTAGCGAGACTTTACTTTTACATTGTCAGTTTTTTTTAATAATAACAAATAATTTGTCATAAATTAAATATAGGTTTAAAAAGAGGTAAACCAACTAAGTCTTATGAAAAATCATCATATCAGACTAAACGTAAATGTATAAACACCTTGTATAATGAATTACCTGCCGAAGTGGTTAACGAACTAATAGTATTGAAATTGAAAGAAGAGAATAATACTAGCGGAATTAAAATAATGCATATTGTTCAAAATAGTGATAAGGCTAATGAAATAATTAAAAAATTTGAAACCCTAACTGTTCGACCTTATACTCCGGAAGAAGCAACATGTTTCATTATTGACAATTCAATTACAGTGATTACGTATAAATCTTTAAGGATTGGAACAGAAGAGCGTAACGCGAATTTGTTTCCAGTTTATGATGAGGTAATAAAAAACAAATCTATTGATTTTTTGAAATTTTTAAGTTTGAATTTTACTGCATTAAATTAATATATATATTATAACTAATTTACGATGCAATAATTTTAATTAAACTTTAAATAAAACAACTACTACAAATTTAATTCTGTAAAATTTTTAATTTTCGTTTGAAATTTAGTAATATTTAAAAAATTTGAAGGTACTCGAAGCAAAAAAAAAACTTATCCTGAAGGGATTATAATCACCAAGCAAAAAAATAGCACGTCATTACAAAATAATTTACATCATGCAACAAAGAGATTGATGGAGTTTTTAAATTTATCCTTTGACAAAAGGCAAAAAATTGAAGTCCTTCTCTTTGCAAAGTATGGGTATGATGGGACTAGTTTCATGCCGTATCGCCAAAAATCAATGGATTACTCAAACCAGATAACTCAAGTTTTCAGCAGTTCCTACGTTCCACTAAAATTGATCAATAAGAAACATCCTGAAATAGTTTACAGGAAAAATAAAAGGCCTTCTTCAACGAGATTATGCCAGGTTATAGAATTAATTTTTCAAAAAGAAAGTAAAGAATTAACTTTAGAAGTGTCAAAAAATCTAAAATGGCAAATAGATAGATTACAAGATCTATCATTTCGTGGATGTAAAGTGAGATTCGAGATGACTCTAAGTATGGTTGACGGCAAGGTACTGTGAAGATTCAAAATAGAAATTACTATTTTGTCAATTTTTCTTTCAACCTCTGCCTAAAAATATATCTACTTTCTTAAATTAATTTTTTTCATGATAAGATCGTAACATTCATTTAATAATAGAAAAAATAAATAATCATATAAAATTATTAACGGAGAATCATATTTTTTTTAAACTTGATCTTATTTCTTCAATTACACTTATCACCAGCTTATTTATAATTAAAAAAATTTTTAATTGATGCTAATTTTACTTTTGCAGGATATATATTCAGTCAAATCAAACTTTAAAATGTTTGATGGAATAAAAATAGTTTTCGAATTTTTGAAATATTATCATTTTCCTGCAACTCATAAAGTTAAATTAAAATTTTTTTTAATTTGTTGGTGTTTTTTTATTTTGTTTTAATCATTTAACATTATGTACATTTGTACCATCCTCTCAAATCTACAATAAACTTATGAAGCATTTTGATTGATTCAATCCAAGCATATTATTATCTTTTCTAAAGTAATTGTTTCTATAAGTAATAAAACTAATTAATTAGATATATGAATTTAATTACTAATCAGATGAATAACAATAATAAATTTTTTTATTTATTCAAAAATCATTTCAAAAAATTTTTATAAATGTATTATTTTACAGGTTCTTGGCCATCTCACGGAATCTTCAAATCAAACATGTTATTTATGTAGCAAAACATCTTCACATTTTAATGAACGAAAAAATTCAAATATTTTTTTAATTGATGATTACAAAGTCGTCAATCTTGATTATTTGAAGTACGGTCTACCAGTTTTACACCCATACATAAGGCTACTGGAAAACGTGCTCCATATTTCATACCGTTTGCCATTTAAAAAATGGAGGGTAGATTAATTTTTTTTAAACAATATTATAATAGCTATTTTTTTAAAAAAAGTTAATTTAAATAAGTTAACAACGCTTTATCTAATTCGCTCATAATTTTTTTATTTTTCTTCATCTAATAATGTTTACATTTTAATATATAATCGAAATTTTAGAAAATATCAACTTTATCTTATTGATTTATTAAACAAATATAGTATGATTTTAAAACAACATATTCTTTTTGTTTTAGTTACAAAACTATTCTAGGAGTATTAACGTGCGGAGAAGAAATAAACAAGCAAAAATTTAAAGAATATTGTTTTGAAACAGTTTCACTTTATGCAGAGTTGTATAAATAGTACTACGTGCCTACTTCACTGCACATGATTCTCATTCATGGTTGGCAAGTCATGGAACAACTCTTTTTACCTATTGGTAAACTCAGTGAGGAAGCTCAAGAAGCTTTGCATAAAATTTTTTTAGAATTTCGTCAAAATCATGCCATAAAAGATAGCATGTACGTTTAATTTTTTAACATTGTTACAATTATTGAAATTAAAATTATCATTTAAATTCAAATTCTAAAAATTACTCAATGTTTATAGTTCGTCTACGTTTGGAGGTGTATTCAGCCGTCTTCTGGTCCATTCTGATATGAAAATAAGTTTATCAAGAAGAGAAGGTTCAAAAAAACATCAAGAGTTGACACCAGAAATGGTCATACTCTTTCTTGAATGGATTTTTTTAATTTCCATACAAAGATTGTACTGTTCAAAAAACTTTTTATTAAAAATATAACTAAAAAAAAAATAGATGCAAAAACCTGGTAAAAATTAAATGAAACATCTTTAAACTTGAATGAAAAAATTTTAAACAAAAACATTAGTTTGTGTATCCAATCTAATCGTAAAATATGATTAAATTCTGAAAAAATACATGTAACAATGTGATTTCCTCAAAAAACTCTTCCAATTTTTACCCCCAAAATTTTTTAGGGAAAGTTTTTCGAAATTTAAAATGAAAAAAAACTTGAAAAATCAGTCAAGTCATTATTTTTTATATTTATTTTTCAAACATCTACATAGTTTTATTTCAGGTTTAATTCTGGCTGCATGTTAGGAAAAACCACCTCTAATAAGGGTTGTTAATTGCAAAAAAACTCTTGTAAAACTTTTAGTAGACAAGTTCACGTAATATAATTTCGAGTAAAACTTTAAATTAAAGTTTTACTCGAAATTAAAGTCTTTAATTCATTTTTCAAAAATTTTCAATGACTGCAAGTGATTAGTTATAAAATTAACCCTCTTTCCACCCCCAAAATCACTTATTAGGGGTAGTTTTTAGAAAATAATGTAAAATTACACTAAAACAATTCATTAAAAAAAAAAAAAGTAACAAGGAATAATTTTTTCCATCTAATAATTCATGAAAATCATCGTAAAACCATGATTTTACGGGTTTTTACCATTTCAGCCCCCTAAAACCCCCTGGAACTACCCTACAATCGTTAATCTGATACACGGGGGAAACGGATCTCGATTCTTCTTGACCAAAGGAAGAAAAATCGACCAAAGTGGTAACTCATCGATCAACTATGTGCTATCGCACATTTTTGAGAGTGGGTACCTTTTCTCAGAACAGTGTGCACCGGGGCTTGTAATTAACCAAATCTTGTAAGATGTAATCCTAAGTATTTTTTTCTTTTTGATCAAATAAAATCCATAATAGAATTAACTCGAAGGATGACCGAATAAAATTGAAAATAAAATTAAAACCGAATTGTGACCGAAAAAAGCAGAAATAAAACCAATAATCTGAACCAGGCAGCTCCCGAGGAGCTCTCAAGTTATCACAAGATGGCGTGCAGAGGTCTAAACGCATCCAGGCTCTCCACTGCTCCAACCGCAAGAAAGCGGTTAAGAAAGTGCAAGGCCCTCCCTGCACTGTGAAATACCAGTACAGGTGGTCGAAGAGCACTTTCGGCAAATATATTCTGCGAGAGAGCAGCCGAGCCTAGTGCCGAAAGCTGTGCCAACTTGTGTCGCCCATTCAGACCCGACGAAGTCGCCAAAAAGCTTCGGAGTAAGAGTAACTCATCTCCGGGGCCAGACGGTGTTACATGCGCGGATCTGAGAAAAGCCGATCCAGGTTTTCACGTACTGAAGGCACCTTTGAATGCTTACCTTAGATTGGGCGCAGTGCCTCAGCTCAGTGCTGAAAAATTCCGACACTGTGTTGCTTTTTAGGAAAGGCGAGAAGGACCAAATCGGAAACTGGCGGCTTATAGCAATGGGGGATAACACCCATAAACTCTTCTCCTCACTTGTCGCTGACCGCTTCATCAGCTGGGCCATGGCTAATGGGAGAATAAGCGCGTCCCAGAAAGGCTTTCTCCCGTACGAGGGATGCCACAAGCATAATTTTGTTCTGCAAGAGATTCTGCACGACGCGCAATCCAAGGGGAAGAAACTTGTGGTCACGTGGCTGGACTTCACCAATGCTTTTGGCTCGGTCCCTCAGGCCCCTAACAACAGCGCCCTTGAGCAGCATCGGGTCCCGAAGCCGATCAGGGAATTGATCGCATCAGAGTACGACGGCGCGGCTGACCATGTCATGATAGTGGACGGCATCACCGAACCCATTCCTATTGACTCGGGCGTGAAGCATGAGCCCGATAGTCTTTAACTTCACTCGGGAGCCTGTTATTACAGCAGTTGCGGCTTCAGGTGGGGATTACCAACTCGCGGGCGAGGTCTTCATGGACCTCGACTTATATATATGTTTAATAACAAATCTTTGTAATTTAGAATTTTCAAATGGATTTTCAGCTGAAATATGTTTGTCTATACTTTCTGTAGTTAGTAATTTACTTTGAGAATGAAATGTAATCATTATATAAGCATGAGGTAAACCTCTTTTTTGAAATTCAACAGTATAAAACCATGCTAAAACTTTTCCAAAAATTTCCTTATTAACTATATTATTTATAGATGAATTAAATTTAATATGAAATAATCTAGATGTTATATTTAGTACATGATTTACTGTAGTATTTTTTGGGAAATTTTCTAAAGTAAGTTTTAATTCTTTCCATCTTGGATTACAAGTAAGCGTAAAAAAAAAATCTGGTCTACCTACATTTCAAACAACTGCCCTAGCATTTTGATCAAGCTGCTGCATATATCTTGGACTTCCAATGTAAGAAGATGGTAAAACATAAATATTTCCTAATCTTTCTTTTTCAGAATTTTGAGATTTATTAATATAATTTTAATTTTGTATTTGAATGAATAGTTTATTTGAATCATTCGATGCGCTATTTCTTACATGCTCTAACAAACCTTGATAACATTCAATTCTAAGGGACTTTTCATTTAATCTAAACCAATTCATTCGATTATTTTCGATAATAATCCATGAATTTATAAAAAATTGTTGGTTAAAAAAAAAGTTAATGTCATTTGTTTATTAATTAAGCGTATTTTTTTATAAATGAATTTTCGGATAACGTTTTTTATATTTTATAAAAATTGTATTGAAGAAAAACAACTTTTTGAGACTCAAATGAGGACTCAACTTTAAGGACTCAACTTTCACGTCGTAGACTCAATTTTGAGGACTCATAAATATAGTTTTTACTTGTGTTTTGACCGTGTTTTTACGAATTTTCAATTTTGAGGACTCAACTTTGAGGATCTTAAGAAAAAACCGGATTATAATATAGGGAGATATAGTTATACTCCTAATGCATATAACCTTGATCCGGTTCGATGACGTCATCGTACCAGACCATACCATTTTTAGAAAGCATGAAACGCTGCTGCTTAGCTAGCAGCAATCACAGGTCTGCCGTTCAGCTTTTCCCGCACTTGTCAGCCGACAAAGCCGCTCGGCCGGAAACCTAGCTTACCCCGCGTAATACATTCGCAACGAGGTTTTAATTAATCGTTCGAACCTCGGTTACAAGTTAAACGCTTTAAGTTGCGATTGCACATCTTCTTAAAAACTTTTAGAACATTGACATTGACATCAGGCAAAATGAAGATGGTCTTCATGTAAATCCATACTATCATATACATGCAAAAAGCCTTTTCGGTATCATACACAGTTCCAATAACCCTCTAGATTACTTCCGTTTGTTCTACTAAATAGAATCTGTATTGATTCATCATCAACTCTTTGTATTTGTCCCAATGTTTGTAACAGAAGAGGAGTTTGCATGCGCATTTCAGGTATTATATTAATAATTTTGTCAATGTGATCATCTTGTAGCATACTTTCTATTTGACTACCATTTGTTCCAATAATACAATGAAATTTGTTAAAAAATTTACGTATCATCGATGTTACAACAGGTAATACTTTTCAAAATTACGATTTTAGATGTTTCCACTACTTTAATTTACTAAATAATTTTATTAATTTTTTAATACACTACCTATTTAAACCACATGATTTTGGTATTTTTGATACGTTTACAGTTGTCATAACAGATTTAGTATCATTAAATGAATCATTTTAAATGGTTTCAGTTTTTTCGGATGTTAAACTTTTACTACACGGGTAGAAAAATGGCTGGTTTAACCCGTGGAAGTTGCAGGGTGATAAACCCGGGTAAGTCAAATCGGTTTGCATCCGTCTGTAGCGCGCATCTGATGCCATTGCCAGCACGGGAAAAACGCCTTCCCGTACCATCGCTTCAAACGCTTCAAAACTTGGACGGGATTTTCCAGCCAGCCAACGCGTTGAACAATACCGTATCCAAAATGCGAGCGCAGGGCCATTTACTTGGCAACGCTGCTTCATCTTACGCACGGGGGCCCTACGACTTCGAATAGTTTTTTTGGCTTAATAATAGGAGACAAAGTTTAAAGTCCATGTAAACATTGGGAATTATATACTTGTCTTCGTGGTTTAGTAGGTATTCAACAAAACCTTATTTAAGTCAAGGTGAGATACAGGAAATAGGGCATTTGGCAGAATCACATAATCAACTGTTTTTTGAATTATATGGTAAATTAAAGTCAAAAATATATTTTTTGTTGCATTATTCTCGATGGAATAATAATAGAAAATAATGACCCTGTAGTTAACTTTTTCAGCATGAAGTTTGAGCAAAGAAATCATGTAATAAAAAAAGCTGCTGTTGGTACAACATCGAGTATTAATTTACCGATGACTGTAGCTATAAGAAATCAACGGAGTTTTTGCTATGAACTGAATTTTTCATCTTTGATAACTTCTGAAGTAGAACTTGGCTCGATCGATAACAACATTTAGATGAAAATCATTTAAAACTAAAACACGTGTAAAAATATAATAAAACATTTTCACCTGGTACTGTTTGCATAATAAAAATTGAAATTGATGAAATAGTTTTTGGTTTGATAAAAAATATTTTTTATGTAAATGATAACGCAGTTTTTCAGTTGCAAGAATTTAGGACTATCTTTTTTGATAGTCATTACCAAGCTTGTAGAGTAATTGATCCAGATGAAGATGATGTATACTTAGATTTAAATCAAATACCCCGATCACCTCTTTGTCTATACTATAAAGGTTTTGATGATGAATATATAGCTAACCGATACAAATTTGTTTGAAAAATTTAAAAATATTGTAACCAAACTTTGATTTTATAAATTGTTGGGCAGAGTGAGCGTGTAAAACGACTAATCTGAAAATATTTTTAATAAGTTAAAAATCAAGAAATAATTTGTTTGTAAAAAAATGAAATAAAATATAATATTAAACTGAGAAACTTATAATAAAATTTTTTTTCTACTTTACTCAAAATAAATCTCAGAATATTTGAAAATCCACGTACTTACAATTTTTTTTTCATTGTAAAACGTACATTTTTTATGTAATAATTCTATTCCAAAGGACTCTTTAGCAACTGATTTTTACGACACAACAAATCTTTACTTTTTTTTCTTTTCAGTTTAATGTTGATTAGTACAAGTTAATAGTAGCCTTTTGCGTTATTTTAAAAGACATAAAATATCGAATATAATGGTTACAGTTTTGTATCATCCATATTATCAAAGTCTTCGCAGTTGTAAAGGGCCAGCGGCACCGGCCCTCGTCCCGGCCTCTGTCTGAAGATGAAGCGGCGTTGCCAAATAAATAGCTCCCACGCTCGCATTTTGGATACGGTATTGTTCAACGCGTTGGCCGACCGAAAAATCCCGTCCAAAAAACGCGTTTGAAGCGATGACACGGGAAGGCGTTTTTCCCGTGCTGGCAGTGGCATTAGTCGCGCGATACAGACGGATCCAAACCGATTTGACTTAACCGGGTTTATCGCCCTGTACTTTCACGGGTTGAACCTGCCATTTTTCTACCCGTGTAAAAAAAAAAAAAAAATTTGCATGTTAAAGTTTAAAAAAATATTAATCCTGATCGATTAAAACCTTATCAACGTACATTAATTTTTTACTTTGATCAGTGTATTTTAAAAATTATCATGCATATTAAAATACTTATTTAATTCAGGATCAATCATTGAATTTTTAAGTGATTCTAAAGAAGAACATAGTTCTGCTATGTAGGAAATCCAATTGTCATTTAAAATACGAGTATCATCATTTTGAAACTCTTCATGGGACAAAGAACAAGTTTGTTCCAGCCTAAGAAAGTGAAAAAGTTATCTATTTTTCTTTCATATTGTTTCCATTTTAATTAAAGAAAAAATAAACACTTTTTAAAATATTTTTTTTTTTTTTTTTTTTAAATTCATTGATGGAATCACTTCTTTCTTCAAACGTCTGTTTGGTACTCCGAAACATTTATAAAATCATCATCATGGAAATGTAAACTACAAACCCTACTAGAAGTTGACAATTTTTTATTGAAAACTGCGATCCAGGCATCTCTAGTTTTTTCCAATATTGGAAATCTAAATTAAAGTTTTATTTCGAAGAAGTCAAAGTAACTGAATGTACTAAACTTTTCACTAATTACTAGAGTAGCAAAAATTGTGTAAAAAATTGTTAATACTTAAAAAATCTTATGTAACATTCATCTCGGATCAATGTTACATAATGTTGATTCAATCATATCAAGCAGGGGCTGTCGACGGAAATTAGAGGATTTAGAGATTTTACTAGGATTCATCCACTAATTCCTCTTAAATCTCACTTTTTCAAATTCTTATTCAAATTGTTAAAAACGTTGAAATCATTCCAAATCAGTCAAAATAACGAGAAACAACCAACCAAGCTGTGAATTCTTGAAAGAATAAAAATCTCGTCGTTTTAATTAAAATTTGATTTTTTATTTATGAAGACTCATTAGATCTCTGATTCTAATGCAGTTTTTCTCACTTAGAAAAGAAAATAAAATCTTAAAGAAAAAATATTTAAATCACTTCAGGTATCTGAACCCATAACTAAATTAGTCGAACTTCTATAACTTCAAACCTAAATTCGTAAAAATAAGTAGAAGTTTTAGATTTATCAAATAATTTATTCTTAGATTTCCTATCTTAAAGATATTGTTAATGTAAAAATTTTCAATAATTTAAATTGTATTTAATGGAATTAAAAAGCGATTTATGGATTTTGTGAGATTTGATTGGGATCTGACAAGAAGAAGACCAGAAGTGTCAAGCGCCGACTTTACTAATCTTCGCAAAGACGTTTGTTTACATAAAAATCCGAAAAAAAATGTACACGATAGAAACGGTAATAAAATTTAGTAAAATGCCATTTTCTCGGGTCAGAAGATAGATAGAGATATTCGATCTTCGACATTCAAAATCTGAAGCAAAAACTTACTCGAAACACTACTGATTTTGTTGGAATAGAAGGTTTAGTGGATCATGAATAATAAGTGTTGGTTTATTTTATATATAATTATTTAATAAGGTAAACTAATATAATACACATCATGTTTACGACATGCGTTTCCGGCAAGCAACAGCAACAGAGTAGTACGCGCACGCACCTTGCGCATCTCGCAGGCTTGAGCTCGCTCGGCTCACACACACACTCTTGTTATTGTGTTCGGTAACTCACACATTTTAACACGCCTCCTTAAGTTATCAACACAATATTTAAATTCAATCAATTCACAAAATAAATTTTATTTTTAACTACAAAACCTGTTGTTGATTTTCTATCTATATTATCACCCGCAAAATCTGAATCAACCATACAATCTAACTTTACTCTATCTACATTCTTATCGTTAATTTTAAATCCTTAGTTTTCTACAGGTATTTTAAAATTCTTAAAGCATATTTGTAATGTGTTTGATCATTACAACTTTGAAATCTGCTTAAATAATTAGCACTATAAGTAATATCAGGTCTAGTGAATGTGCTAATATATAATAGTTCTCCAATTAAATTACGATATTTTATTCTTTCGTCAATCTCTCTCGCTTGTTTCATACAATTTTGAATTTTCTAAATTATATTTTAAACCCAAAGATTCAATGTATTTGATTTGACTTAAGGTCATTCTATTTCTTTCTTCATCATAATCAATATCAATAGCTATTGTATAACTCTTGATTTGTCCCAAATCTTTCATAACAAATTTTTGCATCAAAGTAGCTTTAATCTCTCTGATCTTATCAAGATTTTTGCAAACAATCAATAAATCATCAACAAAAACTAAAATATGTTGAAAACCTTTAACTACTAGTCTAGCTTTATAAGTATTATCATTTTTCTTTCTATAAACCCATTTAACATCAAGTACTGGTTTATCTTTCGGTTTATCAACAACCATCCATGTTTCATTTTTTGCATGACTCTTCATTTCTGAGTCCATCGCTTCACGCCAAAATTTCGCGTCGCGTGAATTTAACGCCTCCTCAAAAGTACTCGGAGTATTCGCATCAATGAAATTTACATAAATAAAATGTGTTACCGGATTACCGTACCTTTCGACAGGTTTTCGATTTCGATTCGAAGTTCTTTCTTCTACAAAATTTTCATTTTCATTCTCATCACATACTCATTTTCAATCTCGTTCTCAGTTTTGCTTTCATTCTCATTATCATTATTATTGACGCTTTCATTCTCATTAATTGATTCATCATCACATCTTCAATTCACAAATTCATTCTTTTCATCTTGTTTTCTTTCTAAACAAATTAATTCGGTTTCATTTTCAATAACTTTTACATGTCTTGCATTAATAATTTGACCGTTGATCAAAACTCTGTAACTATCGCTATTAAAGCCTACTAAAACTCCTATTTTAGACTTATCATCCCATTTCCCTTTTCTTAAAACCTTTGGCGTTCTAACAAAAACTTTACTGCCATAAATTTTTAAATGTTTTACATTAGGTTTCTTACCAATTAATATTTCAAAAGGTGTTTTATTTTCTTGCATTCTGGCTATCGTTCGGTTTTTTAAGTAAGAGACTGTTTTTATAACTTCAGGCAAATACATGTGATCAATTTTAGCTTCTCTGGCTAGACATCTACATATATCCATAGCCGGATTAATTAATATTGGATTAATTATTTAATTATTATTAGTAAAAAGAAGAGTCACAAGATTATGCTTCAATCGGGTTGTTTAGATGATGAAATAACTTTTAAAAAACTTAGAGCACAGTGCATCCGTCAATCTAGGATTGATAAAGAAAAACATAGAGATTATATTGAAAGAAGATCTTCTAAGGATGTTAAACATTTTTGGAATCACATAAATAGTTTAAGCAAATCTAATGAAATACCAAATGACATGTTTCTTCAAAGTGATAATGCATCTGTTCCGTCCGATATTAGTAATCTCTTTGCAAAGCATTTTAAATCAGTCTATACGGAGTGTAACGACAGCAGTTTTCAAAATATTAACTTGGTTAATTCAACTAGTGATCCGGCTAAATCTATTTTAATCGATAATGAAGATATAATCTCAGCACTTAAAAACCTGAATGATAGCTGCACCATTACGTCGGACAACCTGCCAACTAACTTTCTAAAGGGATGTAATACTTCGTTGGTTGAACCTTTAAAAATATTATTTAACAAATCGTTAACGTCTGGCATTGTATCTTCTCTCTGGAAACTTTCCTACGTAACCCCGGTATTTAAGGCTGGTGATAAACGGGACATCGTCAATTACAGACCCATTTCTATAATGGGCTCTATTGCTAAGCTCTTTGATGCAATTATGGCTGATAAATTGAATACATTACTTGGTCATCACATAACATCGAAACAACATGGATTCATGAAAGGGAAATCTACTTTGACGAATTTGCTAGTGTACAGTGATTACATTTTTAGTAATATCTCGAAAGGATCTCAAGTAGATTCTATTTATCTAGACTTCAGTAAGGCCTTCGATAGTGTTGATAAGAATATTTTATTGAATAAACTACATCTTTTAGGTACACCTGATAACCTTCTATCATGGCTATCTTCTTATCTTACTGGAAGAACTCAGCAAGTTAAAGTGAAAGGTCATTTGTCTGATCCTATTGAGGTCACTTCTGGTGTCCCTCAAGGGTCCCATTTGGGGCCATTTTTATTTCTTTTGTTTATAAATGACCTAGTGCATGTTTTGAGATATGCTAATTCAGTGATATTTGCTGATGATGTGAAGTTATTTTATTGTATTAACTCTTTTGATGACTACAATAAATTACAAAGTGACCTGAACTCTATTTATACTTGGTCTAATACCAACAAACTTAAATTGAATCTATTTAAATGTAAATGCATCTCTTTTTGTAAGACTAAACTCAAATTTAACAGTAATTACTATCTAAATGATATTTTGCTAGAAAATGTTGATTCTATTGTTGATCTTGGAGTTATTTTTGATTCTAAATTGAAATTTGATTTGCAACTTGAATCAGTAGTTTCTAAAGCCATGAAAATGTTGAACTTTATTATTAGATCTACTACGCAGTTCAAAAAGCCTGAAACATTTTTGTATCTTTATAGAACTATAGTTTGGCCCCACCTGCGCTATTGTTCTCAAATTTGGTCTCCCTGCTATGAAAGCAATATTAATAAGCTTGAGAAAGTGAATCATAAATTTCTTCGTTACTTGTCTTTCAAAGCAGGGACTCCTATGAATTTTTTTAACCATGATTATAGTCTTATTGCGAAGAGATTTGATGTTTGTTCTATCAAATCCCAGCATTTATATAATGATTTATTTCTCACTTTAAAGATCTTGAGAGGTTTTGTTAATATTGATGCTATTAATGACCTATTTGTGTATCGCTCTGTGTATGTTGATATCAGAAATCTTGGATCCTTAGTGGAAAGAAAATCATCTACAGATTTTGAATTTTTTGCTGTGATAAATAGAATGAGAAGAGAGTGGAATACTTCACCGATTTAATTGAGAAATTGTGAAAATATAAGTCAATATAAAATGAATTGTAAATCCTTCGTTTATAGATATACTTAACCATCAAATTGTAGACGACTCGAATTTAAATTAACTTATTATATTATACTTTATATTTCTGTTAAATTACCATACTCTATTTTTGTTAAGTTATGTTTGTAAAAGGATACCTAGTGTCCGTTGATGATAATAAATAAATAAAAAATAAATAAATAAATAAATGAAATGGCCGGATAGTGACGTAATAATATATTTATTGTAAATTAAAATGGGTTATTTGGGATGGGTTATTTTGGTTGGACCGCGCCAACCTAGAAAAAGTTTTTATTTATGGGTTATTTTGGAAAAAAATAAATGAAAAAAAGATGGGTTATTTTGGTTTTTTTAAATACGTGGGTGGATGGTGCGTAATTTGCGCTTAAACAGGGTGTATTACTGCTTTAGGAATTTTTCATGTGGTAAGTACAGGTGTCACTATTCGGCCGAAGGCAACCAGTGACACCTGTATATATATCTTACTATATTATATAGTAGTTTTTTTTCTCCCACGCCCCCCCCTATTTGCTTTGTAAAAAAGTGCTTCACTAACCGTAAAAGCGTACTATGCGAAATATGCTTATTTTTAAGTGTTTTGAATCCCCCTATAATTTTACAACCGCTCCCCCCCCCCCCACCACGCCCTTCTTTTACCCACGCCCCCCATTTTTGATATATGTTATCACTTTTACCTATACCTTCTATTTTTGATATATGTTATTACTTATGTAATTATAGAAATTTAAAAAGTTACTACTGAAATACTAAAAAAAACTTATATTTCATAAAATAAAAATAACAAAATAATAGCAGTAATCAAAATATATAAAACAGTTTAAAAAAAATATTTATATAATTTTTTCAAGTCAGTAAAAATTCTCCTGCAGTAGGCACAATGATCAGACAAAGGTATGAACTAATGTAAGTACACGGATACGCACACACGGGTTGATATAAGTTTAGGCAAGAGGGTAAGCGCAGGAGTGGATATGAGAGTAGGTACGGATGTGGTACGATCTTATATAATAGTTTTTCTTCACTCCTGCAGTAGGCACAATGATACGTCCAAAGGTATACACTAATGTAAGTACACGGATACGCACACGGGTTGATACAAGTTTAGGCAAGAGGGTAAGCACAAGAGTGGACGCGAGAGTAGGTACGGATTTAGTACAAGAGAGTCTAGATAGTACTTACAAGAATAGGCACAGCAGTAGAAATAAGACTAGGTACACGGATATACACAAAGGCGGAGAAGAGAGTAGGTACAAGGGTATGTGCAGGAGTAGACACAAAATTAAGCACGTTGGTAGGTTCAGGATTAAAACATTAAGTAGAAAAAAAGTTAAGATTAGAGTAAGCACAGTAGTACAAAAAAATATAAGAACAATTAAAAACGTATCAGAAGAAAATTAAGTAGAAAAAAGGGAAGTTATAAGGAAAGAAACCAGTGCATCTATAGAAGGTTCAACAGTACGAACAACTATAAGGTAGGCACAAGAATGAGAGCAATAGTTATAGTACCAGAATTTATACATCTCTGTTCTCTCATTCTCCCATTCAAAGTTTTAAAAAAAATGGGTGCATTAGTTTTAACGCCAATTTCTAGACGAAATTCGCAAAAAATTGCTAAAAGGGTTTTGTACTACTTAAAGGTGTACCAAAAAGGGTTTTGTACTACTTAAAGGTGTACCAAAAAGGGTTTTGTACTACTGGCTAAGTACAAGGATATGAGTAATTATATGCACGTGAGTAGGTACAGTGGTAGTCATAGAGTTACGAGGGTATGTACACGAGTTTACCAAACATAAAAACAAAGATATGCACATTAATAAATACAAGGATAACTAAAAAAGCACAAAACAATAGTAGCTACGAGGGAAGCCACAATTGTAGACACAATGGTAAGCACTAGCATAAAAATCTGGGGGGGGGGGGGATTGGCGAGCGGAGCAAGCAGGGGGTACCCCCCCCCCCCTACTCTTCTCCCACGCTCTCCCCATGCCCTCCAAAAAAGTGCTGAAAGGCGAAGGCACGAACTCGCGGGATGCGGAAAATCCTGCGTCCCGCGTCTTGTGTCTTTGGTATGAAATCAAAACGCGGGACACGGGACGCAGAATTTCCCACATCACGCGAGTTCGTGCCATCGCCTTTAACTAACCATAAAAGTGTACCGAAATATGTTTATTTCTATGTGTTTTAATTTTTCCTATAATTTTCTAATGGGAAGTATTAAAATTCACGGGAAGTAAAATCATTTGCACGGGAAAATCAATACTTATGCAAGGGAAAATAAATACTTTTGCACGGTTTAATTAAAACGTATTTACCTATCAAGCTTGAAAACAAAAGACCAAGTGCTCTTTCACTAAGCATCTCTCCAGCCATTTAATTATTGAGCTCAGTCCAACTCACAGTGTCGCCTCAGTCGGCGAGTAAAGCAAAGAGCCAAAAGATGACTGATGAGTGAACGTATTTTGAAACTTCTGAGGACTCATCTGAAGAAGAAAATTCATCTGAAGTGATCCAGCAGACTAAAAAAATATGCAGGCGACCAACACGAGTGTCGCTTTTACGTCACAAATACCCATCAGCAACAGAGGCAGAAAGTGCTATAAAGTTAAAAGAAGTTTGGAAAATATCTTCAACGAATATGGTGGCAGAAGGAAAACGAGTTGAATATCGGTGCACAAAGGAAATTTATAGTGTCTGAGTGTCCGGCGTGCTTGTACCTACTATATCATTCTTCGGATACTTGCGTGTCCTTGTACGAAACAGAAGAGGAGCACGAACATAAAAATATTAATTCTACACGAGGCTTATCATCAGAAATTAAGGTTTTTGTAAAATATAAATATGCAGATGGTATTACAAAGCCAAATGCACTACTTAATCTCTTTCGTAAAAATCAGATGATAGAACTTGCAAAGGAAAAACTTGTTGCATTTCTTAGGACAATCCGAAGTTATAAAGGCACTCCTTCCGTATTGGCCATAGATCTTAGAGCTTGGTGCAATGAGCGCACTCAAGTTCCGGGTGATGAAGATGTACCATACGTGGTTGATTTCCACATTTTTGCAGAATCTTTTGATTTAGAAGAACAGGATTTGAAAATAATTTCATCAACGCTTAGATTGTTAGCATTGGCCAGGAAATTCATGAGATTAGTGCACAACAGATACGACCTACAACCTGATTTACAAAATAAAAAAAAGCTTTACTAATGTATTAATCTTTTATAAAAAATATCGTTGATTTCAATTACAGTTGTATAATGTTCAATAAAACAAATTTTTTGCTTGATTTTTGTTGAGTTTTGCTCTCAATTATTTTTCCCGTGTAGGATCAATTCTATTGCCGTTTAATACATTTTTTTCTCGTGCAATGTTAATTCTACTCCCGTTCAATAAATTTTTTTTCCCGTTTAATATATTTAACTTCCGCTCAAGTATTTTTTCCCGTGCATTTATTTTCTTTACCGTTCAATCACTTATTTTTTCGTGCAAATATCTTTTTTCCCGTGAATTTGACCTAAAATTTTCAGTGCGTTTACTTTTTTTCCGTCCTTATAAATCACACCCTTTTCGAATCACCCCCCCACGCCCTTTTTTTACTCACGCCCCCCATTTTTGATATATGTTATCTGTTTCTACCCACACCGCCAATTTTTGATACAAGTTATCAGCTATGTAACTATAGAAATTTAGAAAGTAACTACGAAACATTAGAAAAATTAACTAATATCCTAAGATAAAAGAGAGAACCCAAAAAGAATAACAGCTTTTTATTCGTGATGTGATTGGTTGAAGAACAAAATTTAAAATTGAATTTTTACATTTAATTTTTATATTACAATTCAATTAAAACATCTAGAAAATAGATTTGATAAAAAAATAATTATGTAATCGAGAGTTCGAAACTATACGATTAAAATCATGAAAATAATGATTATTAGTATACAAACTGAAACTAATAACCACAAAAGTTTAAATCAATATGAACTCTGAACGTAGCGCAAAGGTCAAGGGTATATACAACTTATTGTAGATTAATTTAGATGAAGCTTCGACAAAATTCGTTTTAGATTATAAAATACAATTGCGCGTGCGGTTCGCTTAGAGAGCTTCAAGGTTTGGCAACTGGGTAGGCACATGGGTAGATTCAAAAGTGGATAAGTGTTTACCTACAAAGGTTTGTACAGGATCGAAAACAATAGTATAAAAGATGATAGTTTCAGGGTTAGATGTTGAGAAAAAAGAAATAAAAAAAAAAGAACAACATGCGTTCAAAGTTACGAATTGAAGTATGAAAATAATAAAAAAGTAAGAGAGGCTGCACATGGCTGGAAACTGGTGTAGTAAGGTAAACTTCAATATTAATTAGGATAGGTTAATTGGGAAAAGCCTAGGTAGAAAAAATGTTGAGAACAAATGTAAAAGGATGTAGGAGATATTTGTCAAAAAAGTTAAAGAACTGTGTGGGCAAAATTGTATGAAGATGATTAGTTTCACGATTGTAATTACAAAAAAATTTGAGAAAAACAATAGAAAAGATAGTTTTTACAAAGATGAGAACAAAGATTCAGAGTTGGAGACCAAAGCATGAAAAAAAGAAAAAACAACAGCAAACACCAAAATTAAATCCAGTAGATTCATGTGAAAGAGATAGGAACAATATTAAGCAAAAATGTACATATAACCGTAGGTTCAAAGTTACAAACGTAATGACAAGTCCAGGTGCGGGAGTTAATACAATGTAGTTACCAGAGTAGTTATCAAGTTTGAAATAATGTTATGAACAAGGTTTGTTATAAGGTTATTTACAATAGTAAGCGCAAGAAGATAGAAAAAAATTATGCACAAGGCCAGATTCAGTGTTAAAAATTTAAATAAAAAAAAATAAAGAACTAAAGTTAGCATAGGAGTAGAAACAGATGTAGAAACAAATGCATGTGTAGAAGGTTTAGCGTTAGAAGCTTAAGTAAAGAAAAAGGTAGTAAGCACAAGATCATTAAAATATGTAGGAAGAAGAAAAAGTCAACAGACGTAGTAAAGAGAGTTGGAAAAAACTCAAGAGACGTGGATAGTGGTGAGGTTATGAAGCAGGGAAAGTTAATAAATAAAAAGACGAAAATAAGTCGGTAAAAGCATAGAAACAGATGTTTAACTAAGGATAGAAATAAAAGTATGATCAACGATAAGGACGGCCCCGCCTCTCAGTCGTAACGACCCGCGGGGCCCCGTTGACCTTGATCTTGTAATCAAGGTCGTTGATTGACATTGGTGACCCCGAGTTCTAACTTTGTCAAAAGAAAAAAAACAAAGGCAAGGAGCGAGAGAGTCGCAAACTCTCTTCAAGCGGGGTGGAAAAACGACACGTTAAGAATCGTTTTTCATTCTTAGTAAGACAGAGAATCACATAATTGTTGGCCCACGAAGTTGCGCAGGCACGCCGGCAACTTCGTGCGTAAAATCAATCATGTTCCTTCGGCAAACGAACTACCGCAAAAATTCGTTCGAGTGCGAGTGTTGTGCAGGCACGCTGGCAACCTCGTACGTTTTTGCCCGACGAATTTTCCTGTTTTCACCATTGGCATCGTTGGAGGAGCAGCGGTGGTAGTCTGACGCGAAGTCACACCCGGAGTGAGCATTCACGACGCGAAGTTGATGCTTGAAGAGGGTACCTCGACGTGAAGTCGGTACCGGAGGACAACTGATCTCCTCAGCACGCACCCTTCGCCCACAGCAAACTACATAGGTCATCACCGCCGACACCGAACCAGCAACACCGTCATCGAGGACAACGCACCATCTCTGCAAGGATAATTAGTGAGAGTGTGTGTGTGTGTTTAGCGCGGCCAGTGTGATATTTAGTGGAGTGTGGAAGTGCAAGCTTTACCGAGTAGCCCCCCAATTCCGCGAACCGGTCGGCAATTCCGAACTCACACTGGCTTCCTCGTGGTTTGCCATTCGAACTCTGACAGTTTTTACACCGAAAATTTTTTTTTTATATTTCCTAAATTAGTATAAATCTAACTATCTACAAGTCATCCCACAGTGTCTGGCACATAGAAAACCTCGTTTCATGACAAGTTCAAACGAACGGATTTATTCGGTATTCTCGGGCCAGCCGAAGTTTTCAGCGTGGGGTGAAGTGGCTGAAGAACAATGCCTCTCGCGGGTGCCATGTATATCAAAACCAAACGGCCCATGTTCTTGATGCAGCCCTCGTCGACGGGCGGGTTCATGGAGGGTTGTTGAGCGATCTGACCTGCCGCGAGGGTGGACTGGAGTCCGATGGGCCTCGCGATGTTGCTTGAGCGCTCGCAGCTTGTTGCGATGATTGTGCGGCGAGCTGAGATTCGGGCGCGTCAAGCATAAAGTAGGCTGGCTTGAGCCTCTCACCTCTCATACCGATGAACGACACGAGGGCTTGATGGAGCTTGCTGTCGAACTGCGAGCCTTGGTCAGTCGTGACTTCACTGGGGGAACTGAACCAGGACATCCAGTTGTCGTAAAAAGCACGACAAACGGTCTGGGCCGTAATGTCACGAAGAGCTATGTCCTCGGTCCAACGAGTGAACCTGTCAATCATAGTCAGACAATACGAATAGCCCTCGGACGACAGCAACGGGCCCACGATGTCCACGTGAACGTGCAAGAACCGGCCATCCGGCGTGACGAATGGGGACGGGTTGTTCTTCACGTGCCGAGACACTTTCGACTGCTGGCAATCGAGACAGGTCTTGCACCAGAGCTTGATGTCCCTGTGCATTCCCAGCTATACGTAGCGCTGCCGAATTGTCTGGTCCGTGACTTTCGCACCACCATGGGCGAGAGAATGGAACATTTCAAAGACACGCCAACGCAAGGGCCCGGGGATATATGGCCAAAGAACAGTGCCGGACTGGTCGCAGCAAACTCGGGATTAGTTAGTGCCCCACTCGAAGAACGCGAGTTTTAAGAAATGACCCGTGGATTTCCGAAGTTCCGTGAGCTCTGGATCCTCGGCTTGTGCCTTGGCTAGCTCAAGAATATCAAACTCCAGGTGTAGACGGACTGCCTCGATACGCGAGAGGGCATCGGCGACGACGTTCGAAACACCGGAAACATGCTCGATCTGGGTTGTGAATTGCGAGATAAAGCAAAGCTGGCGTCGCTGCCGAGGCAAAGCTTTATCGGCACGTTGCGAAAATTCGTAAACGAGTTGCTTATGATCGGTCACGACCTTGAATTGCATGCCCTCGAGGAAATCCCTAAAGTACTTGACGCCCTCGTAAACTGCCGTGAGTTCACGATCGTACGTGCTGTAATTGCACTGAGCCGGGTTGAACTTCCGGGAGAAGAATGCGAGCGGACTCCAAGAATCGTCGATCAATTGCTCAAGGGCTGCGCCCATCGCGAAATCCGACGCATCAGTCGAGACCCGTGTCTCTGCGTCCGGGGAAGGATGGCTCAAAAGTGTAGAATTCGCGAGATCCGATTTGGCTGTCTCGAAAGCCTGCTCGGCTTCCGGGGTCCAAACGAAGGATGTTTGGTCGTTCTTGACCGCTCCGTGAGTAAGTTGGTACAACGGGGCTTGCCTAGCGGCAGCGCGACGAATGTTGCGACGGTAGAAATTAATCAGGCTCAAAAACGACCGGAGTGACGACATGGTTTGGGGTTTGGGATATTCCAGGGTTGCTCGGACCATTTCGTTGGTCGGGCGAGAACCCTGGCTGTTGATCAGCTGCGACAGAAAGACAATCTCACTCTTGCCGAATTCGCACTTGGCCTTTCTTTAAAAAAAAAAAAAAATTACCTATTTTTATATTTTACTTGAAAATTATATATTTTTAGTTCTGATAATGCTGGCTCCTCAAAAATTTGTCGAAATCATTTTAATGAATTGGTTTATACTGGTATTGTTCAATATTTAAAATTTTTTATGAATAATTATGAATTTTATCTAAAAATTTTTTGTTTCAATTTGAAATAAACTTTTTTAATCTATACCTAATCTTTATACCAATGTTTACTTTTTGATAAAAAAAAATTTCATAGGAATTAAAATTTGTGCAGTATGATAAATTTTTACGGGTAATCAAGGGACACTTACCTGGGCAGATTTGCACAATCCCAAGCCAGCTGGTTAGATAAGCGAAATACGTTAGTTTAGTGAGAGCTACTCATTTAAGTCGGTTCAGGTTGGTAAGGTGGATGAGGTTGGTTAGGCGGAGGTTATGGAAGAGGAGGGTGATAGGCGAGATGAGGTGAGGAAGAGTTTGTTATTTTACTTAAAAATATTAATAGAGCTTTTTCAAAATTTAAAATACTTCAACAAAATTTTAAAGTTAGTGACTAAGTTGATGAATAAGGTGAGTAGGATTCGTTGGTAGATTGGATGAGATAAGTTTGGGAAATAAAATACGGTATTTGAAGTAAATCAAATTAGTGAGGTCAGTGATGTGGCTAAGATTAAGGTAGTTACCGCAAAATCGAGTTTCTTAAAAAATCTCTAAAACTTTGCACAGAAGTAGATTTTTGTGTCCTCTACCTGCTGATATTTTTCCTATACCCCAAAGCCATACTTAATTTTAAGATATTGAGCTCAGCAGTTTCAATTTTTTACATGAAATTCCTATGTTGAGCGTAAAAATACATAAAAATTTGAAGGTTATTCTCAGATAGCTAACTTAATTTTCTTAAAATATTTTTAAAAAACAGGTTTTCTTGAAGGCCAAGATCTGAGAAATCGTCAGGTACAAAGATAAACATAGCAAGTGACATTATCTTTTGGGATAATCATTCGAAAAGAATGAAAAATGCGTGATTTCAGCATGATTTGGAGCAGCGGTGGCTGCGGCGGCGCGTGGCGTTGGAGTGGGGGCAACGTCTATAACTACATTTTAGGTTAGCTACATACATAAGTTGTAACGACCTTAAACTAGGTCAGGTAGTTGAAGATAAAAAAGTATGTATAGTTAGTAGGGTTCTTAATATGGGTGAGAATAGTAAAGCGGCTTA
This sequence comes from Encarsia formosa, assembly GCA_038277355.1. Classification (NCBI taxonomy): domain Eukaryota; kingdom Metazoa; phylum Arthropoda; class Insecta; order Hymenoptera; family Aphelinidae; genus Encarsia; species Encarsia formosa. Next base: position 49,098,421 of record CM076185.1, on the reverse strand, counting down.
GATATAGTGAGTGATGGTTGTGGGCTGGTAGAGATATTAAAATTATAACTTCGGCTCTAATTCGAATTTTTAAATAGAAATACATATCATTAAAAGGTCTTGAGCTCAGCTTTCTAACTATGTCATTCAAATTTTTATTAACCCATTAAGTCCGAGGATTTTTTGAATTTTTGGTTGTGTTTGAGCTGGGAAATCTTAGGGAAAACTGTGAAAAATGTATACCTGAATACCCTATCCCCCTATTTTCAAGTATGCCCTACACGATGGTATAGTTCAAAAAAGTCAAAAATTCGATTTTCATTTGTTTATAAACAAATTAAAAAAAAATACAAGATTTTTTTTGCACTTTTTTTTTTTTAATCGAAAAATTGAGTGGTTAAAAATTTTTTTACACACTTTAGAATATCATCACGGGTGATCACGCATTTCAAAGTTTCCAAATCTTCTTGAAAATTGTAGCTGCGATTTTTGTAAACAAAATGGCGGCCAAAACACTGCGAAGAAAAAATTCGTAAAGCAGCCGAAGGCGGAACCAACATCGAAAAACTTATTTTGCTCAAAAATATTTATTGAAAAAGCATAAAAAGTCTTTGAAATGTTAATTGTTAATATTTTTATCATTTCAATTGCATATATGCGAGTATTGGGCCCAATAGGGAGGGACCCAAAAATAAACATTGAGAAATCGAAAAATAAAAAATACTAACTTATTCTACGTAAAATTATAAGAACAAAATATACTTGGTGTTTTTTTTATTGGGGCCACTATTTTTTCATAAAAATTCGTTGAAGTTGGGACTATCAACCAATTGAGTCCAAGGATTTTTTGAATTTTTGGTTGTGTTTGAGCTGGGAAATCTTGGGGAAATCTTGGGGAAAATGTATACCTGAATACCCTACCCCCCTATTTTCAAGTATGCCCTGCACGATGGTGTAGTTTAAAAAAGTCAAAAATTCGATTTTCATTTGTTTATAAACAAATTAAAAAAAAAAAACAAGATTTTTTTTGCACTTTTTTTTTCTAATCGAAAAATTGAGTGGTTAAAAAATTTTTTACACACTTTAGAATATCATCACGGGTGATCACGCATTTCAAAGTTTCCAAATCTTCTTGAAAATTGTAGCTGCGATTTTTCTAAACAAAGTGGCGGCCAAAAAACTACGACGTAAAAATTCGTAAAGCAGCCGAAGGCGGAACCAACATCGAAAAACTTATTTCGCTCAAAAACGAGGCCTTCAGATGTATTTATTTATTTATTTATTTATTTATGTTATTTATTTATTAGATTATTTGATTTTTCTGTTAAAAAAATAAATTAATAAATAAATACTTGAATTTTTATTTATTTCCTTTTTTTGTTATGCAGTGTCAAACTGAATACGAAATATATGTTCAATAAAAATAGCCTGCGTATTTTATAATTATTAGAAATACAATTTTGTTATGCAGAAGAAGAGAAAGTAAGAAAGAACAACGGATTCATTGATGCTGTTAAAGCTTTTGCCAGGTGTATACGAGTATAGCTGAAAGGCATAGAGTCTGCTTCATAATCCCCACTTCATGGGTTCGAACCTTGCTTACGAAAATTAAAAACTCAAAATTATTGCCATAAATAAAAAAAAAATACAAGAAATGTAACGTACAATATATTTTATTTTTTTACATTTTATTACATTATGTTTTTGTAAAAATTAATAAAATTTTGAATGTAGTCATTCTAGTTGGGCAAAAACTAATTGAAGAGAAAACTAAATGAACAGAATATTTTTAATGTTTGCAGATATTTCCAATAATTTATATATTTATAAAAAATAATAATTTATTTCGAAAAAAAAAATAAAAATGAAAAAACATTTTTTATAAATGACAATGGTGAAAATTCTTATCATCTGCTAGGGTAAACATGCTTCATAACGAAAAGAGTCCGCTAGGTGGCGTCACGTTTAAACAACATACTAATAAATTAGGTGAAAAAAGAATATAAACAATGGTTGGTTTGATGACATTTTTACCCTGGCATATGATAAGTTCCACCAGGGGAGCTGCTCAAAGACTGTGGCTGATAATTTTAGCGAATTTCAAGCTAGTCCAGACTACAAATAAATAAATAAATTGAAAAAATTTTGAAATCTGTTCAATTTTTAGTGATTGAATAATTTCAAACTTTTCAATATGCGACCAAAGCGACCTAGACCAGCTAAACCTCCTGATACTGATTCTGAATCAGAATATTTCAGTTCTGATGAAGATGACGAACGATATTGCATACCTGATCCAAATTATTCTGGAGATGAAAGCGAAGGCTCAGGAGCTGAAGAAAGCGACGACTGTACAAACGATTCTCAAAATGATAAAACTTCACAAAAAACTTATTCTCAAGCATCAAAAAATTATGTTAGCAATAACAGTCGTTTGGAGGATAAATACGTTTATGAGTGGGTCGAGGGAGAACAAATTTATCCACAAAACGTTGAAAATAGTTGCCAAATGTCTGATGCTAACAAAAAAAAAATAAAAAGTATGAATTGTGTTGAACTATTTGAAACTTTTTTTTCAGATAGTATAAAAAATCACATAATTATGTGTACTCGAGCAAACGGGTATGAACTAACGATGGGTGAACTTAACGTTTTTATAGGTATTTTAATTGCATCAGCCTACAATTCGCGAAAATCTTACAAACACTACTGGTCAAATGATCCTTTTTTGTCATTTGAGCCAGTAAAAGCGGCTATGGCTCGCGATAAATTTCAGCAAATAAAATCAAACATCAAATATTCTAAACCTGCAGATGAAAATGAAAATGATTTTGGATGGCGTGTACGTACAATTATTGATTTATTCAGGGAAAACATCCAGCAATTTGGATATTTTCAAGCTGCAATGGCCGTTGACGAGATGATGGCCAAGTTTTATGGTAGAACTATTCTGAAACAATTCATAAAAGGGAAGCCCATTAGATTTGGCTTGAAATTTTGGGGTCTTTGCACTCCTGATGGCTATTTACTTGAGTTTGATTTGTACTGTGGTAAAAACTCTGCAATAGCTGACAATAAACTTGAAAAATGTTCTTTAGGTACTCGTGTTGTTATGAGTTTGCTTCAGCACTTTTTTTCAAACGTAACTTTTAGGAAACTGCCTCTTTATCATTTATACATGGACAATTTATTTACTAGTTTTGATCTTGTTTTACATTTAAAAAACTTAGGGGTTCGTTCGACTGGTACTATCCGAGAAAATCGTGTAAAGGAAAAAAATGTTATTCCTAAAAAGTCACCGAAAGGTACAGTTGCAGTGAAATACGAAAAAAGTAGTGGTATAAATTACATTACATTGCAGGACTCTAAACCAGTGTCGATGGTTTCTACTGCTGCTGGTGTCACACCCACATACACAGCGAAAAGGAGGAGCAAAGAAAAAAAAGAAAAAGAAGAAATTGCTTTCCCTAATGCATTCCAACTTTATAATAAAAATATGGGTGGCGTTGACGTTCATGATGGACGTTGTAACTACGCTATGCCTTGCATAAGGTCTAAAAAGTGGACGTGGATCGTTTTTATTCGTCTTATTCAAGCGTCAATAGCTAATGCAGTTGTTCTTTCGAACTATGTTCACGGCAAGGAAACTAAAAAATCAAGTTCGCTTGACTTTATGATGGCAATTTCCAAGCATTATCTTTCAAAGGAAAAGTCTACTAGAGGCAATCACCAAATTTTGACTAAAGAAAAACTAAGAAAATGTTGCTTCTGTCCCATTAGGACACGTTTGTACTGTGAAAAGTGCAGCTTATCTATTTGTCAATATTGCGTTCCTAAAAATAATCATTAAATTTATTGTAGTCTAAAAGTTTTCATAATTTCTAAGAAAGTTTCATTGTTGAACTAAAAAATTATTTTTATAAAAAAATTGATAAAAAAAAAAAAAAAAAAAAAATTAGAAAAACACAAAAAAAGTATAAAAGTAATAAAAAAAAAAAAAAAAAAAAAAAAGACACTTTGTTTCATCAACCTCCGCGTGGTAGGTGTTGGGCAACGTTATGTTTTGTATTTTATAAGTGTAACGGCTAAGAGATGAAATTTACAATTTGACGAGTTATTGTTACTTTTTAAAAATTTTCTATACATTTTTATAATTTTTGATTGAGAGAGATTGGTAAAGACTATTATTGCTACAGAAAATTCATAATTTATTATTTTTACATATAAATGAAGTCTAAATCTGTAAATCTGTACACGGCCGTTGGCTAAAGCAGCAAAGAGCCAGTTTAGCAATGCTTAGATCGTTGTTCGAATCCCGCTCACGGCGAGTATTCAGAAAAAGCGCAGATACAGTTGTAAACTGTAAAAGTCGTAATAAAAATTTCTCAGAGGCGTTGACTTCGTGGTGATTGAAAAAAAAAATTTCATCCTTAGGCTATAAAAAAATTTTTTTTTTTTTCAACTCTCAATCTGCCAATTTTTCTTTATATCTGATGAAATATTTCTTTATAAAAGATTTGATTTATGGATATAATTGAACAAAATTTTCTTGTAATTTTTTCTAGCCTGCATCGATGATAATTTTAGTCTGATCGCTTTTTACTAAAAGTTAATTTTTCTTATAGTTTTTTATTCAGTTCAGACCAATATTTGGTGAAGTATATCCTTTCAAAAAGGTGTATTTGAAAGTAGAAAAAAAAAAAAAGATTTAAAGTCATTGGAAGACGAATTTTTTTTTTTTTTTGGATTTACAATTTTTTTCTGTATTTGAGATACTTTTTGCTCTAAGCGGGATTTGAACCCATGGACTTGTGATTACGAAGCAGACTCTATGCCTTTCAGCTATAGTCGTATACACCTGGCAAAAGCTTTAACAGCATCAATGAATCCGTTGTTCTTTCTTACTTTCTCTTCTTCTGCATAACAAAATTGTATTTCTAATAATTATAAAATACGCAGGCTATTTTTATTGAACATATATTTCGTATTCAGTTTGACACTGCATAACAAAAAAAGGAAACAAATAAAAATTCAAGTATTTATTTATTTATTTATTTTTTTTTTAAAAGAAAAATCAAGTAATCTAATAAATAAATAACATAAATAAATAAATAAATAAATAAATAAATAAATACATCTGAAGGCCTCGTTTTTGAGCGAAATAAGTTTTTCGATGTTGGTTCCGCCTTCGGCTGCTTTACGAATTTTTACGTCGTAGTTTTTTGGCCGCCACTTTGTTTAGAAAAATCGCAGCTACAATTTTCAAGAAGATTTGGAAACTTTGAAATGCGTGATCACCCGTGATGATATTCTAAAGTGTGTAAAAAATTTTTTAACCACTCAATTTTTCGATTAGAAAAAAAAAGTGCAAAAAAAATCTTGTTTTTTTTTTTTAATTTGTTTATAAACAAATGAAAATCGAATTTTTGACTTTTTTAAACTACACCATCGTGCAGGGCATACTTGAAAATAGGGGGGTAGGGTATTCAGGTATACATTTTCCCCAAGATTTCCCCAAGATTTCCCAGCTCAAACACAACCAAAAATTCAAAAAATCCTTGGACTCAATTGGTTGATAGTCCCAACTTCAACGAATTTTTATGAAAAAATAGTGGCCCCAATAAAAAAAACATCAAGTATATTTTGTTCTTATAATTTTACGTAGAATAAGTTAGTATTTTTTATTTTTCGATTTCTCAATGTTTATTTTTGGGTCCCTCCCTATTGGGCCCAATACTCGCATATATGCAATTGAAATGATAAAAATATTAACAATTAACATTTCAAAGACTTTTTATGCTTTTTCAATAAATATTTTTGAGCAAAATAAGTTTTTCGATGTTGGTTCCGCCTTCGGCTGCTTTACGAATTTTTTCTTCGCAGTGTTTTGGCCGCCATTTTGTTTACAAAAATCGCAGCTACAATTTTCAAGAAGATTTGGAAACTTTGAAATGCGTGATCACCCGTGATGATATTCTAAAGTGTGTAAAAAAATTTTTAACCACTCAATTTTTCGATTAAAAAAAAAAAAGTGCAAAAAAAATCTTGTTTTTTTTTTTAATTTGTTTATAAACAAATGAAAATCGAATTTTTGACTTTTTTGAACTATACCATCGTGTAGGGCATACTTGAAAATAGGGGGATAGGGTATTCAGGTATACATTTTTCACAGTTTTCCCTAAGATTTCCCAGCTCAAACACAACCAAAAATTCAAAAAATCCTCGGACTTAATGGGTTAAATACTTTTTGTTGTCACTAGAAGGTGCTGAACAAAGCCGTTTATCATTTTAAATTCAACCCTACCACCAAAAACTTATTCATCGGTTTAAACGCAACTTAGCAAGCTGTTACTATATCGGAAAAAAATTCATCTCATGAAGAATCTGTAAAAAAAATTTGAAGAAAATCAAAGTTTGTTTGTACAAGTTTGCGAAATTTGGAAAAAATCGTAATTGTTTTACTATTTGGCTGATAAATAGAGTAGTTTTCAGGGTGGGCAGATTATGCTAGAGATCTAAGATGAGTCAGATCGAGAATGAATAAGGTGAGTAGGATTTGTTGTTAGAGTGAATTTGAATTGAATGGATATATTCATTAATTGTACATTATAATGTACAAAAACAATAATTTTTACAATAGAAATATCAGCAGAAATTAACAAAAATAAATAATTAATAATATAAGAGTATAAAAAAAAAAAAAATAAAAAAAATAATAATAATAATAATAAAGTTAATAGTGTCTGTAGAGCCGATCTCTCTCAGTAAGAAGGGAGCGAATATTAGGGGTAAACCATGGATGCTTAAGTCTTAAGAGGGGCAGCCACAACGAGAGCAGCATTTAAATTTACAAGTAGCCAATCCAACTTATCGCTTAGAGAAGATGTAGTACTCGAAAAAAAAAGGGTGAGCGAGAGATGAGTTGGGAATTATTTACGGTATTTGAAGTAAATCAAATTAGTGAGGTCAGTAATGTGGCTAAGATTAAAATAGGTCAAATGGTTGAAGATGAAAAATTAAGTAAAGTTAGTAGGGTTCTCAAAATGGGTGAGATAGTGAAGAAGGTGAGATAGTTAAGGTGATGAGGTGAGTAACGATTGTGGGCCCGCAAATATAATGAAGTTTGTAACATCGATATGGAATGAAGTTGTTCAATATTACCACGATAAGCAAAAGGAGCTCTAAAAATTATTTGTGCGTGTGTTAGATCTAATGAAATGGTTTAAGATACCAGTGGGCTTACTAAAATATTCTTCATGAGTCACCAAAAGTTTATGTATGCATCCTACATGTACAATCTAACGATTTGGAAATTGATTAATGTCTTCATTGGTGAACCAGGTATACACCCTGACTCCTCTGGAGTCAAAATATCCTGAAGAAATCATCTCCAAGGCGTTACTATTAACAAGTGCACCAGGTGTCTGTCCTGACCCCTCTGGAATCAAAACATCCTGGGAAAATCATCTTCAAGGCGCTACCGTCACCGAATGCACCAGGTTTACACCCTGACTCCTATGGAGTCAAAACATCCTGGGAAAATCATCTCCAAGGCGTTACTATCAACAATTGCCCCAGGTGTCTGTCCTGACCCCTCTAGAGTCAAACCTTCCTAGGGAAGTCATCTCTAAGGCGTAACGATTACCAAGTGCACCGTGTGTCTGTCCTGACCTCTCTGAAGTCAACACTTCCTGGGAAAATCATCTTCAAGGCGAAACTACTACCAAGTTCACCAGGTGTCTGTCCTGACTTCTCTGGAGTCAAAACATCCAGGGGGAATCATCTTCAAGTCGATACTATTAACAAGGGCTCCAGGTCTCTATTCTGACCTCTCCGAAGTCAAAACATTCCGTGAAAATCATCTTCAAGTAGCTACTCTCACCAATTGCCCCAAATATACACCCTGACTCCTATGGAGTCAAAAGATCCTGGGAAAATCATCTCCAAGGCGTTACTATCAACAAGTGAACCAGGTGTCTGTCCTGACTTCTCTGGAGTCAAAACATCCTGGGGAAATCATCTTCAAGTCGTTACTATTAACGAGGGCTCCAGGTCTCTATTCTAACCCTTTCGAAGTCAAAACATTCCGTGAAAATCATCTTCAAGGCGCTACTCTCACTAATTGCCCCAAATATACACCTTGACTCCTACGGAGTCAAAACATCCTGGGAAAATCCTCTCCAAGGCGATACTATCAACAAGTGCATCAGGTGTCTGTCCTGACTCTTCTGGAGTCAAAACCTCCTGGGGAAATCATCTTCGAGGCGTAACCATTACCAAGAGCACCAGGTATACACCCTGACTCCTCTGGGGTCAAAACATCCTGTGGAAATCATCTCCAAAGCGTTACTATAAACAGGGCTCCAGGCGTCTATTCTGACTTCTCCGAAGTCAAAAAATTCTGTGAAAATCATCTCCAAGGCGTAACTACTACCAAATTCACTAGGTGTATCTCGTGATTCCTCTGGAGTCAAAACATCCTGGGAAAATCATCTCCAAGGCGTTACTATCAACAAGTGCACCAGGTGTCTGTCCTGACCCCTCTGGAGTCAAACCTTCCTAGGGAAATCATCTCCAAGGCGTAACTACTACCAAGTGAGCAAAGTGTCTTTAGTGATTCCTCTGGAGTCAAAACAACCTGGGGCAATCATCTTCCAGGCGTTACTGTCACCAATTGCCCCAAGTACACACCCTGACTCCTATGAAAAGAAACATCCTGGAAAAATTCTCTCCAAGGCGATACTATCAACAAGTGCACCAGGTGTCGGTCCTGACCCCTCCGGAGTCAAACCTTCCTAGGGAAAAAATCTTTAAGGCGTAACTATTACAAAGTACACCAGCTGTCTGTCCTGACCCCTCCGATGTCAAAACATTCTGTGAAAATCATATCGAAGGCGTAACTACTGCCAAGTTCACAAGGTGTCTGTCCTGACTCTACTGGAGTCTAAACATCCTGGGAAAATCATCTCCAAGGCGTAACCATTACCAAGTGCACCAGGTATACACTCTGACTCCTCTGAGGTCAAACCATCCTGGGAAAATCATCTCCAAGGCGTTACTATTACCAAGTGCACCAGGTGTCTGTCCTGACCCCTCTAAAGTCAAAACGTCCTGGCAAAATAATCTCCAAGGCGTTACTATCAACAAGTGCACCAGGTGTCTGTCCTGAGATCTCTGGAGTCAAACCTTCCTAGGGAAATCATCTCTAAGGCGTAACCATTACCAAGTGCACCAGGTATACACCCTGACTCCTCTGGGGTCAAAACATCCTGTGGAAATCATCTCCAAAGCGTTACTATAAACAGGGCTCCAGGCGTCTATTCTGACTTCTCCGAAGTCAAAAAATTCTGTGAAAATCATCTCCAAGGCGTAACTACTACCAAGTTTACCAGGTGTCTGTCCTGTCTCTTCTGGAGTCAAAACATCCTGGGAAAATCATCTCCAAGGCGTAACCATTACCAAGTGCACGAGGTATACACTCTGACTCCTCTGGGGTCAAACCATCCTGGGGAAATCATCTCCAAGGCGTTACTATTACCAAGTGCACCAGGTGTCTGTCCTGACCCCACTAAAGTCAAAACGTCCTGGCAAAATCATCTCCAAGGCGTTACTATCAACAAGTGCACCAGGTGTCTGTCCTGACCCCTCTGGAGTCAAACCTTCCTAGGGAAATCATCTCTAAGGCGTAACTATTACCAAGTAAACCGTGTGTCTGTCCTGACCCCTCGGGAGTCGAAACATCCTGAAAAAATCATGTTTAAGGCGTTACTATTAACAAGGGCTCCAGGTGTCTATTCTGACTTCTCTGAAGTCAAAATCTTCTGTGAAAGTCATCTCCAAGGCGTTACTATTACCAAGTACACCAGGTGTCTGTCCTGACTCTTCTGGAGTCAAAACATCCTTGGGAAATCATCTTCAAGTCGTTACTATCAACAATGGCTCCAGGTGTTTATTCAGACCTCTCCGAAATCAAAACAATCTGTGAAAATCATCTCCAAGGCGTAACTAGTACCAAGTTCACCAGTTGTCTGTCCTGACTCTTCTGGAGTCAAAACATCCTGGAAAAATCATCTCCAAGGCGTAACCATTACCAAGTGCACGAGGTATACACTCTGACTCCTCTGGGGTCAAAACATCTTGGGGAAATCATCACCAAGGAGTTACCATAAACAAGGGCTCCAGGTGTCTATTCTGACTTCTCCGAAGTCAAAAATTTCTGTGAAAATCTTCTCCAAGGCGTAACTACTACCAAGTTCACCAGGTGTCTTTCGTGATTCCTCTGGAGTCAAAACAACCTGGGGAGATCATCTTTAAGGCATTACTATTAACAAGGGCTCCAGGTGTCTATTCTGACCTCTCCGAAGTCAAAACATTCTGTGAAAATCATCTCCATGGCGTAACTACTACCAAGTTTACCAGGCGTCTGTCCTAACTCTTCTGGAGTCAAAACATCCCGGGAAAATCATCTCCAAGGCGTAACCATTACCAAGTGCACCAGGTATACGCTCTGACTCCTCTGGGGTCAAAACATCCTGGGGAAATCATCTCCAAGGCGTTACTATAAACAAGGGCTCCAGGTGTCTATTCTGACTTCTCCTAAGTCAAAACATTCTGTGAAAATCATCTCCAAGGCGTAACTACTACCAAGTGCACAAAATGTCTTTCGTGATTCCTCTGGCGTCAAAACAACCTGGGGAGATCATCTTCAAGGCGTTACTATTAACAAAGGCTCCAAGTGTCTGTCCTGACTCTTCTGGAGTCAAAACATCCTGGGAAAATCATCTCCAAGGCGTAACTACTACCAAGTGCAGCAGGTGTCTGTCCTGACCCCTCTGGAATCAAAACATCCTGGGAAAATAATCTTCAAGGCGCTACTTTCACCAATTGCCCTAGGTATACACCCTGACTCCTCTGGAGTCAAAACATCCTTGGAAAATCATCTTCAAGTCGTTACTATTAACAAGGGCTCCAGGTGTCACCCAAGAAGCATTCTTTTGTCAAGACGAGTCAACCGGCTTTTGGAACCCACGGACGACGAACTAGACTGACGTCCGGCAGACGCGCGAAGATCTGGAAATTGATTCATGGCAGATCTTGAAGAAGCTTACTCGTGTACGGGAGTCGAAGCAATTATTGTCATTCGCGTCGCGCATTGTTGTAGAGCCGTAATGTGAGAGTGTGGCGTTTATTTGTGAAGTTCACATTTCACGTCAACTTCTGGACCGCTTTACGACGGCTGTACAGTGACTCGAGTGTGGTATCGATTGCGACTGGTAGGCATCGTAGCCTGGCATTTTGTTTTGCCTGACGGTTTGGTATGAGGTACACCTTAGCGATTCCGTAAGTTCATTGTATATGCGCGAGTGAGAGTGAACGCGTGTAAGTGTAATTAGTACACTGTTATTGTAATAGTCTTTGTTTTTCTCACGCGCGCGTTAGCTGCCGATAGCAGCAGGTTGTTGTGTACGCGCGCTGTCTGATTTAGAGGACATCGACTATTTTGTTGTTGTCATTTTGAATGCTCAGTTGTGAGCAATTGATAATTCGTTACCGTATTCATTAGTAATATTATATTAGTTTTAAGTTAATTTCTTTTTTATTAAATATTGAAAATTAACTTGTGTGAAACGTTACTTATTTCTAAACCAGTCCATCTACCGAAATAACGAGCTGTAGCGCCCTTCCCGTTTTAATAAATCGTGTAGGAATTTATAAACGCGGACGGTATTTTCCCTACTTTAGGAAGTTTGTCAGCACGAAACCGGCTGTGACAGGAGATTATAGTCGCTGGCAACATGGACAACGGGCCTTCGAGGGTTGTATTCCCGAGTCTACTTTTTGAATTGCAGCACTATAACAGTATACATATACTGAGTGATTTGGTCTTTGGATCATCTGACATCAACATGCCATAACAACCTATCACTTTTAGTCTTTATATCACAATAACAAAAATATCAAATAATGTTGTCACTAGTTAGTGCGATGACACAGATTGATAATGAGGATTTAGGTCTCTTTCAGCGGAAAAATGTGATTTTTGATGAGTTGTTTGAAAGTGGGAAGGTAGGGTGATAAACAAATATGAGGGATAGGAAATTCCAGAGATATGTAGTTGATCCATGAATCAATCAAAAAGTTTGACAAATAAGACGGGGTTCCCGTTTCCAGAATCCTATACATCAAGCAGACAGCAAAGTAGTTCAACTGCTTCCGCAGTTCAAAGGTGGTGCTGCGCCTGAAATGGTATACCTGGTACATGAGAGCGTTAGCTCAGTTGTAAATATGAGGACTCGGATCTAAAAACAACTTAAGTCCCATTTTGCTGTTTTGAGAAAAATGACCTGAATGATTTAAATTTGTAGAAAAACAATGCAAACGTTCTTTTTTGTAAAGGTTTTTGCATATTTATCAACTACAACAATGTACGAATGCAATAACAACCACTAGAGTTGTTTTTAAAACTAAAATATGTTTAATTTTACATCAATAAATAAAAAATACTTAAGTTGTTTTTAAGTTCAACGAGTTTTTTTTATGGATTTCTTGCTATTTTGAAATTGTAAATATTATAAATCATTTATTTATTTAATAAAATATATTAAAGCATTAAAATGAAAAGTTTTTACACAAATAATTTTTATATTGAAAACATTTTCAATCTAGCTCAGTTTTATGTATTTCTAGCTCGTAGATAACACAAAAATTTTTTGGGAAATAGTGGGAGACTTTATGTTTAATAGTACCCAGAAACGATTCCACAATTTTCAGAAGATTAAAGAAATCAGAGTAAATCCGGTTTTCTCACGTGGACAGAAGTTAGTTAGTGCGAAGTATTTCCTGTGAATTGACTCATATCCTAACCCAGTTTTTTAGTATTATTTTTATCAAGATCATATGCAAATGCATATTATATCAAGATTTATCGGTTTGCAATTTTTTAGATCCATTAGTCGTTAGCTCACTTTATAACCACCTGAACTTAACTTGTGGCTCGAGAGAGACGTTTTGTTAAGATTGTAAGATTTTTAGTATTGTATAGAAGCAATAATAGCTGAAATTCAACGTCACGATTCACATTACTCTAGTTTTTGTTCTGATAATTAAAATCAGATCTTAAAAAACTTAGATATCAATTGGATGCTTGCATTACATCCAACCTATGTTGCGTTTGAATAATGGTGACCAAAATTTTTACCATGAAAGGCTGCTACTTGGACAAAACCTGGGGGAACCACTTCACATGGTTGACAGTGGAAATGTTTTATTGCTTGATTTTTTAGAAGTGCTATTTTTAAGTTTTTTTGCTAAACAAGATTATGAAAGCTCTGCGATATTTGTTCGGTCTATTTATTTAGTTACAAAATCATGCTTTGTTGGTGTTTAAGTAATTAATTTTATTCTGATTATTCATTTATTTTTCGTAATGAATGTAATTTGGACTATTTAGTTAAATTATATTTGGCTGTAAATCTAAGTTTGTGTTAATTTAGTTTTTCATGAATTTTGCTTAATTTTTAATGTCGTCTGATAACAACAGTGGCAAATGTGGAACCAGAGAAAAAGATGGTATTTCACAGAAGAGATTTAATCAAGGCAAGACCTTTTAACAAGGTAAAAAGTTTAGCAACAGATACAATGGAGATGATTTTAAACCAAGTACCAATGTAAGAGCAGATGCGGTATGTAGTGAAGCTTCCAAAAAAAACATTAATGTTGGAGACCACCATGAAAAAAAAACTTCAAGACAGTTATTAGACTGTAATCAAAACTACAGATGAACAATTGCTAGTGTTGGATTTTAAAGAAGAAAATCTTTGCTATTATTAGAAGATTATACAAAAAGGTCGAAATTGGTAGAAAAAACAAAACGAGGAATAGTAATTAGTGTTTGAATTCTTATTGAAATAGATCCAGGTTCGACATAATATTCCATGAATCAACTTTTTTCATGATAAAAATGTTCAATACCTGCTTAAAAACACTGAACCAAGGAATTTTTTAAAAAAGACAAAGCTGGTTTAGGAGCTGGTATTAATTTTATGAAAGTGTCTAGGTACCATCGCCGTGTACCGTATTCGGTGCACGGTACACGGTACACGGTACCAAATGAGAGTTACTTTAGACACTCTGTGAATTTAATTGGATTATTTAAGATGGACAATTGAATTTAAAGTAGAAATTAGTAGTTTTTTAAACTTAAGTGGGTTATTTGGGATAAATTATAGGATCTAAAGTAAAAAGCTACCGTGTACCGTGTACCGTGTACGGTTCACGGCGATGGCACCTAGACACGACCTAATTTTATTATTGTATGTTCAGAAAAATCTTTGCAATCTACATGAGTTATTGATATCCCTTGAAATGAAAAAGAAAAAGAAAATAAGAATCCTAGACAGCATAATGTAACTGATATATCAGCTTTCTTGACTAGTATACTAGTCAAGAAAGTTGTAGGATCTGTAGAAAATTTAAAGTCAATGTTATAACAACTCATAAATCTTTTAATCAAATAAAGTGTATTAACTTATACCATGGTTCACGTAGCGGGTCCTGACAGAGCATTAGCCATAAAAGGAGTAATGCATAATCCTTATAAAGGTGATAAGAGAAATAAATCTACTCTGATGCTTGGATACTAAATGAATAGCTTGACTGTTAGAAAAAAAAGTTCCCTATAAAGATTCAAAATTAACTAGTCTGACTCAGGATTATTTTTAAGGTTACTATTAACAGTTATGATAGCAATTGGTCCTTCAGGTTGTAGTTTTGAAGTATACAGAGCAATAAAAAGAGTCTCTCTATTTGCCTGATGAACTACGTACTCGTTGAATGGTAAATGGTGTAACACTTATTATGAGATACATTTTCATAGGTAATATTAGAGACTTCTCTTTTCAAGGTCATTTTTATTTGACTGAATTTTGTTTTTTGAAAATTGGGGAATCGACTTCAAGAATTTGATTTTTTTTATCAATGGAAACGAAATAACAATATACGTAAGAAAAAAATTCAGTTTTTTTTTTTTCTAATTGTTCTTATAAAAATTTTTAAACAATGCAAAAACTATCGAGTCACTCATTACTGGTTAATGTCAAAATAAATACACCTTTCCATGTTGCGTGTGGCGCAACATGAAATCTCTAATTAGTAAGTAGGATTTATATTTCTATTATCACTTTGGTAACTATTAATATATTAATATTTAACGTTTAATATGCGTAATACAACGATTGATAAAGTTGGCGTTAAACTGTTTGTATTTAATTTAGTTTAGTTTGATGATAAATAACGAGTATAGGGCAAGCCTTACCATACTCGTATGGTTCACAAAGAGTGACAAATTTAACGATAATTACATAATATTTAGTTATCTAATTTGCAATGAAATTGATTAAAGAAACGATGAGTTAAATAATAGTAATAATGGATAACAATGGTAAATAGTATATTACACACCGGGCGCTGGAAAAGTATTAGCTAGCCCTCGCAAAGCCAAATTGACGCCCGAGCCGAAGGCGAGTGTCAAGGGTTTGCTAAGGGTTAGCTCATACTTTTCCAGCGTCGTGTATAATGTTTTTTTCAACACAAGGCAAGGAAAGTTCAAACTCCCTGTTTGGGACAAATCAGAAAGTTTGAACTTTCTGCGCCGTGTGTTGAAAATTGATATTACATAACGATTAAAGTTTTAAAATTGAGTATCACAAGATCACGTTAGTTTCGAGAGTCTTCAAGTAAGTATTCTTGAGAGCACGATTCCACAATATCTTCTGCTTGCAATTTAAGTCCAGATGTAGCGTAGGTGCGACGTATGGCAGTGCGTACTGTCACCGAATAGAGAGTGCTTCTCAACGATACGCGAGTTTTCGAGCCCGACGAAGTTGGCAAGGTGCAAATTGAAAGCGTGGGGTAGTCGACGTAAGGTATGATTCAGAAATAGAAAAGTTGGCCAAGAACTGCACGCGTCGGTGGAGGCATAGGATCGAGGCCAAAGATGTGGGCTTTAGCGATCCATTGATCGCAGTCGCGCGATAAGAGGACGTACTTTAGAGCAATCTTGAAGGCATCTGAGGTATTGTTGTTCAGAAAGAGGTTAACCAATTTATTTATAGTGAGTGTGGTCTGAACGACGAATGAGTGTTCGTAGTCTTAAAGGTCGATTAAACCTTTAAACTACTTAGACCAAAACCTGCGAGAGGCCTAGGTCTGACCCGTTTGCCACTATGTGGCCTTGCGATTTCTTTGCCGCTGATACGAGTGGAACCAAGTCAAGGAGTACTTAGTGCGCTGCTGAAAATCCTCGAAGTCCCAGGCTCCGGTACCGTAAAATCAATTATTTAAGCACTAAGCTATCTAGTAAGGGTAGTTGAAATAAAATTCAAGAATTACACAAACAACATTTAATGAGAAAAACACTAAACCTCAAGCACTGTTACAACTTCAAAAACACGGATGTCAGACGGCTGATTTGAACCACGGACTCTAACTATTTTTCAACCTGACGACACTCTTGCGGGTGTCCCTACCCTCTTCTAAGCTCGTCTGCTTATGCTCGACTGGATACTCTCGGCTCCCTACTCTCGACTCGACTCGACACCCTACTGGGCTATCCGCGGTCCTTATATATGTTTTGTGTACGTGCCGAAAAGTCGCGCAAGTCTCGGTTTTAGCGGGGGGTGGCCCCCCACCAAAAAGAAAAGGAAAATTCCACAACGGGGCGGTAAAAAATTACGATCTGGGGAAGTCCACCCCAGTATGCTCCCTACACTTTTATTAAAATAAAAGCGAAAGAAGTCGCATACGGATGTGACAGTAGATTGGTTAATTGAAAGGTGGACAAATTAAGGGTGGGCGTGGGAATCTGGGGGAACGCCAAAGCACTTCAGCGCCAGGGTCTAACGTGAATTTTCTGTACAAGTAGGTGGGAAGTCCAGTCTTCAGTACAGATGCAGCAAGGGTTGTAGCGATGTAATCTCTTCGTGTTTTAGGAGCAAGCCAGCTCAGGGATAATCTGAAGGGTGTTACAGGTGACCTCCTTCGTATGCCTTCATAGGCAAGCCTGACGCAAGCGTTGTGTAACGTTTTGAGTTTAGAGGTCATTCACAAAGTACGTCACCACAGGGGAGGGGGGGAGGGGTTTTTGAGATGTTACTATTGGTGACTTGGGGAGGGGGAGGAATTAGTATGATTGCTACGTCACAAAAAAAAATGTTTTTTTAACAAACAAAAGTTTTTTTTAGAAATGATTTATGTTGAAAAAAATAAATATTTTTTGCTAAAAAGTTCTATAAAAAAATCATACTTATATGAATCTCGTTGATGAAAATTTAAGACTAAGTAAAATTGCACATGCATACAATTTTTTGCTTTTCTTTTTCTTTCTCAAGATTTAATCGCACCAAAATGAATTGCACGTCTTCTAAAAAGCATATTAAAGAAACCTACAAAAAAACATCGGCTCGTGCTACAAAAATTCGACCCGTTAGAATTGCAGGTCAACGAGCGCGCGAATTAATGATTGTAATAAAAGATCAAGAAACAGGAGCAGAAGATACTGAATGGATCGAAGAATCCGATGTTGAGTATGATTCTTCAAATATAGATAAAACTGATCCATCAAATAATATTCCTAATAGAATCTATTGAAAATTGCATAGAAAATCCTTGGCAAGATGTAAAAGAAAGATAAAAATTGGTTTTGTATGTTACCGTCAAAATTTTTTAGTATTACTAAAAAGCAGGCGCGCAACAACGGCAGGGGGGGCGGAGGTGTCCTGACACCCGCTAAGCTAGTAGAGGACACCCTTTACAATTACTTAGGGGTGTCCAAGACTCTGGGCACCTGAAGTCAACGAAAAAACTGGTCGGCTATCCCCCAAGCTTTAAACCCCCAAATACCCTGGGCGCCCGAGTTCAACAAAAAGACTGGTGGGCTATCCTCCAAGCTCTAAACCCCCAAATACCATGGGCGCCAGAGTTCCCCCTTGGGAGATAGTTGACCAGTTTTTTTGTTGAACTCGGGCGCCCAGGGTATTTGGGGGTTTAATGCTTGGGGGAAAGCCCACCAGTTTTTTTGTTGAATTCGGGCGCCCAGAGTTTTGGGAGGTCTAAAGCTTGGGGGATAGCTGATCAGATTTTTCGTTGAACTCGGGCGCCCAGGGTCTTGGTGGTTTAGAGCTTGAGGCATAGCTGATCAGTTTTTATGTTGAACTCGAGCGTCCAGGGTATTTGGGAGCTAAGAGCTTGGGGGATTATTAACCAGTCTATTTATGAAACTCGCATTTTTTTTTTCTTTTTTTTTTTAGACGTCAGTTTCATTGGGGGGGGGGGGGTGGACCTCAGGACACCCCCTAGCTGGAAGGAGTTGTTGCACCCCTGCTCAAAAGTATTAAAGTTTTAATTTACTTTAAGGATGTTTGGTACTTACAAAAAAATGCAGCCATTTTGTCAATTTTAATTGAATTTTCTAATAATTTATATTAAAATAAAAGTTGGATTTTTCTCCTATTTTTCTCCGTTTTGGTTTTTTAAAAATTGAAATAGTTGTTTAAATAATTGAACACGTAATCTTATGAAAAATTTTATTAAATAAAAAAAATTTTAAATTCAATATTTTAAAAATATTGTTTAAAAAAATAATTCGATTTTTCTAAAAACTAAGATGGACAAAAATAGGGAAAAACTCCAACGATTATTTTGATATAAATTATTAGAAGATTCGATTAAAATTGACAAACGGTTGCATTTTTTTGTAAGTACCAAACATCCTTAATTAACTATTGATTTAACTCTAATGCACCAAGTATTAAAATAAAAATGAAAGTAATAATAAAATAAGTAACATTATAATTATGAATAAAACCAAGCATACCATCTAAAAGTTTTTTTTTTCATTTATTATTACTGTTAATATTTTAAACACTTATGAAAAGTTATAATAGTTCATTTCCCAGAAAAAGGAGGGGGAATGATAAAATGGTGACGTATTTTTAGGGGGAGGGGTTTGCGAAGATGTGACCATCTGTTACAAGGGGGGGGGGGGGGCGTCAGAAGTGTCTAAAAAATTGGTGACTTACTTTGTGAATGACCCCTTATCTTCAAAGTGGTTTTTGCGGCATTTAGCTGTAGATCATTGACAGCTGCCTATTTGGCTATGGCTTGCGCGTCACTAAAGAGTTTGAGGATGGCGTCACAGAGTTGATTAAATAAAGCTGAGATGTGAATCTCGAAATAATCAGCGAACAGAGACTTCGGGGATCCGATCCGGCAGATCGTTGACAAACAACGAGAATAGCAGGGGTCCAAGTGCACTACCCTAAGGCACGCCTGAGAAGATTTCCATCCATTCCTCATAGGTGCCATCCTGCCTTCTTACAGCTTGTCTCCTGTCCTTGAGGTAACTGGCTAGTCAGAGTATCACATCACATCACACATCACATCCCATTCTTCGAAGCTTACGCAGCAGCTTTTCGTGCGAGATACTATCGAAGACTTTGCTGAAGTTCAAGGAGACTATGACAGTAAGCTGGTCGTGGTTTCTAGCTTCTCTGCAGTCCTCTAGAATGCAAAGGAGGGCAGTTTGGGTGGAGTGGCGTTTCCTGTAAGCTGATTGAAAAGGACAGAGGATGTTGCTGTCTATGACGAAACTACGAAGTTGGTCGTGAACCGTGCGTTCCAACAATCTCGAAAATTGGTTCCAACAATCTCGAAAAAAAGCTCTGAAGATTGCTTGTTTTGGAGATAGGGGTTATTGAAGTCTTTTTCCATGGTGATGGAAAGACGCCGGTACTGAGAGAGTAGTTTACAATGTCGTTGAGGTGGGGTAGTAAGGCCTGGAAGGATAACCTAAGCATGGTAGATGAGATGTCGTCAGACCCCATGTCCCTGAAGTTAATATTGAAGAGGTTGGTTAGGGTTGTTTGTGTGGATGGTGTGAAATCAAACACGGGCTTGGTGGGATCCAGTGGCAAGCAAGTTAGTCCACGATACAATCAGACGAGAGTGGGAGTGTGACTTGGGTGACAGCTGCAAAATGCGCGCCAAGCGAGCTAGCGGAGAACGTGAGCAAGGGCGAAGGGTTCTTCGGTGCGATAACGTCAGCTTCGCGTATACACGGAGAAAAGGTTTACTCGGATTTCGTGAGGACGCCACGCATGAGAAAACAAGAGGCAGTTTGCACTCGTATTTTAGGTGCGATGTGCACAAGAAAATCCCGTGCGAGCAGCCTTTAGAATACGAGCTGGCGTAGGCCCGACTGGGCCCGACGCTCTCTCTTAAAATTGCTGCAATTTTTGTCCTATTCAGAATATTGTTTTGCAAATTCAGAGAAATATTCTTTGAAAGCAAATAAACAAATTCCTCGCTGGGGGGAGTTTAAGTAAAAACTTAAATTTTGTTTATCAGGCGAATTTTTTGTTCAACTCTTAAGAACTCAGGAAGTGCTCAAGATTTTTTTATGAAATTGTAGGACCACATTCTTAAACTCCTTGCGCTGCTAATAGATTGGTGCAGATATTTTTAAAGTTTTTCAAAACCCCGTAGGGGCATTAAATAAGAGCAGGCATCGGTCAGAAGTTCCGACAGTTCCGAGGTGTCTACGTATTTGAGTTTCCTGACTTTAATGAATCTGGATGAGACCAGCGGGGTGGAAATGTCGTAGGTGATTGTAATGAGGTCGTGTCTATGTGTAAAAGGTGCAGACAACTTATAGTGTGGCATTCTTCCGTGACAATGGAGAGTGATAGTTGCAAAAAATGGGCTGATAATCTGTCAATGTTCACATGTCCAACCTTCAGCAAAGAAAGGGTGAGAGAGGGAGAATGAATATCATCGGGGACGTGTGATTCTGAGAGAGAACAGAAAGGTATGTTTAGAGGTTGCCTGAGGTGATCTGTCTTAGGAGTAGCGGTGATGAAGATGGTTGGAGCACGAGGGGGGTATGTATAGTGGTACTACTTGGGGCGTGAGTGTGATTAAAAGAGGCCTGAGGGGTGTAGTCTAGGAGCCAAGTGCATTTCGTAGCCTTTTCAGTTTGAATGGAATATTTCAGCGTATTCTTATGTTTTCGACTCCACTGGACTCGAATTTTTTGGTCGGAAGTTCGAAATCATGTCAGTTTAAAAGTTATTGACAGATTTGACCTGTCAAAAAAAATATTTAAATTTTTATGTAAAAAAAAATTTGTTCATATTCTTCGAGTCAATACAAACATAAAAGGTTTCTACATTTTTTCTGTAAAGTTAGGCCTTTTTAAATTAAAAATCGTTAAAAGTTCAGAAAAGGGTTAAAATGGCCATTTTCAAAGCCGAAAAACAACTTGAAAAACGATTAATTGAATAACTTTAATAAGCCTAGCGTATTTTGCAAGCCTAATTTAACGGATTACCATTTAGCAACTAGATGATTTTTCAACTTTTACCTATTAATTCTGCCTGCAAGCGCTCGATTAATTATCAGAATTAATAGATAAAAGTTGAAAAATCCTCTAGTTGCTAAATGGTAGCCTGTTAAACAAGCCTTGCAGAATACGCTAGGCTTATTGAAGTTATCCAATTAATCGTTTTTCAAGTTGTTTTTCGACTTTGAAAATGGCCATTTTAACCCTTTTTTAAACTTTTAACGATTTTTAACTTAAAAAGGGCTAACTTTAAAGAAAAAATGTAGAAACCTTTTATGTTTATGTATGTATAATATGAACAAATTTTATGAGTAATATGAACAAATTTTTTTTTACATAAAAATTTAAATATTTTTTTTGACAGGTCAAATCTGTCGATAACTTTTAAACTGACATGATTTCGAACTTCCGACTAAAAAATTCAAGTTCAGTGGGGTCGTAAACACAAGTATACGCTGAAATATTGCATTTAAACTGAAATTGCTACAAAACGCACTTGGCTTCTAGACTAATGTGGGAGGGAGGGTGAATCCGCGAACCGAGGTTGTTTGATGGTGGTTCGGTGGAGGACCGAAGGGGTTGCTTGCCAAGCTTGATGAGGGTCTGGCGTTTGACTTGTCAGAGGATTTTTGAGGGTGCTTGGTGTTGAGCTTGCTAGCGCATGTGGTAGTGGGTTCTGGGGGCTGTATGAACAGAATATGCTAACATGAGGCCTCGAAGGCAACCCAATCAGCTTCTGAAAATATGGTTACCCACTGTGACTCGCTGTTAACCCTAACCTCAAAGATGGTGCCAGTCTGCCTGCCTAGGCACTGTTTCATCCCTCGGTCCACCGTGAACTTTTGAGCCCTGCACGATCAGGGCGTTCATGAAGACTTGCTGCTTGTATCCGTTATCAAAAATTTGCTGAGCGGTGGTGTGACGAAGCTTACCCTTTCCCAAGAGTGCGAAATCTCTGGAGTTTAATGCGCCAAATCTGGCAACAAGTGTAAAGGGTTGGTTCGGCTTATTATAGCGAAAGATCCTGGTGGGGATGATAATTGAAGCACACGGACCGCGATCAATGAATTCCAAAACCTTCGTAATGACCGCCATGCGTTCCTCGTGCGTGTCTACAAGCGGCATAGGTACACTTTGGAAAGCTATTTCGCAAGGGTCTTTCTCAATCAGGTGTGATTTTACGGTGGTGACCTCGCTCGCAAGGGAATCAATCTGGCGCTCGAGGCTTTTAACGCTCTGACCTGTCATGATACTCATCCGCTGGATTTCAGTCGTAAGCAGTTGCAGGATCTCGGTCAAGCTGGGATCGTGCTTGCCAGAAGAGATATACTCTTGGATACGAACGTGATTGTCTTCAGCCATGGTGCTGTTAGTAGAGAAGAAAGAGCTCGACGTTGGACTCGATAAAGGCGAGTCAATCTTTCCCTGTAATGCAGCTTTCCGCGTGTCACGCTCGTCAAGCGGTGGTGGTTCAGCAGGCCTTTTTCTGTCCGTAGCTCTGGGCTGGCTATAGGTGGATGCTAAGCTCGGTGACGAATCGCGCTGCGTGATAAGAGCCTTGGACGATAATAGTTGCAGGGGCGCGGCCGGAGTCTGTGTTGACACAAGCGGTGGGAGGGGTTGGATGTATTTTCACAAATTTCGTCGAGTTTTTCGGTAGCCTGGTGAAATATTCACGGTTCTGTGTTTGGGACGCGGAAGGTGTGTTAGGGCAACGCGTACCGTTAATAGAGAAGCACTTGGCACAATACTCGACTGATTCACCTTGCAGCGCGCTGGCAGCTCATGCATGAAGCCTGTTTGTCGACGTTGAGTTGCTGGCTGGCAGGAAGCGACATTACCAGCCTTCGGTGCGTATGGGCCAGAAGGTGTCGCTGGTAGAGGCACTTAGCGGTGTAGGGCTGGCGCGCAGTGGTAAAATTTAAAGTTACCGCCCGGCGTTCGAGTCATTGCAGCCAACGGAACAGTAAAAAAGCGAGGAATCTACAGCTAACCTCGAAAATGAACGCTGGGTCTTTAAAGTGATTTAAGACTCATAAAAAATTCTGTCGTTTACAAGTAATAAAAAAAAATTCACTGCACTGGTATCGCGCACAGTCGCACCAAAGCACTGAGAATTTGATGTGGTTTAATTACTTGAGAAAAATGTTTGATACGCGGAGCTCAAACTGAGCAGTTGTATTCACAAGCAGTCGCACCAAAGGAACTACGCGTTAAATCGATTTTATCGAGCGTTTTCTTGTCATTCTTTGGTCGCTTAGTAATAGCGCGCTGAATTTTCGTTAAAAATAAATAAATAATAAATCTACGCACGCGTAATGGCATCTTGAATATTCTTACGAAAGCGATAAAAATCCCAGAATAAAGCACCAGGCGTGCACGCATAGAGCGCTATCGGCCTCTTTAACTTGTTGTCTTGAAAACAAAAAAATTTCGCAACATGAAACTTTGCAGGGATTCATTTTAAACCATCAACTAGTATTTAGACCCAAAATTAAATCGAATTTCATGGGTGCTAAAACCGGCTAATTTTTGGTTCACTCTTTGAGTGCTGGCTTACAGCAAGGCTTACATAAAAAACATAATAAAATAAAATCATCATAAATCACCAGTCATTTGGTGTAGTTGCAAAAAAAAATCTTACCTATTAGAAGTCAATCGTACCGGTGGTGCTGGAGGTTTGTCATCTTCGTCTGACATCGTAAATTTTGTAAGCAACTTTTGAATGAATTTTACGATTTTTAAAAAAACTTTATCAAACTCATTTCATAGAAAAACCTAAAAAAAGATCAGGACTTATAAAAAAAATTACTAAATCAATGTAGGGTAATTAAATTAGAATCAAGTACGAACGGCTGATAGTTCAGTGTGAGTAAAAGCTAGCTATAAAAACACAATTGTTTTCAAGTACTTAACTGTACTTGGGCAATCCCATAGATCTTTTCAATTTTTAAATTAAAAAAGTTTTCTTTCAAACTATGAGAACCTCTTTCCAATTTCATGAGTTTTTTTCAATGATTCATAACAATTTAAATCAATTCTTGTGAATAACTTACACCTTAGGGCTATAAAACTCACAGTAAATTATATGTGACAACGCAAAGTCTGCGTTGGAGCAAAGCAAAATCAGCGGTAGCGTGACTTTCTTACCGACAGCTGTTGCAGAGCTCGACTCACAGCTCACGCTTTACGCTTGTTGCCTGACGCATGCTTGCGTAATTAGGATAATTAATAGAAAAAAAGAAATTCAGTAGTCTGCGAAAATAATTTAGGGAGCGTTCAAAAACCACGTAGCCTTTTTTTGGAAGTTCCCCGCCTCTCCTCCCCCCCGTGGCCAAGTAAAATTTTTATGTTGTTATAAACGTTTATAATTCTTGCTGACAGCATGTAGAATTCTCATTTAAGACCTTTAGTTAATGGTAAAAAATTACTTGGTAACATATAAAAAAAAAAAAAGAATTTGTTATAAATTTTTCCATGTTTACCTCCGAATCTGCGATAGCATGCGATCAGCCATGAGATATTTCAAGCATCCGCCGCTGTCGGTAAGGAAGGCACGCTATTGCTAATTTTGAGACGCTCCAACGCAGACTTTGCAGTGTCACATAGTAAAGTTTGCGTTGCAGCGTGGTTAGCCGTTTGCATTCCACCATCGCTGAATTCATCTACGCTCATCATCCCTATAGGGATGGAATTTTTCTGATTCATTTTTCAAATCTATCTCAAACATTTATTAGTCCAAACATTACTGAAAATTTTTACCCTCGTCCTACTTTGCCCTTTTTAACTCACCCTATTTCGCTCCGACCGCGACGTCTAACGACAAAATATCTAGCGACAAAATAACTAGCGATAAAACGTCTATTAAGTTTAAAATATTTAATAAACTGATTATCTTAATATGAAAAGTTCTTATAGTTACTGAATAAACTAAAAATTAATGAAAAAAATAATCGAACAAAATTAATCAGTAATAATAATTATAAAGTTTGTGATTACAATGACAAATACAGTACCTCAAGACCAAATCAAAGATTTATTCTGAGGTAAAGCAGCTGACGTAGAAGCAGAAACATGACTAGTAAACTTGAACATAATTTTCATAGAAGTTTCAGCCGTTTAAGATGATAAATTCTTTATTTTATTTTTAACATCAAGTGCTTCAACGTCGCATTTCTCTACAGGATGATTATGAGAAAGCAAGTTATCAGTATTTATTACTTTACCAGTCTTCTGAGAAGATGTATTTAAATGTAGTTGAAATTTTCGCAAGACATTTTTTTTATTATGTAAATCATACTCCAACGAATATAATCTTTGCCTTTGAAATATTTCAAATATCAAAGCCAGCGGTAGCTGGTTTGGGAGAGTTTTTCGCGCCAAAATAGTAGCCAGCTGCCGTGCTTTATTTACAGCTACTGGAGCTACCTTAACTCTACTAACCATAATTAATTTATTATTTAAAAATTAAAACATGTTACCTGCGTCATAAAACCTCTAGAGTACGCCTATTTTTCACTACCGAAGAGATGAGGATTGTTTTCGCATCGTATATTTTTTTAATTTCCTTATTTATTAACTCGCGTTTTTTAATTCGGCCTTTTTTTCAGACTTTCCACAGTGTTCGAATTTCGAAAAACATTCAAACGCCGATCGACATTTGGCACTTCACAGAATTTTCACCAGATATCTCAATAGCGATTTTTATTAAAAAAATAAATTTAAATTTGTTTTCTTAATTTCTTTTAAAAATAAACTTAAAAATATATTCAATTTGATTGAAAGATTTCTTCCTAATATTTTATGGATTGAAATAGATTTAATGATTAAAAAAAAAAATTAATTATATAACCTATCAATAGATTGATAAAACTTTAAAATCTAAATTGATCAATCGTGTAAAAAAATTTTTTACCGTTAGCTGGCTTGGCTTGACCTTAAATTGAGCCTACTTCCCTATTTCATTAGAACCTATATTGATTTTTATACCACCTATATTGATAAAACCTATATTGATTTTTAGTACCTCATAAAAAAGCATAAAAATTTCTTAAAGCAGGAACAATGGCAAAATTTTGCAAATTTTTACACTAATTTTTAAATTTGAATTATTTTGAAAGAAAATTGATATCAATATTTTATGACAAAAAGTTTGATAAAAAATTTTTGTATCTTATTTTCAATTTTGATTTTACTTCGATTAGTAAAATTGAAGAAGAGGCAAAAAAAACGTATTAAATAAAACATTATACCAAACAAAAAATAGTTATATCCCCCAAAAAAACCTCAAAGAGGTAAACAAAATTAGGGAGAGTTTTAGCACCAAAACATTAATTAAAGGATTTTTAACAAAAATTCGTGATATCAAACTATAAGAATTTTTTGATTTTAAAAATACGACATTTATCTGTCGATTCAACTAAACTCTACCAAACTCTACATGAAGATATTTTTTTGACTTCTGTAAGCTTTGATAGAGTTTAGTTGAATTAACAGATAAATGTCGTATTTTTAAAATCAAAAAATTCTTATAGTTTGATATCACGAATTTTTGTTTAAAATCCTTTAATTCAGGTTTTAGTGCTAAAACTCTCCCTAAGTTTGTTTACCTCTTTGAAGTTTTTTTTTGGGGGTACAAAGTTATTGTAAATAAGTTTTTTCTTTCCTTTTTGACTCATAATAAAAGTTAACGACAGTTTGACAAACGAGGTGAACGATAGAAGAGACAATTTAAGACTTGTTGGAATCATATTTTTGAGAAAGTACAATGCTTACGATTAAGAAGGAAATCAGCATCATAAATGTAAACAATAACAAAGCTATTGAAAATCGAATCAAGTCGACTCGTAAGTAGGGAATTATCATTGTTAATCATGATAAAAGTTTCAAAATTTTATTTATTCTGACAATTTATTTTATAAATTAAAAATTATTTCAAAAATTTTTATTTTTTTAGACGTTTTGTCTCCAGATATTTTGTCGTAGATGTTTTGTCGCCTAGATGTTACGTCGTGGAATCCCCTCTGCCAAGTAGTATTGGAAAGATCAGGTTCTTTTGTATCAAAAATACTACAGTATGATTAAAAAAAAATTTTTTCAATTATAAAATTAGAATCTTTTATAATGTAGCGGGGAGCTGGGCATAGGAAGAAGAGGAAATCGCGGGTGAAAATGACTTTTTCGCCTGGATATAATGTTTATAGGCAAAAGTCAAAAAGTCGACCACTTTTTTGTCACATCATGTCATGTAATTCCGCAGAAAAAAAGGTACTTATAAATAAGATATGATTCTAAAAATTTAACAGCTTCTAGTGTTCACCAAACCCTAGAAGCTGTCAAATTTTTAGAATCATATCTTTTTTTTAAATACATTTTTTTCCACGGACTTACATGACATGACACAACGATAAAGTGGCCTACTTTTTGACTTTTGCCCTTATACGTTTATTGATAAAAATACAAAATTGACTCTCGCAACGGTGAGAACATGCTCCTTGCTCTAAGGTACGCAGGCAGCCGCTGGCGCTATGCGCCGCTCGGATCATCCGTCTCTCTCGCACACTCACACTTGTACGTGCTACATGGGCTCGTGCCCACAGTCTACTGATGAGCCTCTGTGGGGCCCTTAGTGATGATGTGGTGAAATACTTCCTTCTTTTTAGGGGCCGACGGAGGCGCAACGCCCGTAATTCCAGGGAACTTCAACAAAAATCCTCTGTACTTGGCGCCAAAATGTTGACGTGGTCGACCTTAATGTCCGAGACCTGCGTCCTGACACCAAGTCTCGTTGAACTATCAATGAGCTCGCTCCGCCGAAGGTCCACTGAAAGGCCGTGATGGTAGAGGAGATCAGCTCCAATGATGGGCTCGTCGGCGACGATGAACTCCCATGCAACTGGGCGGCGAAGTCCAAGGTTGAGCACCCGATGACAAGTTCCATAGGTCCTTATCCTCGAGTAGTTCGCAGCAAACAGCTGAAGTTCGCCGGCATTCTAGGGACCAACGATACGTCTGCCCCAGTGTCGATGAGATACTTAATCCTAGAGTCTTTGTCAATGATGTGGAGACGGCGAGATTTACACTCGCTCGACACGTTCGTCTCCGCTACGGTCGAAGCTAACGGTTTTCCGATGGCTTACCTCACAGGGCAGGGCCCTGCCAAGTACAAGGTTTGTAGCACATGTAAGCGTCGGCGCCAAACTTGGCGTGAAGTCGGCAGAGACTGGATGGGTCGCGGCTTCGCGAGCGAGACCAGCTGCGCTCGGGTGGTGCTGGAGACTGAGCACGGCTTCTAAGACCATCGTTGTTGCTAAGTGCTTTTTGGATCTCCTGCATCTCGTGAAGAAGCTGAGTAAAGACCTCCTGGGATGGCGTTGTTAGCTTGTGCGCTGCGGGAACGGTTGAGCCACTGGAGACGGCGTAAGACCGACTGACGCACCCATCGTTTCGACGACCAGATCCGCATAAGTCGCCAACTCCTGCAGCGTCGGCTTGTTGGCGCCAACGAGCAATCCACCTACATACTCCGGCATGTGGTCCAAAAAAAAGTGAACGTAACACGGCCTCGCTACACTCTGTGACGGCGAGCGAGCGAATTCGGGCAAAGATCAGCGACGGTTTGCCTTCCGTGTTGATATGGCTGCGAAGAAGTTGCTGCAATTGAGTCTCGCTGCTGGTTCCGTACAAGGAGACTGGACGCTCCTTTATGGCGTCATAGGGGTTAGGCTGCCCCGTGGCTGTAATGATGTCAGAGATTGTTCGCGCAGACTTCCCATCCAACATCGATATGACGGTGTCGGCCATAGTGCGCTGGCTCGTGATTCTACTGGTGCTGAAAGTGGCCTCGACCTGCGCGAACCAGGTGGCTGGATCGCCCCTGAAGAATACCGGCAGCTTGGGCACCCACTATAGTTGTCCACATGGAGACCCGCTGCGAGCAGCGGGTACTGCTGCTGCTGCAAATTCGCATTCGCGCCGCCGGCAACGGCACTGAGGTTGGGGACACTTTGACCGGGAGGAACCTGCATCTGAGCGAGTAACTGCTGCAGTTGCTGGTGTTGCTGGAGAGCCTGATCGCGCTCGATCTGCATCGCTTCCAACTGCTTTTGTATCAAGGCCAACTGACCAGCGACGTCTTGACGACCACCGTCGCCGCCGCGGTTGATATTCGCGTTGCCGTCCATCACGGTCGTCTGATTTCAAGTACGAACGTGAACCGATGACTAAATATGGCATTCTCACGGGAGATAGAAGGTGCAACAAAGAGCGTCAACACGCGCATGCGTACTAGAACAAGGGGGCGGTCAAAAAAACGAGCACGCACTTTTTCCCTCGGTGGAATGACGCGCATATGATATGTCGGTCACCACGTTCTTTCTTAGCGAGCGCACTAATTGTATTCTTTTTTTTTTTTTTTTTTTTTTTTTTTCGTACCTCGCTAATGTCTTTCAACGGTCTGCACTACACTTCACTTGGCGAAACACTGCGGAGAACTCCCCGGGTACGCCTACGTCACGTAGGGCCTGCCCAGGGCATGATGTAGATTGCTCAGGCGACTAATATCAGATGCTCTCAGAGGGTTACTCGGTCGAGCACGGCGAGCGGAATGTCACGGCCTCCACTGTCCAACCAGCCCATCAGCTCCTGTTGAAGACGATCACGTCGGGGTCACCATGTGGGAGCTGGGCGTAGGTAGAAGAGGAAGTCACGAGTGAAAATGGCTTTTCCGCCTGGATATAATTTTTATACGTTTATTGATAAAGATATAAAATTGACTCTCGCAACGGCGAGAACATGCTCCTTGCTCTGAGGTACAGGAGTTACTAGTGCGAATGCTGCTACAATATACTTGTTTAATTTGATATAATAGTTTATTTTTTATCAAAATCTGAAGCCAGGTTTAAAAAATTCCCTTTATTAGGCCCTTTACCGAAGGACCCAAACTTTAAAAAATGAAATTAAAAAAAATTAAAATACTACCAAATTCTACGCAAAATTTTCAGACCTTTTTATACTTGTAAGTTTTTTGATTTGATGCTCCGTTTTTTTTGGAAAAATTCAACAAAAGTCCAAATTTGACCCTTGAAGTGAATACTTGAACGAAGTTCACTATTTTAGCAGAATAAAACGAAATAGCAAAAGGGTACTTACAATTTTGACCCAGTAAGACTTAGTTCAGGAT
Source organism: Encarsia formosa (assembly GCA_038277355.1). Lineage (NCBI taxonomy): Eukaryota > Metazoa > Arthropoda > Insecta > Hymenoptera > Aphelinidae > Encarsia > Encarsia formosa. The sequence continues at coordinate 49,067,864 of CM076185.1, read as the reverse complement.
CAATAGAAGCTAAAACAACGATTTCTACATGTATTCGAACTATAGGGTACTTAGGGCCAATTTATGAAAAAAAAAAATCACGAATTTTGTAATTGATTTTTGAATAAAAAAAAAAGGTACGTGACACATATGTATATTGAAATTATCATACAATCTTCAGAAAAAAAAAACAAACCAATGCGGTGAAAGTGGTTTCTTGAGTGAATACCCTCACAAACACTCGTAAGGATAAAAAAATCAAGGAAAAAAAGGTGGCTCAAATACGTGCCACCGCCCCTGACGACTCTTGACTCAGTTACTTTTTTGATTTTGACAGCGCGATTAATATTGCAGTAGATCCTAGTGATTTCAGGCACGGAGAGTCAAAATTTTATGTCCCATTTGCTAAAATTATACGATTGAACGAACTTCAGTGAAGTTCAATTAGAATTGTATGAGCGCTTCCTCCGAAAGATCAAATACGTGGTACCCATCCCTGTGCCCAAAATACCACACATTCAAAGCATAAAAATTAAGAAAACAGCGCCGACACCACGCCCTGCTGTGGGCGCGTGGGGCACTAGACTCAGATGACTTCATTTCTTTAAAGCCTTGCCATAGATTCAAAGGGAATAATTTTTCGAAAAAATTAAGGGAAATTTCCGGGTGGGAGATTGATCTTTCGGAGGAAGCGCTCATACAATTGTAATTGAACTTCACTGAAGTTCGTTCAATTGTATAATTGTATTTTGCGCTTCCTCCTTCAAGATCGAACACGTAGACGTTCAAAGTTATCTACGGCAATAAAGTGTGAACATAAATATCAATTGCAGTCTTGGACTCAATATCACTATTATAATATCAAATTGATTTTAAAAATACAATTCAAAAATCAATAAGTAGATACGACCCTACTCTAAATCAAAAATTAATCTCGAGTTCCATGGGCGACTAGCACGTTAGAAAGGTCAATGTTATACTCACTAGATTGCCCTTCGAGTCATAAAATCGATAACCAACACCAATATTTCACAATCTTACATTGTTCGTAAATCTTGCCATGATTACGGAAAATCTCAAGATCAATATCAATCCAATCAAAGCTAAGAGAAATTTTAACATCTCCATAAATAATCTCTACCCTATTTAACTAACATCTCCTACAAGAATTTGAGCTACGAAATAATTCTGTATGCACACATTTAAAGAGTAATAACGCAGTCGACCTATATGTGGTATACATGTACTCCACAAAGCCATAGGTCCTAATCAAAACTCGCCCTTGCTAATATGCAATCTTTCAAATAAAATTATTAGCTACAGCTCAAAATTATTGATGAAATAATCAATTAATTTAGTCACAGAATCAATAAATCTTTCAACAAAACCTACTCTATAATAGAGTATTACCCAATCCATAGACAAAAGGTAAATCAATCCATCACAAGGTAGAACCTTGTTTTAGAGAAGTTTCAAACCAAAATATCTAAACGAAGTGCGATCAAAAACATATAGATGGGTGTTCTCACCATGCATTAGATAAAACTAATATCATCACTAAGAGCTTTCAGTATTAATACACAAGAAAAATAAATCTCTCTCTCTCTCTCTTTCTCTCTTTGTTTCTTGCTTCCTTCCTTTCTGCTGCTTAACAAAAACACACGTATAGCAATGGATCTAATAAAATTCCAACAACCAATAAACGACAGAGTAGTGAATGAATAACACATACATGCGTGCTCCATAAACGATCTCACACTAAGGATCAAAAATCACATAACAACATGTATGAACAGTGTAAAACCTGAACTCTGGCGCTACCCAATACAAAATCAAAAAACGTGGTTTACGCAGAGATGTCCAAGTAAAAGTTTCCCGAGGATTTATCCTCCCTAATTCAATCAAGAATGTTTCCAATCTTGGATTCGTTCAAACTTGCATAACAAGTTGTACATTGTACACATCTCAGCAAAATACAAGTTATAGTAATAATAATAACAATGATAATAAAAAACTGAAATAATTGCCACAGTTCCCTAAAAGTGTTATATCAACTCTAAAAACTTAGATAGAGATATTCTCCTCTGACTAATCATAAGATTTATGTCCACTACTGAACACAATAATTTAGGATTGAAATATCCTGTCTGACTTATGTTTACTTATTGTCTATATGTACTGACATTCTAAAATTATCCTTCCACGATCAAAATAATATCAATGTCACCCGAATAGGTCATTAAAAAAGACGAATACGTCGTGTAAAACAATAAAAAATATTTATCAATTCTTCAGTGTCTTCATTGTCTCTCGAAACAACAGAAAATCCACAAAATTTCAAACACTGTCGAATCTAGAATCGAGTCCAAGCAATAATCCACGAATTCATACAAAAAATTCTGGAAAAGTTGAATTTTCTTTCAATCTCCTAAGAGATGAAAAAGCCTTCCTCATTCATCATTCTTAAAAAGGAGATTATGAGTCTCGATCTTCGATTACACAATCGAAGTTCGTCGTGGGCTCAATATTTCTTCCACACTCCCGTTGGACAAGAAAAATTTTTCTCCAGTACCACTTATATGCGCGCGTACTCGCGCTACACGCTAGCCAGTGATTGTAAAAATTAAAAATAAAGCCATCGTATCCGTACCAATGGTCAATCACCTTACCCTTACTTTGATACAAACCTTCCTACAGTCTTCCTTCACCAACCTCAGTGTTTCGACCCACTGGCAATTCAGTGTGCATCACTATGAGGAAGAATATTTAAGTAAAGTAACAACTTCACCCTTAAACCTAAAAAAAATCTGTCTCGGTAATAAAAGGAAAAACTTTGTGTAGCTTCAGGTCTTCATGAAAAAATTTTTAAATTTTCAAAATTTTCAACAACATACTAATAAAATATTAGTCTCATTCATCAAAAGGATGACAAAAAACTGAAAACATTGACAAATGCACCTAAAGTCTTAAAGGTTGAAAAATCTTTCGAGAACCGAGATCTTACTTACTACAATCAAATTGCAATAAAGTACTTAAGATCCATGATTGGGATAAATTCTTGAGAGAGCTAGGTTCCATACAATTCAGTCAAAATTGCCATAAGGCAATTTTTCCTTCCATAACCCAAGTTCAAGCTCTTGTCTGACTAAACAGTCTAGGTAATAACCCTGTACTTCAATCCACACTCACTTACTGTATGTGTTTGGATAATAAGTCTTCCCAACAGACAACTATTTCACCAATATGCAAGTATCAGTTAATCCAACATTATCATAAAGGGCGGTAGCCCTTTATCGGCGAGTTGGTTTTTATACAACGGACTGCCGTTAAAGCGTACGCTTTATATACTTTGATTTTTGGTTTTAGGTTAGGTTGTACATAAAAAAAAACATATAGCATGATTATTTTTTTCATAATATTACGTCTTATATGTAGCCGATGATCCCCTGATTTATTTAAAAAAAAAAAATGTCCTGAAACAATCTCAAATTAAAAAGTTATCAACGTTTCAATTTTCGAAGCGCTGATTTCTTTTCGCTGAGGATTCGGGCGACATCCGATTTCAGCCTCGAGCATCCGGTTTTCTATGCATGCTCCCTTGCAAGACGCTGCTACCTAAGCCGGACGTGACGTAACGGTGAACTCGCAGACTCGCTCTTGCACATGGTATCGGGCGACACTCGACAGCCGACAGGCATGGCCTGCCGGGCGCTAGAGTGCGCAAGTGCACAGCGCCTTGCGAGCTGCTCACAGATGGCTGCTGGCACCTGGTAGCAGTAGGGATCTTACAGGGAGGCAGCAGTGAGCAGCAGAAGATTGCTAAAATCTGTTCCGCAGAATAAGCATAATTTAACAAACAAAAAAAAAAGCAGCAGAAGATGCAGACTGGCAGCTTGCCACTCGGCTCAAGTTGTTTATGTACATTATTATTATTAATAACAAACAAGTGATCATGACGTCATGATGACAATAAAAGTTTTTTTATTTTATTTCTCATCCCTCATCTCATCCAGAGCTCTAGGCTCTTCTGAAGGAGCTGGTGAAGCTCGCTTTAACATACAGAGCTATATAGGCTCCTCCAAAGGAGCTGGTGAAGCTCGCTTTAACATACAGAGCTATATAGGCTCCTCCGAAGGAGCTGGTGAAGCTAACTTTAACACCCAGAGCTCTAGGCTCCTCCGAAGGAACTGATGGAGCTTATTTTAACATCCAGAGCTCTAGGCTCCTCCGAAAGAGCTGGTGAAGCTAATTTTAATATCCAGAGTGCTAGGCTCCTCCGAAGGAACTGGTGGAGCTAGCTTTAACATACTGAGCTATATAGGCTCCTCCGAAGGAACTGATGGAGCTAATTTTAACATCCAGAGCTCTAGGCTCCTTCAAAGGAGCTGGTGGAGTTAACTTTAATATCCAGAGCTCTAGGCTCCTCCGAAGGAGCTGGTGGAGCTAACTTTAACATCCAGAGCCCTAGGCTCCTTCAAAGGAGCTGGTGGAGTTAACTTTAATATCCAGAGCTCTAGGCTCTTCTGAAGGAGCTGGTGAAGCTCGCTTTAACATACAGAGCTATATAGGCTCCTCCGAAGGAGCTGGTGAAGCTAACTTTAACACCCAGAGCTCTAGGCTCCTCCGAAGGAACTGATGGAGCTTATTTTAACATCCAGAGCTCTAGGCTCCTCCGAAAGAGCTGGTGAAGCTAATTTTAATATCCAGAGCTCTAGGCTCCTCCGAAAGAGCTGGTGAAGCTAATTTTAATATCCAGAGTGCTAGGCTCCTCCGAAGGAACTGGTGGAGCTAGCTTTAACATACTGAGCTATATAGGCTCCTCCGAAGGAACTGATGGAGCTAACTTTAACATCCAGAGCTCTAGGCTCCTTCAAAGGAGCTGGTGGAGTTAACTTTAATATCCAGAGCTCTAGGCTCTTCTGAAGGAGCTGGTGAAGCTCGCTTTAACATACAGAGCTATATAGGCTCCTCCGAAGGAGCTGGTGAAGCTAACTTTAACACCCAGAGCTCTAGGCTCCTCCGAAAGAGCTGGTGAAGCTAATTTTAATATCCAGAGCTCTAGGCTCCTCCGAAAGAGCTGGTGAAGCTAATTTTAATATCCAGAGTGCTAGGCTCCTCCGAAGGAACTGGTGGAGCTAGCTTTAACATACTGAGCTATATAGGCTCCTCCGAAGGAACTGATGGAGCTAATTTAAACATCCAGAGCTCTAGGCTCCTTCAAAGGAGCTGGTGGAGTTAACTTTAATATCCAGAGCTCTAGGCTCCTCCGAAGGAGCTGGTGGAGCTAACTTTAACATCCAGAGCTCTAGGCTCCTCCAAAGGAGCTGGTGGAGTTAACTTTAATATAAAGAGCTCTAGGCTCTTCTGAAGGAGCTGGTGAAGCTCGCTTTAACATACAGAGCTATATAGGCTCCTCCGAAGGAGCTGGTGAGGCTAACTTTAACACCCAGAGCTCTAGGCTCCTCCGAAGGAACTGATGGAGCTTATTTTAACATCCAGAGCTCTAGGCTCCTCCGAAGGAACTGGTGGAGCTAGCTTTAACATACTGAGCTATATCGGCTCCTCCGAAGGAACTGATGGAGCTAGCTTTAACATACTGAGCTATATAGGCTCCTCCGAAGGAACTGATGGAGCTAATTTTAACATCCAGAGCTCTAGGCTCCTTCAAAGGAGCTGGTGGAGTTAACTTTAATATCCAGAGCTCTAGGCTCCTCCGAAGGAGCTGGTGGAGCTAACTTTAACATCCAGAGCCCTAGGCTCCTTCAAAGGAGCTGGTGGAGTTAACTTTAATATCCAGAGCTCTAGGCTCTTCTGAAGGAGCTGGTGAAGCTCGCTTTAACATACAGAGCTATATAGGCTCCTCCGAAGGAGCTGGTGAAGCTAACTTTAACACCCAGAGCTCTAGGCTCCTCCGAAGGAACTGATGGAGCTTATTTTAACATCCAGAGCTCTAGGCTCCTCCGAAAGAGCTGGTGAAGCTAATTTTAATATCCAGAGTGCTAGGCTCCTCCGAAGGAACTGGTGGAGCTAGCTTTAACATACTGAGCTATATAGGCTCCTCCGAAGGAACTGATGGAGCTAATTTTAACATCCAGAGCTCTAGGCTCCTTCAAAGGAGCTGGTGGAGTTAACTTTAATATCCAGAGCTCTAGGCTCCTCCGAAGGAGCTGGTGGAGCTAACTTTAACATCCAGAGCCCTAGGCTCCTTCAAAGGAGCTGGTGGAGTTAACTTTAATATCCAGAGCTCTAGGCTCTTCTGAAGGAGCTGGTGAAGCTCGCTTTAACATACAGAGCTATATAGGCTCCTCCGAAGGAGCTGGTGAAGCTAACTTTAACACCCAGAGCTCTAGGCTCCTCCGAAGGAACTGATGGAGCTTATTTTAACATCCAGAGCTCTAGGCTCCTTCGAAAGAGCTGGTGAAGCTAATTTTAATATCCAGAGCTCTAGGCTCCTCCGAAAGAGCTGGTGAAGCTAATTTTAATATCCAGAGTGCTAGGCTCCTCCGAAGGAACTGGTGGAGCTAGCTTTAACATACTGAGCTATATAGGCTCCTCCGAAGGAACTGATGGAGCTAACTTTAACATCCAGAGCTCTAGGCTCCTTCAAAGGAGCTGGTGGAGTTAACTTTAATATCCAGAGCTCTAGGCTCTTCTGAAGGAGCTGGTGAAGCTCGCTTTAACATACAGAGCTATATAGGCTCCTCCGAAGGAGCTGGTGAAGCTAACTTTAACACCCAGAGCTCTAGGCTCCTCCGAAGGAACTGATGGAGCTTATTTTAACATCCAGAGCTCTAGGCTCCTCCGAAAGAGCTGGTGAAGCTAATTTTAATATCCAGAGCTCTAGGCTCCTCCGAAAGAGCTGGTGAAGCTAATTTTAATATCCAGAGTGCTAGGCTCCTCCGAAGGAACTGGTGGAGCTAGCTTTAACATACTGAGCTATATAGGCTCCTCCGAAGGAACTGATGGAGCTAATTTAAACATCCAGAGCTCTAGGCTCCTTCAAAGGAGCTGGTGGAGTTAACTTTAATAACCAGAGCTCTAGGCTCCTCCGAAGGAGCTGGTGGAGCTAACTTTAACATCCAGAGCTCTAGGCTCCTCCAAAGGAGCTGGTGGAGTTAACTTTAATATAAAGAGCTCTAGGCTCTTCTGAAGGAGCTGGTGAAGCTCGCTTTAACATACAGAGCTATATAGGCTCCTCCGAAGGAGCTGGTGAGGCTAACTTTAACACCCAGAGCTCTAGGCTCCTCCGAAGGAACTGATGGAGCTTATTTTAACATCCAGAGCTCTAGGCTCCTCCGAAGGAACTGGTGGAGCTAGCTTTAACATACTGAGCTATATCGGCTCCTCCGAAGGAACTGATGGAGCTAGCTTTAACATACTGAGCTATATAGGCTCCTCCGAAGGAACTGATGGAGCTAATTTTAACATCCAGAGCTCTAGGCTCCTTCAAAGGAGCTGGTGGAGTTAACTTTAATATCCAGAGCTCTAGGCTCCTCCGAAGGAGCTGGTGGAGCTAACTTTAACATCCAGAGCCCTAGGCTCCTTCAAAGGAGCTGGTGGAGTTAACTTTAATATCCAGAGCTCTAGGCTCTTCTGAAGGAGCTGGTGAAGCTCGCTTTAACATACAGAGCTATATAGGCTCCTCCGAAGGAGCTGGTGAAGCTAATTTTAACATCCAGAGCTCTAGGCTCCTTCAAAGGAGCTGGTGGAGTTAACTTTAATATCCAGAGCTCTAGGCTCCTCCGAAGGAGCTGGTGGAGCTAACTTTAACACCCAGAGCTCTAGGCTCCTCCGAAGGAACTGATGGAGCTTATTTTAACATCCAGAGCTCTAGGCTCCTCCGAAAGAGCTGGTGAAGCTAATTTTAATATCCAGAGCTCTAGGCTCCTCCGAAAGAGCTGGTGAAGCTAATTTTAATATCCAGAGTGCTAGGCTCCTCCGAAGGAACTGGTGGAGCTAGCTTTAACATACTGAGCTATATAGGCTCCTCCAAAGGAACTGATGGAGCTAACTTTAACATCCAGAGCTCTAGGCTCCTTCAAAGGAGCTGGTGGAGTTAACTTTAATATCCAGAGCTCTAGGCTCTTCTGAAGGAGCTGGTGAAGCTCGCTTTAACATACAGAGCTATATAGGCTCCTCCGAAGGAGCTGGTGAAGCTAACTATAACACCCAGAGCTCTAGGCTCCTCCGAAGGAACTGATGGAGCTTATTTTAACATCTAGAGCTCTAGGCTCCTCCGAAAGAGCTGGTGAAGCTAATTTTAATATCCAGAGCTCTAGGCTCCTCCGAAAGAGCTGGTGGAGCTAGCTTTAACATACTGAGCTATATAGGCTCCTCCGAAGGAACTGATGGAGCTAATTTAAACATCCAGAGCTCTAGGCTCCTTCAAAGGAGCTGGTGGAGTTAACTTTAATATCCAGAGCTCTAGGCTCCTCCGAAGGAGCTGGTGGAGCTAACTTTAACATCCAGAGCTCTAGGCTCCTCCAAAGGAGCTGGTGGAGTTAACTTTAATATAAAGAGCTCTAGGCTCTTCTGAAGGAGCTGGTGAAGCTCGCTTTAACATACAGAGCTATATAGGCTCCTCCGAAGGAGCTGGTGAGGCTAACTTTAACACCCAGAGCTCTAGGCTCCTCCGAAGGAACTGATGGAGCTTATTTTAACATCCAGAGCTCTAGGCTCCTCCGAAGGAACTGGTGGAGCTAGCTTTAACATACTGAGCTATATCGGCTCCTCCGAAGGAACTGATGGAGCTAGCTTTAACATACTGAGCTATATAGGCTCCTCCGAAGGAACTGATGGAGCTAATTTTAACATCCAGAGCTCTAGGCTCCTTCAAAGGAGCTGGTGGAGTTAACTTTAATATCCAGAGCTCTAGGCTCCTCCGAAGGAGCTGGTGGAGCTAACTTTAACATCCAGAGCCCTAGGCTCCTTCAAAGGAGCTGGTGGAGTTAACTTTAATATCCAGAGCTCTAGGCTCTTCTGAAGGAGCTGGTGAAGCTCGCTTTAACATACAGAGCTATATAGGCTCCTCCGAAGGAGCTGGTGAAGCTAATTTTAACATCCAGAGCTCTAGGCTCCTTCAAAGGAGCTGGTGGAGTTAACTTTAATATCCAGAGCTCTAGGCTCCTCCGAAGGAGCTGGTGGAGCTAACTTTAACACCCAGAGCTCTAGGCTCCTCCGAAGGAACTGATGGAGCTTATTTTAACATCCAGAGCTCTAGGCTCCTCCGAAAGAGCTGGTGAAGCTAATTTTAATATCCAGAGCTCTAGGCTCCTCCGAAAGAGCTGGTGAAGCTAATTTTAATATCCAGAGTGCTAGGCTCCTCCGAAGGAACTGATGGAGCTAACTTTAACATCCAGAGCTCTAGGCTCCTTCAAAGGAGCTGGTGGAGTTAACTTTAATATCCAGAGCTCTAGGCTCTTCTGAAGGAGCTGGTGAAGCTCGCTTTAACATACAGAGCTATATAGGCTCCTCCGAAGGAGCTGGTGAAGCTAACTTTAACACCCAGAGCTCTAGGCTCCTCCGAAGGAACTGATGGAGCTTATTTTAACATCCAGAGCTCTAGGCTCCTCCGAAAGAGCTGGTGAAGCTAATTTTAATATCCAGAGCTCTAGGCTCCTCCGAAAGAGCTGGTGGAGCTAGCTTTAACATACTGAGCTATATAGGCTCCTCCGAAGGAACTGATGGAGCTAATTTTAACATCCAGAGCTCTAGGCTCCTTCAAAGGAGCTGGTGGAGTTAACTTTAATATCCAGAGCTCTAGGCTCCTTCAAAGGAGCTGGTGGAGTTAACTTTAATATCCAGAGCTCTAGGCTCCTCCGAAGGAGCTGGTGGAGCTAACTTTAACATCCAGAGCTCTAGGCTCCTCCAAAGGAGCTGGTGGAGTTAACTTTAATATAAAGAGCTCTAGGCTCTTCTGAAGGAGCTGGTGAAGCTCGCTTTAACATACAGAGCTATATAGGCTCCTCCGAAGGAGCTGGTGAGGCTAACTTTAACACCCAGAGCTCTAGGCTCCTCCGAAGGAACTGATGGAGCTTATTTTAACATCCAGAGCTCTAGGCTCCTCCGAAGGAACTGGTGGAGCTAGCTTTAACATACTGAGCTATATCGGCTCCTCCGAAGGAACTGATGGAGCTAATTTTAACATCCAGAGCTCTAGGCTCCTTCAAAGGAGCTGGTGGAGTTAACTTTAATATCCAGAGCTCTAGGCTCTTCTGAAGGAGCTGGTGAAGCTCGCTTTAACATACAGAGCTATATAGGCTCCTCCGAAGGAGCTGGTGAAGCTAACTTTAACACCCAGAGCTCTAGGCTCCTCCGAAGGAACTGATGGAGCTTATTTTAACATCCAGAGCTCTAGGCTCCTCCGAAAGAGCTGGTGAAGCTAATTTTAATATCCAGAGCTCTAGGCTCCTCCGAAAGAGCTGGTGGAGCTAGCTTTAACATACTGAGCTATATCGGCTCCTCCGAAGGAACTGATGGAGCTAGCTTTAACATACTGAGCTATATAGGCTCCTCCGAAGGAACTGATGGAGCTAATTTTAACATCCAGAGCTCTAGGCTCCTTCAAAGGAGCTGGTGGAGTTAACTTTAATATCCAGAGCTCTAGGCTCCTCCGAAGGAGCTGGTGGAGCTAACTTTAACATCCAGAGCCCTAGGCTCCTTCAAAGGAGCTGGTGGAGTTAACTTTAATATCCAGAGCTCTAGGCTCTTCTGAAGGAGCTGGTGAAGCTCGCTTTAACATACAGAGCTATATAGGCTCCTCCGAAGGAGCTGGTGAAGCTAATTTTAACATCCAGAGCTCTAGGCTCCTTCAAAGGAGCTGGTGGAGTTAACTTTAATATCCAGAGCTCTAGGCTCCTCCGAAGGAGCTGGTGGAGCTAGCTTTAACATACTGAGCTATATAGGCTCCTCCGAAGGAACTGATGGAGCTAATTTTAACATCCAGAGCTCTAGGCTCCTTCAAAGGAGCTGGTGGAGTTAACTTTAATATCCAGAGCTCTAGGCTCCTCCGAAGGAGCTGGTGGAGCTAACTTTAACATCCAGAGCCCTAGGCTCCTTCAAAGGAGCTGGTGGAGTTAACTTTAATATCCAGAGCTCTAGGCTCTTCTGAAGGAGCTGGTGAAGCTCGCTTTAACATACAGAGCTATATAGGCTCCTCCGAAGGAGCTGGTGAAGCTAATTTTAACATCCAGAGCTCTAGGCTCCTTCAAAGGAGCTGGTGGAGTTAACTTTAATATCCAGAGCTCTAGGCTCCTCCGAAGGAGCTGGTGGAGCTAACTTTAACACCCAGAGCTCTAGGCTCCTCCGAAGGAACTGATGGAGCTTATTTTAACATCCAGAGCTCTAGGCTCCTCCGAAAGAGCTGGTGAAGCTAATTTTAATATCCAGAGCTCTAGGCTCCTCCGAAAGAGCTGGTGAAGCTAATTTTAATATCCAGAGTGCTAGGCTCCTCCGAAGGAACTGATGGAGCTAACTTTAACATCCAGAGCTCTAGGCTCCTTCAAAGGAGCTGGTGGAGTTAACTTTAATATCCAGAGCTCTAGGCTCTTCTGAAGGAGCTGGTGAAGCTCGCTTTAACATACAGAGCTATATAGGCTCCTCCGAAGGAGCTGGTGAAGCTAACTTTAACACCCAGAGCTCTAGGCTCCTCCGAAGGAACTGATGGAGCTTATTTTAACATCCAGAGCTCTAGGCTCCTCCGAAAGAGCTGGTGAAGCTAATTTTAATATCCAGAGCTCTAGGCTCCTCCGAAAGAGCTGGTGGAGCTAGCTTTAACATACTGAGCTATATAGGCTCCTCCGAAGGAACTGATGGAGCTAATTTTAACATCCAGAGCTCTAGGCTCCTTCAAAGGAGCTGGTGGAGTTAACTTTAATATCCAGAGCTCTAGGCTCCTTCAAAGGAGCTGGTGGAGTTAACTTTAATATCCAGAGCTCTAGGCTCCTCCGAAGGAGCTGGTGGAGCTAACTTTAACATCCAGAGCTCTAGGCTCCTCCAAAGGAGCTGGTGGAGTTAACTTTAATATAAAGAGCTCTAGGCTCTTCTGAAGGAGCTGGTGAAGCTCGCTTTAACATACAGAGCTATATAGGCTCCTCCGAAGGAGCTGGTGAGGCTAACTTTAACACCCAGAGCTCTAGGCTCCTCCGAAGGAACTGATGGAGCTTATTTTAACATCCAGAGCTCTAGGCTCCTCCGAAGGAACTGGTGGAGCTAGCTTTAACATACTGAGCTATATCGGCTCCTCCGAAGGAACTGATGGAGCTAATTTTAACATCCAGAGCTCTAGGCTCCTTCAAAGGAGCTGGTGGAGTTAACTTTAATATCCAGAGCTCTAGGCTCTTCTGAAGGAGCTGGTGAAGCTCGCTTTAACATACAGAGCTATATAGGCTCCTCCGAAGGAGCTGGTGAAGCTAACTTTAACACCCAGAGCTCTAGGCTCCTCCGAAGGAACTGATGGAGCTTATTTTAACATCCAGAGCTCTAGGCTCCTCCGAAAGAGCTGGTGAAGCTAATTTTAATATCCAGAGCTCTAGGCTCCTCCGAAAGAGCTGGTGGAGCTAGCTTTAACATACTGAGCTATATCGGCTCCTCCGAAGGAACTGATGGAGCTAGCTTTAACATACTGAGCTATATAGGCTCCTCCGAAGGAACTGATGGAGCTAATTTTAACATCCAGAGCTCTAGGCTCCTTCAAAGGAGCTGGTGGAGTTAACTTTAATATCCAGAGCTCTAGGCTCCTCCGAAGGAGCTGGTGGAGCTAACTTTAACATCCAGAGCCCTAGGCTCCTTCAAAGGAGCTGGTGGAGTTAACTTTAATATCCAGAGCTCTAGGCTCTTCTGAAGGAGCTGGTGAAGCTCGCTTTAACATACAGAGCTATATAGGCTCCTCCGAAGGAGCTGGTGAAGCTAATTTTAACATCCAGAGCTCTAGGCTCCTTCAAAGGAGCTGGTGGAGTTAACTTTAATATCCAGAGCTCTAGGCTCCTCCGAAGGAGCTGGTGGAGCTAACTTTAACACCCAGAGCTCTAGGCTCCTCCGAAGGAACTGATGGAGCTTATTTTAACATCCAGAGCTCTAGGCTCCTCCGAAAGAGCTGGTGAAGCTAATTTTAATATCCAGAGCTCTAGGCTCCTCCGAAAGAGCTGGTGAAGCTAATTTTAATATCCAGAGTGCTAGGCTCCTCCGAAGGAACTGGTGGAGCTAGCTTTAACATACTGAGCTATATAGGCTCCTCCGAAGGAACTGATGGAGCTAACTTTAACATCCAGAGCTCTAGGCTCCTTCAAAGGAGCTGGTGGAGTTAACTTTAATATCCAGAGCTCTAGGCTCTTCTGAAGGAGCTGGTGAAGCTCGCTTTAACATACAGAGCTATATAGGCTCCTCCGAAGGAGCTGGTGAAGCTAACTTTAACACCCAGAGCTCTAGGCTCCTCCGAAGGAACTGATGGAGCTTATTTTAACATCCAGAGCTCTAGGCTCCTCCGAAAGAGCTGGTGAAGCTAATTTTAATATCCAGAGCTCTAGGCTCCTCCGAAAGAGCTGGTGGAGCTAGCTTTAACATACTGAGCTATATAGGCTCCTCCGAAGGAACTGATGGAGCTAATTTTAACATCCAGAGCTCTAGGCTCCTTCAAAGGAGCTGGTGGAGTTAACTTTAATATCCAGAGCTCTAGGCTCTTCTGAAGGAGCTGGTGAAGCTCGCTTTAACATACAGAGCTATATAGGCTCCTCCGAAGGAGCTGGTGAAGCTAACTTTAACACCCAGAGCTCTAGGCTCCTCCGAAGGAACTGATGGAGCTTATTTTAACATCCAGAGCTCTAGGCTCCTCCGAAAGAGCTGGTGAAGCTAATTTTAATATCCAGAGCTCTAGGCTCCTCCGAAAGAGCTGGTGGAGCTAGCTTTAACATACTGAGCTATATAGGCTCCTCCGAAGGAACTGATGGAGCTAATTTTAACATCCAGAGCTCTAGGCTCCTTCAAAGGAGCTGGTGGAGTTAACTTTAATATCCAGAGCTCTAGTCTCCTCCGAAGGAGCTGGTGGAGCTAACTTTAACATCCAGAGCTCTAGGCTCCTCCAAAGGAGCTGGTGGAGTTAACTTTAACACCCAGAGCTCTAGGCTCCTCCGAAGGAACTGATGGAGCTTATTTTAACATCCAGAGCTCTAGGCTCCTCCGAAAGAGCTGGTGAAGCTAATTTTAATATCCAGAGTGCTAGGCTCCTCCGAAGGAACTGGTGGAGCTAGCTTTAACATACTGAGCTATATAGGCTCCTCCGAAGGAACTGATGGAGCTAATTTTAACATCCAGAGCTCTAGGCTCCTTCAAAGGAGCTGGTGGAGTTAACTTTAATATCCAGAGCTCTAGTCTCCTCCGAAGGAGCTGGTGGAGCTAACTTTAACATCCAGAGCTCTAGGCTCCTCCAAAGGAGCTGGTGGAGTTAACTTTAATATAGAGAGCTCTAGGCTCTTCTGAAGGAGCTGGTGAAGCTCGCTTTAACATACAGAGCTATATAGGCTCCTCCGAAGGAGCTGGTGAGGCTAACTTTAACACCCAGAGCTCTAGGCTCCTCCGAAGGAACTGATGGAGCTTATTTTAACATCCAGAGCTCTAGGCTCCTCCGAAGGAACTGGTGGAGCTAGCTTTAACATACTGAGCTATATAGGCTCCTCCGAAGGAACTGATGGAGCTAATTTTAACATCCAGAGCTCTAGGCTCCTTCAAAGGAGCTGGTGGAGTTAACTTTAATATCCAGAGCTCTAGGCTCCTCCGAAGGAGCTGGTGGAGCTAACTTTAACATCCAGAGCTCTAGGCTCCTCCAAAGGAGCTGGTGGAGTTAACTTTAATATCCAGAGTTCTAGGCTCTTCTGAAGGAGCTGGTGAAGCTCGCTTTAACATACAGAGCTATATAGGCTCCTCTGAAGGAGCTGGTGAAGCTAACTTTAACACCCAGAGCTCTAGGCTCCTCCGAAAGAGCTGGTGAAGCTAATTTTAATATCCAGAGTGCGAGGCTCCTCCGAAGGAACTGGTGGTGCTAGCTTTAACATACTGAGCTCTATAGGCTCCTCCGAAGGAACTGATGGAGCTAATTTTAACATCCAGAGCTCTAGGCTCCTTCAAAGGAGCTGGTGGAGTTAACTTTAATATCCAGAGCTCTAGGCTCCTCCGAAGGAGCTGGTGGAGCTAACTTTAACATCCAGAGCTCTAGGCTCCTTCAAAGGAGCTGGTGGAGTTAACTTTAATATCCAGAGCTCTAGGCTCTTTTGAAGGAGCTGGTGAAGCTCGCTTTAACATACAGAGCTATATAGGCTCCTCCGAAGGAACTGATGGAGCTAATTTTAACATCCAGAGCTCTAGGCTCCTTCAAAGGAGCTGGTGGAGATAACTTTAATATCCAGAGCTCTAGGCTCTTCTGAAGGAGCTGGTGAAGCTCGCTTTAACATACAGAGCTATATAGGCTCCTCCGAAGGAGCTGGTGAAGCTAACTTTAACACCCAGAGCTCTAGGCTCCTCCGAAGGAACTGATGGAGCTAATTTTAACATCCAGAGCTCTAGGCTCCTCCGAAAGAGCTGGTGAAGCTAATTTTAATATCCAGAGCTCTAGGCTCCTCTGAAAGAGCTGGTGAAGCTAATTTTAATATCCAGAGTGCTAGGCTCCTCCAAAGGAACTGGTGGAGCTAGCTTTAACATACTGAGCTATATAGCCTCCTTTGAAGGAACTGATGGAGCTAATTTTAACATCCAGAGCTCTAGGCTCCTTCAAAGGAGCTGGTGAAGCTAATTTTAATATCCAGAGCTCTAGGCTCCTCCGAAAGAGCTGGTGAAGCTAATTTTATTATCCAGAGCTCTAGGCTCCTTCAAAGGAGCTGGTGTAGTTAACTTTAATATCCAGAGCTCTAGGCTCTTCTGAAGGAGCTGGTGAAGCTCGCTTTAACATACAGAGCTATATAGGCTCCTCCGAAGGAGCTGGTGAAGCTAACTTTAACACCCAGAGCTCTAGGCTCCTCCGAAGGAACTGAAGGAGCTAATTTTAACATCCAGAGCTCTAGGCTCCTTCAAAGGAGCTGGTGGAGTTAACTTTAATATCCAGAGCTCTAGGCTCTTCTGAAGGAGCTGGTGAAGCTAACTTTAACAACCAGAGCTCTAGGCTCCTCCGAAGGAACTGATGGAGCTAATTTTAACATCCAGAGCTCTAGGCTCCTCCGAAAGAGCTGGTGAAGCTAATTTTAATATCCAGAGTGCTAGGCTCCTCCGAAGGAACTGGTGGAGCTAGCTTTAACATACTGAGCTATATAGGCTCCTCCGAAGGAACTGATGGAGCTAATTTCAACATCCAGAGCTCTAGGCTCCTCCAAAGGAGCTGATGGAGATAGCTGCTGGTTGTTGTAAGCAGGCTGAATCATGTGTATGTGTATATACAATAATTTTATGTATACTTTATTCTACTATAGGTATAATATAGAACTTCATGCAACAAGTTTTTTTTATTTATGTTTGATTTTTTCAATAAATAGTAAAATGTTAATATTTATAAATTTTAAAAAAACAAAAATTGCAGATGATTATTTTATATCTTATTTATTTATTGATTTAGCACAGATTTTTTTATCTCATTTTAATCATAGTTAAATATTCAAATACAAAACAGTCAGCATCGTACAATATTAGGTAAAATATTAATTAATTTACACAGTTATATGTTAAAAACTACTGTTTCCTCCTTTTTTACACTTATATTTGAACTATTTTTTAAATTATAAGAGTAAAGTATGGAAAAAAAAGAACTCAAATAAAATGAATTATGAAAATTTCACATTTACATATAGAACTAGATAGAGTATATGGAACTGAGTACAGTCAGCGGACATCTTAACATTCAGTCGTTTAAATTTGCCGGAAAAAAAACATGGCCGCCATAGTCGAAATTTTTATGGCCTGCCAACTCAGCAGAAGAAAAATAAAAATTCATCAACTGAAGCGAAAGTGAGGTTAATGAATACAATATTTAATAAAGATGTTCATCAATAATAAAATGTTACTTATTTAATAAATTAATACCGAACTATACATTTTACAGTTGAGTGATTTGATGGTCATGGTCAAAATGTGATGTTTGGCTGTAATAAAAAAATTGACTGGGCAGGAGAAGATGTTAATGCTCAATGTTGATGGTCATTTTTTAACATTTCGATATATGTATGATATCCTCTTCATCAGCTATATCTTAATAATAATAAAATTGTGAATAATTTAAAAGAATCGATATTAATGTAAATATAACGAACGTTATTGTATACATATAAAGAACAATATTGTTTTTTGAATTTCTGATAATTGACTTCTTTTAATTATTCAGTTTCATTATGATATAATAAAATGAATCAAATTCTTGTAATTTATTATAGCTCTTCAAGAGAATATCTTTCATATATCGAAATGTTCAAAAATTATAACCATCAACAATAAGCATTAACATCTCCTCCAGTCTTTTTTTACTAAATCACATTTTGATCAAGACCATCAAGGCATCAACTCACTCAATTGTAAAATGTACAATGCGGTATCAGTTTATTAAATAGGTAGCATTTTATAGTTACTAAACATCTTTATTAAAACTTGTATTTATTAACCTTACTTTTGCCTAAGTTAATGAATTTTTTTTTTTTCATTACTGGGTTGGCAGGCCATACAAATTTCGACTATGGCGGCCATGTTTTTTCTCCGGCAAATTCAAACGACTGAATGTTAAGATGTCCGCTGACTGTACATAAGTCAACAGTATAGCATGTCAGAAATACGTATAAAAAATTCTTCTACATTCTAACTTTACATTTTAAATGTACATTTTTATTAAAGTATATTTTTTTTACATTTATATATTATATAATATAATATTAACAAATACTTTAGTAAATTTAGTATTTCTCTTTATTTACTACATATTAATTTAAAAAAAAAAATTTTTCCTGCATTTCAATTCATTTTCACCCCACGAAAGAACTTAAATTCATATACTATTATACTCTTGAGTGTTGTAAAATATGTTTTTGCAAAAAAATATATTTCATAATCTATACATGCCTCGTGAATGAAATGAAATCTGCTAAAAAAACATACCTTTAAAAAGGTACAAATCTACGGCGAGTGGTTTTTATGTAGATATAACAAAATAAATATATTTAACACTTAAAGAACCTATTTTCAGTTAAATTATTTTTAAAGACACTTAAAATAATTTTAATATGAATACATTTCGATCTTTCAATTTCAATCTACTCTAGAATATATACCCCTTTTACTTCATTTGATTTTTTATCTTAGTAATTTTTCTTCACTATTAGTACGATAATTAATAATTAAAAGTACAAAAAGATTCATCATTACAAAAAAATTTATACATTTATTTTATAGATGCAATCTTCTTTTAAATTACAATCATATTTTTTTGCGCCTTTATTGACCTTTTTCTAAGAAATAAAAAATTTAGTTTTTTGCAGTCGAAAAATAACTTGATATAACTTATTATGCGTATAATTTGAAATTATTATTGTTCGTCATTTAAACAAGTGACTGTAGTGAAATAAAAAAAAAAAATGAACGTTTACTTTCAATGTATTCCCAGAGTGATTAAATTAATTGATGATTACTCTGAAATAAAAATTTTGTTGTCAAATCAATGAAGGGCTACCGCCCTTTAGGATTTTCATGTACTTTCTATGTAACAAACACAATTTTCTTTTATCTTAATATCATTTTAAATGTGAAATTTAATATTTAATTTAGTACAATTCAGAAATTATTTAATGTTAAAGATGCTATAAAATTTTTCGAACTTCACTTATTACATAAGTGTGAAATTTGAAAATTTGTATTAATCGTAACACGAAGAGTTGAGTGCAGTGAAATCAAAAAGTAAAATTCCGACGAGTTTTATAGTGTACCAATAGTTAATCAATGTTTTTAAATAATTTGTTTTCGTTGATGATTACTCTAAAATAAAACTTTTGTTGTCAAACCAATTTTCATCATGTAGTTTCTATGCAATAAATAAAATTTTCTTTTATTTTAATATCATTTTAAATGTGAAATTAAATATTTATATATAATTTTGTACGATTCAGAAATTATAATCCTAAAAGGCGGTAACCCTTTTTAAGATGCTATAAAATTTTTCGAACTTCACTTATTACATAAGTGTGAAATTTGAAATTTTTATTTATCGCAACACTAACAGTTGAGTACAGTGAAATCAAAAAGTAAAATACCGACTAGTTTACCAGTAGTTAATTGATCTTTTTAAATAACAAAGAATAGTATTTTACACACCGGGTGCTGGAAAAGGTTTGCTAGGGATTGGCTAATTATTTTCCTGCATCAAGTGTAATGTTTTTTTCAATACGATGGGAGGAAAACACACAGTCCCGCTCCGACCCAGGGAGGGAGTTTAATGTTTTCGTCCCGGAAGTATGAAAAAAATTATAACTTCAGAGTTCATGATCAATGGTCCAACAACCATTACTTTTATAAACAATTATAATTATTGAGTCCAATTACTAATCATTACATTTTAGAATTCTTGGTAAAATAAACTTACGAACACTTTAATAAAGAAATTTGATAGCTTAACTCATTTATTTGATGTTTTTAAATTTTGTTACTATAATATTAGTTTTATTTTACATTTTACAGGACGTCCTACATTATTTAATAATGGAAAAGAGTGACACCTTTTTTATTCATCCGTCAAAAAAAGTGTTTTACTCATATACTTTTGAAATCAATCCAAAACTCATTTTTTAAACAACAAAAATTCAATATAGATATAACCATTTTCATACTCGACGGACCCATTTCTTTGTTGTTTTTAGACAAGCAGGTTTCAGTAAAAGTATCAATTTCTTTTTTTGAGTTATTACCTATTAATTTAAAATCCTAAAGAACAGTAGCCCTTCAATTGGGACTGAAACTGAGGTTATGGTGGGGAGTGCTGCCTATGCTGAGTCCAGGTACAGTTCCCCAAGCGGCGGTCATGTTGGATTTAGTGAATTACGTGCAATTCGGATAGAAACTCCTCGAGCGGTGGCCATGTTTTCATCCCCACCATGAATGCTGTTTCAGTCCCAATAGCGAGTAATTTCATACTCAACTGCTGCTAATGCATGTCGCTTCGTGTACTTTTATTTTGTTGAATTTTCAGTTAATAAAAATTTTTTCTTTGTACCACAAATTTATGCGAATTTTTTCCTTATATTTTGCTAAAAATTTGCAAATATTTTCATAATTACTTTTTGAGCAAGAATAGGTATTAAAATGTTTTGTAAATAACTTATATTACGAACATGAATGATTTTTTATCGCTCATCATTCAGTTTATATTCATTCTCATTGTCTTAAACAACAAAGAAATGGGTCCGTCGAGTATGAAAATGGTTATATCTATATTGAATTTTTGTTGTTTAAAAAATGAGTTTTGGATTGATTTCAAAAGTATATGAGTAAAACACTTTTTTTGACGGATGAATAAAAAAGGTGTCACTCTTTTCCATTATTAAATAATGTAGGACGTCCTGTAAAATGTAAAATAAAACTAATATTATAGTAACAAAATTTAAAAACATCAAATAAATGAGTTAAGCTATCAAATTTCTTTATTAAAGTGTTCGTAAGTTTATTTTACCAAGAATTCTAAAATGTAATGATTAGTAATTGGACTCAATAATTATAATTGTTTATAAAAGTAATGGTTGTTGGACCATTGATCATGAACTCTGAAGTTATAATTTTTTTCATACTTCCGGGACGAAAACATTAAACTCCCTCCCTGGGTCGGAGCGGGACTGTGTGTTTTCCTCCCATCGTATTGAAAAAAACATTACACTTGATGCAGGAAAATAATTAGCCAATCCCTAGCAAACCTTTTCCAGCACCCGGTGTGTAAAATACTATTCTTTGTTATTTAAAAAGATCAATTAACTACTGGTAAACTAGTCGGTATTTTACTTTTTGATTTCACTGTACTCAACTGTTAGTGTTGCGATAAATAAAAATTTCAAATTTCACACTTATGTAATAAGTGAAGTTCGAAAAATTTTATAGCATCTTAAAAAGGGTTACCGCCTTTTAGGATTATAATTTCTGAATCGTACAAAATTATATATAAATATTTAATTTCACATTTAAAATGATATTAAAATAAAAGAAAATTTTATTTATTGCATAGAAACTACATGATGAAAATTGGTTTGACAACAAAAGTTTTATTTTAGAGTAATCATCAACGAAAACAAATTATTTAAAAACATTGATTAACTATTGGTACACTATAAAACTCGTCGGAATTTTACTTTTTGATTTCACTGCACTCAACTCTTCGTGTTACGATTAATACAAATTTTCAAATTTCACACTTATGTAATAAGTGAAGTTCGAAAAATTTTATAGCATCTTTAACATTAAATAATTTCTGAATTGTACTAAATTAAATATTAAATTTCACATTTAAAATGATATTAAGATAAAAGAAAATTGTGTTTGTTACATAGAAAGTACATGAAAATCCTAAAGGGCGGTAGCCCTTCATTGATTTGACAACAAAATTTTTATTTCAGAGTAATCATCAATTAATTTAATCACTCTGGGAATACATTGAAAGTAAACGTTCATTTTTTTTTTTATTTCACTACAGTCACTTGTTTAAATGACGAACAATAATAATTTCAAATTATACGCATAATAAGTTATATCAAGTTATTTTTCGACTGCAAAAAACTAAATTTTTTATTTCTTAGAAAAAGGTCAATAAAGGCGCAAAAAAATATGATTGTAATTTAAAAGAAGATTGCATCTATAAAATAAATGTATAAATTTTTTTGTAATGATGAATCTTTTTGTACTTTTAATTATTAATTATCGTACTAATAGTGAAGAAAAATTACTAAGATAAAAAATCAAATGAAGTAAAAGGGGTATATATTCTAGAGTAGATTGAAATTGAAAGATCGAAATGTATTCATATTAAAATTATTTTAAGTGTCTTTAAAAATAATTTAACTGAAAATAGGTTCTTTAAGTGTTAAATATATTTATTTTGTTATATCTACATAAAAACCACTCGCCGTATTATTCATACCTTTAAACAATACAAACAATTCACAATAGTTTGGTAATTGCAGGCAGTACAAAATAGTTTTCACAACCAAACCTCTCTTTCTTTCCTTTCCCTTTTTTTTTTTTTTGCAAGGTGGAAAGAAAAATAAATTTAAAATAAATAATAAACATCTCACATATAAGGATAAATAATATTATATTACAATTAATATATAATAATAAATATATTATGCTTTATTATATTACATAATAACATAATAAATATCTGACCTGTATAAAGTCTGTATTTTAAAAACTTCAAGATTAGTTGAATTTAATTAGTCTTCCTCACATAAAAATAATTCTCACCTCAGTCCGGCAGCATCTTTCATGATCCCAGGTAAACCTGGATTCCAATCAAAGGCATCTAGCCACCGGTAGAGTAACTTGCAAGTCTAGTCTCAACAATACTTCTGACCAACAAGCGCCAAGCAATTTGCATCAGGCTCTCTGAGGCAATGAAATCCATAATCATTATACCAATAATATATGGTTAACTATTGCATAGCAACAGTTTAAGTTGAAAGGTCAAAAATATATCATTAACCTATGCCCGCTTAACAGGAGTGAATCATGGTCAGTATTCGTTGACATGCATTCATAAATAATGAGGAGAAATGATCTTTCTAAAGTTAAATAAACTCTCATACTTCAAGGTAAGAATCAACCAAATAATAATTAATAATTTTCAGTAACCAACAGAAATTAAATAAACAAGTTTTATGATAAAATCAACTCAATATCAAAGAGATTTTAAAAAATAATGGGAAATGCTAGCGGTCGGTCAGATATTTCATTTTTCACTTTTCTGTATTCATACACTTCAGGACGCCGGAATCGGGACCGGCGCGCGGCAAGGGAAATTTCGAGTTCAAAATCATTTTGAATTTGGCCGTGAAAAATAACTATTTCAATGATTGAACTGATATATTTCAAAGCCAATTTCAATAAAATTTTTTTATAAACATGTTTCAGAAATTCATTAAATATCTTTTATTTTCAAAATATAAGGAAGTATATGTGTGCAATCTAAACTAACTTAGTTATTAACTTAATATTGCAAACATATTTTTTTTTTTTTTTTTTATCTGAATTCACGACAATTTTAATTTTATTATCTTTAATTACAAAAATATCTGTAATTTTACAGAATTGTCAATGAATTTAAAATTTTGCATAAATAAATTTTAACTACATTAATTTTTTTTTTCTTTCGGGGAACTGTGCTTACAAAAATTTTTGTGTTATTTGTGATATTCAATTAATTATTATATTTATTGATAAGAATCAAAAAATATATAATTTCAATAAAAACTTTTATTAGAATTTTCTACTTTAAAATTTAGCGCCATGTTACTTCCTTAAGCAGCGCCTCTAACGGCGTTATTCGATCTGTTAAAAATAAAGAAATAACGAATTCAGTGGAATTGTATATACAGTTAGACTACCGTGTATAACCTTTTTACGAGCTCCTTTTTCTTAATTTTAACCCTTTGTAAATACAAAGTGGTGGTTTTCACATTATTTTTCATTAATTTTTAACACTAGGTTTTTATAGACATGTATAAGATAACATTTTTTTAGCATTTTCGGCCTTAATTTTAATGAAGAAAAACTACTTCGATCTTCGATTATCTGACCGACCTCTAGCATCGGCTAAAAAAAAATCAGTTACAGATCACTAACCTGAATTTGTAATCATAGTTTACACATGAAGAGTAAAATAAAAAATCAATCATTAGATTAAACTTAAATTAGGCCAATAATGATAGCCAACAATAAAGCAAATTAAATTAATGTGTAAGTGTAACTACACCTTTGGTGATCATAAAATCTATAGATCCTGATCCAACCAAACACAAAAAGGTCAAGCCTTTCAAAATTAAAATCTCAATTCATTAGACTCAGTCTTTGAAAAAATATTCACCATGTCAAAATGTATACTAACCTTGATGGTGATTAGTGAATAATTGTAGCTTTCGCTAAGGACAGCATTTTCGGTTGCAAGGTAAGTACACGGAATCCCGCCAAAATCTTTAAAAAAGATAAGTTATTTCAGAGATTTCTTTCCTCTTTTTTTTTTTTTTTTAACTTTGCGGTCCGTTTTCCTCACAAAATTAAAGATCCCATCAAATCCTTATTAATCTTTCATTAAAATAAATAAAAATTCAAAAATTGATTTAACTTTATATGACTCAAACAAAGGTAAAACCATTGTGAATCAAAATTTTGTCACACTTCTGCAAACTGTGTCCGTCGAACCGTAGATACGAAGATGCCACCAAAGACGAAAGTCGACTCAGTCCCCATCACTCGTTGAACAGCTGTTGAACGGCAGGTCGAAGAACGATCGATAGTATCGATATTGTTCCAGAGGTCAGACATCTTTGAACTCTAAAATGTCGGTCAAGGCAACATCTTCGTGTTTTGTTTGGGTCAAACCCGAAACAAAACGTTCAAAGGTTTGAAGGTTCCGGAAAAATCATAGAATTTCCCCTCGGTAGAACAGCTCAAGCGAGTTATGAACCAGATGCTGATGTGCATTACTAAACCTATAAGGTTCTTTCTTAATGCAGCTACCTCATCCACGGACAGCGTCCGTGATCAGGCACCTTTCTGCACAAGTCCATCGCCCTGGACGGTTCTGGAAACTCATAGAACCCCCCCCCCCCCCCCCCCCGCTTGAACATAGTTCAAGCGAGTCAGAACTATGTGCGCAACGAGGCGTGTGTTTGTGGCTGCCTCATCGTCGAAAGTATCGCACTGCGCCAGTCCACCTTGAAAAACTCATGGAGTGTATTTAAAGAACTGCAAAATAAAAATCATCAAGCAGTATATACAAAAATTTAATTAAATATTTGCTTCATTAAGTCGTAAACCGACTCAACAGCTGAGCGTCGGTTCAGAAGCAATGGCGGCGACCCAAGCACGCTTCACCGCACAGTGCAATGCGTCTTCCTTATTCACTTAACGCAGCACGCAATCGTTTCTGATGATCTCTCGCTAGTATTCCTCGAGTAGATAAATATTATCGCTGAAGTTTCTTCTTTCCCTCGATGCAACTTAAACTTTCTTCACACTTTTAAAAGAGCTACGCTCTGAACATGCTCTATCTTTGGCACAAGAAACAGGAATGAAGTCATCTGAGTCTAGTACCCCACGCGCCCACAGCAGGGCGTGGTGGCAGCGCTGTTTTCTTAATTTTTATGCTTTGAAAATGTGGTATTTTGGGTACAGGGAGGGGTACTAAGTATTTGATCTTGAGGGTGCAGCTACACTAGACGCGTATGAAGCGTGCGTACGAGGCGTAAGTATAATGCGTATCGCTCGAATCCAACAGAATAATTCAAAGAGAATCTCTACAAACACGCGATTGGAGGATTCCGATGGATTTGATTCATACGCATCATACGTACGCGTCATACGCACGCTTCATACGCGTCTAGTGTAGCTGCACCCTGAAGGAGGAAGCGCGAAATACAATGGTGATTTTCGCCCAAGTATCTACTTCGGGGTTGAGATACACTGAAAATTATTAATATTTATCTTCTTACAATAGAGATCCTTTAGAACATATACATATGGGTCAAAATAATACTTTTTTTAAAAACCGTCCGCACGAGGTTCACCGATTTTATTGCAATTTTTTTTGGCAAAAGTACTATTTAATAGAAGACTTTTGCCACAAACTAGAGGTCTCTATCTTATTTCTGCTTGGTGCTAGATTTTTGCAAAGATTGAAAAATGGCCTATTTTTAAGCTGTTTTAAGCAATTTTAAGGTATTTTTCGAAAAATTCTAACTTTTGATCAAAATGAGATAGAGACCTCTAGTTTGCGGCAAAATTTTGTTCAAAATAAGTTCTTTTTTATAAAAATATTTTGACAACATAGTTTGGTTATTTTTATAATAATACAGTCCTACACAGATATTGCTATTTTTGCTCATTTGCAGGTATCTTCAAACGACCGTAGCTTTTTCTAGGCTAAATTTTTGTGCATATTAAAAAATTGTTAAATTTTTTTTATGAAAAAACAAAAATTTTGCGACTAACCGGAACCCTGTACGATCTTCCACTTCCAAGATACAGCTGTTTAAAGTTGTCAAAAAACACAAAAAACGCGTTTTTTACGATTTTCACACGCATTTTTGAACGGTTTCGACCTTTTTTTTTCTCTCAAAAATATGTGGAATCTTCTCTTCATATGTTTCCAAACAAGCTCCTATAGTAATTGTAGTGCGGATTTGGGGTTTTAGTTGATTCCAAAGCATACACTTTTGACACATTTTATGTGCTAAACTAGTGTTTTTTTAACAATTTACACGCTACATTTAACTTTTTCGTTCATTATAGATGTATTGAAATTATTTTTTGACTAAAAACTATTCAAATTCCAGCCAAAATTAGGTCACCTGCTTTGAAAAATTGATACTCAACGAAATATTGATCTCAATATCAAAATGATATACTACTTTTATTCATTTTTTTAGTTCTTTGATTCGTTAAAAATCTATGTTCAAATATTGTAAATAATATACCACTTGTTTATTTATTTTTTTCTATTTTCGAAATTACAAATAATTGATCATAGTTTATCAATTATTCTGATAAAACAATCATGGATTACTATTGCTTACTCTGAAAAAAATGAGTCCAAATTAAAAATGTTATTTTTTGAATTCTATGAAGCATGCAATAATCTACCAATCTACATTCTACTTATAATTATGTCCACTTATGAAAAAGAGAATGAGAGATTTGATTAGAAAGTCGAGTCGATATATCGAATCGAAACTTGATCTTTGATTCTTGGAGCAAGAGCGCCGCCTTAAAGGCCTCTCAAAAGTGTGAACCAGCCAGACACGCCAAATTTAAAATCTTCAGGCATGCTTGATTTGAATTTTTTGTTTTTTTTTTTTAATTAATAAAGTGAGTAACGAAATTTAAATTTTTAATAGACGAATAAGCGGACAAGCTTACAACCCCATAACCCTAGGCGTAGTGAATAACAAATAATTAACTTTTGTAATAAACAAATAAGCCGATAAGCTACAACTCCAAAACACTGGGTGTACTTAGTAAAAATAATTAATTTTTTTTTTTAAACAAAGAAGCCTATAAGCTACAACACCATAACCTAGCGCATGGCTAAAAAAAATGTTAATATTTTTAATAAACAAATAAGGCGATGAGCTACAACCCCATAACACTGGGCGGAGTGAATGAGAAATAATTAAATTTTTTAATAAACAAATAAGCCGATTAGCTGCAACCCCATAACATTGGGCATGGCTCAAAAATTTTTTTTATCCATGTCCAAGGTTATGGGGTGGTAAACTTGTTTGCTTAGTTGTTTATTTAAATATTCACATATTTTATATTCGCTGCGCCCAATGTTATGGGGTTGTAGCTCATCGGCTCATTTGTTTATTAAAAAAATTAATTATTTTTCATTCACTACGCCCAATGTTATGGGGTTGTGGCTCATCGGCTTTTTTGTTTATTAAAAAAATTAATTATTTTTCATTCGCTACGCCAACCGTCATGGGGTTGTAGCTTATCGCCTTCTTGGTTTATTAAAAATATTAACATTTTTTTCAGCCATGCCCAAGGTTATGAGGTTGTTGCTCATCGCCTTATTTGTTTATTAAAAATACTAACATTTTTTTTAGCCATGCCCAAGGTTATGAGGTTGTAGCTCATCGCCTTATTTGTTTATTAAAAATATTAACATTTTTTTTAGCCATGCCTAAAGTTATGGGGTTGTAGCTTGTCGCCTTATTGGTTTATTAAAAATATTAACATTTTTTTCAGCCATGCCCAAAATAATGGGGTTGTAGCTTATTGGCTTATTTGTTTATTAAAAGAAATTAATTATTTTAACTAAAGTTAATTATTTGTTATTCACTACGACTAGAGTTATGGGGTTGTAAGCTTGTCCGCATATTTGGCTATTAAACATTTAAATTTCGTTACTCACTTTATTAATTTAAAAAAAAAAAAAAAAAAAAAATCAAATCAGGCATGCCTGAAGATTTCAAATTTGGCACGTCCAGCTGGTTCACACTTTTGAGAGGCCTTCAAGGCGGCACTCTTGCTCCAAGAATCAAAGATCAAGTTTCGATTCGATATATCGACTCGACTTTCTAATCGAATCTCTCATTCTCTTTTTCATAAGTGGACATAATTATAAGTAGAATGTAGATTGGTAGATTGTTGCATGCTTCATAGAATTCAAAAAATAACATTTTTAATATGGACTCATTTTTTTCAGAGTAAGCAATAGTAATCCATGATTGTTTTATCAGAATAATTGATAAACTATGATCAATTATTTTTAATTTCAAAAATAGAAAAAAAAAATAAACAAGTGGTATATTATTTACAATATTTGAACATGGATTTTTAACGAATCAAAAAACTAAAAAAATGAATAAAAGTAGTATATCATTTTGATATTGAGATCAATACTTCGTTGAGTATCAATTTTTTCAAAGCAGGTGACCTAATTTTGGCTGGAATTTGAATAGTTTTTAGTCAAAAAATAATTTCAAAACATCTATAATGAACGAAAAAGTTAAATGTAGCGTGTAAATTGTTAAAAAAACACTAGTTTAGCGCATAAAATGTGTCAAAAGTGTATGCTTTGGAATCAACTAAAACCCCAAATCCGCACTACAATTACTATAGGAGCTTGTTTGGAAACATATGAAGAGAAGATTCCACATATTTTTGAGAGAAAAAAAAAGGTCGAAACCGTTCAAAAATGCGTGTGAAAATCGTAAAAAACGCGTTTTTTGCGTTTTTTGTGTTTTTTGACAACTTTAAACAGCTGTATCTTGGAAGTGGAAGATCGTACAGGGTTCCGGTTGGTCGCAAAATTTTTGTTTTTTCATAAAAAAAATTTAACAATTTTTTAATATGCACAAAAATTTAGCCTAGAAAAAGCTACGGTCGTTTGAAGATACCTGCAAATGAGCAAAAATAGCAATATCTGTGTAGGACTGTATTATTATAAAAATAACCAAGTTATGTTGTCAAAATATTTTTATAAAAAAGAGCTTATTTTGAACAAAATTTTGCCGCAAACTAGAGGTCTCTATCTCATTTTGATCAAAAGTTAGAATTTTTCGAAAAATACCTTAAAATTGCTTAAAACAGCTTAAAAATAGGCCATTTTTCAATCTTTGCAAAAATCTAGCACCAAGCAGAAATAAGATAGAGACCTCTAGTTTGTGGCAAAAGTCTTCTATTAAATAGTACTTTTGCCAAAAAAAATTGCAATAAAATCGGTGAACCTCGTGCGGACGGTTTTTTAAAAAAGTATTATTTTGACCCATATACATATAGTTTCACTATCGAAGAATTCATTTCTTGAAACTGCAAAAAATTGACCTTTTAAAAATTTTACAATAATTTTACAAAAATAATTTTCACGTGAATAACCTCCAAAACTGCGGTATTTAAAGGTGAGGTTAAAAGTTTAAAAAAATGTTTTGTTGAGATTGTCAATATTTTTTTTTGGTAGAAAATAATTTCAGAAGCCATGAGCGGTCGTTGGGTCAGTGGTTAGCGTGCTCGCTTCTGAAACAACGTCGTTCGAGGGGTCTTGGGTTCGATTCTTCGCGCAACTAACTTGGAATTATTTTCTTCGTTCGTTGCGTCGGTTATGTCGATCCCTACGTTCACCCCGACTGCTTTGGAGTCGGTTTTACCGGGGGCCATCATTTCAGCGCTGGTCGTAAGTTTATCTCGACTGGGGGCAATATTTGGGGCAAAATTTCCCAATGAGCTAAACTCGCTTCGGCACTGGTCTAATCCAAGACTATCTGATTGGGGGCGATATGTGGGATAAAAAGTCCCAATGAGCCTGCCGGTTCAGCGCTGGTCTTACGATTAACTCGAATGAGGCACATACCCTGGGTTTCCCGTACTCCACATGGTCCATATGGGCCATGGGCTAATGCGAAGCAGTGTAGGGACAAAGTCGTCAATAAGCCCATACGGAGCATAAAAAGTCGCGACTATAAATAAGTATAAAAAAAAAAAAAAAAAAAATTTCAGAAGCCATAAAAAGTTAAAAAATAAATTTTAAGAGTGCTGCCTACCGCGCGGAGAGCGCCACCTAACGTTGTATTACGGGCACGTGGAAAAAGTTCCTGACGAATTACGCTTTCAATAATGATTTATTCATTACCAAATCTCAAAAAATAGTAAAAACTAATCTACACTTGCCTTACTATCTGGTTTTTTTGAAAAGTTTTTCTAAATGCTTGAAAACAATGATTGAAAATCTCGATAAACTCGGCGTCTGCTGCGCATGTTAATGCCGGTGACAAAGAATTACTTACTGCGAATTATAACTTCACTTGATGAAAAATCCAGATAGTAAGGCACTTGTAGGCTGAAATAACTAATTTTTTGGTATTTTTTCGTAACAATTGGTGGATTCTAGCGGCCACAGTTTGTCAGGAACTATTTCAGCCAGCTGGTTGTTGTGATTTTAGTCTTTCGGGATAAAACAGAGCGGATATCTAGTTCGCCACCCGACCGTAGATGGCGTCGATATAAAAATTCAAGGGCGTACATATTTTTTGTGATTTGCTGGGGCCCCGGGGCTTAGTGACAGCTGCTGCGGTGTGAGTTCCGACCGCATGGCAGAATGTTTGGCAAATGCTCGCTCCGCATGCGATCCACTGACTCAGCTATTAGGCACTCCCCACTCAGACTTGTTTTCTCAGTCGGAGATCGTCGATAGAGTGAACCTTGATGTATGTTCATTATACAAGCCTAAAAATGACTAAATCATGATTTTTTTAACCAACTTATGCTCCGCAAAAAAATCGTATATCCATTAAAAAATAAGTACACTGTAGCACCAAGGGAGACTTACAATATTTTCTTAGAATTTTATTTTGATTTTTATCGGTTATTTTTTTTAATTTTAACTTTTAACCTAAGAAAATAATAACTCTGACGAATTATTTAACTTGTAAACGAAAAATATTTATTAATTCGAAAGTAAATACAAGTTTCAGAGCGCGCTTTATGGCCTTTTTTTTATAAACCTAAAAAGGTCCGAGCAAAACCAAACGCGATAACGACAACAAACAACAACGTAGACTTGGATACCGAGTGATGTTCTCTCTTTTTAATGTGCCACAACGTCCACGGTTCGTGCACAACTTCGCACTTTCCGTCCCGAGATTTTCCCGCGCTCATCGATTGCCTCCGCAAAATCGAAATGGAAAACACTGTGGCCCCGAGAAAGCTACCGCATTTTCTCGTGCACACGGCTTAAAAAGTGAGCACCACACGGTATCGCGAGACATAATCAAATATGACGGGAGACCAGAAAAAACGTTTATAATATTTATTTATTTAACAACCTTCAACTTAAAAATAAGTTTTGAATCGCAAAAATACTATAAAATAATGCAGCTCATCCATTTCGATCCGTAACATACACAAAATAATTTTTTTTTTTAGCTACTTTCTTTTGTTGATTTTATCCAACTATTTTTGTATCTCAATAGCCATGAAAATTACGAAATCAAAACCAAAAAAAATTCTATACTTTTTAATCACTGACAAACCGCTCTTTACGCTCATTTCGTACCTTGGAATGTTTTGGATTTACAAAACCGATACAAATCATACATCTTTCTAAAGGTATTGAAAAGAGGAATTTTTTTACAACCACCAAAACCCTGTAACTTAAAAAATGATCTTGCACAGTTAGAAAAGCCAACGAAATAAAACATCGCTCTTTTTAGCTAACTTAAAATTTTTTATTTGTTAAAACTATACAAATCATGAATCGTTAGAAAGGTATTGAAAAAAGGTAGTTTTCTGCGTGAACCACACCTCGATAACTTTGAAATTGCCTTTACGCGGTTCAAAAAACCAACTAAAAAATCAGTTTCCAATCCGTGAAAAATAGCTTTTTTGCGAAACGGAGATCGTTTTAATTGATTAAACCTGGTCGAATCATATATTTACGGAAAGGTATTGGAATAAGGAAGAATTGTGCGTAAACCACACCTCGGTAACTTCAAAATTGTCTTCACGCGATTCAAAAATCCAACTAAAAAATCAGTTTCCAATCTAAGAAAAATAATTATCGAGGTGCGGTTCACGCGCACTTTTTCCTTATTTCAAAACTTTTCCGAAAATATATGATTTGTCTAGGTTTAGTCAATTAAAACCAACTCCATTTCGCAAAAAAGCTATATTTCACGGATTGGAAACTGATTTTTTAGTTGGTTTTTTGAACCGCGTAAAGGCAATTTTAAAGTTATCGAGGTGTGGTTCACACAGAAAACTTCCTTTTTTCAATACCTTTTTAATGATATATGATTTGTGCATGTTCAATTAATTAAAAGCTTCGGTCACCAAAAAAGAATTAATAAATCGTTGATGTTTTGTCGTTTTGATGATTTGTCATTGATGTTTTGTCGGGGAATCCTGACGAGTTAATAAAAAATTGTTCTAAGCGGCCAGGCATGACGCCGAAGTCAGGTAACTCAGCTGCTGCGCTAACCTATTAGGAACTGACACGAAAATATATTACTATATTGTATAGTTGTAATTTGCCCTTCGCTCCCACCCCGCTCCCACCCCGCTCCCATTCCGCTCCCACCCTTAATTCTTCATTTTATACCGTAAAATAGGTCAAAAATTGCACTTTTATTCCGCTCCCACCCCACTCCAAACCCCGCCTTTTCTCGCCCTTTTTTTCTCACCCCATTCCGCTCCCACCCTCTCCCAACCTGCTCCCACCCTTAATTCTTCATTTTATACCGTAAAATAGGTCAAAAATTGCACTTCTATTCCGCTGCCACCCCGCTCCCACCCCGCTCTCACCCCCGCTCTTCTTTGTACCCTCCTCATTTGTAAAAATGTACTCTACATAGGTAAAAGTTGAAAAGTAACTATATCAAAGTCACCGGACTCAAAACTTCCTGGGGAAATCATCTCCAGGGAGTTACTACTACCAAGTGCTCCAGGTGTCTGTCCTGACTCCTCTGGAGTCAAAACATCATGGGAAAATCATCTTCAAGGCATTACTATTAACAAGGGCTCCAGGTGTCTATTCTGACTTCTCCGAAGTCAAAACTTTCTGTGAAAATCATCTCCAAGGCGTAACTACTACCAAGTTCACCAGGTGTCTGTCCTGACACCTCTGGAGTCAAAACATCATGGGAAAATCATGTTCAAGGCGTTACTATCAACAAGGGCTCCAGGTGTCTATTCTGACTTCTCCGAAGTCAAAAATTTCTGTGAAAATCATCTTCAAGGCGCAATTACTACCAAGTGCACCAGGTTTCTGTACTGACTCCTCTGGAGTCAAAACATCATGGGAAAATCATCTTCAAGGCATTACTATTAACAAGGGCTCCAGGTGTCTATTCTGACTTCTCCGAAGTCAAAACTTCCTGGGGAAATCATCTCCAGGAAGTAACTACTACCAAGTGCTCCAGGTGTCTGTCCTGACACCTCTGGAGTCAAAACATCATGGGAAAATCATCTTCAAGGCATTACTATTAACAAGGGCTCCAGGTGTCTATTCTGACTTCTCCGAAGTCAAAACTTCCTGGGGAAATCATCTCCAGGGAGTAACTACTACCAAGTGCTCCAGGTGTCTGTCCTGACTCCTTTGGAGTCAAAACATCATGGGAAAATCATCTTCAAGGCATTACTATTAACAAGGGCTCCAGGTGTCTATTCTGACTTCTCCGAAGTCAAAACTTCCTGGGGAAATCATCTCCAGGGAGTAACTACTACCAAGTGCTCCAGGTGTCTGTCCTGACACCTCTGGAGTCAAAACATCCTGGGGAAATCATCTCCAAGGCGTTACTATTAACAAGGGCTCCAGTTGTCTATTCTGACTTCTCCAGAGTCAAAACTTTCTGGGAAAATCATCTCCAAGGCGTTACTATTACCAAGTGCACAAGTTGTCTGTCCTGACCCCTCTGGTGTTAAAACATCCTGGGGAAATCATCTCCAAGGCGTCACTATTACCAAGTGCACCAGGTATACACCCCGAGTCCTATGGAGTTAAAACTTCCTGGGAAAATCATCTCCAAGGCGTTACTATTACCAAGTGCACCAGGTATACACCCTGACCCCTCTGGAGTCAAAACTTCCTAGAGAAATTATCTCCAAGGCGTAACTACTACCAAGTGCACCAGGTCTCTGTCCTGACGCCTCTGGAGTCAAAACATCCTGGGGAAATCATCTCCAAGGCGTTACTCTTAACAAGGGCTCCAGTTGTCTATTCTGACTTCTCCGAAGTCAAAACTTCCTGGGAAAATATTTATTCGATATTTTAATTTAATGTAATAACAAAAAGAAACTATATGTGAGACCCTTTGCCAGTAGCCGTATAAACCACATACAATTCATTTCAAAAAACTTTTCTTGATAATAATTTTCAATTCTATTTTCCTAAAAAAAATAAATATTCTCAATGATCTTCCGTGAAAATTTCTTTTTCAATAATATCTTCAATATCAAAAAATCTTCCGTTTGAATAATTCAATAATTTTTCATAAAAATCTTCCGTGTCTATAATTGTTTGTTTGGCAGGACCCATAAAATTTATTTTTAAATTTGTATTTTTAAATATTAAACGATATTTAGATAAATGAAAATTCCATATTTGCTGGCCATGTTAAATTGATTATTTAAATACTGTTAGTTGAATATTGTTTTAAAAATTGTGAAAAAAACACAACGGGCCATGTAAGTACCTCCTGGGTGGTGTGGAAATCTGCATAATTAAAGTAAAAAACTCCTGATCAGCTTAATCAACGAGCAACTGAGGGCTATAAATCGTCTCTTCCGCCCAAAGGGCAGCCCTGGAGTCGAATGCATCGAAGTGAAAGCAGTGGACTTGCAAATCCTCAGGCGGGCAGGCATCGACATGACCTCAACCCCGACATCTGAAGGAGTAGTGGAAATCCACGCTCCGGTTGACGTTCTCAACACGATGGGCGCGTACTTCGAAAAGACCAACTCGCCCCGCCACACCAACGTTGGTACCGCGCACCGGCTCACGATCCACACCCAGGTCTCCGCCCTCTCGTCAATCTTCCAGCATAACCATGCCTTCGGAGACACAGTTACCACCTTTGACGACAATAACTTGGCAACGGGGCCCAGACAGATAGAAGGCAGCATCGACTTCGCCATCGTGACCAAGGTACACCTCATCTTCAAGGCTCTTCCGAACAAGACTTCATCATGACCGGACAAAGTCCCCCCGCTTGTGCTCAAGATCAACCTTGGAACCTCAGGATCAACCCATCGAAGTGCGAGACAATTCTGTTTCACCGCCCACTGAGATTTATCAACTCTAGCCAGGAATAAAGGATTTCCGCATCTCGATAATGCAGGATGGAACCCGACAAGTGGTCGAACACAAGAAGTGCGTCAAATACCTAGGCGTACACCTGGACTACCTGCTCAGACTCAACTTCCATATGATCGAGCAGTTAAACAGAGCGAAGAACTCATTCCGAGCATACAGCAGGCTGTTCTTCGACAGGTCCCTGGCGCCGAAAGCCAAACTCATCTATTACCTGCTGCTCATTCAACCTCTACTGTCGTAAGGTGCTCCAATCCTATGGAACGCGAGCGCCTCCACCATCGAAAAGCTCCGGAAATTCGAGAGGACCTGCATCCGAGCCTGCCTCCACATCTATCGGAAGGCAGATTCGAAGCATTTCATCAGCAGTAAAATACTGTACGAACGGGCAGATATATCGAGGATTGACACCTTTCTACTGGGGCTCACCCGGGACTACTACGCCAGACTCCCGCTGATTCGAACTTTATCCAGACCCGAACTTTATCAGTAAAAATGTATTTTACTTGATTGATAATTTTATAATTTTTTGCACTAAAATAAATTTTACTATTTTATTTATTTTAGGCTGAGTAGAAGGGGGGGGGGGGGGGAGGAGGGCCTCATAATTTTGATAGCTCGGGGCCTCAAAAATCTTAATCCGGCCCTGAGTGTAGCTACTCTGTATTTATTAATATTGCTTTGAAAGATATATTCAAAATTAAAAAAAAATTTGTTTTTAACTTGGAAGAAAAATGTACAACCATCCATCTCTGGTATCTCAGTGATGAATAATGTTCTCTACTTGGAACTTGACAGGTCTTCATATTTGACCAAAACCTATTCATTCTTTTTATTTTATTCATTGATCAGTACATTAAAATCATTTAAACCAAAAAATTTTTTGGACTTGCCTCCTAAATGGGCAAGTTTTTGTCACTCTTTGAAAATTGAATTGATATTTTAAAAATGGTAAAGCTTGACATGTGTCAGTAAATTATAGGCTTTGTTTTTGCTAATCTATATTTTTAATATTAAGGATTAATTTGCTTATAAATAAACATCTTAATAAATCCTTGCAGATGTAAAAATTTGAGACTTAAAGCCTCCACATAAATAATGCCACGGGCTGTAAAAAATCTTATGGCAGCTTATGACAAGTTTAATGCAGCTCAAAGTAGCTAGCAGCATTAAAGCTTACCTTAGAGTATTGGTCTGATTAGCATATTTTTCAAAATTGTGATTGGTTGACATCTACTTATGTAAAATTGAAAAAGTACATCTTTTTTGAGGAGAGACATTTTTACTTAAAGTGCTAATTTTTAAGTTCACATTAGACGAACGCGCAGTAAACTACACTCTAATGTTTGCTGTAAGCTGCCACAAGCTTGTCATAAAGTTTTTACAGCATCCATTCATGTGGTGGTTTTAAAGTTATTAGATTGAAGATAAAAACTAGCTTAGCGTGATGTATGAATGGGTTAAGGACTTTGACTACTCAAGTCAAGTCTTTTTGTATGACTATTTTTCCGATATAGAAACACGCTAATTAGGCTTTTGCACTTATGACGTCACAAGAGCAGTTTGTATTATGTTTGTTTTGACTCCAGTGATACGTCACAAGAGCAAATTGCATTGACAGTGTTTTTGCTCCAGTGAAAATGACGTCATAAGAGCAAAAGCCTAATTGGTTGCTCGAGTCTAACCTCACCTCAAAAGTACTATTTTTTTTTTCTTTGACTATTCTTTTCTATTATTAATGTTCTCCTAATCATCTCCGTAAACATCTTAAAATAATCCTCAAATGCTCTTTTAACCTCAAAAAAACTGTGCTTGGTGTCATCATCCATTATTGAGAGACTTTGTAAAGAAGCACAAAAAAGTTTGATTTCCTATATGTCACTGTGATAATGGATCAAAACAATATTTATTGATATCTTTGTTATTGATTCTTTTAACCTCAAAAAAACTGTGCTTGGTGTCATCATCCATTATTGAGAGACTTTGTAAAGAAGCACAAAAAAGTTTGATTTCCCATATGTCACTGTGCTAATGGATCAAAACAATATTTATTGATATGTTTGTTATTGGACTCTTAATTGCTTCCAGATTTCAATAGATGACATTATTCAATCAAAATATCTCTATGTTATTTACATTTATAATAAAACCAGAGTTAAAACAACTTGAATTGAAAATTTAAGTATATTTGATCGTGTTAAGTATTAAAACATGAATTTGTTTTTATTACTCATGTTCACAAAAGGCAGGCTATTTTAATATCTAATTGAAGCTTTAGTTTTATAATCTTTTCCCATGATACACAGGTAGAATATAAAAAAAATTTGATAAAATTTTATCATTTACAAATAATTTTAATTATTAAAATATCTATATTTATTCCTCTAAATTTTTGTCACATTACAGATTTTTTTAGCAACATCCTAAAAAAAATTTTACTAAATATGATATAAAAGTATTGATTAGTGCCAATAAGATAACAAAGGAGAAAAAAAAATTATAGAATTTTCACACTAGTTATATATAATTTAATGTAAATAGATTTTCCAGCAAAAATACAGCAAATAATAAAGTATAAGACAAAATTTTTAATTTTAAATATATATCAATTAAATCATAAGAGTTATTTAGTTGTTATACTAGCAATTGTTAATTAATTTTCATGTATTTCTATAGTCATAAATAAGTTTATCATTTATAAATAGTTCTAATATCAAACAAAGTAAGCCATACAATATGTAGAAAAATATCATGAATTTATGACTTTAACTGGGCAAAGTATCAATTTGACTTAGTTCTAAATTTTTAATTTTATTTTTAATTGAAAATAAAACCAGAAATAGATAAGATATTAATAGAAGTAGAAAACCATAATATCTAAACTTATTTTAAAATTATTTAAGATGTTGCTTGTAGAAATGATTATGAAAACAGTTTAAACAATGCACCTAAATAATCAATTTTTATTAAAAAAAATTTTTTTAATCAAAACAATCATTAAGTGATGACATAAAAATAACAATGGATACTTTGATTACACAAAAATAAATATTAAAATTATTTTACAAATTTGTATTTCTTTTATATAGGAATAAATATCGATGTGAGAATAAATAATATATAATATTGAACATTTTACCATAGATGCTGTTTTTAATTTTGCAATATTTTGAGAAATTAATTAAAACTCCATTGAAAATTAAGTTGATTTTAAAACAGCTCCTCAACTTGCTCATTAATAATCACCACCTAACTTTTTTCACATTCACAATGATATGAACCATTTTAATGTAAAAAATAAATAAATATATAAAATATATTAATATTTTTGAGTGTATATATTTGTTTATATATATATATATATATATTCGACTCGCGATATTTTTGTCACCTAATGATTCTGTATTGTAAATACATTTCTTTGCAGCTTGGAAGCTGATTTAAAATTATTAGATCTTTTTAAAAATCGAGCTGTAAGTGTGCTTGCGCCTTCTACAGTGCTTCCAAAGACTAGGGCAGATACAAAGATAACTGCACAAAGCTCACCGACCGGACACAGTCAGGGAACATGAGTGCACACTAGGGCTTAAGGCCTAGACAGTTAAGGCTCTATAGCGCATAAGACTACAAAAGAAAGCTTATGTATCGCTTTCGGAACGGTCACGCAGATTTGCGCAGATTAGGTTATAAAGCTAGAGTACCGTCAATGTCCCGAGCCCCAACCACCATGGACTCACCTTGTTTTTTATTCCACCATGGCCTTAACTCCCGCGGACACCACCCTACAACAGTCTCGAAAGAGTCTGTTAGTACAACATTATTTTAATTGAAGTGGGATATTTATTAAATAAATTATAATAATATTTTAAATCTTAAGTAAATTTAAAATCTAATTTCGAATAAGCGAGAATAAGGCTTTTCAGCAAGCAGACGACGTCAATTTAGCGTGGGATACATGAAACGATATTTCATGGTTATATTTAATTTTATGAACTTTTTAATTAAATGTACCTATTATTTTCAAATTCTGTTAGTTATTGTGTAATTCTAGCTACTTTATTGAAGAAAAGTTCATTTTATTTCTATTGAAAAGCCTATGCAAAAATCTTTGTTATACCCCAACCCCAAGCTTTTTACCCCAAGCTAAACGAGTTGTGCACGTCGTTTAGAATCTTGAACTTTTTGTATTTATTTTTATCAAGAGTTTT
Source organism: Encarsia formosa (assembly GCA_038277355.1). Taxonomy (NCBI): domain Eukaryota; kingdom Metazoa; phylum Arthropoda; class Insecta; order Hymenoptera; family Aphelinidae; genus Encarsia; species Encarsia formosa. The sequence continues at coordinate 49,028,162 of CM076185.1, read as the reverse complement.
TAGATGCTTAATATTTTTAAAATCCAATTCAAAACAATTTTTTAACTATTATCCCGATGTAATTGACAAAAACGGCAATTTTTTATTACCAGCAAATAAAAGGTTATACAAATTCGTCTGCTTACTGAAAAGTGAAAAGCCTTATTTAAAAAATTTTTGAAAGCATTAGTGCGTAGGTACTCGATTTTAAGAACTTCTCAAAATTAAAAAACTCGCCCTACGCACCAATGCTATAAAATATAGTACCATAAATAAGTATGCAACGGCCAACGGGTGCAGCTCGTCACCAGGGCTTGTTACAGTCACTCGTGCTACGCTTCGCTTCGCACTCGCGGTGCCTTTAAAACCGCCCTGGCGAAGATACTGTACCCGTTACATAATATACTATTTAATTTCTCTTTGATACATAATTCTTGATATTTACTTGATTAACATATACTTTGTATTTAATTTAAGTAAAAGCATCTAAAAATTTAGTACGAACTTGAAGTATTATTCATGTTTTTTTATTATTAAGAATTGCTCATTGTAAATCCATTATGATTTAACCCTTAAAGGTCACACGGGGTCCAAAAGACCCCACATAACTGTCAGTGTGGCAGTTCTGGATTTGGGTGTGACCTTTAAGGGTTAAAAAATTACTTTCGTGGGAAAACTTTTATTTAAATTTAATACTTATTAGTTTTCAGAAATAATAACGAAGTACACCAGGAATTAAAGTAAACTTACTTCCGGTTACGTATCTGAAGTTTCATATGTAACTTTTATCTTAAATAACTAAAAAAGTTAACTTAATCGAGTTTATAAATAAAGGTTTTTTTATTAAATAGTCTATTCAATGATGGATTAAAATTTTTCGTTTTTATTTATTTATTTATTTGTACATGATGCGCATTAATGCCCAATAAAAAAATTAATAAAATAGCATTAAAAATATAATTTCATAAGTTGACAAAAATCAAAAACACTCGTAACCCCATTGCAAGTATCCTCGCTTTTTGCGATGAAATCCTCGATGAATTTTAACAGTGCAATCCTCGGTGAAATCCTCGGCATTTTAACGGTTTCGAAAACGAAGGGGTCAAGACGGACATCTGGTGCACCTGGTGATACGTACGCCTTGAAGATGATTTCCTCAGGAAGTTTCGACTCCAGATAGGTCAGGACGGAAGCCTAATGCACTTGGCGATAGTTGAACATCGGAGATGATTTCCCCAGGAAATTTCGACTCCGGAGGGATCAGGGCGAGCACCCCTGCTGTATAGCCACTCGTGTGCCACACGTGTGCCACACGTAAAATAGACTTGAGCAAATTTTTTTAAAGTTTGCTAAATATTATAACATTATGAAATCAGGGTGGACACCAGGTGCACCTGGTGATGATAACGCCACGGAAATGACTTCCCCAGCAAGTTTTGACTTCAGAAGGGTCAGGACGGACACCTGGTGCACCTCGTCATAATAACGCCTTGTAGATGATTTCCCCAGGAAGTTTTGATCCCAGAGGGGTCAGGACGGACACCTGGTGCCGCTAGTGGTAAGAACGCCTCGGAGATGATTTCCCCAGGAAGTTTTGACTCCAAAAGGGTCACTACAGACACCTGGTGTACCTGGTGGTAATAACGCCATGGAGATGATTTCCCCAAGAAGTTTTGACTCCAGAGGGGTCAAGACGAACACCAGGTGCACCTGGTGATGATAGCGCCTCGGAGATGACTTCCCCAGGAAGTTTTGACTTCAGAAGGGTCAGGACGGACACCTGGTGCACCTGGTCATTATAACGCCTTGTATATGATTTCCACAGGAAGTTTGGATCCCAGAGGGGTCAGGACGGGCACCTGGTGCAGCTAGTAGTAGGAACGCCTCGGAGATGATTTCCCCAGGAAGTTTTGACTCCAAAAGGGTCACTACAGACACCTGGTGTACCTAGTGGTAATAACGCCTCGGAGATAGATACTCGATTCTTAAAATCGAGTACCTGCGCACTAATGCTTTCAAAAAAATTTTAAAAAAGGCTGTTCACTTTTCAGTAAGCAGACGAATTTGTATAACCTTTTATTTGCTGGTAATAAAAAATTGCCGTTTTTGTCAATTACATCAGGATAATAGTTAAAAAATTGTTTTGAATTGGATTTTAAAAATGGTGCACTAGGTGTCAGTCCTGACCCTTGTGAAGTAAAAACTTCCTGGGCAAGTCATCTCCGAGGGGTTATCATCACCAAGTGCAACAGGTGTCTGTAGTGACCCTTTCGAATTCAAAACTTCCTGAGGAAATCATCTCCGAGGCGTTCTTACCACTAGCTGCCCCAGGTATCCGTCCTGAACCCTCTGGGATCAAAACTTCCTGGGGAAATCATCTACCAGGCGTTATTATGACGAGGTGCACCAGGTGTCCATCCTGACCCTTCTAAAGTCAAAACTTTCTGGGGAAGTCATCTCTGAGGCGTTATCATCACCAGGTGCACCAGGTGTCTGCCCTGGTCCCTCCGGAGTCAAAACTTCCTGGGGAAATCATCTCCGAGGCGTAAGTATCACCAGGTGCAGCAGTTGTCAGTAGTGACCTTTCTGGAGTCAGAACTTTCTAGGGAAATCATCTCCAAGGCGTAATTACCACCAGGTGCACCAGGTGTCCGCCCTGGCCCCTCCGGAGTCAAAACTTCCTGGGGGCAAAACTTCCTCTCCGAGGCGTTATCATCACCAGGTGCAGCAGGTGTCCGTCCTGACCTCTCTGGGATCAAAACTTCCTGGGGAAATCATCTACAAGGCGTTATTATGACGAGGGGCACCAGGTGTCCGTACTGACCCTTCTGAAGTCAAAACTTCCTGGGGAATTCATCTCCGAGGCGTTATCATCACCAGGTGCACCTGGAAAGGAATTTTTTGAAAATTGTTACAAATAAACACAAAAGTCGCACAAAAGTGTTAAAAGTGTCAAAACAAGCTGATTTTCAAAAAATTCCTGCTCAAAGCCTATTGCACTTACACAATTCTGCAACCCCGCATTTTCTTTGTTTTTATATGAATTTTTTAGAAAAAATATTTTTAGACATAATTTTGATAAGGCTGACGACTTACAGTTTAAGTTCATAAAACCAAAAAAAACAGTAAAAAAATGCTTTTGATCACCTTAATTTTACATGGACTATTTCTTCAAAAATAGATTTAAAAATATTTTTTCTCAAAAGAAGATGAAAAAATAAAGAGAATGCGGGGTTGCAGAATTTTGTAAGTGTAATAGGCTTCGAACAGGAATTTTTTGAAAATTCGCAAAAAAACCCAAAAAGAGCTAAAAATACGATATAAGCTATGTAGGAACTAGGTATAAAAGGCCCATTAGACGGGATGATTGGTAGATTTCTTCATCTTTTGGTATAAGAAAACGATCCCCAAAGTTTCGTCAAGATCGGTGACCCGGAGGGTGTGACCTCTCCTTGTTAGTTGACGGTCTCAGAGGGCCAAATCGAAGGTCCATTTTCAAAAATTAATTACCCCTACAATTTTAGGAGTAGAGTAAACATCCGGGTGTTGTTTTCTTCGTTTGGTGGAGTACTTTGTGAAAAAGTCCCACTTTGTTGTAAAAAATTGTTAAAAACAATTGTTATTGCAAAAAAACTTTTGAAAAGTTAACTATGAAGTATATGAAAAAATCGTCTAAACACAAGTAGTGCTATTTTCCCGGATTTTTTTACGTCAAGATATTGATTATCAAGCATCCAAGTCGCATAAAATTTGCCGGGTCGTTTGATCATCGGGAACTGCCCCAACGAGCTGCCAAGAGAGGTATGGAACGTTAAGTAAAATCATAAAATAAAAAAAAAAAGGATTGCAACACTCCCGGATTTTTTTTCTTCAAGATATTGATTATCAAGCATCTAAGTCGCACAAAATTTGCCGGGTCGTTTTATCATCGGGAACAATCCCAACGAGCTGCAGAGAGGGGGATGAAATGTTACATGAACTTATAAAATGTTAAAAAAAAGGATTGCAATTCTCTAAGCCCCCAAAACCCTGGGCGCCCGAGTTCAACAAATTACTGATTGGCTATCTCCAAAGCTCTAAGCCCCCAAAACCCTGGGCGCCCGAGCTCAACAAAATACTGATTGGCTACCCCCCAAGCTCTAAGCCCCAAAACCCTAGTTACAGATTGGAATAATTTTAAAAGTTGAGCGTACTCAGAATTTGCATATCAAATCAATAAAGTATTTTTTTTTTTCATTCCTCAAGAACGTTATGGTGAACTTTTATTTACACTACTTAAAAAAATTACAAATCAACAAAAAAATAATATAAATTAAAAAAATTAGTAACCAATCAAGAAACGAAAATTTTTACACTTTTTTCGAAATGTGTCTTATTCGTTAAAACATTCAATTTATAGTTAAAAGAAAAATTGTTGATGACGTTGCAAAAAAAGAGTTGAACAATAAGTAAAAAACTTATAGCGTTTTCCTAGTCAACCACGCCATTTAGGAAATTAAAATCTCAGACTTACAATTTCATGATGTATTTGCACCAGAGCAACGTCATTAGGTATACTTACAGAATTATTTATTTCATGCTTAAGTTAAATAAAATGCACATATATTTTTGAAATAATTCAACTCAGGCTCCCAAGGTTTTTGGAGTTAAAACCTTACGGGATAAATGATAGTTGATCAGTTTTTTTGTTCAACTCGGGCGCTCAGGGTTTTGTGGGCTTAGAGCTTGGGGGGTAGCCAATCAGTATTTTGTTGAACTCGGGCGCCCAGGGTTTTGGGGGCTTGGAGCTTGGGGGTTAGCCAATCAGTATTTTGTTGAACTCGGGCACCCAGGGTTTTGAGGGCTTAGAGCTTGGGGGATAGCCGATCAGTTTTTTTGTTCAACTCGGGCGCTCAGGGTCTCGGGGGCTTAGAGCTTGGGAGGTAGCCAATCAGTATTTTGTTGAACTCGGGCACCCAGGGTTTAGGAGGCTTGGAGCTTGGGGGTTTGCCAATTAATATTTTGTTGAATCCGGGAGCCCAGGGTTTTGGGAGCTTAGAGCAGGGGGGGTAGCCAATCAGTATTTTGTTCAACTCGGGCACCCAGGGTTTTGGGGGCTTAGAGCTTGGAGGAGAGCCGATCAGTTTTTTTGTTCAACTCGGGCGCCCAGGGTCTTGGGGGCTTAGAGCTTGGGAGGTAGCCAATCAGTATTTTGTTGAACTCCGGTGCCCAGGGTTTTGGGGGCTTAGAAAATTTCATTTTTTTTTTTAACATTTTATAACTTTATGTAACGTTTCATCCGCCTCTCTGCAGCTCGTTGGGGTTGTTCCCGATGATAAAATGATCCGGAAAATTTTAGTTAACTAAGATGCTTGACAATCAATATCTTGACGTAAAAAAATCCGAAAGAATAGCACTACTTGTTTTTAGACAATTTTTTAATATACTTCAACATTCACTTCTCAAAAGTTCCTTTGCAATAAAAATTGTTTATAACAATTTTTTACAACAAAGTGGGAATTGTTCACAAAGTACTTCACCAAACGAAGAAAACGGCTCCCGGATGTTTACTCTACTCTAAAATTGTAGAAGATATTAATTTTTGAAAATGGACCTTCGATTTGGCAATTTGTTGCCCCGTCAACTACGAGTAAAACTTCCTGGGAAAATTGATCTGGCTACCTGGTAGTTGACCTGGTGTTACCTGAGGTGAAATCTACTATCCCACCCTCAGCCACGAGTAAGACTTCCTGAGGGAAACGTCCCGGTTACCTGGTGGTCGACCTGGTGCTACCTGGGGTAAGATCCACTATCCCACCGTCAACTGCGGGCGAAACTTCCTGAGGAAATCATCTCCAAGGCGTAACTATCACCAAGTGCACTAGGTGCCTTTCCTGACCCCTCCGGAGTCAAAACTTCCTGAAGAAATCATCTCCAAGGCGTAACTATCACCAAGTGCACTAGGTGCCTTTCCTGACCCCTCTGGAGTCAAAACTTCCTGTAGAAATCATCTCCAAGGCGTAACTATCACCAAGTGCACTAGCTGCCTTTCCTGACCCCTCCGGAGTCAAAACTTCCTGGGGAAATCATCTCCAAGGCGTATCTATCACCAAGTGCACTAGGTGCCTTTCCTGACCCCTCCGGAGTCAAAACTTCCTGAGGAAATCATCTTCAAGGTGTAATTATCATCTAATGCTCCAGGTGCTTACCCTGATCCCTCCAGAGTCAAAACTTCCTGAGGAAATCATCTCCAATGCGTAACTATCGTTCGATGCTCCAGGTGCCTACCCTAACCCATCCGGAGTCAAAACTTCCTGGGGAAATCATCTCCAAGGCGTAACTATCAGCAAGTGCACCTGGTGCCTTTCCTGACTCTTCCGGAGTCAAAACTTCTTGAGGAAATCATCTTCAAGGTGTAATAATCATCTAATGCTCCAGGTTCCTACCCTGATCCCTCCAGAGTCAAAACTTCCTGAGGAAATCATCTCCAATGCGTAACTATCGTTCGATGCTCCAGGTGCCTACCCTAACCCATCCGGAGTCAAAACTTCCTGAGGAAATCATCTCCAAGGCGTAACTATCACCAAGTGCACCTGGTGCCTTTCCTGACTCCTTCGGAGTCAAAACTTCCTGAGGAAATCATCTCCAAGGCGAAACTATCACCAAGTGCACTAGGTGCCTTTCCTGACCCCTCCGGAGTCAAAACTTCCTGAAGAAATCATCTCCAAGGCGTAACTATCAGCAAGTGCACCAGGTGTTACCCTTACCATAAAACTGAAGGTTCATTAATTACTTTTTAATTTATTTATTCAAGTTAATTTGTTTCATTGCTCCTTTGCTGATGCTCAGGTGCTGTCTGTGCAGCCGCACAAGAGCTCTGTGCAGGCGCACCGGCGCACAGGATTCTTTGCAGTTATCTCTGTCCTGGCCCTTAAGCTTTGTTATATAGCCTTGTGCACTATGAAGTCGTAACTGTCCAGGCCTTTAGTGTCATTAACGCCAAGGGTGGCAGTCTGTAAAGGACACCTCATAAATAAAGGTCTCTAAAGTGCACACTTAGGTAGTGAAATTTTCATATTTTTTTTATGAAATCTATAGCGTTATTGAAAATAAATCAAAAGTATGCTCGGATTTCATCGCAAACAATTTTTTTTTTCAATTAACAATTAAAGTTAGGTGCTGAACGAAATTTTTGCAGCACATGCATAAAGCCCGATAAAATATTTTTTCATATAAAATTATATTTTTATTAATCAGCGGGAGACCAGCGCAATTGGCACCCGTAAAAAAAACCTTGACAAGTTAATTATTTATTAAAGAAATTTGATGTTAAAGTTACGATGACTTGGGCGCATGCGCTTAACTGACTACACTGCAGCAGCAACCGGCGCATGTTGGGACTATGCTGCAATGTTGCCTGCGTGCAGGCGCATTTCGGTTCGGAAGGCTTCTGAAAAAAAAAAAAAAAAAATGCGTTGAGGTCCGTTCAATGTGTATTCAAGTAATAAATTTGTGCAACGTTGCACGAGTCCAGTCCGCAACTTTTTTTTTCCTTGCACTGAGAGAAAGTTGAGCGTCTGCTGTCCCAAAAGTAGGGGAACGCTGCTCCCGACCGCCATGGGTAATATTCTGCCCAGATACGAGAGAAACGCAACGAAAACAAGTTATCGAGTCTGCCGTAAGAGGCGCTACACCTAAGTTTGAGAAAAATATTTCTTGTGGTGGGTAATATATTGCCCACGCGTGAAATATTTCTCTCGTATAGCAAAAAGAATACTTCCGTACGAATGGGGGCGCTGTTTCTCAACTTTTTCCCAGTGTGTAATGCTGATTTTTAAATAAAAATAAAGTAAGATTATACTATATGGAGCAGGAACCCTAAGATTCAAATAATTAAAAAAAAAAAAAATTTTATGATACAGTTACTCTATTCCAAAGCTGATCTCAAGTTCTATCTGTTTGTGATATAAAATAACCAAACCCTTTTCAGATTATAGAATTGTTTTTTAATTTTTTGCAATTACACCTCCTGCCTTTAACTGATCCATGAACTCTATTGAGTGATTATTTGAACATACTTTTGTTAATATTTCTATTTTTGTAAAATTTCAATTTGAAACTTGAAAAAAAAACAAAAAAAGTTATTATATTAAGTTTAGGTATTTAAATTTGAATATTCAAACTTTAACTTTTGCTTTTTACCAAGCATTGTAACAGCTAGCGCTGATAATATTCGAATTTGGCGCTAACTGTTAAGGAACGCAGATGCGGATCGGTAAGTCAGGTGATGACGAAATCTACCGATCAGCATTACTATAATTTTGGTGCTTGGCGTGATCACACGTGTGTCAGAGAGCAAATGTACAATTTACTTTTTTGTGTTGTTGGATAACTTTATCAGAGTGCGTAAGATAAAATTATCGGTGAGAAGTTGAGTAGATTTTCCTGTGATCCAGTTGTATTGGATCGGACCGGGGAAGATAATAACATCTCACGGAGAGTCAGCGTGCGGCCTAGGAAGGCATTGTCGTCTTGTGACGATTAGAGTCAGAGTGTGTGTGAAGTACAGTAAGTACTTATATTTTGTCTCTTGTTTGTGCCGCGTAACAAGTAAGTTAGTTCGCTTACGCGTCTTTCCCCCCGATTTCAGGTTCAAAAACCGACAAGTTGTCGTATGCACTGCATGTGCATTTTGTTTATAGGCTGAGGACTGCTGATGTCGAGTCGTCGAGGATATTCGTGAGTGGTCACGATTATTTATAAATTAGTCCTCGGATGAACGAGCCCGGCAATAGCATATATCACAAATCAAATGCCTTTATTCTGACTTCTATTACTTGGTGGTTGTACTTGAGGCTGTATGATCTGGTTTTTTCAATTTTTTATTGTATAAAATGCATGAATCACCATTAATACCATTTTTTATTCTTTTTAAAAATCTGCACTAATATTTGTGATCTTGTTTCATAATTTAAGCTTGGAAACCCAAGTTTTTCAATTTAATCAGTTAGCCAATCACGTCACGAATAAAATGCTGATCTTTTGGATTCTTTTTTTATTGGGGTATTGGGGGGTACATTTTTTTTAATGATTTTTTAAGTCTCATAGTTACAGTTTTACAAAAATAATGAAAATATATCCAAAATACTTTAAAACTAAACTTTGCTGTGAACTTGTAAAAGACGATTCTATCTCTAACTACCTACTTATTAAATGCTTGTGATGCCTATCTGTCTCATCGCTCCTCTTTTCTAATGAATAGAATTTTTAGCAAAATGCCAAAATCTGATCCATAGATTCCTCAAAAGCAATCATCTCCCATCATCTGGGGAAATCATCTCCAAGGCGTAAGTATCGCCAGGTACACCAGGTGTGCGCGTTGACCCTTCCGGAGTCGAAACTTCCTGGGGAAATCATCTTCAAGGAGTACGTATCACCAGGTGTACCAGATGTCTGTCTTGACCCCTTCGTTTTCGAATCCGTTAAAATGCCAAGGATTTCGCCGAGGTTTTCACCGAGGATTTCACTGTTAAAATTCACCGAGGATTTCACCTCAAAAAGCGAGGAATTCACCGAGGATTTCACCGATGAATTCATCGCTGATTTCACCGAGGATACTTGCAATGTGGTTATGCCAAGTCTGTAACGACCACTGGAAGTTGTGATCGGTTACAAATACAGAAGTTCATAATAACTGTAAAAAAAAAAAAAAAAAAAAAAACGTATCAATGAAGATGCTAACAGTATTAAGCGTAAATCAGTTAACAAGATGTCTATGAAACTAATCATTTTGATCAGACGTAAGCTCTAGGTGACATCAAAGCACATACGACTGTAGTTAGTAGTGCAAGATTTTAAATGTATTTCACACAAAATTTACTTATAAAGAATCATCTCGCTGATGTGTTAAATAATTACAAGATCCTTTCACATTCACGTTGAGAAAACAACACATCGAAGTATTGGATCAATACTATATCCAACCATAAATGCGTCAAAGAAACGACACATATATGTGTTAAAGCAACACTAGATCCAATAACATTCGAGAATACAACGCATCTATGTATTGAATCAATACTAGATTCAGCCACAGTCAAGATAAAGAAACTACACACCTATGATTTCAAAAATCAAAAAGTAGTCCAGAATAAAAATTTATCAGGAACTGAAATTTGTGCAGTACGAGAAATTTTTTACGTTAATCAAGGGACACTTAAGTGGGCATATTTTCGCGATCCCAACCCAACTCCTTAGATAAACGAAATACGTTAGTTAAGTGAGAGCTAATCATTTAAATCAGTTCAAATTGGTAAGGTAGATGAGGTTTTTTATTGCACTTAAAAATATTAATAGAGCTTTTTCAAAATTTAAAGTACTTCAACAAAACTTTAAAGTTGGTGACTGAGTTGACGAATAAGGTGAGTAGAATTTGTTTGATTTGATTTTGATTTTGATAAGTTTATTGTTTGTACATTATGTTGTACAAAATACATAGTAGATCGACAAAAGGTTAACAATAGTAAATAATGAATAATAAAATAATAAAATGAATGAAATAAAATAAACATAATAATAAAATAATGAAAATAATAAAAATAAAAATAAACGTATACAAAAAGATATAACAATATTTGGTAATCTACCTTAACTAACTAAATTTAAATTTTGTTGATTGATTGGGTGAGATAAGTTTGGGGGATAGAATACGGTATTTGAAGCAAATCAAATTAGTGAGGTCAGTAATGTGGCTAAGATTAAACTAGGTCAGGTAGTTGAAGATAAAAAAGTAAGTATAGTTAGTAGGGTTCTTAATATGGGTGAGAATAGTAAGTTGAGTAGCGAGGTGAGTGTGTGCGGAAGGTAGAGTGTAGGTAAGGTGGTTGTGGGCTGGTAGATCAGATATTAAAATTATAACTTTGGCTCTAATTAGAATTTTCATATAAAATCATATATCATTAAAAAGGTCTTAAGCTCACCTTTCTAATTATGTCATTCAAATTTTTATTTAATACTTTTTGTTGTCATGAGAGGGTGCTGAACAAAACTGTTAATCGTTTTAAATCCAACCCTACCCCTATAAAATCATAAATCGGTTTAAACGCAATTTCAAGAGCTGTTACTATACAGGAAGTAAGTTCATCTCATGAAGAATCTGTAAAAATATTCTGCAGAAAATCGAGGCTTGTTTATACGGGATTGCGAAAATTGAAAATAATCGTGATTTTTTTACTATTTCGCTAATTACTAGAGTAGTTTTCAGGGTGGGCAGTTTAAGCTAGAGATCTATCATGAGTTAGGTTTAGAATGAATAAGGTGAGTAAAGGTTTGTTGGTAGAGTGAGTGAGAGATGAGTTGGGGATTAAGTACGGTGTTTGAAGTAAATGAAATTAGTAAGATCTGTGATGTGGCTGAGATTAAAATATGTTAGGTGATTAAAGATGAAAAATTAAGTAAGGTTGGTAGGGGTAAGAATCAAATTGTGATGAGTAAGTAAAGTTCAAACTGAACTTTCGTGCCTAATTTTTATAATATTGTGAGCACTTAAGTCTTTTTATTATTTTACCGATCATAGAGCTTACGTATTGTTTAGATTAATTTTTATAGTCATCAAAGTGTACCGAAATATGCTTATTTCTATGTGTTTTAATTTTTCCTATAATTTTCTAATCACGCCCCCCCCCCTCACGCCCTTTTTTTACCCTCGCCCCCATTTTTGAGATATGTTATCACTTTTACCTATACCTCCTATTTTTGATTTATATTATTACTTATGAAGTTATAGAATTATAAAAAGTAACTATTGAAATACTCAAAGAAACTTATGTCACATCCTTATGTGACCCTTTGAACTTTTATTTATTTAATATTTAATAAATAAAAGTGTGCAAGAAGCATACCAGGGTGAACAACTCCTGGTTGATAATTTATGTGAGCCGACGTGAGGAACTTTTCTCCTTCTTACGCCACGTGCCCACCCCCTTTAAATCCTTGACAAAAGCCGCCTCCTTCTGGCACGTGCCCATCCCCTGAAATCAATTATGGGTGCGGTACCTGTGCATATTTTCGGCAACTTAGACAGGTATATAAATACCGTGCCCAGAGCCCAGTAGTCAGTTGTCCACAGGATAGTCAGTGAGTTGTCCACAGGATAGTCGGTCAGTTGTCCGCAGGGCAGTGTGTCAGTCTGTCAGTCAGTAAGCTCGTAGTTTGCGGGACGGTTTCCCCTGAGTAGATACTCTGGTCAGTTGTCTCTGACTTTTTCAATTCTATCTTTTTGTAACACTTATATTTAATAAAATAAAAATAACAAAATAATAGCAGTAGTCAAAATATATAAAACAGTTTAAAAAAAATATTTTTATAATTTTTTCAAGTAAGTAAAAATTTACTACTATTGCACAATACTTTAAAAGTGCATTGAATACTTCACTCCTGCAGTAGGCACAATGATACGTACAAAGATATGCACTAATGTAAGTACATGGATACGCACACGGGTTGATACAAGTTTAGGCAAGAGGGTCAGTACAGGAGTGGACACGAGAGTAGGTACAGATTAAGTACAAGAGAGGTAGAGATAGTACTTACAAGAATAGGCACAGCAGTAGAAATAAGGCTAGGTACACGGATATACACAAGGGCGGGGAAGAGAGTAGGTACAAGGGTATGCGCAGGAGTAGACACAAAATTAAGCACGTGGATACGTTCAGGATTAGAACTTTAAGTAGAAAAAAAGTTAAGAACAGAGTAAGCACAGTAGTAAAAGAAAATATAAGAACAATAAAAAATGAATCAGTAGAAAATATGCTTATTTCTATGTGTTTTCATTTCTCCTATAATTTTCTAATCAACCCCCCCCCCCCCGCAACGCCCTTTTTTTACTGTCGCCCACCATTTTTGATACATGTTATCAGTTTCCACCCACACCGCCAATTTTTGATATATGTTATCAGCTATGTAACCATAGAAATTTAAAAAGTAACTACGAAACATTTAAAAAATATACAAATATCCTAAGATAAAAGGGAGAACCCAAAAAGAATGTCAGCATTTTATTCGTGATGTGATTGGTTGCAGAAGAACAAAATTTAAAATTTGAATTTTTATTTTTAATTTTTATATTACAATTCAATTAAAACATCTAGAGAATAGATTTGATAAAAAAATAATTATGTAATCAAGTGTTCGAAATTATCCGATTAAAATCATGAAAATAATAATTATTAGTATACAAACTGAAAAAAACCAATAGATCTCGTAACAGCTAGCGCGTTGATTAAATTCGAATTCGGCGCTAACTGTTATGGAACGCAGATGCGGATCGGTAAGTCAGGTGATGACGAGATCTACCGATCAGCATTACTCTAATTTCAGCGCTTGGCGCGATCACACGTGTGTCAGAGAGCGAATATACTTATTTACTTTTTTTGTGTTGTTAGATAACTTTATTGAGGTTGTGTTAGATAAAGTTATCAGTGAGAAGTTGTGTAGATTTTCCTGTGATCCCGTTGTCATTGGATCGGAGCGGGGAAGACGAACATCTCACGGAAAGTCAGCGTGCGGCCTTGGAAGGCATTATCGTCTTGTGTGAAGCCATTCGGGCTAATAGTAATTATCATTATTATTGTTTAATCAAGCGAAGGTGCACCTGCTAGAAAAGTAAGTCCGCGTAGCGGTTAATCATTGAGTATTTGTTCGTGTGATAGTTAGAGTCGGAGTGTGTGTGAAGTACAGTAAGTACTTAGATTTTGTATCGGAGTTAGTCCACGTCTTTGTTCTTTTGGCGCGCTGCAGCAAGCAGACGAGCGCGAGAGTGTGTGTGTGCGTCGGTGTGTTAGTAGCGACCACAACACAACCGACGAACTTTATTTTTGTAAAATTAATTTTCGTCGTATCAAGACTTTAAGTCATTCGGGTTGGATTGTTTGTAAACAATCAGATAGAATTAATTTGGAATATTATGTAAATTTTTGATTCATTTATTTTTATTGTTAATTAAAATTATTGAAATTTACATTTTATCATTAATTTAACTAACCCGTGTTCCTGCGATCGGTCCACGTAAACTCACGCCACTACCGACGAAGGAGAGCAGCCGCGCCGCGTAATGAAAACATTAGTTCGCGTACGCGTCTTCCCCCCTCTTTTCAGGTATTGAAGAAAAATCGACGGATTGTCGTGTGCACAGAAAGTGCATTTTGTCATCAGGCCGGAGGAGTGCGGACGACGATCGCCTCGGGTTCTCGTGTTCAATCACGATCCTCCGAGGAATTAAATTCCTTAATTCGAGCCCTGTGACAATCTATAACCACAAAAGTTGAAATGAATATGAACTCTGAACGTAGCGCAAAGGTAAAGAGTATATATAACTTATTGTAGGTTAATTTAGATGAAGCTTCGACAAAATTTGTTTTAGATAATATAAGACAATTGCACGCGCTTGCGCGCTATAGAGCTTTAAGTTTTGGCAAGAGTAGGTACATGGGTAGATTCAAAAGTGGGCAAGTGTTTACGTATAAAGGTTTGTACAGGATCGAAAACAATAGTATGAAAGATGATAGTTTCACGGTTAGACGTTGAGAAAAAAAAAAAAAATTAGCAACACTGTAAGCATAGAAGTACAAACAAATGAAAAAAAAAAAAGTAAATCAGTATTAACATTAGTAGAAAAAATGGAAAGTACAAAAATCAAAATCAGGGAAGTCACCGAGGTAGATAAAAAAAAATAGAAGAACTAAAGGATAGTAGTTATGTTACAAAGCTAAACACAAGGATTGGAGTGATTGTATGCTTGTTAGTAGATACAGTAGTAGTCATAAAGTTACGAGAGTGTGGAAACGAGTATAAACAATTATAAAAACAAAAAAGAGCAGAAGAGTAAATACAAGGATAGCCACAAAAGTGGAACCAATGGTAGATACGAGGATAGCCACAGATGTATTCACAGGTGTAAGCATAAGCATAAAATTCTGGGGGTGGCGAGCGGAGCGAGCAGGGGGTACCCTCAAAAGAGCTCCTCCTGGATATGACTATATAATATAGGAAGATAGTCACTTAAAACATATAAAAACAAGAGGCCAGATGACTTGCCTGGCTACGGTGGTTTTGCCCAAAATTTTTTAATAAAAAATTTGGGCAAAAACACCTCCGTCCTTGCATCGCTACGCTCCGCTACCGCTCCGCGCGATGCATAAAAGGCACGACCGACCGACACTCGCGCTTCACGCTCGACAATCTTTTTTTTTTTTTTTTTTTACTCTCGGGCTAAAACTGTAGAATACCAATACAAACATTTTCCCGTTTACCACTTTCAATTTTGTCCATTAGATCGCAAGAATACCTGTGCACAATTTTTTATTTACTAGCTATAGAATCGAATAAAATGTGACGTTAAAAAGTGTTGGTACGCGCCATTTGTACCCATGCGGTTAGATCATACTCAAAATAAAACTGGAACTATGGGACACCAAAAGGAACATTTTCCCGTCCACCCCATTCAATTTTATCCATTAGGTCACGAGAAATCCTGTGCACAATTTTTGGTTGCATTTTTTGCTCTGCCGAAATTATAAGGCCTTTCCAACCCCTTCGGGGTCGGTCGTGCCTAAAAATATATATATTAAAAAAAAATATTTTTACAATGTTTTCATGTAAGAATAAAAATTATATTCACTATATATATTTTACTATATTTTATAGTTGTTTTTCTTCTCCCACGCCCTCCCCGCGCCCCCTTCAAAAAGTCAGATTCAGTGTTAAAAATTTAAATAAAAAAAATAAAGAACTAGAGTTAGCATAGGAGTAGAAACAGATGTAGAAACAAATGCATGTGTAGAAGGTTCAGCGTTAGAAGCTTAAGTTAAAAAAAAGGTAGTAAGTATAAGATTATTAACATATGTAGGAAGAAGAAAAAGTCAACAGACGTAGTAAAGAGAATCGGAAAAAAATACTCAAGAGACGTGGATAGTAGCAAGGTTATGAAGCAGGGAAGGTCAACAAATGAAAAGACGAAAATTAGTCGGTAAAAGCATAGAATTAGATGTTTAACTAAGGATAGAAATGAAAGTATCAACGATAAGAACAAAGTTGTCTTAGAGTTAGAAATAAAAGCATGAAAAATATTTAAACTACACTTATCACCATGATAGAAACAGATATATAAACATGAGCATATTCCTGGGTAAGAGCCTAGTTTTAAAAAGCAGTATGTGCAACGGTAAGAACAAGGGTAGTTACAAGAGTTTGGAGTAAGATGAAAGGTAGGCATAAAATAAGGTGCAGGTGTAGTCACTAGCTCTAAGAGTAGAAACAATGGTATGTATCTGAGTAGGCACAGAGGTAGACACAAGAGTATGCGTATAAGTGTAGGTACAAGTGTAGATTCAAGCATAAAATTTTGAGGGGGTTGGCGAGCGGAGCGAGCAGGCGAGTACCCCCCCCCCCCCCCCCAAGTATATATGGGTCAAAATAATACCTTTTTAAAAGAACCGTCCGCACGAGGTCGATGGATCTTTCTGAAATTTTTTGTCGTTAAAGTACCATGCAAAACAAGACGTTCCAGATGAGGTGGAGGACTTAATGTCCTTAATAGAAGGCACTGACATAGAGCGAGTTCTAGGTGATGGAGTAGCCTTACTGATTCAAGTGGGACAGGCCTTGCCAGTCATGCCACGAAGAGTGACATTTACTAGTTTTGCACAATGAGGCCTCGAGAAAAAAATTCCGCAACAGGCGCCACGAGCGTAACCTTCGTTCTCAAGTTCTAAAATTGAATTGGCGCGTCTGCATTGAGCTTTTTGGTGTAAGCTCTGATTATAGTTATCCACGGCCGAAAAGGTAGATATCTAATTTGAAGCCGCAGTTTTGAAAATAATTTTCATTTTAATTTTAAACAATGAATGAAGAACAAATTAGAGAGAAGTTTAGTTGTATGACAGTATTAGAGTTGAAAGCAGAGTGTAAAAAAAGAAATGCTCGTAATCAGGGAAAAAAATCAGATTTAATTGACAGGTTAAAAAATAATAATAATAAATAACAAAAATATTAATAATTTTTTTTCTTTTTATTTTAATAATTATTACATACTTTTTTTTTTAAACTAAATTAAAACAATCTTTAGGGAATTTATTTAATTAATTTCCGGATTATGTAGTTATGAAAAAAACAATGACTTTGGTCATATTTTAAATGATGATCTGCACCTACCTGAAATAATAAAAACTCCTTCCCATGAACTTTATAAAGATATAAATGTAGATAGTCCTAATATTCCTTCTTTTACTCATGAATACTTACTTGGATAGCTGAGCTGTTTTAATCAAGAAATAGGAAAGGGTACTGAAATGTACTTGAATAAATTTATTTTTTTTGTTAAGAACTGTATAAAAGATAAGAGCGTTTAAAGGTTTATTAAGTAATGCAAACATGTAAGATTTAAAAAAATTAATTTTTTTAGATCATATATACTATTTGAAATCTCTTTGCAAAGCAGAGATGAAAAAGGGATTGAAATATAATGTAAATATTAGTTTATTGGCTGATGGTGAGATACAAGAGTGTAGTTGTGAATGCACAGCGGGTTACAACACAAGTGCTCATTGTAAGCATGTTATCGCAACATTACTAGCATTAATAGATGCTTATAACAAGAAGCCCATCATTCTCAACCAAATTACAACTCAGACACTACAAACGTTTCATCAACCATCAAAGCTTTATTTCGGATCTCCTGTTGAAGTCAAATATATAAAAAAAAAGATCTATAGAGTAGCTTTCAGATGATAATGAAGATAATACTGACAAAATATATCAAGCACATTTTTTAAATGTGGTTAAAAGTAATGGCTTTGATAATGACATGTCTCTTAAAAAAATAACGTTTCCTTCCAACCTCTTTGGCTTGTTGAATGATCATGAATATTTCAAATCTGGCACTGTATACTTGATTTTGAACAATTTGAATCTTGTGAATGTTACTTAGGAAGACGTTGAAAGTATAGAGTCCAAAAGTTTTCTTCAAAGTGGTAGTAAAGAGTGGCATACATAGAGATCAGTGAGATTAACTTCCTCTAATTTTCATGATATTTGCACTATAACAGATGAAAATAAATTACAAAATTTTGTTAAATCCTACTTAGACCCTAAGCTGTTTAAAAATGAAGCTATCATACATGGTCAATTATACGAAAAAGTGGCTTTGCAAAAGTTTGCAAATGAAAACTTACAAAATAAGTACCCAGTTCAGCAATGTGGCCTTTTCATCATGAGACACCATCCGTACATTGGTAGCAGTCTTGATGCACTTTTGGGCAAGAATTCAGTAGTGGAGATTAAATGTCCCCACTCTGTTAAAGATGATGTCGCAGATGAGAAAGATGTCCCATACTTGTCCAGAAATAGCAACAATGAACTTGTATTGGACGAAAAACACCCCTACTTTCATCAGGTGCAGGGTCAAATCGACGCTCGAGTTCTAAAATCTGACAACTCAAAATTTTTTTTAATAACATGACAACTCAAAATTTTTTTTAATAACATGACAATTCATATTTTTTTTTAAAAACATGACATCTCAGAGATTTCCTTTAGAAACATGACATCTCAGAGATTGTTTTTTAAAAAGTGACAATCAGTCGGGAAATTTCTTTTTTGAAAATTTTTTTTAGTCGGGATGATGAACGAATATTCTTGAAATTAATTATCAAATTAACTGTGTACCATAGACCTTAAATCCCAAAAACTCTGGGCTCCGAAATTCAACCAATTCATAAAAAAATAAACTGAAAACCCCCCAAGCTTCAGACCCACAAAACGCTAGGCGTCCGAGTTTAATTTTTTGAATAAAAAAATAAATAAATTCAGTAAACCCCCAAATTTTAAACCCACAAAACACTGGGCATCCGATATCAATTTTTAAATAAAAAAATTTAAATAAACTAATAATCCCCCAAGCTTCAAACCCACAAAACACTGGGCGTCCGAGCTCAATTTTTAAATAAACTAATAATCCCCTGAGCTTCAAACCCACAAAAGGCTGGGCGTCCGAGTTCAATTTTTAAATAAACTAATAATCTCCTAAGCTTCAAATGCACAAAACGCTGGGCATCCGAGTTCAATTTTTTGAATAAAAAAATATAAATATACTGATCATCCCCCAAGCTTTAAACTCACAAAACGCTGCACGTCCATGCTCAATTTTTAGAATAAAAAAATTTAAATAAATTCTGTAATCTCCCAAGCTTCGAAATCACAAAACGCTGGGCGTCCGAGTTCAATATTTAAATAAACTAATAATCCCCTAAGCTTCGAACCCACAAAACACTGGGTATCCGACTGTAATTTTTTGAATAAAAAAATATAAATATACTGATCATCCCCCAAGCTTTAAACCACGCTTTAAACCCACAAAACCCTGGGCGATCGTGCTCAATTTTTTGATTAAAAAAATATAAATACATTCAGTAATCTCCCAAGCTTTGAACCCACAAAACGCTGGGCATTGGAGTTTAATTTTTTGAATCAAAAAATATAAATAAATTCAGTAATCCCCAAGTTTTAAACCCACAAAACGCTGGGCGTCCGAGTTCAATTTTTGAATAAACTAATAATCTCTTAAGCTTCAAACCCACAAAACGCTGGGAATCCGAGTTCAACAAAAAAACTGATCAGCTATCCCCCAAACTCTAAGCCCCCAAAACCCTGGGCAGCTGAGTTCAACGAAAAAACTTATTGGCTACCCCCCAAAATCCTGGGCGCCTGATTTCATCGAAATAGCTGATTGGCTACCCCCTAAACTCTAAGCCCCCAAAGCCCTTGGGGGCAGAGTTCAACGAAAAAGCTGATTGGCTACCCCCTAGCTCAAAGCTCGCAAAACCCTTGGCGCTCGAGTTCTACGAAAAAACTGATTGGCTACCCCCCAACGTCCAAGCCCGCAAAACCCAGGGCACCCAAGTTCAACAAAAAAGCTGATTGGCTACCCCCCAAGCTCTTAGCTCTCAAAACTCTGCGCGCCGGAGTTTAACACAGAAGCTGATAGCCAATCAGCATTTTTGTTGAATTCGGCCACCCAGGGTTTTGGGGGTTTAAAGCTTAGGAGGCGTTCATTAATGATTTCACGTTTTTTGGTAGAGTTTCATAGCACTGCACTATTAGCAGAATATACCATAAAAACGTGACATCAGTAATTGATGGCCCCTAATGGCATAGCCGATTAGTTTTTTAGTTGAAATCGTCGACCCAGGGTTTTGGGGGCTTCTAGATTTCGGGGTAGCCAATCAGTTTTGTTGTTGAACTCAGGCGCCCAGGATTTTGGGGGCTTAGAGCTTGGGAGGTAGCCAATCAGTTTTTTCGTTGATCTCTGACGCCCAGGGTTTTGAGGGCTTAGAGCTTGGGGGGTAGCCAATCAGTTTTTTCGTTGAACTCAGCTGCCCAGGGTTTTGGGGGCTTAGAGTTTGGGGGATAGCTGATCAGTTTTTTTGTTGAACTCGGATGCCCAGCGTTTTGTGGGTTTGAAGCTTAAGAGATTATTAGTTTATTTAAAAATTGAACTCGGATGCCCAGCGTTTTGTGGGTTTAAAACTTGGGGATTACTGAATTTATTTATATTTTTTGATTCAAAAAATTAAACTCCAATGCCCAGCGTTTTGTGGGTTCAAAGCTTGGGAGATTACTGAATGTATTTATATTTTTTTAATCAAAAAATTGAACTCGGATGCTCAGCGTTTTGTGGGTTTGAAGCTTAGGGGATTATTAGTTTATTTAAATTTTTTTATTTAAAAATTGAATTCGGACGCCCAGCGTTTTGTGGGTTTAAAATTTGGAGGATTACTGAATTTATTTATTTTTTTTTTATTCAAAAAATTGAACTCGGACGCCCAGCGTTTTGTGGGTTTGAAGCTTGGGGGGTTTTTAGTTTATTTTTTTATGAATTAGTTGAATTTCGGAGCCCAGAGTTTTTGGGGTCTAAGGTTAATGGTATACAGTTAATTTGATAATTAATTTCAAGAATATTCGTTCATCATCCCGACTAAAAAAAATTTTCGAAAAAGAAATTTCCCGACTTATTGTCACTTTTTAAAAATACAATCTCTGAGATGTCATGTTTCTAAATGGAATCTCTGAGATGTCATGTTTCTAAAGGAAATCTCTAAGATGTCATGTTTTTAAAAAAAAATATAAACTGTCATGTTATTAAAAAAAATTTTGAGTTGTCATCTTTTAGAACTCGAGCGTTGAAATGATGGTCACAAAGAGGTCCCACTGCTTTTTTTTAGTATATACCTTCAAGAGCTTGGTAGTTATTAATGATTACCGAGATAATCATTTCATTCAAGATATGCTGAAAAAATTGCAAAAATTTTACTATACTTACATGCAACCTGCCATATTAAATAAATATTTTTATCTAGATTATGATAAAATATTTTTAACTAAAATTAGCCAATTGGAAGATAAAACTATGGCAGAAAACTTTGAAGATTCTACTACTTGCAATCAAGCCATTCAAGCTGAAATAAATAAATGTCAAAAAAATAAAGATCCACCCAAAGAAAATGTTAATGGTCTAATTAAGAATCCAAAAACCCCACAAATCTGAAAAGAAAGCTAGCATCGCCATTTCAATCAAATCAGGATGAAGACGAGCAAACTTCAGGCTTCAAACTTCACCTTGATGATGCAAAGACTTCTTTAAATAGACCTTGTTTGAGTTATTCAAATAAAACTCAAAACATAAAAAATTCAGCTCCAACTATAACTGAAAAATATGTACATGAAAATAATCAAATAAAAGTGACAAAAAAATTACCATCACATGTTAGTATTATGAATGTAAAAACTAGTAATATTGAAGTTAAAAAATTACCTACAATGCCTTCTATTACTCCAGATATGATGGAAATTGTTGAAATTGGTTTGGTCCAAAAGATGAGATTTTGATTGAAGGATTTGGTCTGAGGATGAAAAGAGCAGATGTACAAACTTTGTCTGAATTGAATTGCCTGAACAATGAAATTATAAACTTTTACATGAACTTGCTGAACCAAAGAGGAAAATTAGATGTCTTTCCCAATGTTTATGCCATGAATACTTTTTTTTATCCTAAACTTGCATCTGGAGGTTACTCATCTGTAAAAAAATGGACAAAAAACGTAGATTTATTTTCACAAGATTTGGTACTTATACCTGTTCACTTAGGTGCTCATTGGTGCATGGCAGTTATTGATTTTAGAAAAGCATCTGTTTGCTATTATGATAGCACGGGGTCACCAAACAATCAATGTTTATAATTACTCCAACAGTATTTATTGCATGAACATTTGGATAAAAAAAAACACCTTTTTAAATTTATCAAAATGGACCTTTGAGAATGTGACTGACATTCCCCAACAAAATAACAAATAATTTGGTGAATATATATCATCTAATAAAATATTTGATTTTAGTCAAGAGTACATGAAATACTTTAGAAAAAAATTAATTGATGAAATCTTGACCAGTCATTTGATTTAGAGTATAATCAAAAAGTATAGAAAAAGAACTTAAAAATGATTTTCATCATGAGAGCATGCAATATTTAAAAAAAATTAGTGTACAAAAAAGAACTAGTTGGTTGAAAATTTCAAATTTTATGAAGATTTATATTAAATTTATTTTAAGTATAAGGCTAGGTTAAGTTTACTATAATTTACCAAATTTTATTTAATATTTTAAATACTTTGAAGTTTATGAAAAACAAAAAAAATAGTATGTATGGTTTTTAATATCTGATGTTAACTGACTACTTCTTCAGTTGCAAACTTATGTGCATTTGTCGACAGAAGAACTTGTTTAGATTTGTGAAGAATTTTTGTATAAAAATAAAACTTTAACACCAGTTTTAATCACCTAAACTTGTAATTTAATTTTTTTACAGAACATCTAACAAGGATTACAACACAAATATTTTCTATTGCATTAAAATTTTTTTTTATTGCACTAAACTGCACCACAAACCATCTTTTTTTCATTATGTTTTCTTTAAAATTACACAACATGACACAAACACCAACAATATCTTCTGCCATAGACACATAATTGTGTCTTAATTTTGTAGATAATATGGTATAGGTTTTTAAAAGACCAATTCATCTTTCCACATGTATCCTGAATTTTGAAAATTTTCTATCGGTCAACACATGATTTAGAGGTAAGTGACCTTTTTTTACAAAATGAGGAGTAGATACTGTGATGTCATAGGGAGCAAATATGTCCTGGACCGTAAAACCTTTGTCGGCCATGATAACATCACCTGCTTCACATTTATACTTCAGATTATCTCTTTCAATAGCTTGCCTGTCGCTGGTAGATCCACCATACACTGCACTTTGATGTTTATATAATACTACCTTTAGAGTATTATCATTTTTATAATAACTAAAATTTTGCTGTTGTACCAAAGGATTTTTGTCTCGTTGAATTTTGAATTCTGTGCCATCTAGAATCAGTCTTGTTTTGGGAAACTCTGCTTTAAACTTCTGAAGCATATAATACTGAATAATTTCTTTACATGGCCAGGTGTCAACTTTGGACCATTGTTTTTTCACAAAATAAGATCCATGACCTACAAATGTTGCTAACTTGAGTGTCATGAATGCCAAAGTGAAATTCCAGCTCCATATCTGTTGAATTTTTTCTAAATTTCCAAAGCGTAACAAAGAGTTGATTTTCTAACGATAACTTGCCATATCCAGTATTTGATACATAGATTACTTTGCCAAAATTTCTTTGTAATCCAAGACTAAGAAACACTGTTTTAAACTTTTGATAGTTCTCCAAGCCTGTGAACTCCAATATTGCTTTTGAGTTATTTACAAAATATTCAATTCTGGACTTATGTACTCTTGGTGAAACAGTAGGCAAAATTTTTTCTTCAGTAATTTCTTCATTATTTACTTCAAAAATTTCTTGTTGATTCTTAGCCGGTGTTGGTAATATCTCTGGCAATAACTGTTTCTGTCCATACACTTTAGTTGGTACTAAGACCTCTAAAGAAGAAAACGAAGAAACTGACTCTACATCACTCTCATCTGCTGCATAAATTTCTTGATTATTACTCTCTAGTGACTTTAATAATTCTTCATAATTCTCATCTTCTTCTGGATTCTTTGAAAGATTACTTGTCTTCATAACTTCTTCTTGACAATCCATGGAAAAGTTAGTTAAATCAAATTGAGTATTCATATTTTTAAAATTTGACAACTTTTTCAAACTTTGTTCAGTAACATTCTGCAAAATTTATATATCTTGCTCTTCTGTATAACTGTCAGCATCCATCATCGGTGCACAATCTTGAATGTAATCATGGTAAGTATAATGAATCTGATTTATTTCATCAGTTATATTTAAGCAATGTCCACCACTTAAACTGATGACTTTTTCAAAATTCGTGTTTTTTTTATACAAAGCACTGCCATGTATTGCACAATTACTATTTTCTTTCTTCGAAGAGTCTGTTGCAGGCTGATTAAAAAGAATGTTTTCATTATTTACTTGGTCTTTTCTTTTGCTCCAAGTAAACACTGAAGGACGGGCTCCTCTTTTGAGAAAAACTTTTCTGAGATCATAACCTGTAAACAGTTTATTAAGAAATATATTAATCACTCTTCTCATATTAATAACTTGAGCAATACTTTATGAGTAATTAACTTACCATAAGAATCATTTTTAGTTCAAAAATCATCATTTTTAAAATGATTTATGCACAGACCCTGTCCTTTTTTGGGTTTGAAGTTTGGCTGTCGGATGTCCATCAACCACTTTTTTCGGAGTTCACCATTAGAGGGAAACTCAAATTTCACTTTCTTTTTACAGTAAAACACGGAGCACGTCCCTACCGAAAATTTCCGGCCGAGATGTCGGCCGAGATGTCAGCCGAGATCTCGGTAAGAAAAAGGGTCCAATTTATCATCGAAATAGGTACTAAAAAAAAAATATATACAGGCTATTATTTGTAGTTGAATTTTTTATTATTATTATTAAATTGAATGCTTTTGCATAATATTTTGAATAAAAAAAATTAAAAAATTATTTTTCAATTTTATTACTTTGACGAACCTAAGAGAAAAAAAGCTGTAATAAAAAAAAGGCATACATTTTTTGAATGCAATTAAAAAGCTTGTTTCCATTGCAATATTTTGGGAAAAATCATCATTCTACATGTCAATGTTTACATTGAGTCATCGGGAGTCGGCAGAGTAGGGCTGATGATCATGGTTGTAAACTCGAGTCGAGAATCCAATATCGAGTAACTCGAGTCGAGTCGAGTCAAGTCTAGTCGACGCACAGCAGTTTATGCTTGTAACCTGCGTACGCACAAGAAGTTTTTATAACAGAAGGGTGAAAAAATATTTCGGAGGAAGTTTGGACTCCGGAGGGGTCAGGGCGGATACCTGGTGTACCTGGTGATACTTACGCCTTGGAGATGATTTCCCCAGGAAGTTTAGACACCAAAGGGACCAGGGTGGACACCTGGTGCAACTGGTATTAATTACGCCTTGGAGATGATTTCCCCAGGAAGTTTGGACTTCGGAGAAGTCAGGGTGGACACCTGGTGCACCTGGTGATACTTACGCCTTGGAGATGATTTTCCCAGGAAGTTTTGACTTCGGAGGGTCAGGGTAAACACCTGGTGCACCTGGTGATACTTACGCCTTGGAGATGATTTTCCCAGGAAGTTTGGACTCCGGAGGGGCCAGGATGGACACTCGGGGAACCTGGTGATACTTACGCCTTGGAGATGATTTCCCCAGGAAGTTTTGACTTCGGAGGGTCAGGGCAAACACCTGGTGCACCTGGTGATACTTACGCCTTGGAGATGATTTCCCCAGGAAGTTTGGACTTCGGAGGAGTCAGGGTGGACACCTAGTGCACCTGGTGATACTTACGCCTTGGAGATGATTTCCCCAGGAAGTTTTGACTTCAGAGGGTCAGGGCAAACACCTGGTGCACCTGGTGATACTTACGCCTTGGAGCTGAATTTCTCAGGAAGTTTAGACTCCGGAGGGGCCAGGATGGACACTCGGGGCACCTGGTGATACTTACGCCTTGAAGATGATTTCGTCAGGAAGTTAGGACTCTGGGGAGGGGGGGGGGGTCAGGGTGGACACCAGGTGTACCTGGTGATACACCTTGGAGATGATTTCCCCAGGAAGTTTGGACTCCGAAGGGGCCAGGGTGGACCCTCGGTGCACCTTGTGATACTGAGGCCTTGGAGATGATTTCCCCAGAAAGTTTGTCAAAACTTCCTGGGGAAATCATCTCCAAGGCGTAAGTATCATTAGGTGCACCAGGTGTCTGCCCTGACCATTGCGAACTCCTAACTTCCTAGGGAAATCATTTCCAAAGCGTAATTGATACCAATTGCACCAGGTGTACACCCTGGCCCCTTCGGAGTCAATACTTCCTGGGGGAATCGTCTCCAAGGCGTAAGTATCACCAGGTGCACCGAGTGTCCACTTTGGCCCCTCCGGAGTCCAAACTTCCTGGGGAAATCATCTCCAAGGCGTAAGTATCACCAGGTGCACCAGGTGTCCGCCCTGACTCCTCCGAAGTCCAAACTTCTTGGGGAAATCATCTCCAAGGCGTAATTAATACCAGTTGCACCAGGTGTCAACCCTGGTCCCTTTGGTGTCCAAACTTCCTGGGGAAATCATCTCCAAGGCGTAAGTATCACCAGGTGCACCAGGTGTCCGCCCTGACTCCTCCGAAGTCCAAACTTCTTGGGGAAATCATCTCCAAGGCGTAATTAATACCAGTTGCACCAGATGTCAACCCTGGTCCCTTTGGTGTCTAAACTTCCTGGGGAAATCATCTCCAAGGCTTAAGTATCACCAGGTGCACCAGACGTCCGCCCTGACCCCTCCGGAGTCCAAACTTCCTCCGAAATATTTTTTCACCCTTCTGTTATAAAAATTTCTTCTGCGTATGCAGGTTACAAGCATAAACTGCTGTGCGTCGACTAGACTTGACTCGACTCGACTCGAGTTACTCGATATTGGATTCTCGACTCGAGTTTACAACCATGGATGAGACGCGCCACGCGCGTGCTCTCGCCTCTTAATTGCTCCTCTTTTCTCCCCCACTACCAACGAAAATTCCCGCGAAAAAATTTTCCAACAGACGCCCGACGAGAGATGACGGGTTTTACTGGCTAATCCGTACCGATTACCGAACCGTTGCAGTGTCTACTCCCCTACTTTTTCTTTTTCAAGAGGGGAGGTACACCGGTTTACGCAGATGAGTTTTACAATTCTACCTACTTTTTCGGACTCTTCTTCTTCCTCTTTTTTTCGAGAAATTTTTACTTGCGTCTTTTCGACCGAACCAAGGTGTAATATTCATCGGAGTTTATGCCCTACACATCTCGACGATAGATAGTTAATAATGAATTACCGATAGCCATTAATTTCAATAAAATAGTTGTGAATATATTTGCGTTTTTTTTTTCAATACTTTTGGGCATTTAAGTAGGCAAATCGAACTTATCGGATCAATATTATTCATTTTTCTTGCAGTCGCAAGGTGATCCGTGGAGAGGAATTATAAATAAATATAAAAAATTATTTATTTTTTAATATTGAGCAACGTTTCGTCTACTGGTTTGTAGACCTCTTCAGGCTCTGTAATTTATTTAAAACATAATTGTACAACAAACACATATCTTGATACACAATATTACAATAAAACACAATTTTTTTACCTAGTTGAAATTAGTCTTAGCTCTCGCCGAGCAAGTTGTCGAATGAAATCCAAGTACAAATTTCTAACTTATATACAAGAGTAAAGAAGGTGTGGCTAACATAATGGTTCGATCCAGTTCGTAGTAAGAATTTATGAAAATTAAAAGACTTTAAGTAAGTTTCTTAAACAGGGGTGTGTAGGCTCGACTAAGTTTCTGAGTATCCTCTCTCTTATTTATCGTATCTTTCGTGCTTCCTATAAACATCATTTCAGATATTAATCTTTTTTTATAATTATGTTCAATATCTAATATTTTGGTTTTGTCAAAATCAAACTCATGATTGTATTCTTGCTGGTGTTTACAAACTACAGCATCAGGGTCCTCACTTTTCTCATGTTCGGCAATTCTCTTACTTAAAGCTCTCTTAGTTTGGCCCACGTACGAAGCTTGACAAGATTTACATGAAAATTTGTAAACAACATTTGTTTTTTCTTTCGTATTTGTCACATCTTTACCTAATGTAATTATATCATCTAACTTATTACTAACTGCAGGAATAATTTGAAATTCTGTGTTTTTTAAAACACTTTTGCAATTTTTAATAAAAGGTTCGTAAAATGGTAATACAATTCTAATTTTTTCCTTGATTTCATCATTACTATCGTTATTTTGACTGTCATTACAAGTAGATAGATTTTCAATCTTATTCAAACGTTTTACAATGTATTTATCAGAAAAAGATTTTGGGTAACAATTATCACGCAAGATTTTCTTTACAGATTCAATATTTTTTCTATGAAAACTTTCATCGGAAAGGTTAATAGCCCTGTCTATCAAGTTGTATATTACATTTATTTTCTGACTTTTTGTGTGTCCGGAATTAAAATTAACAGTCACATTCGAAGATATAGGTTTAATATACCAGTCAGTCAAAATTTTATTGTCAGCAACGATTATTGTTGTGTCAAGGAAATTAATCTTACTATCTACGGCAACCTCGTGTGTAAATTGTAAGTTTTCGTCATAGGAATTAAAAATTCCCAAAATTTTATCAACATATCGTTCATTAATACACATAATAGTGTCGTCAACATAACGGTAATAAAAAAGAGGGGTAATGTTAAATTCATTCCTCAGTCTTTCTAAACAATAAGATTTTAAATCGTCCAAAACAATGTCGGAAAAGAACGGAGAAATAGGAGATCCCATCGGAGAACCGAAAACTTGTTTATAAAATTTGCCATTAAATTTAACATTACCCCTCTTTTTTATTACCGAATGCACCTTTTCCTCTGATATATTGTAGGCACTCAGCGTTAAAAGGTACACCGAAATCGATCACTTGCAAATATATAAATCGATACCTCATACTGAAAAAAGTAAATTTTTAAATTTTTAAAATAAACAGTGATTTTTTATATTATTATAAGATAATATTTCAACGTCTCCATTGTCCTAGAATAGACATTTTTCGTACATAAAAATACTTTCAAGAAAAGAAAGCAAAAAATTTTATGATTATGTATTCCGGATGTAGTTGTACACAGAAGCTGAACGTTTTTTTCCTCTTCATCCCACTCCAATATATCGCATTCGGTTATACCTATAATTAAATTTTACGCAAACTTCATAATATTTTATTTGTATTCTCTCTAACTAAACCTTTTGTTAGTGTTTCTGATGGTACATACAACATCACTTTATTAAAATTAATTTTAAAAACCGTTTTTGTTCCATCTCTGAATTTTTTACAATAATTTTTTCGATTACATTTTTATCAAAATATACTTTTATCGTTATAAGAAGTAAATTTTGTAATAGAGTGGTTATTAAGATCATTTGTTCATCAGTATAGGAGTTAAAAAAAAATATTAATTTTTTTTTAATTGAGATATGTCAGACGTTTTTTTATACTCGCTTTTAGAGGATAACTTAATATAATAAATTAACAGAATAGTTTTAAAATTAGTATTATTATTGTTTTTTATTATGATTATTGTTATTATGTAATATAATTATTGAAATTGTATATAGAATTCTATAAAACGTTATCATCAACATCACTTTACTAATTAAACACTTCAACGTAATTAAAATAATGGAAAAATTAAAATTCAGTTTTATATTGTCGAACCTAAAATAATAATTCTTTCCAAAAATTTACAAAAAAGAAAATAAAAAAAAACAAAATAGGAATTAATTTGCAAATAAGTACAAAAGTTGCAATATAACGAAATTCTTGAAGTTGCGATAAGAATTAAGCATGAAATTTTTGACAAAAAATCTTAAAAATATTTAATAAGTTACAGCCCTACCCCTAAAATCCAGCTGGATTTCCAGCTGGCTATCCAGCTGGATTTCGGTTCCAATATGACAGCTGGATTTCCAGCTGGATTAAAAAAAAAAAAATTTTTAGTTAATATTGCTTAAAATTGAGTTATTATTCATTTTTCAATGATTTTGAAAAAATTGAACTTAGTTTTTTTTTTTAATTTTCCAGCTGGATTTGTCCAGCTAGAAATCCAGCTGGAAAATTTTGAAAAAAAAACTTAGTTCAAAATTTCGAAATTATTGAAAAATGAATAATAAAACTCGATTATAAGCAAAATTGACGAAATTTTTTTTTTTTAATCCAGCTGGATTTCGGTTCCAATATGACGGCTGGATTTCCAGCTGGATTTCCAGCTGGATTTTAGGGGTAGGGAGAAGATCATGACAAACTTAGTTAAAAATAATATTGGTGCAAAATATTCGTGATTTACTTTTTTCTTCAACTAATCATTTAATTGTAATTGTCGCTGAGTTCTGAAACAAAAAAAAAAAAAATGAAACGAAATAAATTAAAATATTATGTTTAAAAGAAAGTTAATACGCTAATGAAAATTTTAATGTTTTTATTATTTACTAGTTGATTAAGTTTTTTCTTTAAATAATTTAAGGATGTGTATTTGAATAGTTTAAATACCTTATCATCCGCCGATTATCTTGATTTATATGATCAGACAAATTTTTGGTAGTTAGTTGCATCACTTTTTCTACCTTTTTATTCCCAACTTTTATGATGATCTCCAATAAAATCTTCCGTCAGTTCTATAAAAACAAAGTAACATTTGATGTTGAATATGTTAAATTACATTAATTGATATAACTCATTTTATCGATAATTACTAAATAAAGCCTCCAATTTATGGGGGTCAGCATTTTTCTTGGAGACAAATCATCAAAATTTGACTCTTTTTCTGGTGAAATATAAACTAATCTTCTGTTGCCTAAAGTCCCATTCGGCCAAAAGCAATGCGTGACTTCCAATTGAAATTTGCTTAAAGATGGGACGCTGTTTATCTTTTTCCAATCATTTTTACTTACATATAAATTTTCTGCTAAGCAGATCTAAAACATTTACAAAAATTTTGTAAAATTCATAATTAGATACACATATTTTAGATTATTAATATCTTACTCGTTCTTCTGGTACTGGGTCGTAAATTTTATAACCGTTTTCGTCTTCTGGTCCTAAATAAAGAAAACATTGACTAAATATTTTATTTCACGATTGACGTGCAAATTATACTTTCGCCCTCTTTACAAATTTAATCGTATGTGATGATCAAATTAAAATAATTTATAAAATCCACTGGGCTATACTTTACGCTAGCTGACGGCTTTTTACTAGAAATTTCAAGTTTGTAAGAAAAAATTTTATTGACGCTCAAATTTTATAAGCTGATCGGTCCGGGTACAGTTTCCTAATTGCTCAGATAGCAAAAAAACGTATTAGTTGAATTTTTGAATTTTGAAAACGAAATGCCATTAGTACAGTAGGGGGAGGGGGTAAACGGACTATGTATAAGTAGCAGGCAACCGTACTGCAGGGTATGAAGAATTCATATTGCAGGGCTCACGTTGAGGTATAGCTGCCGATATTTCAGGTAGAAGCGTCTAAGTTCAATGGGGGCGGCAGCTGCAGTGATGGCTGTGTTATTAAAATGTGAAGCTAGCCAGCTATCTGCACTTTGCTCGACTGTTTTGAAACATACATATATAGTTATAAAAACAATAAGGCTTTTTCATAGCAGACTACATCTAGCAGAACATAGAATAACCAAAACGATATAAGTCAGTTTTATTTAATTTCATGAACTTTTTAATTTTTCGTATTTGTTATTTTCCAATCTTATTATGATTTTCTGTGATTTTGACAACTTCATTGAATGAAGATCTATGCTCTTTTCACTTTACAGTTGATTGAAGGTCTTCGCCGACCCCGAGCATTTGACCAAAAATGCTCGGGGTCGGCGAAGACTTTCAATCGACGAAAAAGTAAAAACAGCATAGATCTTTTTTCAATGAAGTTGTCAAGATCATAGAAAATCATGATAAGATTGGAAAATAACAAATACAAAAAATTATAAAGGTCATAAAATTAAATAAAACTGGCTAATATCGTTTTGGTTATTCCATGTTCTGCTAGATGTAGTCTGCTATAAAAAAGCCTTATTATGCGGCTGTCTAGGACAATAACACACAGAGCGTCACTAGTAAAACAAAATACCATTGCTTTTTCCATCTTATTTTAGTTTATTAAAGAATTATTTCAAAAACTTACTCTGATAATCTTTTGGTAGGGCTTTCAAATAATCTTTATACACTTTAGGTTTGTATCGACAAATTAATGGCAACTTTAATGGATCTAAAAATATTTAATTTTTACTAGTCAATAAAAATGTATTTCAAAAATAATAAGGCAAAGTAAAAAATGTTTTACAATTGTTTCAAAAATATACACACCTTTTTCGGGCTTGTAGACTGTGAGGCCACTGTTTTCCACACTCTTCAAAGATTCCCTTCGTCTTCGTACTTCATCACTAATGTCTTCATTTACTCCGTTCTCGTTTTGTTGTTGAAGTATACAATCTAAGTCAAAATCTAAGTGGATCCAAAAAAAAAAAAAAAAAAGATGAATTGAAGTTTTTCTGCTCTTAATTGTTTAATAAATTCTTATGACATGTTGTATTACCTTCGTTTACAGTTTGTACATAATTTTCTTGTTCATTATTTTCATTTAAATTTTCCGTTAGTCCGCCTTCTTCTATTTGCGGGGTTTTATTCTCTTGCGCTTTATGTCTCTCGCTTAATTTATTTGTTGGGTAATGGATACTTTCATCAACATTATCAAAATCTTCAGTTTGGTTTGAACTTATTTGCCCCTGTTGACTTTCGATTTCTGACGTGGTCCCATGCTCTGGTAATTCAACTCTCTCGTTTGCTTCATGATCTAATAATTCCTCTATTTCATCTTTACTGACTACAAATAAAAAAATTTGATCAAAATCAAAAAAGTAGCAAAATACAATTCGTTGATTGACACATTCATGATATTGTACAAAATTTTTACCATTTTTTTCAACTGTGCTACTGATTTCTTCATCGTCTTTTGAGCTATCAAACTGGTCATCATTTTCTGCAATTGATTGCAATAAAAATTTATTCAAAATTATTACATTCACTAATGAAATATTAAGTAATTTACTTAATTTTTTTAAATTTAATATTTATTTTATCTTGAAGTCTTACCAAAATCAGAACGGTGATCATCGTTCAATGACAGTGATGCTACGCTTGATAACACTACTGATGCGTTGAGCTCCTCATCGTCCTTATTACATTTATCTTCTGCATTCCATTCATAATTACTATCATCACTAAAACTGACCGAAATCAGTTTTTCACTATTTTGCTGTATCATAGTTTTCATCTTCCGGGTGACCTTTATCTAAAAATTATGTTATTCATTGAAATAAAATGATACTGTCTCTGTATTGTATAAATTAAATACAGAGACTGTATTATTTATAAATATCCAGCAAACATTTTTTTAATTCAGTTTTCTAAAAAATATTGTATATATACCATCAACTCATTTCTGGATTCTAAATTTATAAAAATTACTTTAATATCTTTATCTTCTTACAATTTACTTTTTTTTGTACAATTAAACCTTTTTCCCTTACATTCAATTTCAAAATTTACCGGTAAAATTTCTGATGGATCCTCTTCGTTACTTGAATAATCAGTAGCCTGTGATGACGACATTTTTTTGGGAAATTTTATTCTTTTGGCTGGAGGTTCTTGTTGAAGCTTAACTCGTGATACTTCAGCATCTTCTTTCGATTCTTAAAAAAAAAAAAAAAAAAAAAAAAAAAAAAAAAAAAAAAAAAATTTTGAAACAATCCTAACTGATTATATACTTTTATTTCTTAAATAATGTCAAAGCAAATGCCCTATAATATTTTACATGGATACTTACGGAAAAAACGAACAATCACTCCAGAATATCGTTTCCCGCACTCCTGATCCTTTTTTTTTTTTTCTTTATACTGCAATCGGTACATTCATCACCTTTATGGTTACGATACAAAATATAGTATACTTGACCGCTCACGAAATCATCAGCATGAGTAGGTGGATTTATGGGGTTGTCCCCATTCTTTTTTTCAAAAATATTTTTTGTCTCTACGACAGTATTTTTATACTTCTCATCTGAATACCGAATTATTGCATGCGTGAACTTTGACATCTTAGATACAACGTGTAAGCTTCTCTAAAAATTTTAAACTAAGTAAAATATAATAGTTGAACAAATAATGCTACGAAATTTATAAATACTGGGGTAGGTTTATAAAAAAATTGAAATCTACTTTGTGACTTTAACAATATAACTTCAAAAATTGTATTTACTGACTTCAAACAAAACTGAATTGAAAGGTTAATTTTTATCATTCACTACTATCTTTTTATATTTTTAAAACTATTGAGTCGACCAGGAATCCATTTTCCATGCGTTATATTCTAAAAACTTTTAGGCCAGAAAAAAATAAGTAAAAAGCGCGGGATATTTTATTTGTTGAAATAATTATAAAGGATAAAAAAATACCAAGTTTAAAGATTAATTTTTTTAAAGTGTAGACATCAAATAATTCATAAAATAGAATATATAAATATATAGCAGCTTACAAAAGTTTTCCTTACGTTATTTAAATCCAACACTTCTCCAACTGGTTACACAAGCTTTGTAGATCGATGCACTTAATTTGTTCGACCCCAACACACATTCAATAAATTATATCAACCCTCAAACAATCAATCGCACACGCTCTCCAATTTAAAACACAAACTCTCACAATATAACATCATTCTCGCATCATCGAGTACTTTTATAAGATGCAAACCTGTGGATACTTCAGGCACGACTAACTTTCTAAGCAGCAGGCTGCTGGCTTAAGAGCGACTCAAGTATCATAAATTTATCTTCGAGTATTTCACTCTTGTTTTGAGGGATGACAGCAGCTTGCTTACTTCCGAAAAAGAGCCCCGTGCTCCTATTCACTTATTACTTTGGTGCGAGTTACACTAAGAAGATTCGTACCGAGTATGAAGTCTTATAGATAGAAGGAATGTCAACGCCGCAAGGGTCGTGCATACTTTTGCCGTCCGTAACCGCACACGGCAGTTGCGGGGAGGATTTAAAAATAAGAAGCTCTGGGGGGTTAATTCGAGCTCGGATGGCCGTGTAAACCTTAGAGGTTTGAGTACTCCTAAATAAATAAAAAAAAAAAACAAAATCGAGCTCGGTCCTCTTAAAATTTTCAAAAATGAAAATCTCTAGTTCAACTTTTTCAGTTTTCAGGTAAAATAATTTTGCTAAGTTTGTTTTGATTTATTTTCAATTTTTGTTTTTTTTTCCTCCTTATAGTTTTTAATATATATATATATATATATATATATATATTTGCCAATAGTCACACCCCTGAATGTATTAACCACTCCTTGCAAATGTAATTTAAAAACAAATGTATGAATATGCTTTGGTTACAGTTTAAATCAAGACTGATGAAAACGTTAAGTCGTTGAATCAGGTGTCACAAAAATAAATATTGTGTAGTTCACATAAAAACTAAACATTGTTTTGTTTTTTTAATTTCAAAATTTAATATAATGTTTTTTTTCATTTTGCGTTAACAACATTGAAATTTTTTTTAAATTTAATTGCATAAATAATTACAAAAGTTTGTTAAATTATCAATAAAATTTGAACCCGAAAATCGGTCAATACTAAAGTTTTTTTTCTTTTTACCAAGAGGATAAAGTTAGCGTCAATACAACACAGGCTTTTGAGATATTTATCTTTTTAAAGTGGTCATGACAGGTGGTCTGCAGAAGGGCTACAATGATAAAGTTGATTTAAAACTTTAGAGCTTCTTATTAGTTTTTTTTAGTAAATAAAAGTATTCTGATTATAATGGTGAAATAAAAAATAGGGGTCACCAGGCTTTCTATAGAGAAAACAAAAGAACTTCTGGACTTTTATGTGTGGCCGTGCAAAATAGACGTACGAATTTTTCACTTTTCAACGAGTAATTTTAACCATTTCCTGAAAACTTTTTCCATACAAACCAGGGCACATTGATACTTAGATTCCTTAGTTTCGATATTTGCCATAAAAACTTGGGGCTATCGAGCTATTGAAGAAAAAAATTAGTTAGCAACGCTAAAAACACTGAAAAAAAGCGTTTATAACCTCAAACTGCACGAGTCAGTACACAACTATGTTTTTTCTCAAATAATTTATTTTTATTAAAATCAAACTAAAAAGTTTTTGAAAAATCATTTTTAATGATAACATAAATTTCTTTCATTTTCAAATCAGTCATAAAAGAATATTAACGATGTTCTTTGATTAAAGTGCAGATTACACTGTAGCTGATGTCAAAATTATAATTCTTTACTCGATGAAACTGTGAATTCCGTTACTCAAAAATTGTTTCAGACTACTTTATTTAAAACTTTTGTTGGATAAGTTCTGGAATTCAACGTAATTTTTTTTGTTTTTAGTTAAAAAAAAACTTTGATTTATTGATGGTACATTCATATTACATTGTTTGAAAATTGCTGAATCAAAATTTTAAAGTTAGAAATAATCATAACGTTTTTCAGTGATCATTGGTAAAATAAACCCTCATTCAGTTAATAAATCTTCTATAATTCTGTTCCTGTCGTTCCGTATGTTTGCTGTCAGAGACTTGATACTGTCTACGATGTGTGATACTGACTTTTCTGGTGATATTTCATCTGGATGATCATTAACGTATGTTTCAACTAATTCTAAAAAAAATGTTCTTTTGATTTCATTTTCAATGTAAGAATAAGCGTGCGTTGACATGTGTGTATTTAAACTTACGGAAATAAATATCAAGCTTATGGGGTTCGACGAATTTTCGAGGCAGCCAGTCTTGATGAATTTCTTTATCTGGCTTAATGTAGTTCAATCTTATGTTTCCCAGAGCCTTTTCACCCCATATAAATTTAGATAGCATAAGCTTAAAATATTTGAAACCGTTATCTTTAGCATCATCCCAATTGTTTTTATCAATATAAATTCCAGGTCCTAAACATATCTGAAAGTTGGATAATAGTTTATAATTTCATGGATTAAAAAAATTTAATAAAATTAAATTTTTTGGTTTTTGTTTTTTATTTTTTTTTATTTTTAAATCTAGTAAACTGCTTGGTAGAAATTCATAAAGACTGTGTAAAAAAATAAAATAAAACAGTTTTTTGAAAATTTTTAATAAAAAAATTCTAAACCCTACCTTATTATCTGGCAAATCGTCGTAAATTTGATAACCATTCGTATCAGCTGGTCCTAAATCACTTCTATTAGTACTTTTTATTTAAATAAACTATATATTTTTTAAATTTTTAGGGCTTACTTTTATAATTGCGATAAACCTTCATAAATTGTTTATAAATTTTTGGTTTATAACGATGAACATACGGCAATTTGATTGATCCTGAGTAAACTACATAAATTCAATTATTGTAATTTTCTATTACAAAATTACTAAAACCATGAAGATACAAAATGAAATTATTAAGTACGTCATACCTTGCTCTGACTCATTGTTCGAGCGTAGACAATTATGTGAGTTTTTCAGCGATTCTCTGCGTTTTTGCACCTGAGCATCCATCTGAGTAAAATTATTTGACGTAAACTTGCAGAAAGCAAAAAATAAAGTATACACACTGTCGCCAGCTAGTACACTGCTTACTCTGAGACTGCACCCTACAGAAAGGTGCAAGTGTCGTAAGTTGACTACAAATCATTTATGGTTTTAAACCATGAACTGATCACAATTCTCGGTATGTACTTTCTTTGGATAGCTTACCTACCTTACTTTGAAGAGTCCAGGCCACTGCTCACCCATCTCATCTCTGTTCAACACAGGAGAAAATAGAAGCGGTAAATATCTATATATATATTCTTCTAAATGACCCTTGAAGCCTCACCTTCACAGCGTCTCGGCTCCTCGTCTTCCAGCAGCGAGAGAGATAATCCGTGTCCGGAAACAAAAAGGGTCGGCGCACAGAGAAGATTTATTGGGATTATGAGGTGCTCTACTTCAAATCTTGTAGCAGCTGTCGCAGACAAAAAATTTTTCTCAATGTCTGCCAGACATGTGTTGGGGAAAAATTTCGGCAGCGCTATAGCGCAAACAACTTTCCTTCGAAGGCTGGCACGCCAAATTATTGTGTCTTGTGAAAGAACTTCCGCGAAAACGTGTTAGGCTCCAGGACTTACGGTAAATTCGTGAACGATTTCATCAAACTCAATTAGGGTGAATGGTTAAAAAAAATATTACAGCACATTAAAAAAATTATATCATCAGGCTAGCATACTTATGTAATTTGTAAATTTGAAAACCACGTATCGATTTTGACAGTTTTGATCGAGGTTTTGATCTAATTATCGCATGCACTTACTTAAACTAAAAACAATATTCGAATTTATAAATCTAACTGAAAAATTCAATTTACAAGGAGATACTCTATCTTTTGGGACTTGGATTTTCATGATCCCTTGCTCACAGCCTCTATTCATCGCTTGTTCTTTTTTCGAAATAGACCTTTTTTATTCACTTCCCATATTTCATTGGAAATAGCCTTTTTTGAATAACAAAAAATAAAAATTTATGATTATCTACATTATAATACGCAGCATCTGTATTTTTTTTTTAAATTAAATCATCACGCGCCTAATTATCGGATTCAGTTAAAATTTGACATACATATTGTCTTGAGCGTGCTGATTATAAATCTCAACTGTGTTTTTTATTTTACTTTTTTAAAGAAAATTGTCTTTAAAAAAAGATATTAGGTAAGTGTACCTAATATGGCCCTGGACCTAATATGGCCCCCCTGTTATTTTAAATATGCTCGATATGCGTCATCTCTACAAGGTAGGAAGAAGTCAAAAACACTGAATTATGAAGTTTTGACTTGTTTAGAACATTTTAAAATTATTTTTTCGCACGCTTCATAGCTAAAAGTCGTTTCGTATACCTTCGTTATTATTTTACGTTGTAATTAAATGCTGTACCAAAAAATTTAGACACACCTGACCAAAATTTGCATAGATAGCTTCAATTCGTTGTTGTTTCAGCTTTAAAACGCGATTTTAGTTTTTGTTCAACTCATTTTCTAACGGGTTTTATTCTTAAATAACTACTTATTCTGCTGTGTACCTAATATGCCCCCCCCCCTCCCGCGAGTTAGTAGAAATACCGTTATTTCATAGACTTGCTTTCATTTGGCGTGGTATTAAAATCATATCTTAATGTTATTTAAGAAAAATAAATTTAATTGTTTCAAAATTTTTTTTAATTTTATAACTAAAAAAACATTTTAGCTTAAAAAACAAACTTTGATAAAAATTTAAAGTTGTAATTTTTCTACTGGCTTTCAAAAACATTGTAAAAAAGGCTCACTTTTAAAATAAATCATTTTTAAAATAATAAAAATTTTGAAGTTTTTTAAATCAAGGGGGCCATATTAGGGACAAAAATTTTTGGTGTCTTAAAAACCGTGTTTTGGTAAATTCTCTGGCATTTCAAGCTCATTGATCAAAATCGAACGGATAAGGTCTCATTTTAAAGCTCTTGGATCAACGTTTAAAATGAGACCATACACGTCTAAAAATATTGATTTGATTCGCCACAACGTCGATTCTCGCTTAGGGGGGCCATATTAGGTATACCTACCTTAGATGCTGATAGCGAATCTGACCTTTAATTTTCAATTATACTTGAAAAAGTATATTTAAGTAAGGTCAAATTATAATTTTTGTTGAATTTCTTAAAATTAATTTTACCGTGGTTTTCGAGGTTACTGATAGCTAACCTGACGTTTAATTTAGGTAAAACCACTCAGCGCGCTGCAAGCGCGCATAGGAAAAAAACAATGATTGTAACTCCAAAAGGCACTTTTCGAATATTTCAAAAACTGCTCCACCAATCAGCTCACGAATAAAATCTTACATTGAAAATCTCACCAAAATGGCGATAGCTCTCTTTTATAAAGGGATTATTATTATAATTTTTTGTTGAATTTCTTAAAATTAATTTTGATTTTAAGCTGGTCTTCGAGGTTGCTGATTCCGAATCTCATTACAAATCTCTGAATAACACTTATTCATTGACGTTATAAAAAAAATTTTTATTATTATTATACCATAACATTTGAAATTATTGTATATATTTTTCTATGTGCGAGCGAGCGTTTTATGCTGGTATAGAATATTTTTCATGCGCGCACAGCATACACTGTGTTTTTGCTGTACACGTGATTTAGAGTCTATGACAATAATCATAAAAATCTGTATTATGATTTATAAAATGCTAAAATTATTTTAAAAAATCTATGAGAGTTCACTTATAAAAAATGAACATTTATTTAAAATTTTAACCTGTATAACATAAATACTAAATTTGAACATATTTTTCTCAATAATCTAATAAGTAAAAAATTCGCTTGCACACTTTGGTTGGCGTGATTGTTCTCTGTCTCTCAAAATCGAAAGAATGCAGAAAAGAGATTTTTTTGTATGAAAATTCAATCATCTTACGATGAAGGATAATTTTTTTAAACAAAAATTTTGTTACAATATTTTTTTTTTTATTCATTGTACATACATTAGATATTGACAATAATTCTAAATTATAAGAATCAGTTGCGAACAACTTTCATAACAAATACATTGTAAAAAGAACTATTAAATAATAAAAATCACAAGAATCTGAAATTTACAAAGTAAAAATGTATTAACAGTAATTAAAATTAGAAATTCAACAATTATAAAATGCAAGTACTTCAATTACTTTTATGAAAAAAACGAGGGTCTAATATAGAATTACATATTAATTAATACAATTAATCTTAAAAGGATTCAACTTTAAAGATTTTTTTGAAAAATCAAAATATAAAAACTTTTCTAGGAGATTCAAAAAAATTTTCTGATTTTATAAAAATAAAACTTTTATCACGTACTTCAATCTTGAATTTAATAATGAAAAAGATTCGGAAATGGGCATATGAATTTTGAATTGCCAGATTCAGCAAACACACAGATAGATTGAATCTGTTGAGTAAAAACAAGTACGGTCTCAACAGA
Source organism: Encarsia formosa (assembly GCA_038277355.1). Lineage (NCBI taxonomy): Eukaryota > Metazoa > Arthropoda > Insecta > Hymenoptera > Aphelinidae > Encarsia > Encarsia formosa. Next base: position 48,986,976 of record CM076185.1, on the reverse strand, counting down.
AAATTCACGAACCTGTTTGATTGGACTACTCTTATTTATTGATAAATCAGATACTTTCACATATCGACAAATGATACGTTCTTCGAGAGTGCCTGGGTCAACTAAAAATGCAATTATACGAATAAAAGTGCCATCAATTAAATACGCATACGAATTATTTGAGCGTGTGGCTCTGGTACTTGTGGAGTAAAGACATCCGTCTTTGACCATCTTAGTATAAATTACGTTACCTAGTGTTTCATAATCTCGCTCAATGACTGAACGTTCTGTGTAACTTGTTTCAAAATATGTATGGTTCCCAACTTTTGTTACAAATTTGACTCGCTTTCCACTAAAAAGTTCTTCACAATATTTTTTTAATAGTTGGGTCATATGTGGCAAAACATGCATACCTAAAATGGACGTTTGGTGACAAACATTAACAAATCTAACTATCTGATGAGTGACTCCATTTGCACTTTTGATTGCTTTGAGAATAGTGTGGTTTTCGGACTCGAACGGGAACGTACTCTGAGTCCAAACTGGGCCCCATAAGACAACACTGTCTACAATATGAAGAAGCAAGTGGACGTTAAAAGTCATATTTTCTGTGCCGTAAAAAGTTTTAAAATTCTTAACAAACTTCTCCAATGCTTTGCGAACTTCATTCAAATCATCAGTATGAATTTTCCTTTGTAATAACGTGTACAAACTGTTTGAAAATAGTAGCCAATGTTTTAATTGTTCTTGAGGTAGAAAAGTTGACAATAATGGATAGCTGTAAAATAAAACGTAATTTTCCCACTCTTTTGCTTTCCACTGACCTCTTTTACTGATACCACGCGTCAACCGAGAAACTTGATGTGGGGCGGCAATACTCATCATCATTCTGTCCAGCTCTTCTATTTGCGACTCAGTCATATTTTTCAAATGTAAATCCGTAAGAAGCTTTGCAACTCCTTCCAACATGCAGTGCATATAATCAGGCACGAAACCCCATATAATTTTAAAAGTAGTTAAATTAAATAAAGAACAGATGCCATTGATACCAGTAGTTTCAGTAATCATTTTTCTCATAGCTTTTGAAGCTTTATTAACAAAAAACTTCATCGTTTTACGAGTTTCATTTTCTTGCCTCTGTTCACGGATAACTTCAAACGGAAATCTCACGGCGCCGTCTTCATAATGACCTTTTTGAAGACACCAATTACAAGAGTGGTAGCCACTATGTTGTTTAACACCTTGAACCTTAGCGCGTGCTGCAGAGTCGACGCAGCACTGTAAAATGTATAAAGGAATTGATCGGCTCTGTCCATCAATAACGCAATCTATTCCTTTCTTTTGTAAGTTGTTAAAATAATCTACAAACTGCCCGAGAAAAATATTCATATTCGGTTGAATTTTACTGTACCATAATCCACATGCAATGATGTTTGTTAGACGAGCTTGTGCGGGTAACTCGTTTAACATTAACAAAATTGGCCACACAGAATACTTCGATGATTCAAATTTCTGCGCACCGTCAGTATTCAAAGTTGCACTCAAATAGTTTTTTTTATTTTGTGGCGGCAATTCTGCAACGAATTGCTTGTATGCTTTTCCATCGTAGACATCGCTGATTGTATTTGGGATTGATTCAGTTTCTCCGTTCATAACATTTTTATAATAATCTTGGAACTTACTAATCAAGTCTGAGATTTGTTGCGATGGGTTCAATAATACAAAGAAATTTGTGTTGGCCGATGACTGTAAATTCAGTTTATTCCTACAAAAACTGCAATGTTTAATTAATTTTAATGCTTCACCAAATTGTCCGATGTAGGACCCACAGAAATTACAAACGGCATGAAATTGAGCATCGTTGCATGGATTTAGAAGTTTATCTAAAAGAAATTTTGATGAAGGCAGAACTTGCAACCCAAAAATATTATTAATTAGCAAAAACAAATTAGTTCTGGCTGCACAAGATAGTGAATTAGCAGCGCAAAACGCTAAAATTAAGTAAAACAACTGCCCTATAGTCTTGTCAACTGCTACGTTTACAGGGCGACTCAGATTTTCTTCTTTCAGGAAATCTTCATACGACATTGAAACCCATGATGAGCCATTTAAGTTAGTTCCATCTAATAAAGTTTCTCCCAAGTCTTTTCCAAACGTTGTATCTTCACAATCAAAGTACTGATCGTTTTCTTCGGGTGTGAAAAGCAATTCCTGTAATGAGAATAAGAAAAAATATTACACAAATTAAAATTTCAAAAACGCAAGATAAACTTTTTTTAATGCTACAAAAGGAGGGGTTGCATTTCAGCCAAAAATTGATCCTCATGATTTTGGAACTGGTTTTTGTGTTCAATTATTACGAGGATTTGATTTTTGTTGAAATGCAACTCCTACTTTAATAAATTGTTACCCAAGTTTTGTATAAATAAATAAATGGACACTTTTCATATTGATGGAAAAAATCAGACAAAAAAACTCAGAAAAAAACAGTCCTATCTATCTGAAAAACACACCTCCTTAATTCTTGAAAGAAAGTTGTCAAATTCTTTTTTCAAAAATCCACCCCATCCATTTTCTCAAATAAACTAGAAAAAGAAAATACTAATTCAGAACGATTGCAATAGCTCGAAAGCGTACAATTAAAATTTAAAAATCAATTTGAGTTGCAAATACTTGTTTTAATTGTTAATAAAAGAATATTATAAATGTGTAACTGAACAAATTCAAATTGATAAAAAAGAGCTAAATAAGAATTTTAAAGATTATTAAAATAAGAATTTTCCCTTAAAAATTTTAATTTTTCAGTCCGAAATGAATAAATTAGTTGATATAATTTAAAAAAGAATTAGCTACTGTTTTTAGCCAGTAACTACTGGTTTTTCGGGTCACTCGCTCGACTTCCATAAGAGCACGTGTTAACTTCAAACTGCAATTTTTTCAAAAAATGACTTTTAAAACCCATAAAAAAAATTTTTTTAAATAAATTTGAATATCAAAGAAACATGTTTCCGAGTTTGGTTAATTTCTATGCATTTTGGTAAAAAGTGTGAAAATCCTTAAACAGATAATTTTATTTTCCATATTTTTTTTATAAAGATTTGTAATCGTGAAACATCAGAAGAATTCAAAACTTTAAATTCTAAATACTTAAAAATTAATTGAGGACTGCAGGTACCGACGTCCTTGCTTCAGATGGCAGAGTAATTAAAAGATTTATATTGAACTAACCTGCGCAGATGGGTTCCCCGATGAGTTTTCTGCAAAATTATAGAAAACCTGTTCGTCAATTGGTTGATTAAATTCTGGAGGATAAGCGGCTTCAATGCGACGAGATTCGTTATTAATCTGAAAAATATATTATTCATAATGTTAGAATTTTATGGAGGATTACCTCGTTTATAATAAACTAGCTCTTCTGAGCGCGCTGCAAGCGCGCATAGGAAAAACCAATAAGAGTAACCTCAAAATGTACTTTTCGAATATTTTGAAAACTTCTTCACCAATCAGCTTACGAATAAAAATCTTACACTTACGCAAGATGGCGATAGCTCTTCTTTATAAAGGGATTAGGAAAACAGTTGAACACATTTATATCGTACATCAATTGCCCGTACGAAGAAAAAACTTAGCTCAAAATTTGCCTCGAACAAAGTAACAACGGAGGTACTTGTAGCCAATAAAATTTTTATTTATTCGTGGCAAATTTTGGGCTAAGATGCTTCGCACGGATAATCGATACGTGATGGTTTGTTGAAAGTAAGTTTTTTTTTTTTGCAAAATATGTAGGTTTATTTTCATTCCCTCTATGTGTCTAAAATGTATCTAAAATTTGGAACGATGATCCCAATAATTCGATTCCAACATCAAATATTCTTATAAATAGTTTTAATTTATTTAAAAAAGTACCTGACTGTTTTGAGGACGTTTGAATCGGTGGCGTCGCCTAAACGACTTTGTTGCTAAACTATAGTCGTTTAAACTAATATGCTGCTTGTATATTCTTTTCATAGGTTCTTTATCGACGTGTTTCACCATGATGATAGCACTATGTTCACTATGAAATAGATGATAAAACAAAATAAAAAAAACACTGTTTAAAAGCTAGCACAAAAAAGAACTTTGAAATGTATATATGAAGAGCCGGAGAGGTGAATTCGGTCGTTACTCGCCGAGGCGTCGCGATGACTGAAGAGTGTCGAAGAAAATGAGAATCGTTGCTTGAAAAAATTGTAAAATTGGAAAAACGTTCGAAGAAAGACAACCAATGATCGTAAAAACCATTCCCAAAAGTACGAAGTTCTTAAGAAAAGCTGTTAAACAACACTTTTGCTGCTGCGTAAGAAAACGGGGTGGAGCGAAGCGCTGTTTAAACTACCCCCTGTTAGATAAGTAAGTTAGATGCTTAAGTAGTCGTAAAAATGAAACATTTTTAAGGAGGTAACGAAGTTATACTATCTTTTATGTCACTCGGGACGCAAATTACCGAATTTTAATCAGCCTTAGGGCACAAAATTTCAAATTTTTTCAATTGCTTAGCAGCGAATTTCACATGGAAATTTTCACCCTCGTAACATAAAACATGGTTCGCACCTTGGGCGCTCGGTTTCCTGACCCTTGTGTGATCGCACATCCCATAATGAGTCCCATCGGGCGCGAAAAACCATTTCGCGCCCGCGTGAGGTACGAAATATTTATTTTCATCATAAATATTTTTATTAAACTTTCATTACAGCAATAAGGTCGAGGATATATTATGTTGATCTCTCAGAACGTTTTCGAACTGATTTTTGATAATCAAGGTAAACTTAATTTAAAATTACAATATTTTATAAGGTTTTCTCATACTACATAAAAAAATTTTAATGCTTTTTCTATAAATCATCATTTATATAATTTTTCATACTTACCTATAATATAATATAATATAAACTCATCTTACTAATATTTCTGAAGCCTTCTAATAATGTGTATACACATTATAGAACCTTAAAATATCATAGTCAGTATACTGACTATGATATTTTAAGGTTTTGAAGTTAGGGTCTTCGAATTTGTCTCGAAACTAAGCATATTGTTGCTTCTTATATAGTATGCAAAGAGACCCCACATTATAGTTTTTCAAATAAATTTATTTGTTTTAGTTACGCAATACAAAGTTTAGGGTAAAATGATTAATATTTAAAAAAAATTAAGAGATTAAAATGAAGCTGATTTTTTCAAACACCTACATTTTATCAAATATCCTTCCAAATGACCTTTCCAAACAATTTTTTTCGTAACTAATTTTCAAGTGTTTTACGTTTATACGATTCTTTTCTTCAATACGCCTAAACTATAGCTAAAATGCCCATTCCGCCTTTCTTCAAAACTTTTTTTCATAGTTTTGGATCATAACTCGATATAAATGATCAGCTAACTGAAATAAACCAAAATTACAGAATAAGTGTACAAGTGAGTTAAGCATTGGTCACCAATAATACCAATGCATAATTTTTCGGATCATTGGTAAATAAAAATTATCCTTAAAAATGATCCTATAGAATAATTTTTATGGATCAAGACCTTGTTTAAAATGGTCGTGAGGTTTATTTTTATGGGTCATTTTTATTTGGAAATGATGCGAAAATTATGCGTTTGTATCATTGGTGACATATTATTTTAAGCTACTCTGATTTCAGTTTTGCCTACTAACAAGGAGAGGATTAGACATTTGGGTCACCGATCTTAATGAAACTTGGGGGGTTGTTTTTTTGTACCGAATTATGAGCGAAACCATCAATACTTGCTCTGAATGGGCCTTTTTACCGGTTTGCCATGCAAACCGATAAAAATGATATGCAATTTTCATCATTTTTTTTCATTTTTAAGCTGATTTTCGAAAAATTCGTGTTCAAAGCCTAACAGACTTACAAAAATACGGCACCTCGCATTTTATTCGTTTTTCTATGCACTTACTGGGAGAAATATTTTTTCAAATCTCACCTCGAAAGATTAAAACATGAATAATTTATGTTACAGGAAGCACTTTTTAGTATTTTTTGAGATTTAAAATAGTAATTATTCAGGTTTGAACCTTTCAAGTCAAGATTTGAAAATATTTTTTCGTAAAAGTTTAAAAAGAGGCGAAAAAAAATGCAAGGTTCTGCATCTTTGTAAGTGCAATAGGCTTTATTTCACTTGGGCGTGCAATCCTCACTTTGCCCGTCTGTTTTCAGTCAAACAAAGTACTACTTTGCCCGACTGCTAAAACGCGCGAGCAATCCTTACTTTGCCCGCTCGAGACTAAAAACAGACGGGCAAAGTTCAGATTGCGCGTCCGTCGTGAAATAAAGCTATGTTGTTTCACAAGTGTGGCTCTGTGGTACATTGCCCGCGCGAGGCGCAGCCGAGCCATTATTTCACCGAATACCATTATTTCACTCCGGCGTGCAATCCGCACTTTGCCCGTCTGTTTTCAACCAAATAAAGTACTACTTTGCCCGACTGTTGAAACGCGCGAGCAATCCGCACTTAGCTCGTCTGTTTTCAAAACAGACGAGCAAAGTGCAGATTGCCCGCTTGTTTCACATTTTGAAAACACAGCCATTCGAGGAGTTTTTTTTTTTTTTTCTCATCCCTTTTTCACGGGTTATCCCCCGCTAGGAGATGTACCCGTACTTCATACCAACACTATAGAAATACAAGTTCTGTGGGACCTCATTAGAGCAGTTGCAGCTGCCACCCCCAATAAACATAGACGCGTATACCTGAAGTATCGGCACCTACTTATCAACACTCTTTACAACACCTCATTAAGAGCTCAGCACGGTGTCCTGCAACCTGCACACTCATTTTACCCCCCCCCCCCCCTTCACTACATTTTACCCTACCCCTACGCCTCGACCTACAAAGTATTATGCGGCTCGCTCGGGAAAAGTACCACAGAGCCTCACTAGTGAAACAAAATACCATTGAACACGAATTTTTTAAGAATCAGCTAAAAAAATAAAAAATGTAACCCAAAAAGTCGTGTAACAGCTGGTCCTCCTGTTAGAGTTGGTTAATTTATTAAGATCTCCGATTTCAATGAAACTTTATTTCAATGAATCGTTTTCTGGTACCGAATAATGAGTGAAACCAACAATATTTCCTCTGATTTGTTTTTTTTACCGATTACCCATGCAAATATATGAAACTGATAGCATTTTTACGATTTTTTAGCTAATTTTCAAAAAATTCGTGTTCAAAGCCCATTGCACTTACAATTAAAGATGCGAGACCTCGCATCTTTTTTCGTCTCTTTTTGAACTTTTACGAAAAAAAATATTTTCAAATCTTAACTCGAAAGATTCAAACCTGAATAATTTTTATTTTAAATCTCAAAGAATGTTAAAAAGTGCTTCTTGTAACTTATATTATTCGTGTTTTAATTGTTCGAGGTGAGATTTGAAAATAGTTTTCCCATTAAGTTCATAGAAAAGCGAAAAAAATGCGAGGCTTTAAACACGAATTTTTCGAAAATTAGCTTAAAAATGAATAAAAAGATGAAAATTGCATTATTTGCATGGCAAACGAGTAAAAAGGCTCGTTAAGAGCAAATGTTGATGGTTTTGCTCATAATTTGGTACAAGAAAACAACCCCCAAAGTTTCATTAAGATCGGTGACCCAAATGTCTAGTCCTCTCCTTGTAAATTCGTTTTAAAGTTTTTAAAAATAAATTCAACAAAAAAATTCAAAAATAATTTCAGTTTCATTTATATCGAGTGATCGATTTCGGTGTACCTTTTAACGCTGAGTGCCTACAGTATATCAAAGGAAAAGGTGCATTCGGTTAAGTTAGAGTAGTATCCTCGCACGCGTGAAAGTTTTTTTTTTTTTTTTTTTTTTATAAAGTGCGGATTTTAGTTGCAGGGCAAAGAGGAGAAAAGATTAGAAAGCTCTAGCCGCTCGACTCGTCGCACTTCTTCCATCCGAGAACTTCACGCTGCGGTGACACTCGAGGTGAAGGCTGCCTTGTGCTCTAATCATCTGTTGCAGGGCAGGCAGCCCGCGCCTTGTGTTGTGGGCAGCGTAAGAGCGCTTTAAGTGTAAGGGGTGACAGGTTCGCTAGAGTGTCAAGTCGGTTAAAAAGGGTGTTCAGTCGAACTTCCCAAATTGACCTCCGACCACAACCGAGAACCTCGCGAAGTTTCCGGAAATCATATAGAAGCCCCCAAAACAAGTCGTGAGTTTATTGGTCTCGTCCAGAGATTATTTAACTCTTAGAGTTATTATCTTTTTATAAATATCACTCGTAAGTTAGCTAGCTGCAGTATTCTGAAAAAAGATTGATCCGATAAGTTCGATTTGCCTACTTAAATGCCCAAAAGTATTGAAAAAAAAACGCAAATTATTCACAACTATTTTATTGAAATTAATGGCTATCGGTAATTCATTATTAACTATCCATCGTCGAGATGTGTAGGGCATAAACTCCGATGAATATTACACCTTGGTTCGGTCGAAAAGACGCAAGTAAAAATTTCTCGAAAAAAAGAGGAAGAAGAAGAGTCCGAAAGAGTAGGTAGAATTGTAAAACTCATCTGCGTAAACCGGTGTACCTCCCCTCTTGAAAAAGAAAAAGTAGGGGAGTAGACACTGCAACGGTTCGGTAATCGGTACGGATTAGCCAGTAAAACCCGTCATCTCTCGTCGGGCGTCTGTTGGGAAATTTTTTCGCGGGAATTTTCGTTGGTAGTGGGGGAGAAAAGAGGAGCAATTAAGAGGCGAGAGCACGCGCGTGGCGCGTCTCATCTCCACCCGAAAGCCCTAACGCAGGCCCTGCCGCCTACGGCAGGTCAGCGCGTGCAGGGGCGTCCTGCGGCCCAGCAGCCCTGCAAGCCGATGCATGTGACCGCTGGGCTGAGTGTCTGCTGGTGCGCTATCGGTCAGTACTCTCCGAGGGCTCAGAGCAACCGGACGTATCGTAGACGCACCGCGTAGTTTCAAGGCATAAAAGACTACTCTTTTTTCTCGCGTTGATTTATTTTTCAAACTTTTTTCCTTTCTCTCACGTGATATAATTATTACCACTCGCTATTTATTTGCAACAAAACTTTTTTTTTTGTAATAATAATAATAATAATAAATAAAATCTAGTTGTGATTGGTCTTAACGAACCCTTTATTAATAATTTAAGTTAATTGCCGACGTTTCGGTATCATTATCAGAACAACATTTTTTTCCTGATAATGATAACGAAACGTCGGCAATTAACTTAAATTATTAATAAAGTATTCGTTAAGACCAATCACAACTAGATTTTATTTATTTACAATACAACGAACAATCACTATTATTTATTAAATAATAATAATAACAATAATAGTAATAGTAAAAATAATTAAAAAAAAAAAAAAAACTTTAAATCTGAAAAATTAAAAAATGATTCTTCCAAAATTTGGAACGCACGGAAAAAGTACAAAATCACCAGTTTGTACCATTGAGAGTCATTTTTTTCTATTTTTTTTAAATTTCTGAAAAGAATTGTTTGTCTTTCCCAATTTCCCATGACGTAAAATAAATTAAATATAGATGGAAGATTAACACTGGACTGAATAAACTTGCGACGGGCAGGCGGACGTGGTGTGGTACAGGTATGACTGATAGGCAAGACACGCAGACAACAGATGACCAACGCCATCTAGTTTTTGGACTCTCATACCACTTAAGGGGAAGTCAGGCGAGGGTCCAATGGTAGTTAGTTAAAATTTAAAAAAAAAAAATCGAGGGGGTAAATTCAAAAAAGGGCTCTGTAGCAGGGTAGCGACATTGAAAAGCTACATTTTAATAAAAACTGCATCAAAATTCATTGAAAATTGGCCGAGAAAAACGCAGAACGGTAATTTGGTATTTTTTTTCGTCGGCCGCATCAGCCGTGACAGCAGACACCACTGCTGCTACAGTGCGTTGCTGTGCGTGAGACCGCGCGTACGTAATTCTAACCAACAAATTTCTAATCATGCAATCAAAAAGTAACAAATTTGTTGTAACCCACGTTTTTGTTGTATTTATGTTTTTATAAGTAATTTCAAACAGTTGCAAAGTGATCAGAGCCAAGAGCTTAGAATCTTCAAAGCTGGTAGGACAAGATTTCAATAATCCTTAGTCAGGTTTGAAATGTATGAACTAAGCCAGCCAATTACATACTTGAGGTGATAAACACTGATAAAGTTTTTTATTGACACGGTCTCTGAGGGTATATTAGAGTCAAGATCTTAGAAACTTCAAAGCAAGTAACAAATTTTAAACAATTTTTAGTCATTTTAGAAATTCTAAATTTTATAAATAGTTTAAAAATATTTTTTTTCTACTTTTTCAATTGATTTATTTATCAAGAATTCTTTTTTAGTTTTAAAATTTTATAACTATTGAATACTTATATTACTTCAATACTTATAACTATTGAAAACTTGTCTTACTCGCTTTGAAGATTCTAAACTTTTGATTCTTGTATATGACTTATAGGGACAAAATTAAACAGATCTTGAAAAAATTTAATCTGGTTCATTTTTATGAGCTACATGCAAAGTTTATTATTGTCATAAAATCTTAAGATTTTCTTGGCTGACAATAAAGGTGTACTATGATTTTTTTTGTGCAAGGCAACCATGCCTTTGAGCATTGACATTTGCTCTTGCTGGGAGACCTACAACTTACTTTACATTTGAACTGTTCCAAAGCGTCAAGTCAATTCATTTGATAAGATCTCATTAGTTCAAGAAAGTTCTGATTGCATGAGTGATTGCAGCTACTGTTCCAATTTTTAGTTATCAAGTAGGCTAAAGTAAGTGGTCTCCCAGCAAGAGCAAATGTCAATGTTCACAGGCGTGGTTGACTTTACACAAAAACAGTAATAGTTCAGCTTTATTGTCAGCCAAGTAAATCTTAAAGAATTTGTAGCAATAATAAACTTTGTGTGAGTGAAGCTTATAAAAATAAACCTGATTACAACTCTTTCAAGATTTGTTTAATTTTATGACTATGTCTTGTTGTTGTTGTTGTTGTTTTTTTTTTTTTTTTTTTTTTTTTTATGTACAGATATTGTTAAAACAACTATTTTATTGAAATATTACTTATATTTGAAATTTTTATGGATCAAGAGACCTACTTTACATGAAGAAAATTATTGAAATTTTTACGATCTGAAGCAAATCAAGAGTAAATATTGAAGAAATAATTGAAGAAACATGAATTGTTTATAATGCAACTGAAGAGTTTTATTTAAGAAGAAAATTTTTTCATAAAACTAGTGATTTTGCTAATTTTATTTTAGAAATAATGTATGATTCTTTTTTTCAATTGACACATTTTCAGCCTTGTATTGAGTGTAATGAATAAGTAATTTTGAGTTTCAGCTTATTTCATTATTTTGATTTTTCATCACATATATATTTGATTTTGCAAGATAATTTTTACTACGAATTTGATTTATTGAGGAGAGGTAGCTGAGGAGTAAGCCGTAAGGCAGTCATAAAGTTTTACAAACTTATAGGTTAGACGCGCATAGCCACGCACAGCAACAGCGGCAGACGACGACATGGCTGCCGCGATTGACGAAAAAAAATCTTCAACTGCCGTTCTGCGTTTTACTCAGTGAATTTTTAATCAATTTTCATGATTTTTTTTTTAAATTACAGCTTTTTAATTTCTCTACCCTGCTACAGAGCCCTTTTTGAAAAATATTTTCTTAATTAAAATCTATTCATCAAAAAAACTCGCCTGACTTCCCCTTAAGTCCGACGACCGACGGTCCGCCGACTTACATATATCAGAATTTTAAAATTTTCGCCGTTGCCGAGATCAGCCCTACTCTGCCGACTCCCGATGACTCAATGTAAACATTGACATGTAGAATGATGATTTTTCCCAAAATATTGCAATGGAAACAAGCTTTTTAATTGCATTCAAAAAATGTATGCCTTTTTTTTATTACAGCTTTTTTTCTCTTAGGTTCGTCAAAGTAATAAAATTGAAAAATAATTTTTTAATTTTTTTTTTTCAAAATATTATGCAAAAGCATTCAATTTAATAATAATAATAAAAAATTCAACTACAAATAATAGCCTGTATATATTTTGTTTTTAGTACCTATTTCGATGATAAATTGGACCCTTTTTCTTACCGAGATCTCGGCTGACATCTCGGCCGACATCTCGGCCGGAAATTTTCGGTAGGGGTCCTCATGCTTATTAAAAATATACACGATCAAATGATTCAAAAAATCGCAAAGTTAACGAGTACAAAACGATAAACTAGCAGACAAACTACCTTAATTTTTTTTACCGTACAAAATCTATCAAAATCCGAGGAAGGTATCGCTCGTGGCGCCTCTCGCGGAATTTTTTTCTTCGAGGCCTCATTGTTGTGAAATGAGAATGGACAGTTGGCACACTAATGAAGCGGTCACTTTGGACGTGGAGGGACGTTGCATTTTTTACATAGGATGATAGGTGTGATTTTGTCAGTCATGGTAAAAAGTGAAATAGAAACAGAAAAAAAGTGAAATTATCACAATACAGCAGGCAAGTAGAGCTGAAAGATTATAGTCAGCCCCGTAATAAATTTCAAAATGTCGCAGTTCATGGCGAGTGGTGCAGGTCTTGGTGAGGTCAGCCGCAACTTAGTCGGTAACTAAGAGGAGACCTACTGGATAGGACAGATTCCCGCGCTGGCTTGACTGTCCTAACCTCAAAAAATTTGTTTATGTGCGAGAGAGAGAAAGAGACAGAGAAAGTGATTGATTGTTTGATTGATTGATAAGTTTATTAAGTGTACACCATGTTGTACAAAAAATACAAATGAATCATTGAGTTAAACATCAGATAGTACATAAAAATATAAAATAAAATAACAATACATATGGGTCAAAATAATACTTTTTTAAAAAACCGCACGAGGTCGATGGATCTTTCTGAAATTTTTTGTCGTTAAAGTACCATTCAAAACAAGACTTTTTCCGCAAACTAGAGGTCGCTATCACATTTCTACTCCGTGCGGCGTCGTTTTGAAATACGAAAAAAGACCTATTTTAGTGGTATTTTAAATCTTTCTTTGAAAAATCATAACTTTAGTTTAAAACAAGATAACGATATGCGGTTTGCGTCAAATTTTTTTTTGAGGCAAGCACTTTCAGTAAAAAATATAAAAATAAACTTTTAAACTTGTTTTTCTATGTACAGAATACCTTGATCAAATGTTATTTTTACTCGTTTTTGTCCTATCTTCACTTGAATGTAGCTTCATTTAGGTCAATATTTTTGGTATATCTAAAAACTGCAAGAAATTTTTCATAAAAATACCAAAATTTTCCGACCTCGCAGGACTCTGTGGGACATTCCACTTCCAAGATACGGCCGTTTGAAAAATATAAAAAACTCAAAAGACGCGTTTTTTGCGATTTTTAAGGGCTGTTTTGCACTGATTCCCCGATCAATTTTTTTTTTAACTGTATGGAGAGATACTTCAAAGTATCCCAAACAAGAACCAACAGTTTTTTTTTTTACTTATTGGGTCTTTTTTTTTAATGGGGAGCAATTCTATTTTACGTTATTTTCTTTAAAAAACAAGCTTTTCGACTCAATTAGCAGCTGCAATAATAGATTATAACGGCAATTAATGAAGTTATGGTTCCGTTATTTGAGAAAGACTTTAGTATTTAAGAAAATATTTATTTATTTTTACGTTTTTATAAAAAATTTTCAATTATTCAATGATAAATTTTAATATTAGCTTCTCCTGTTCCAATTTGTTTGGACTCAACTTTTTTTTAGGTTGTGTCTAGGTACCATCGCCGTGAACCGTACACGGTACACGGTACACGGTAGCTTTTTACTTTAGATCCTATAATTTATCCCAAATAACCCACTTAAGTTTAAAAAACTACTAATTTCTACTTTAAATTCAATTGTCCATCTTAAATAATCCAATTAAATTCACAGAGTGTCTAAAGTAACTCTCATTTGGTACCGTGTACCGTGTACCGTGCACCGAATACGGTACACGGCGATGGTACCTAGACACTTTCTTTTTTTTACGAGACGTACTGTCCGCGTTCTTTCATCTACGGAAAACCGTTTGACTTTGATTAATTCATAATCTACGGGCTGAAAGCAAGGATTTTCCTGAGTATTTGGAATAGTTTTTGCATTATCAAATCTTTTTTCAAGTTTCTTTTTGGTATCAGTTATCGCTGTTTGTGGCATGTAATGATAACTAAAATTTGTTAAATGCTTAAATTAATGGGAAATTCAACTCAATAAATTTCAATAGTAATGAACCATTAATACCTGACATCTGAGTTAGACTGTTTTAAATAATTAGAAATTTCTAGAGCAGTCATAATTCTAGTGTTTTGAAGGGATGCTTTTCTTGCCATCCCAGCTGAAAAAATCAGTACGGAAATCAGTACTGGGATCCGTACTGGGATCCGTACTGGTCTCCAGTACTGATAATTGAGACCGATATCCGCACTGATTTCCGTACTTATTTCAGTGCTGATTTTTTTTTTTTTTTCATTTTTTTTTTTTTTTTTATTTTGGGGGGAGTGGGGGAGTTAACTGTTGTACAAAAAATATAATAAGTTTTATAGTCTCAAAGATCTTCGAAATGTTAAACTCTATTGTTTACTGGAAAATTCTAAAGGTTCAGATGATAAAAAAGCATATAATCGAGTCAGCCATATTCTAACATTATCATTGTACAAGAGACATTTTTAAGTGTTCAAATTTAAAAAAGACGTATAATATATCTGGAACTTCAGTAAGAAGTTAAGTGAGAGCTTGAAAAGATGTTAGCTTGGTTGTGATCAAGGATAAATTCGTTTTTATGCCTGGTAGAGCTGATTCAAACTTTTTTTTATGATTGCGGGCTAACAAATGCATTTCAGAGGGTATATTGATTAAAATAAAATATTCAATAAGATGTAACAAAAAAGTTTTTATATATTTGGAACTAATTAAAAATGTATTTTAAATATTTTAAATTTTAAAGTAAGTTTGACTTGTTCGATGTTAATATTTACTGCTATGGAAAAAAAAAATTCTTCTAGTTTGGTATCAAGTATTATTTTATTTTAACGTATACCTTAAAAGTTATCAAAAGCACCAAAAAAGGAACTAAAAAATTTTTTTAAATGCTGTCAAATTAAAAAAAAAATTTTATACTGACTCAGGGTAAGCGTTAAAAAGTGGTTAAATAAACGTACTAAATAAAAAAAAATTTATATAATGAAAAGAGGCTTAATTAAAAACACCCCAGAAATTAATAATTAACTTTTAATTGGTAAATAAAGAGTAAATTATCTTATGAATAGCATTTAATATTTAAGGCCGCAAAAGAAAATGGCACCTCGTGCGATTCTCATTTTGGCGTTTTTTTCTTCAGAAAACTGTGAAGAATCAGAATCGTCTTTCAGATACGAAGGGACATGACTTTTTTTTTTTCGTCAGTTCAGGCGGGCCGTGGGCAAAGTTGAAAAGGGTAAGCTCCATACATCAGCTCTAGCCGTACACCTGTCCGATGCATAGTGTATCAGAAAGCAAAACTTCCCAACTCTGGCTTCACCACCTTCGTCAGGAATGGAAAGGTCTACGTCCGGGGGAAAAAAGGAGATGTCACAACCCAAGTAACAATAGGAGGATCTCGAACAGTTTTTATCCTAACAGGTATTCTGCTTTATCTACTCTCTCGAGGTAATATTTCATTCTCATCCTATTATTACAGTCATATTCTCAGTACATCTCATTTATTCATTAACCATTCTCAACCTCAACCTATTCAATCTACTTCATATACATCCCCCTTTCACTATCCCTTGGTTCGTGGAGCAGGGAATAAGCAATCCGTTTGTCATCTGAATGCTAACTCGATTAAGGCACACATTGAGCAAATCAAGCTTTTCCTTTTATCCAAACCCCTTATCCATGTGCTTGCTATCACTGAAACAAAGCTTAGTTCTGTCGTTGAAGACTCTGTTGTTCACTTCAAGATTATGTTTTGTTTCGAAGGGATCGTAACACTCGTGGTGGAGGCATGATCCTTTATATTCACAAGTCCCTTTTGGCTCGCGTCATTTCCTCCTCGACCACGGAATGGAATGGCAAGCCCTGTCATCCGGAGTACTTGTTCTGTGAGGTGAACTTCAAAGGGGTTTGTTGTTCCCATCTTCCCATCGTCCCCATCCCATCTTTGTTGGCGTGGTTTATAGACCACCAAAGGCTTCATTTATATAGGGGACTGACTTTGTTACTGCTTTGTGTGAGACAATACAGAACTACGGCACTAAAGTCGATTTAGGTGACTTCAACTCAGATAAGCTGTCAGACTGCGCTGATGCAGACTTTGTTCGGACATTCATTGCCGAAAATTTTTTGTTCTCAATACCTTACGGTGCTACTCATCACACTGCCCACTCAGACACTTGGCTTTACTTATGCCTTGTAGATGCCCTTGACAAGATGGTGAGTTTCTGAAAAACCGACAAGCAAAGAGTTGACAAATAGTCACTGGCCACGATTTTGTCATGGGCACACTCGATATCGTAGTACCAGAGACATTAAGTAGTAGCTTTACATTCAGAGATTTTAAAGCAGTAGACCCTGTAGCCCTGAATGAATGCTTAGCTAAATGGGAATGGTTAGTCTTTTCTTCAGTCGAAGCTTCTTTGAACGACAGGTTGGAGTGTTTGATTTCCAATTTGTATACAGCACTTCATGTTGCTGCTCCACTAAAGACTGTCACTCACAGGAAGAACAATCATCCTTGGTTTACCCCTTACCTTCGCTCTCTCATAACTGAGAGAGATCGTCTTTATAGGCGCTACAAGCACTCAAAGCTGGATGTAGAACTCTACTTGTACAGACATGCACGAGACTTGACTTCTATTCGAACCGAATCAAGGACCTGAGGGATCTTAATAATAAATACCTGTTGATATAATTATGATTTATTTCAATATAAATCAAAGCTTAATGATTTAGGTGACTAAGCCAAAGTTGTAGTACCCTCTAACAGTACTGAATAAAAACAAAGCTTTGAAGTGCTGACTTTTGCGGTAACCATACTTAAAAAAGTTATTAAGAAATCTATATCACAAACTTCAAAATATTTTAGTTTCAATTAAAAATCAGTCCTTGAATTAATTGTATTATCATAATTCATTTGTACCCATAAAACTAAAATTTTTCACAATCATAACCTTCACTTAATAAAAATAAATCACTAATGACAGATAAACAATAAATTTTGACACTTTCCTGGTTCAAAAACAACTATTATGTGATTGTTCAATGTATTTTTTATTAAATTATGAAAAAAATCACCAATGTAAACAAAACCACCGACCGGCTGATCAGAGCTGAGAACTTCAAAAGTTTATATCTAATTTAATACACAATCCCCCGACAGGGAATTGCTGTGCGGGCTGAAGCCTGGATCCGTACGGGCTATTCTGCAACCCGTACAGGGCACGGCCGGGCTGAACCCCAAAAAGTAACGGGGCGGTAGCCGGGCCCAGTATGGTCTCCCCGATTTTCCACAATATATAGATATTTACGCATATGTATTGAACGCCATATCTTTGGGTCAGCTGATTCTTTAACTTTTTAATTGTAATTAATCGATTATTAATTCAGTGTTTTGCTATTTACATACTTTAAATCAGTCAAATCAAAGATAAATATTACTTTTTTTTTGTTAAGTTTTTATTTGAGGCTAGAACTTCTTGCCTGTTGAATGTCCACACGTAGATATATTTTTTAAATAAATCCTTTTGAAGGGTCATGATTTTTTAAGGCTACATAAATGTCATAAAAACTTATTATTTTCATTAAATATAAACTTTTTTCAAAAATTCCAAATAAAAGAAACCTTTAAATAGTACTTTTCGTATCTAGAGCGTAAAGTAATACGCTCGCGATACGAACATTATTTTTTTTATAGTATGAGTAAAGTTCTCTCCGAGTTTCAGTAAATAACGAAGTTCAAGGCGAAACGGGAGACCATAGCAGGGTCCAGGGGCGGCAGCCTCTGGTAGGGGTGCCGGAGGCGAAGCCCCCGCCGTGGGGGTTCGGGGGGGGGAGGGGGCGGAGCCGCCCCCCCCCCAACTAAAAAAAAAATAGACGAAAGTTTTATAAAAACATTACCTATGCAAAAAAATCTTAGTTGATAAAAATTAACTGATTAAAAAAGAATGAAAGTAAAATGAGTGACATAAATTTTCATTATTTTATAATTCAGTAAAAGTTAATCTAGAAAAAATAGTACAAAGTATGAAAGATTTTTACACTTATTTAATATTGACACCATTAAAAAGTGATTTACACTTTAATTTAATTATTTTGAATGTATTGAAAAATTTCTCTTATAATTTTTAAAGTAAGTATTCAAGGAGTGGGGGAAGTACCAATTACTAATTTGATTAAGAAAAACACAAAAAAATAACTTTTTATTCATTAGTTAAGTAAAACAATTTACTATGTTATGTTTTTGGTTAACAATATACAGATGAGTTAAAACAATTTCACTCAATGTTAAGTTAGAAAAATATATTTAATGAAAAAATATACATATATATATATCTTATATGTATTAATAAATATGTACAGTGGTACATACCGCATGATAAATTACTAAAGCAATAATACACCCTCTTAAAGCGCAAATCACGCGCAATCCACCCACGTATTCAAAAAAACCAAAATAACCCATCTTTATTTTATTTTTTTTTCCAAAATAACCCATCAATAAAAAAATTTTCTAGGTTTGTGCGGTTCAACCAAAATAACCCATCCCAAATAACCCATCACCCAATTCCTGGAACTCATTTTTATTTGGTCTCGGAAAAAATGGGACCAAACACTATCCTGACTGTCCGGATAGTGTTGAAATGTCCGGATAGTGCCGGTCGTATATATGAAATGTCCGGTTAGTGCACATTACATATATTTATACACATAATTGTCTTAAGAGATATTTTAGCTATAAACTAACTCATCTAATTTTAGTATCAAATTATAAATTCACTTTTGGTGCAAGTATTTCCGACGAAAAAAAATAAATAAATAATTAAACACTAAAACAAGCAAACTATGTATTCGTTGTCATGAGCGAAAAAAAAAAAAAAAAAATATAGCAAAAGTTGTCGATTTTTAACGAAGAAAAATAATCATAAAAAAATAATCAAATATAAGCTCGACATAATTTTTTACAAAATTTTAACTAAATTGACGTTATAAAGATGAACTCTTTTTTTTTTATTTTGGATAGCTTAATTTACACTAATATTGAGCGTAATCACGTTCGACGGTTTCTTCTAGGAAACGTTGGGTTTGTAAACAAAATTCATTGTAGTATCACCAGAACCTTTGTTGTCAACAAGCGAACTAGCAGCGCTGGGATCTAAATTATCGTCATCCTCGGCAATTTCCATGACGTCACTTCGGCAGGTTACTTTAGTAGTTAGTTTTTTCACTTCTTTGTTTTTTGAGATTGAGTCTGTTATGGGGTTAGAAATCTTACGTTTGTTACTGATGGCATTTTCAATGTATCCTTGTTTGAGACTTCCATCCTCCGTGGCGTTTGATATCCGTCATGTCAGCGCCAGCGTTAGATAAAATGGTCGTCGACGTGTGCATCTACCATTTGTAAGTCGCAGGAAAAACTTATTAGGACAGTTTGCAGATCGCAGGTTGCTATGTATTCATGGATGAGAAAAGTATAATCGCCTTCGACCATAAAAGTCCTCGTAATGTGTGTTTTTGTGTCCACCAAACGGACGATGTATAAGTCTCCCTCTATAGAGTTACGTCTTCTTTGGTTAAATTATATAATTGAATTCTTCGACACGCACCTGCCATTCCAAAAATAGTTGCGATCTGTAAATATAAATAAACAAGTCAAATTAGATTACTTTGCTGTTGAGTGAAAATAAAATAAAATATTTGAATCATGAATGCATTAGTAGATACTCAAAGGGGATTCAAGCAGGGGGGGGGGAGAATAAAGGGGGGAGGAAGAGGGGGGTGATCAGAGAGTAAAAGGGGAGACGCGCGCCGCTGCACCGTTGCACCGCTGCACCGCACCACTGTAGCGCTGCACCCGGGAACCCGAGGACGATTTATTTATTTGGCTTATATTGGAGGGTTATTTCAGCATGATATTTTGGGGTAGGCTTGACCATAGCTCAGGGGGCATCCTTTATTTCTATTTCCGAAGGAAATAGAAATGAGGGATGGCCCCGTAGTAGGAAAATAAGGAGAGAGCCCCACACAACGCTCTCTACCAGTGGTGTACATCCATAGTTATTTACACTTCCGTGATTTATTTGCCTACTACTTTAGTTTTTCATAACCATTTGATTTTGGCTTTGAATTGGAAGAAAAGCTATCGCTAACTTTCTTCCAGAAAGATTCCTTCTCTTTTTTTTTTCACCCTCCTCTTTGAGAGGCTGGTAAGAAACGAAGGTCTTCTTCGAACTCATGACGGAAGAATAATGATTATATTTTGTTAATAGACCCTGTATTTATAGTCAACCCATCCATCATATCAAGGAGTTCGGAATACTCTTTAACATAAAGCTTGATAAGTTTAGCATTATGCAGAGCACAGGTGGTTTTGAAGGAGCCGTTATGATGAGGGCGAACGGTTACTAATTTTCTCACTTTTTTGTTGAGGGGAAGACCCTTATCAACTATATCAACAACGTTAAATTTAAATCTCTGCAGCCATTGTTTTTGTATCGCGCCCCTTACAAATACCGTGGATGAGTCACTCAAGTGTTCGCGAAGAACCGACCCAATATACATGTACTCCATCGTACCCGATTTCCAGGATAAGCCATGATAATATCGTTCAAGCCATGTGTTTTAATCCCGGTACTTGTCGTGGAACCTCTTCCACGGGTATGGAGGTTTGAATAGAATAACCACGGGTTCGCGATCACCAGCTAGAGGAAAAATAGCCAACTCTTTTACCACGTAATCGTCTTGATCATTATCGGAGCTAGAGAGAGGCTGTTTGAAGCCTTGGATGTCTACAGCGTACTCCATGACTGAGGTTTAAAGCAGAGAGCACTCGTGTTTAAAGAATATTTCACCAGTAGAGGGAGCTTTTTATCACCCCCCACTCTTACACAACTCTTCTCACATCCCCAGTCATGGGATTATATTCAACTATACGATCGTGAATTATTAAACAGTAAACTGTAGTATTTTCGGGAATATTTTGATTGATTTCAAATTCCAGTCTTACTTCAACCGGAGCAATTTTTAGCGACTCATTTTGTTTTGAGCAATCTATTACAAACAAAGGCGCATCTTTGCCAAATTCATTTCTAGTAAGCATAGGCTCTACGTTTTCATTGCTCACACCGTAATAAGAATTATAAAAATTTGTGTAGTAGTCATAGAGAATAGCGTACTGATTTTGAGGAAAGTTCAAATTGAGATTGTTATAAGGGTAGTATTGTGAGTTGAGATATAACCTTAAATAAGTAATAGAACAGTGATCGAAATGACTATAGTTTTTATCACCTTTATTTTTCTTATTGGTTTGAAAAGCTATAATCATATACCGCGGTTGTTCAAGCTGATTAGCTGTTTTTACAGTCCAGACATGCTTCTGGGTATGTGGAAGAGTAGGATACTCATAGAGATCCCATGAACGAAAACTCATTGCTATAGGCTTTTCCTTTTGCAGGAAATTTAAAAGATGAATTTTATGCTCGTTTGAAAGGATCACGTAAGGCATCATCCACTCAATTTTAGTTATTTTAATATCGATAGTTTCAAAGTAATCTCCTTGTGCAGATGTTATTTGAGACTGCTTAACAGCGTTGATATCGTTAATACCTCGTCGGAGAATTAATTTATGCTTCACATTTACTACAATTTTACGATAATCTTCCGCAAAGCCAAAGATCAAACTAAGCGGTATGCAAACATCAAAGTAGCCGTTATCGTCGGTTATTTCGTCTTTAGAATGAGTAGTGTCTAACCAACCCGCATTAATAAGAGAAGGATTACGTCTTAAGGATACTAATCCTTTCATTGGGGATGATATACCTACATTTTTACTACGATCTATTTCTATAGCATTTATTTCATACCTCATATCGTCTATTAAGTGACAAATGGCGTTATTTACCATTGGCGACTGCAGAGCTCGAGATTGATCTTGCCTTCGCATTTGACCAACTATATGCAAGTAGCTACGTGATGGTAAAACAGCTAGATCTTGGTGCTGGATGGCTATACGAATCTCATCCCCCTGATTGTAATTGAAACCGGTGTAGGGATGATGAGCGTGTATCTCATAGTGAGAGATACTCTCATCGAATGTCACGGGAGACTAAACGCTTAGAATATCGACCATTTTTTCCCCAACAACAAAGAAATACACAATTTATTTTCCACCAGGAACGACTTTGAACCAGAGACTTTTCAGAAAGTTTACGCTCTGTTTCGTTAGAAATTTTCGCCATGTTATCACTCTGGGAGCGTGATGGCGACTGATGATTGTGCTCCATACTGGCTCCCTTATATAGCTATTGTAGATTATTCCCATTACGAGGCTTCTTTAATATGGAGTCTAATCGTTACAATTTCTATTTGAAAGTTAACAATATTTCCGTCTTGATCGACTATACGCAACTGCAAGTAATCGATTGACTTTACGTTAACTGGTAAGTAAATAACTTGAGAGGGGACTTCTATAATTTTATACCCGGGAGGGACACTTGGGAAAAATTCATGAATAGAGTGGGATCTTTTCCCATTTACATAGGATCCTGAGGTGATGTTGCACTCAATTCTCAAGCTATTGATTTTAAGGATGCTAACGGGGTTATCAGAGGTATGTGTGAAACCGGGTTTTAGGACTCTTTTTTTAAACCCTAATATACGTCCGATAGAGTCTGACGGTTGGAAATCTATTTCCTCGCTACACGTGATCGAACAGTGAAGAGTGTTATTGTTGGGGGTAATTTTAAATTCAATATTATCTTTCTTGAGGCTTTCCTCGAGATACTTATTAATATCTTCTAATTCTTAACTACCCGTTGGTAAAGTATAAGTATGATTTGTGATATGTAATTTATGACCATCTATATTCGGAATCGAGTTTAAGGATAAAAATTCAATCAGACCTAGGACGTAATTTTTATGAGGAGATAACTCGATTGCAGGAAAAAATTGAGATTCAAGAACCGATGAATTACCCGTGAAAGTAAGAGTAATAGAGTCCATGACAGTTCAAAGAAGAATGAATTATTGCAGTGTACACACTCTCTTATATAGACCCTTCGAGAAACTGCAAGCGCAAGTGACCGCAATTGTAAGTACCAAAATCTTGATACCTCGAAGGATTATACTTTACTTTGTCTACTCCCCAGTATAACATTAATTCTACGGGAGGTTGAAGGTCACCGAAACTATCATAGTAAGTGACATCATTACCTTGCTTGCGGTAGGCAACCCAGTGTGTCCCGGGACCGTCGCTATCATCGAGATTGACAATAGCCGACTCTTGATTGCGAGGACCATCCGAGGGCAAATCGTTTCTCATAAACACCCCCCAAAAATTGGGGATTTTCTTACTTTTAGTATATTTGAGTAAATCGAGATTCGTCAGAGCTCTTTTTGGTAAGGCGATCTTTTTTTTTTAACCCCTTTCCCGACCAGGGGCTTCGATATAATCCATAACCGTTCCTGTATGGCCTTAAATACATTCCTTTTCCCATGGCAATGGATTCCATAGCTTTATTATGTCTTTGACTCTCATCAAGCTGTCTGCGAGCAGCCTTAGCGTCATTAATTGCTTTGGCTACTCCAGCAGCTCCACCAGCGAGAACACCTGTGGCACTAAGACCAGCAAAGAGAGGTACTAGGTAGGGTAAAAAGCCCCCAATCTTCGAAGAAACGGGAAGAACTCGAGGCATTTTAACAGATTGTTTACCACCTGCTTTTTTGACAGCAACCTTGGCCCCTTTCAGAGCTGAGCTAATAATATCTTTTACAGAGCCGCTCGGTTCTACAGACTTGGACGCTGCCTTAACAATAGTCCCTAAAGTTTCTTTTTTCTTACTTTTTTCGAACGTTTTTTCTTATTTTTTTTCACGCGTTTTTTCTTAATTCTTTTCACGCTTTTTTTCTTAATTTTTTTCACGCGTTTTTTCTTAAGTTTTTTCGTACGTTTTGTCAGGCGAAACATAACGGGTATGTTTCGGCTTGGCAGGGGGGACTTGCGAGGGAGTTAATCCCTCGTAAATTATTTTTTTTACCTGGGAGTGTCAAGTCACCTGGGAAACAGTGAAATAATTAAGTTGTTTTGTTTACTTTTCCCAGGTGATAACCATGCCGCGTTAACTCGCAGCAGCAGCCGACCACGTGGCGACGGTCGCCGTCGGCTGTACGCTGCTGCGGCAGCTTGAACACACGACGCGCGCACGGCACATACACTCACACATGTTCACCTTCCGGGACGGCTCTCCCGACCCAGGGCGTGCACGTACACACACACACACACAACACACGAGTCCCAATTCTCCGTCCGGGAGTTTCCGACGACGGAGGAGGAGCGCGGCGCGTGTCGGCAGACGACGCAACTGCATCGGCAGGCGCGTGCGCGCACACTCAACAGTAGATGCGGGCGTGAGTGTAGCTTTATTTTTTTTTGTAGTTTGCACGTGGCGTGGACAATGTGTGCGTGTAGGAAAGAACGAGAGAGAGAGTATGTGCGCGAGAGTCAGAGTTAGAGCTGTGAGTGTCTCGTATGCGTTATTTTTTTTTCTTTTCTTTTGAATGTTCGCGCGTAGTATAGGTGGCGTGGCGATCGCCACCGGAACTTTTAGACGTGAGTGTGATTGGATATTATGGCGTGAATGTATTTGATTGGTGGACACATTACTGTTCCTCAAGTGTGAATGAAACTTGATGGAATACATTAGTGTTGATTGGCTGAGAGTGTTGGAAAGGGATGATGAGGAAGGAAGTTGAGTCAGAGAGACGCGGGGAAGCGTCACTCTGTTCTCAGTAGCCAAGGTGTGAGGTTGTATTTTTGAGAGTGTAATTTTTTTTAAGTTTCTCTTTAGTAAACTTTTTCTAAGTTTCTTTTCCTATTTTTCTTTAGTCGAGTTGTAGACATTTTTTTTTTTTGTTTTTCTTTTATTTACAGTTAGGTAGTAGAAGGAATCAAGAAAACTTGGGTTGATTTTCTTTGATTGAGAGTTGGAAAAACCAGAGAGTGGCCATTTTGGGCATCAGATAAATAAGTGAAATTTTTTGGTAAACGTAAGATTTTTGTATCATTTAATAAAATTTTAATAAGCATGTTTTCTGGAAATTTTGGATATCGGTATGCTGAATGAAATTTTCTTGTTGTATATTATTGAAGGTGTTTTATATAAATTTGATCGAGATTTTCTTGGCGCGGCGTCATTACCCGCCATTTTGTAGACTACTTTATAGTTTTGTTTATTTCCTTTGTTCTCAAATTAAAATTTATTTTTTTTGTAATTGTAGACTTGATTTTTTTTGTAGACAAGAATAAAATCAAATTCAACCGAGATTTTAGTAATGATTTATTTCTTCTCTCTCTAGCTCACCGACCAGTCCCGGAGGTTTTCTTTTCGCGGGAACCCTACCCCAGAGTTTAAGGAGTTTTTCCCCGAGTTTTTGTGTGTGAATTTTTCTTGTTATGGGAGGGCCTGGGAAACTCCGTTAATTATTTAAGCGAGGCCCTTTTCTTAAGAAATACCCCGTTACAAAAGCAGTATCGGAAACATTTAAACCCATAATAGACCCTCTGGAAAAAATTTACGCTGATAAACCTTCGCGGTTATCAACGCCTTTGAAAAAACTTTCCACTGTTAAAAAATTTTGAACTATTCAAAAGTTTTCTCCAAATTTCATATCAAATTCATCTCTTGACGATGAATTCGACGCTATGCTTGATAACACAGTTCTTCACTACGCTTCAGACAGAGGAGCGTTTCACACAGCTGATGAGGGTGACGGTGACGAGCGGCCCAAAAAGAAAGTCCTGAAAAGAAAAAATAATTTAGATAAAATATATGGAGTGAAAATTAAAAATGGAGGTACTTTTATAGGCAGTGCTCCCATCAGTTTTACGGATTCTGCAATTACAGTCAAAGACCAAACCTTTAAAAATACCCCGGGGCTGTTAGAATTACTATACAATAAATCCCCCCAATCAACGACCACCGAAGATATGACTAATTACGGTCGCATCCTTAAAATTTCAAACGCTCACAGGTTAAATCATCACCCAGATAAAGATATACGAGTGTCCAACAGCAGAAAATTTCAAAAAATCATTGCTCCTATGTTCTCGGGGATAGCAAAAAAGCTAAGCTATTCTCCTGAGAAGTCAGGATCGGGTTTACCCAAGTGGAAAAACGCGAGTCTGAATTCGAAAAAGGATTTCGTGTACTGGGATGATCCCAACGAGCTGGTTGAAAGACTTAGACTCTTGATCGCTGAGAGAGACGCGGGTAACACGAATCATGACGATGAAATCCATTCCATCATCGAAGAGAGGGGAGGTTATATATAAATCACCGTAGCGTAAGATTCTTCAGTATCAACATGAGCGTTGACGTGTTTGGACATCACCTTGCCAGGAAGGGTCTAACCGAGCTCGGCAAACCCGGTCCCTCAGGTATTGGTTTTAAAATCACGAATGATGGTGATTACGACATTGAAAACAAAAGACTTTGTAATGTAGCCTCGCCCGAAGACCCCTACGACGCAGTCAATTTTGACACCTTTGCTGGGTTTGCTCTAGAAGTACAAAGGGTAAAGGAGGCCAATGAACAGCTTCAATATGCTCTCAACGATTTAACTCAAACTGTGGAGGAGATGAAAAAAAGATTATATAAGTCCTAATCGAACAAAGAGGTAATCATTGTTCAATTAGCAACCATGATGAAACGAGCAGTCGTCGAGGAGCTCCACGCTCCAGCCAGACGAAGGTATCCTCGCCGAAAGTTTGACATGCGTGGTTTGGACGAGACCTGACAAGCTGATCTTGTGGAGATGCAACCGACTCTCAAGAGAACAAAGGCTACAGGTACTTGCTGACCATAATCGACGTATTTTCAAAGTTTGCTTGGGCAGTTCAAGACAAAAAGCGGTCAAGATGTTACAGCAGCCATGAAATAGGTGCTCCAGCAGGCAAGAGTACCTAAACATCTACACGTTGACAGGGGCAAAGAGTTTTTTAACGAAATTTTCAAAAAGTTGATGAAAAAGTATAAAATCAATATGTACTTTACTTTCAGCAATTTAAAAGCATCGATTTGCGAACGTTTTAACCACACTCTCAAAACTAAAATGTGGAAACAGTTCAGCCTACAAGGTTATAAGTGGATCAATATTCTTGATGATTTAATTAAAACCTACAACAATACAAAACACCGGACTATAAATTTAAAGCCTCAAGATGTCACATTGGCCAACGAAAAGGAAGTCTTGAAAAGATTTGCAGACAACAGGTAGCTGAAAGAAAAGCCTCGATTTAAGGTTGGTGACAAGGTACGCGTGAGCAAGATAAAAGCAGTCTTTGAAAAAGGTTACACGCCTAACTGGTCCACTGAATTATATACTATTGCCAAAGTAGTAAAAACCAAACTCATTACTTACCTTCTGAAAGATCACGAGGACAATCTGGTGGCAGGAGGCTCCTACGAGCAGGAACTCTTGAAAGTAAAGTATCTAGACGTCTACCTAGTGGAAAAAGTCCTGAAAAAACGTGGTAAAAAAGCTTACGTTAAATGGCTTGGCTTTGACTCTTCGTACAATTCATGGACCGACGAGGCAAACATTTAAAAAGAGTGAGAAAGAGCCCCACACTCCCGCTCTGTCTCCATGAGGTCTACCGCTCATTATTTTACCTCTCTGTTTAACTCTTTTTTTCTCTCTTTATTGGTCATAAAAAAGTACAAGCTCATCATCGCCAATATACATTAATTGTAAAGTATTATTTCCCGAACTACATACAGCATCAATTTCAATCAACGTGACTGATACTTCTTTAGGCAGAATGACCTCAATGCCGTTGTCCAGTACCGCAAAGACTTTTTGACCTCTGTCCTGGACATAAATTTGCAGCACCTTGGGCATCCAAAATTCATCTAAATCTTGAATGTTTAGCATTTCAGCAAAAAAAATTTTTATTAACAATATGCTGTGAAGGAAAAAATACATCAGATATTTACACTTACCTCTAGAGTTCGACTCGTGAAATGAAATTCTAGGCTTCTCTGCTTTTCTTAAGTATACTTTTATCTCTAGCGGTAAAACTTAGAACTAATAAAAGAAAGAAAGAGTGAGAAAGAGCCCCCACTCCCGCTCTGTCTCTATGAAGCCGGCCACTCACTATCGCTTCTCTGTTTAACTCTTTCTTTCTTATTCAATTTTTAATATTTTACATACAAATATACCTTCAAAATTAAACTTATTTTTACCTAGATACTTAATATAAACTCTAGTACAACAAGCGTTCGTAAACATTAATTTTATAAATACGCCACAGTTTTCTTCCATTTTCTTGGACGATTTAGGGGGCAGGAGAATGTCATACTCATTCTCGATTGTTATGACCATGCTGCGCTGCGTACCTCTGTTCACCTCGATGATTTTGGTTACCTCATACCTCACACCTTTTTCCAAATGTCGGATTTTTTTCATCGGCAGTAGCAGCCTACCGAGAGACGATTTTAATTCAGATAAATCCATTTTCTAAAATTAAAAAATTCAAATTAGTTCAAGCGAGAGGTAAGACCGGAGAGCAAGATACTTACGTCTGTTCTGATTCAAGAGAAGATTCGGAATGAGATTCTAGGGTTGCAGCAACTCTAATATAGCAGCAGCTCCCTCTAGTAGACTCTCATGATTCTACTTATATACTCACCACCATGGGATTGAAGATAACCGTATCGAAAATCGAATCGGTCATACCCATAGTAGACTATTTTCAAAAGACCATAGCGAATATACCTTTTCATGTTCTTATAAAATAATCTATTATCCTTAAGTATTACCTCTGAGGCGTGGGATCTCAAAACTAACCTAAATTGATTTTCTATAATAAGAATAACCCGTTCTCATGGTAAAGAAGAACTAGCCGGAGCCCTGTACATTCCAGTTACCCGGTACTCTGTACCGACAACTAAGTCTTGAAATATTTTAACAGGAAGATCCATTTTCTGTAACAAAAAATATCGTTAAAATTCAAAGTTACAAACTCTCTAAGCTTTTAGTACTTACTCGTCACCGAAAGAACTTCTGTGCAACTGAAGGTATTTCAGTGTGACGATTCTATTTATTTGATTCTCCACACGCCACAGAGACCTCTACAGTTAAAACTAAATCTTAAGAACTGACTCCCCCTAGCGGCTTATTCGTTCGGCATAGTCTCAATGTAAAATTCACCCCTTTGCGACAAGAAATGTATCGAAATTCCCGCAAATTTGTGATAGTCGATTTCTAAATGATAGTTTTCGGACAGACTTTTAAAATGCTCGAAATGACCCAGCAATCTATTCGAAACATATGTAGGAAGAAGTAGTCTAAAATTATTATCAAGAATTAAAATAACTCTTTTTTCTCCCGATTTTAAAATCACTGGTTGCAAATTAGTAACCTTGTATCTCTTACAAGGTTCCAAGTCATCAAATTGTGCAATGGGCAAATCCATAGCACCAAGAAGAGTTAACAAGCTCGATAAATCCATGAAAGAGAGACCTTTACGGAGAGAGCCAAGAAAGAGAGTGACGTTATAGTCTAGCAGGGATTACATATATACAGTTTTTTCACCGCTAGGGGGGCTCTACACTAGCGCGCTCTACATTTCATTTTCAAAATGATGCTTAACATAGTCATAATGATATCCGTAAATAAAGGATAGACGAGAATTACCCCGTTCTACGTATAAAAGAGATTTTTTAGCCAAATCAAACAAAGTATTATATTTACAACGAAAGTCATTTGAAATTTCCAATGGAAGGAGTATATTAAATTCGTTTTCCAAAGTTAACAGTACCCTTCTCTCCCCACTTTCTCATTAACCCGACTTTAAGAAGGTCAGTCACCTTATAAAAATTCCAAATTTGCAAATCCTCGATATTTTTAAAAGGAAGAGATTGAAAATCGGTTAGATTCATGCTTGCAAAGAAAGACCTTCCCCGTGAGAGCTAAGAAAGAGAGTGAAGATTTACTAAGAGTAAGCTAGAATATATACAATCAATTTTTCAACCACGAGAGGGCTCTGTCGAATAAACTAGCGCGCTCTTGCGGAGGAATACTAGCGCGCTCTAGTTGAATAAAAGAGAAAGAGTAGAGTTGGGCTCCAAGCCAACGCCCGACTCCCATGAGGTACAACCAATAATCATTACCTCCCTGTTAACTCTTTCTCTCCTTTTTTTTTTTTTTTTTTTTAATTTAATCAGTTACATTGGAAAATTCATACTTTCTATCTCCCCGGTATACAAATTTCAAGGTATTGTTACGAGCATACATAAGCATTTCATCAAAAAGATTGTGATTCTCAATCATCACCACACATACTTTATTGGTCAGGAACACCTGGAACTCAGAATCAAGAGTAGCAACAACACGTTCCCCGTATCTGGTTACTACCTTTTTCAGATTGGTCACTCTATACAATTTATCCTTCTCCAAATCAACGAGGGGTTTGTTTGGGAGGAAAGCTACGTTGCTAATAGAGTTTAATCGTGATAGATCCATTTCTAAAATTATAAAATATTTCATTAAAAAATATTTAATTAATATTGAAAAATAGGAATATTACTTTTTCTAGACTTACTAAGAGAGTTTAAGTTTTTTACTCGGAGAAGAAGAACTTAGCGAGTCGTGTCTTGGAGACTGAATGATATTTTGCTCCCACGATACCTCCCTATATACGGCCTGAGTCGACTCTTCCCCGGCTACTTTTTCTCGAGCCGCCGACACCGCAAGCTCTACGATTGGCTCGTCCGACGCCTGCGCAGGAGTATGCTCGACCGGCTGCCCCTCCTCAACCAAATCGAAAAGATCCGTGTCCGTTATCCTCCAGTGATCCCACGGTAGAGTGTCGGTGGAACCCTCGATTAAACACCGCTTATCATCGTTAGAAGACAAAGCTATTTTCATTTGTTTTTCCGTTCGCAATTGATGTAAAACAGACCGAATACTATTTTGCTCGCATCTCACGACCTCTTTATTGAAAAGACAATTGTAATAATCGTCATACGTAATTGTATTTTGGAGAACCGTTTTCTTTACCCCTTTAGCTTTTAGAACATCGCATTGATCTTGCGTATGTGTACAATAGAGTTTGAGGTGAAGACCGATGTAATCAACCATCACGTTCATGAAATTCTCATCTTTCATTAAGCCTAGAACCTTTTTATTTTGCCGCTTTATACCGTGCACGTTATTTTCGGGGTAGTCTGAGGTATCGAACCATTCAGGATGATCTTTCATAATTTTATACATACTCATACCGCGTATCTCATATATAAAACTGTCCGTGTCTATATAGAGGACCTTAAGTGAATTGTTTTTAACCCATTTACGCATGCATAAATAATGAAAAGAATACATGTGAACCTTGCTCAGTTCAAGCACCGAAAATCCTACATATACAGGTTTATTCGCCATTACCTCAGTCTGAGAGAATTGAACGGCTATTAAATTTTCAGAAAATATTGCACGACTACGAAATTTAGGGTTTGCAATAGCAGCGCAAGCACCATATCAACCGTACCACCTATTGTAAAGCTTTACAAGGGTTTGGTTGAAAGGATCCTGTAATGTCTTGCCAAACACAGCATTCACGAGTCATTTGTGCAGATTTTTCTCAAACTCATTCTTCGCGTTGGCTCGCATCAACGTGTGGTACGCGACGTAAGGAGCAAGCCACGGTTTTTGATCAAATTTTAAAACTCTGTGAATTTTTTTAATTCTAAGACCGAGCTTAATCGTGAGTTGCAACATGAGGTAATGAATTACATACCTTTCTTTATCGTAAAGGGTTGTAAGAAGCTTTTTATTCTTTGAGTTTGGTGGACATAAGTGCTCAGGACAAATAGGAAGGTCTTAATGACTATCATGCAAATGAGCAGGGTATTCTAAGCAAACTTCCAGGATGTAACCGGTCGGACCGTCTTGCGGGACTTTCAAAAAATCTATTTCTTCAAAATTCTCGAGCCAAGAAAAATTTTTTACCGGCAGAGGGCGCGATAAACTATGACCGTACAGATTATTGCTGTCCCAGTAAGCGAGGTGTACTTCCTCTTTTGTTGGATCATAATTTTTCATAAATTTATTATTTGCTCTCGCGAAACGATTCGAACATTGGCTTATACCCCCGCGAATACCCTTTTTAATGAAAAGCAACATATCTATATCAGTAAGAAGCTCTAATTCAACCCCAGTTAACTTTAAAGCAGCATCCCAGGTGAAACCGGGTACGGTCAGGTACTGTGCAGGATCAAGATTAATTTTGGACTTCAAACAAGAATCGCGAAAGTTTTCAAATACGTCAGCTAATAGTAAAACGTCGCACATAAGATAAATGTCGGCATACTCCCCCAAAGTTTTAATTTTAAACGTATTCCACACGTTCCAAGCATGAGCATACTCTTTGTCGGTAATATCGAGACCGGTGAGTTTACTTTAAAATGAATCTTTTGATGGTAAAGTAGTTTCCTTTAAAACTTCGAAAGAACTAATGTAATCATAACAAAACGTCCCCTTACACCTCACCAATTTTATTTGATCTTCCTTATACCCCGCTTTTCGAAACTCTTTTGTAGTAATTTCATGATGACTTAGTTAAGAGCTTAATTTATCTAATGAGGAAGCCATGAATCTAAATGAATCTATAAAGCAAAAACTAATTCGACTATCTTTTACATACTTACTGAAACTAATATATTTTTCTTTTGTTTCGGCTATTAAAGAAATTTGCCCCTTTAATATCTCACTAGTCGCGAGTTCATTAATAATTAGGTGGGAGTCACAACCCGACAAATTATGCCATATGAAAGGTGCGAATAAAGAGTCTTTGAAGTTTACATTGCAAGCTTGGTGGGCACTCTCCCTATACCTCCCAGTTAAATGACAATGATCGCGAACGCGAATAGAATTTTCGTCGTAATCTTTATGACATATATGACAAGAAGTTGCCATTTCAAATGACCTTTGCTCAAAAGAATTAAGAATCTAAATTAGTAATAACACCTGATCGAACTCGTTTTTTAAAAGCGGATGCAACATCATCCCAACGAATTCGATCATAGGTAGTTCTATGGAGTGCTCCACCAACCTTAAGTCAATTGTTAAGTACCCAGTATGCAAATATTACATGGGTTAGACAAGTTTCGCATTTTCGCTTATCATGTACATTTAGAGTATCAGAGTTAGCTAGTACCTCTAGACTCTGCATCAACTCCGTGGCCAGGTTGAACCAGTGCTCCAGGTCTTCCTGGGAGCTATCCTGATCCCTTGAAGCCTCCAGGAGTAAAGTCACGTTTTGCTCGAAGAATTTCATCTTAAAAAAAAGAGATGATGTAGAAAAAGAAGATGACTACTAGATAAACATTCTCACCTTTAGAGTAAGTCTGGTTCTCGAGAGAAGATCTGAACGAATGATGAAACAAGAGGTCGAGACTTTGCTTTATACCCACTCAGCTTGACAAGACGCATGCGCTGCGGTGAAGGCGGCAAGATGATGATGGTGGGGGAGACTGAAACAGCAAAAGTTTAACAACGCCCTCTAGCAACTAATCTGAATATACTTACTAAAAAGCTCCAGCTCTCCAGGAGAGCAACCTTCTCGTAAGTGAGAGACAAAGAGAATAATCAAGTCACTGTACATCACTTCACTATATACCTTTAAGCGCGCCCTCTCACGGCAAGCTTTCATAAACTGCGCCCCCCAACGTTAAAAAAAGTAAGTTTTCTGTCCTATTTAAAATACTAAATGATCTAGTGCTCATGCGCACTAGCGGTGACGAGGCACAGCAGCTCCCTCTATCGGTAAAAAATTCGTATATATTCAAGTGATCATCCCTGAAAACGTCATTCTTACTTAAAGATGGAGCAAAACACGTATGCGGTCGATGTGCAAGGCTTCAGAATGTCTAAAAACCTTTTTATTCTTAAAGAGTTTGCTTTTGTTAACATAAACAAAGCCACGCAAGGGTCGGTGGTTATCTTTAAGCCACTGGTAAGCTGGGACTCTCTCGAACCTTCAGAGAAGAGAACAAACACCTACCTTGCCGACCATGTTCATGGTATTAGTTGGGGTTATGGTTGGGCTGAATATACCGACATAAAGCGTATTATTCAAGATAGTCTATCTGCTGCTTCGAGAATAGTAGTAAAAGGGGTTGAGAAAAAAAGATGGTTGCAAGAGCTCCTGCCAGAAAAGTGAGTATTTTATAAAAGAATAGAAAAATTAGTTTTGTTAGCTTTTTTCTAACCTCTATTGTTTAATTTAGGATTATCTACAATTTGGAAGACATGAGGGCGCCCTCGCTCAAAACAATGGGTCCGAATTCATTCAAATGTGAACATCACTGGCTTAGAAAAAGGGGTACTAGTGCGTATAGCTACCATAACGCGTACAAATTAAAAATTTGGCTTAATAATAGATGGCCTAAACACGTAGGAGTAGATGAAGTCGATCGTTAGTAAAAAAACAATAAGAAAGTCATGGGAAAGCCAATTGATTGGTTGGGCCTTACAGTTCACAGCGAGGTTTGGAGCTGTGAACCTTTCTTATAAAACAATAAATTTTATTTTCACGAACAATTAAAAAAAAAGCTCAAATCTAAAGGCTTCTTTGAGTAAAATTTAACAATAGAAAATAATATGATCGCGTTAAAAAATTATCAATAAAGCTTAATTAATTTCGTAAGTATTAAAAAACCTGAGGTCTCTTGCTACTAGCGCGCTCTAGGGTACACCACACAATTTATACCTTCCAAAATATAAAGTAATCATGTCACAATCATCTACAAATTGTACTTTAATTGATAAGCAATCTTTACTAATTAACGCATCTATATAAGGTCTTTTTGATAAAACGAAACAAAACAAGCAACGCGGAATTTTTAATTTAATTTCATTATTCAAAACTAATCCAACTCTTTCACCCAAAGAGACGAAGCCTGCATTCAAAATCGTAAGGTAGTCGAATACACCAGTCACCTGGTACTCCTTTGAGTGCTCAAGATCTTCGATCTTTAAAAGACCAACATCTGGGTACAAGATTTTTCCAACCATATCTACAAAAGCGAAAAAAACTTAGAAAAATTAGATAAAAGTTACATTAGACTTACTACCAACCGAAAGAGAGAGGATCCTTGTCGACCGTTTCAATGAGAGTCAAGTGAGAGAATGATGTCTTACTCTAACCTGTCTTTTCGTATATAGGACTTTTTTCACCACTTGAGGGTGCTTCGAATACCCCCCCCCCTCCCACACCACTAGCGCCGTCTAGCATGAAAACGAATGATTAAAAAATAAAATGGCTTCATTCTTACTTTCTGTATACTAAGGTACGACTATGAGCAAACATAAGCTAAATATATTTTTTCACCGCGAGAGGGTGCTTCGAATACCCCCCTCCCACACCACTAGAGCCGTCTAGCATGTTTCATGAATACTTTCCATATACTAAGGTATGACTGTGAGCAAGCATAAGCTAAATATCTTACTATATTATATAGTCATTTTTTTCATTTTTTCCCCATTAACTCCCCATTCCTCCCCACCACCTCCCCATTTCTCCCCACCCTTAATTCTTTACTTTTTGACCGTAAAACGTATCAATTTTTTAATATTTTTTTTTATTCAATACCTCCCCATTTCCTCCCCCATTCTTCCCCACCCCTCCCCTTTTTTGGCTGATCCATTTTCGGCCCCACCCGCCCCACCCGGCCCACCCTTCCCATTCCATCAGTTTAATCGCTTATAAAAAGAACTTAAAAAATAATTAAAAAATAATACAAAAAATAATAAAAATTAAAAATTTCAGTAAAATGAATCAAAAAAATATATTTTTTTATATTTCATGTTCGGTTAAAGATTCTCAAATAAATTTTTAAATTTTTATCTTTTTTTTATTCTTATTCTTATTCTTTTAATTTAAAAATTATTCAACATTCGTAAAACAAAAAAAAAAGATAGATAAACATAACCATTATATTGAAGTAAAATATTAAACAAGAATATTTCTAACAAAAATGTGTCGATTGTGTGTAGAAGATTTCTACAATAAAACCTGCCCACATTGTAAATTAATCGTCGAGTAAGTATAAATAAGTAAAAATAAAAATTTTTTTTAATTACTTATTTCTATAAAATTATTTATTTTTAGTTCTGACAATGCTGGATATTCAAAAATTTGTGCCACTCATTACAATGAATTAGTTCAAATCGGCCTCGTTCAGCATTTAAAAAGATATTGTTTTTGGTAATATTGGTTTTTGGTAATATAAAAATATAAATAAATTAACATATAATTTTTATTATAGTAGTAACAACATTGAGAACGCTGATTCATTTTCTTTCGATCAACTGTGTAAAAAAGGAAAAAAATTTTACAATGAAAATTTTGTACAACTTTACAAAACGTATGTATATTTTATCTATGTATTTATAATTCTAATAATAATTTTCTAATTTTTTTTTAGTGCAAATTATGATAAGAAAAAACATGTTTCAAATGTAAATAAAGGTTCTGCACAGTCTCGTAAGACAACTTCAAAAAAATCAGAGTATCATCGCAAATGTAGAAGTTGTTCCCAGATTGCTGGAGAAAATTCCAAGTATTAATTTTTTTTTTTATTTAATTATAAATTAAATCAATGCATTATGCATTTATTTTCATGTCCTTCTTACATGCTTTAAAAGTAGTATTCATTGATTTTATATTTTTCAAAATAGTGCTACTTTGAAGCAATAGTTTTAAATAATAAGAGATTGTAATTGTGTTCTCTATCTTATAAGGCTTTTTAGTATAACATGTCTCCATATAAGCTCATATCTTTGATTTATGATTCAGATTAATGAACCAATAATTTCTGTCGCTTACAAACTAAGTAAAAAAAACTCTCTCTGTAATAGTAATATTAGTTTAAATAAGTAAAAATTAGAGTTCTATGCAATACTTAAGTATACCTCCACTAAATGTTATAATAACTTGAAAATGTTCAAATTATCAATTCAGTCATAAGTTTAACAATTATCTTTCACATAGTGGATAGGTATTAATTTAATCCAGTACTGTTTGAAGTAAGTATTAAGTTGGGTATTTGTTTCATTTCCCTAATAATTGCATAAAAAGTTTCTGACATAGTCTGAAGCCTAATCTAAATATCCAAAAATATTCATGCTTATAAGGATAAGATAGCGTTTAGGTATACAAAACCTTCCAGATCCTAGAACAGCTGCTACTAGATTTTTTACAATTTATTTTAAAAAACAAGTTTATGAACTATCTCAAAAAACAAGCTTACTTCATAAAATTTAAAAGCATTGATTATTCTTGGTTCTCTTTACACTATAATATTTGTTCAGTAACATAACATATAAGGCTTTTTAGTATAACATGTCTCCATATAAGCTCATATCTTTGATTTATGATTCAGATTAATGAACCAATAATTTCTGTCGTTTACAAACTAAGTAAAAAAAACTCTCTCTGTAATAGTAATATTAGTTTAAATAAGTAAAAATTAGAGTTCTATGCAATACTTAAGTATACCTCCACTAAATGTTATAATTACTTGAAAATGTTCAAATTATCAATTCAGTCATAAGTTTAACAATTATCTTTCACATAGTGGATAGGTATTAATTTAATCCAGTACTGTTTGAAGTAAGTATTAAGTTGGGTATTTGTTTCATTTCCCTAATAATTGCACTAAAAAGTTTCTGACATAGTCTGAAGCCTAATCTAAACATCCAAAAATATTCATGCGTATAAGGAGAAGATAGCGTTTAGGTATACAAAATCTTCCAGATCCTAGAACAGCTGCTACTAGATTTTTTACAATTTATTTTAAAAAACAAGTGTATGAACTATCTCAAAAAACAAGCTTACTTCATAAAATTTAAAAGCATTGATTATTCTTGGTTCTCTTTACACTATAATATTTGTAAAAATAATTTGGTTTTTTTATTTTAATTTAATAATATTAAATTAATTCATTTTCTTTTCAGTAATTTTCAGAAAATTTGCAGTAGATAGAAATAATTAATTTTGAAATAAATAAAAAAATAGCAGAAAATTATAAAAAAATTAAATTGGAATAATAAAAAAAAATGCAAAAATCAAACAATTATTTCAATTACAAAAATATTATAAAAGTATAAATAAAATATATTAAAAATAATAGACAATTTTCAAAAAGTGAATGGATACAAGTAAATACAATAAAAGTAAAAGTAAAATATTCAAAAGTAAATTATATAAATTTAAAAATTATAACAGTTTAAAGAAGAAAATACTACTGATTGTGGTTTTTATGGCTACTGGCAACGGTTCCACAAAAACAAAAAAAAAACCAACGCACTGAAGCAGTACCTCACGGGTGGTGTGGAAATCTGCTTATAAAAAAAAAAGTAAAAAAAATAAAAAAGGTTTGGAAATAATAATTTTATATAATTATTTAAAATATTTAATTGTTTTATATTTATTTAGAATACAATTTTTGGTTTAAAATATTATCAAATAATATTCAAAATTATTGAAGAAGAATATAAAAAAAATAAAAATGGATATAAGAATTTTATCGAAAAAATAAGGTAAAATATTTAATAAAATTATAAAGTATTTAAATATTTGATAACATTTTATTTCATTTTATTATGTTTTTTTATATTTTATTATGTTATTGTGGGAGGTTGGCGAGCGGAGCGAGCAGGGGGGAACCCCCCCTAGTATATATATATAGCTTATGTATGCTCATCCTATAGCTATATACATATAGCTATAGGATGCTGCAGGCTGTGAGAGTAAGCGTATAACTAGGCGCCTTTAGCTATATCTTACTCTCACAGCCTGCTGATCGAGGAGCCATGTTAACTGTACGACTCCTCGACCAAAAGTGATCTGATACAGAGTCCGTGCGTATAGATGAACCTCCTACACGCAAGCCACCGCCGCAGCCGCTTGACGCAGACGCAGTTCACTCCTGCCGTGTGAATCCCCTAGCGCCGCTGGTGCAACCGAGGGAATCACAAGAGTTAGTTGCAAGACCATCCGCAGGCGGCACTGTTGCTGTGCAGCGACGTCTAGTAGCAGGAAGAGAAAGTTCAGCTGTCGGTAATAACGCTAGCAGTTATATCTATATCGATAACCCTCGCGCGCTCTCTCTCTCGCTCTTAGTACACAGAGTACACATCGCAGCCCGTGCTCCTCTTATTCTATTGAGTTACGAGTGTTTAACAAATCGGTCATAGTTGAATTTGTTATTATATTGTTTTCAGTACCTTTTGTAGTTATTTTATAAACAAAAACCAACTGTGCTATCGTGATTATACATTTAAACTCAAATCATAAATAGTTCATTAAAGTGAGGTTAGTGCGAATTTTTGGCGGGTAAAGTACCTAAGTAGTGTCTACATATAAGTTTCGACCACTTGGTGAACACAGTGCAAAATCGCGCGAATTTTCAAATCCGGATCAGTGACTACATTGCGAGGGAGTGAATCCCTCGTAAATTATTTTTCATACCTGGCAGTGTCAGGTCACCTGGGAAACCGTGAAATAATTAATCTGTTGTTTACTTTCCCAGGTGATAACCATGCCGCTTTCTCGCGCAGCAGAAGCCGACCACGTGGCGACGGTCGCCGTCGGCTGAACGCTGCTGTAGCAACACGAGCACACGGCGCGCGCACGACACATGCACACACACACACACACACATGTTCACCACCCGGGAAGGCTCTCCCGGCCCAGGGCGCGCACGTACACACACATACACCACACACGGGTTCCGATTCTCCGTCGGGGAGTTTTCGGCGACGGAGGAGGTGCGCGGCGCGTGTCGGCAGACAACGCAACGGCGTCGCCAAGCGCGTGCGCGCACGCTCACCACAGTAGACACGGGCATGAGTGAGATTTTATTTTTTTTTGTATTGTGTACGTTGCGCGAACAATGTGTGCGTATGGGGGAGAGCGAGAGAGAGTGTATGTGCGCGAGGAATAGGTTAACGCGGTGAGTGCCTCGTGTGCATTATTTTTATTCTTTATTTTGGATTTTCGCGCGTAATATAGGTGGCGTGGCGATCGCCACCGGAAGATTGTAGACGGGAGCGTGATTGGGTGTTGTGGCGTGAATGTATGTGATTGTTGGACACATTGCTGTTCCTCAAGTGTGAATGAAACTTGATGAAATAGATTAGTGTTGATTGGTTGAGAGTATTGGGAAGGGATGGTGAGGAAGGAAGTTGAGTCAGAGAGACGCGGGGAAGCGTCACTCTGTTCTCAGTAGCCATAGTGTGAGGTAGTGTTTCGAGAGAGTGATTTAAAAAAATTTCCAAGTTCTTTCCGTAGACTTGTTTAAGAGTTTTTTTTTGTTTTTGAGAGTCGTAGACATTTTGTTTTATTTACAGCTAGGTACAAGCAGGAAATCGAGGCTTGGGTTATTCCAGCGATCGCCACGCCACCTATATTACGCGCGAAAATCCAAAATAAAGAATGAAAATAATGCACACGAGGCACTCACCGCGTTAACCTATTCCTCGCGCACATACTCTCTCTCTCGCTCTCCCCCATACGCACACATTGTTCGCGCAACGTACACAATACAAAAAAAAATAAAATCTCACTCATGCCCGTGTCTACTGTGGTGAGCGTGCGCGCACGCGCTTGGCGACGCCGTTGCGTCGTCTGCCGACACGCGCCGCGCACCTCCTCCGTCGCCGAAAACTCCCCGACGGAGAATCGGAACCCGTGTGTGGTGTATGTGTGTGTACGTGCGCGCCCTGGGCCGGGAGAGCCTTCCCGGGTGGTGAACATGTGTGTGTGTGTGTGTGTGCATGTGTCGTGCGCGCGCCGTGTGCTCGTGTTGCTACAGCAGCGTTCAGCCGACGGCGACCGTCGCCACGTGGTCGGCTTCTGCTGCGCGAGAAAGCGGCATGGTTATCACCTGGGAAAGTAAACAACAGATTAATTATTTCACGGTTTCCCAGGTGACCTGACACTGCCAGGTATGAAAAATAATTTACGAGGGATTCACTCCCTCGCAATGTAGTCACTGATCCGGATTTGAAAATTCGCGCGATTTTGCACTGTGTTCACCAAGTGGTCGAAACTTATATGTAGACACTACTTAGGTACTTTACCCGCCAAAAATTCGCACTAACCTCACTTTAATGAACTATTTATGATTTGAGTTTAAATGTATAATCACGATAGCACAGTTGGTTTTTGTTTATAAAATAACTACAAAAGGTACTGAAAACAATATAATAACAAATTCAACTATGACCGATTTGTTAAACACTCGTAACTCAATAGAATAAGAGGAGCACGGGCTGCGATGTGTACTCTGTGTACTAAGAGCGAGAGAGAGAGCGCGCGAGGGTTATCGATATAGATATAACTGCTAGCGTTATTACCGACAGCTGAACTTTCTCTTCCTGCTACTAGACGTCGCTGCACAGCAACAGTGCCGCCTGCGGATGGTCTTGCAACTAACTCTTGTGATTCCCTCGGTTGCACCAGCGGCGCTAGGGGATTCACACGGCAGGAGTGAACTGCGTCTGCGTCAAGCGGCTGCGGCGGTGGCTTGCGTGTAGGAGGTTCATCTATACGCACGGACTCTGTATCAGATCACTTTTGGTCGAGGAGTCGTACAGTTAACATGGCTCCTCGATCAGCAGGCTGTGAGAGTAAGATATAGCTAAAGGCGCCTAGTTATACGCTTACTCTCACAGCCTGCAGCATCCTATAGCTATATGTATATAGCTATAGGATGAGCATACATAAGCTATATATATATACTAGGGGGGGTTCCCCCCTGCTCGCTCCGCTCGCCAACCCCCCACAATAACATAATAAAATATAAAAAAACATAATAAAATGAAATAAAATGTTATCAAATATTTAAATACTTTATAATTTTATTAAATATTTTACCTTATTTTTTCGATAAAATTCTTATATCCATTTTTATTTTTTTTATATTCTTCTTCAATAATTTTGAATATTATTTGATAATATTTTAAACCAAAAATTGTATTCTAAATAAATATAAAACAATTAAATATTTTAAATAATTATATAAAATTATTATTTCCAAACCTTTTTTATTTTTTTTACTTTTTTTTTATAAGCAGATTTCCACACCACCCGTGAGGTACTGCTTCAGTGCGTTGGTTTTTTTTTGTTTTTGTGGAACCGTTGCCAGTAGCCATAAAAACCACAATCAGTAGTATTTTCTTCTTTAAACTGTTATAATTTTTAAATTTATATAATTTACTTTTGAATATTTTACTTTTACTTTTATTGTATTTACTTGTATCCATTCACTTTTTGAAAATTGTCTATTATTTTTAATATATTTTATTTATACTTTTATAATATTTTTGTAATTGAAATAATTGTTTGATTTTTGCATTTTTTTTTATTATTCCAATTTAATTTTTTTATAATTTTCTGCTATTTTTTTATTTATTTCAAAATTAATTATTTCTATCTACTGCAAATTTTCTGAAAATTACTGAAAAGAAAATGAATTAATTTAATATTATTAAATTAAAATAAAAAAACCAAATTATTTTTACAAATATTATAGTGTAAAGAGAACCAAGAATAATCAATGCTTTTAAATTTTATGAAGTAAGCTTG
Source organism: Encarsia formosa (assembly GCA_038277355.1). Lineage (NCBI taxonomy): Eukaryota > Metazoa > Arthropoda > Insecta > Hymenoptera > Aphelinidae > Encarsia > Encarsia formosa. Next base: position 48,944,087 of record CM076185.1, on the reverse strand, counting down.
TTTTTTGAGATAGTTCATACACTTGTTTTTTAAAATAAATTGTAAAAAATCTAGTAGCAGCTGTTCTAGGATCTGGAAGATTTTGTATACCTAAACGCTATCTTCTCCTTATACGCATGAATATTTTTGGATGTTTAGATTAGGCTTCAGACTATGTCAGAAACTTTTTAGTGCAATTATTAGGGAAATGAAACAAATACCCAACTTAATACTTACTTCAAACAGTACTGGATTAAATTAATACCTATCCACTATGTGAAAGATAATTGTTAAACTTATGACTGAATTGATAATTTGAACATTTTCAAGTTATTATAACATTTAGTGGAGGTATACTTAAGTATTGCATAGAACTCTAATTTTTACGTATTTAAACTAATATTACTATTACAGAGAGAGTTTTTTTTACTTAGTTTGTAAGCGACAGAAATTATTGGTTCATTAATCTGAATCATAAATCAAAGATACGAGCTTATATGGAGACATGTTATACTAAAAAGCCTTATATGTTATGTTACTGAACAAATATTATAGTGTAAAGAGAACCAAGAATAATCAATGCTTTTAAATTTTATGAAGTAAGCTTGTTTTTTGAGATAGTTCATAAACTTGTTTTTTAAAATAAATTGTAAAAAATCTAGTAGCAGCTGTTCTAGGATCTGGAAGGTTTTGTATACCTAAACGCTATCTTATCCTTATAAGCATGAATATTTTTGGATATTTAGATTAGGCTTCAGACTATGTCAGAAACTTTTTATGCAATTATTAGGGAAATGAAACAAATACCCAACTTAATACTTACTTCAAACAGTACTGGATTAAATTAATACCTATCCACTATGTGAAAGATAATTGTTAAACTTATGACTGAATTGATAATTTGAACATTTTCAAGTTATTATAACATTTAGTGGAGGTATACTTAAGTATTGCATAGAACTCTAATTTTTACGTATTTAAACTAATATTACTATTACAGAGAGAGTTTTTTTTACTTAGTTTGTAAGCGACAGAAATTATTGGTTCATTAATCTGAATCATAAATCAAAGATATGAGCTTATATGGAGACATGTTATACTAAAAAGCCTTATAAGATAGAGAACACAATTACAATCTCTTATTATTTAAAACTATTGCTTCAAAGTAGCACTATTATGAAAAATATAAAATCAATGAATACTACTTTTAAAGCATGTAAGAAGGACATGAAAATAAATGCATAATGCATTGATTTAATTTATAATTAAATAAAAAAAAAAATTAATACTTGGAATTTTCTCCAGCAATCTGGGAACAACTTCTACATTTGCGATGATACTCTGATTTTTTTGAAGTTGTCTTACGAGACTGTGCAGAACCTTTATTTACATTTGAAACATGTTTTTTCTCATCATAATTTGCACTAAAAAAAAATTAGAAAATTATTATTAGAATTATAAATACATAGATAAAATATACATACGTTTTGTAAAGTTGTACAAAATTTTCATTGTAAAATTTTTTTCCTTTTTTACACAGTTGATCGAAAGAAAATGAATCAGCGTTCTCAATGTTGTTACTACTATAATAAAAATTATATGTTAAATTATTTATATTTTTATATTACCAAAAACCAATATTACCAAAAACAATATCTTTTTAAATGCTGAACGAGGCCGATTTGAACTAATTCATTGTAATGAGTGGCACAAATTTTTGAATATCCAGCATTGTCAGAACTAAAAATAAATAATTTTATAGAAATAAGTAATTAAAAAAAAATTTTTATTTTTACTTATTTATACTTACTCGACGATTAATTTACAATGTGGGCAGGTTTTATTGTAGAAATCTTCTACACACAATCGACACATTTTTGTTAGAAATATTCTTGTTTAATATTTTACTTCAATATTCGTTCTTAGTATTCGTACCGCGATGGCAGGTCCTTTTAAAAGTCAAGTGCATCGGGACATCTGCTCAGGCGTCGAAGCGCACACGGAGAGTTGCATGCTGCGATCCTCTCGCAGTCAAACCTACCCAAAAATAACATGCTGAAATAATCCTCGATAAATAAGCAGCAAAAATGAAAAAAAATTGAAAAAATTAAAATTTGAAAAAATTGAAAATTGAAAAAAATTAAAAAATTAAAAAAATTGAAAATTGAAAAAAATTCAAAAATTGAAAAAATTGAAAAATGAAAATTGAAAAAATTTTAAAAATAGACAAAATTTAAAATTGAAAAAATAAGTACCCCCCCCCGCTTCCTATTAAAATAATGAATAAAAAAATAATCGTCCTCTGGGTTCCCCTACTCTCGGATAAGCAGGGTCCTCGGGGGTGTGAGAGAGAGAGGGGGGAAACGCAGCAGCAGAGATGCAGCGGTGGTGTGGTCCAGTGGCGGTGTGGTGCAGCGGTGCGGTGCAGCAGAGCAGTGATGCAGCGGTAAAGAAGACGCTGCAGCGGCGGCGTTGCAGCGGCGCGCGTCCCCCCTTTTACTCTCTGATCACCCTCCCCCCTTCCCCCCTCGCGGATCAAGCCTCCCCTTCCCCTCCCCCCTTTATTCTCCCTCCCTGCTTGAATCCCCTTTGAATCTACTTGCATTATACATACCTTAGTAGCTAAATACACTGCGTCATCAGCGTGGCGCAAGAATTCGCGAATCTGCTCTGGTGTAAAGACTCTGGCTTTCTTGGAGTGGACGTTTAACGACTTTCTTTTTAAAAATGCCTTCACGTGGTAAAAATTTTTAGCATATATACCAAGATCTTCATAAAGCATTTTTGAAATCATTGAAAAACGCGACCACAGTGTTTGAGGATTCAATTTACCCGAAAGTTCGTTTAGGTACGCTAATAAAACTTTTTCTGTGAGTTTTTTTATACCTCTACTCGACATCCACGAATTAAAGTCACGATAAATTTTTGAATAAATGTTCTTTGTTTTTTCGGGTAGAGTATTTTCTAAAGCATCTTGAGCCAATGCCTCTACGTCGGGTGGTAAACTTTCGGTATCACCCGCGTCCATTTTTGAAAAATAGCACTGGTTAAACTAACCAAACCCGTATTTATCGACGTTATTTACTCGTGTGTAGTCGAACGTGGACTGTGTTCTATGGCATGTATCGCGTGAACGCGTTTAGACTTGCAATAAAGCAGCGAATGAAGCGCGGGGGGAGGGAGGGGGGAGGGAGGGGGGCACCGCCTTGTCATTGTTGGTACTCGGAGCAAACAAACTACAACGGTGAGGGAGAAGCAGATACAGAGGGCGTTGTATATTCATAATTATTCTGTATTAAAAAAGCGGAAAATTGAAAAAATGACAATTTTTTGAGTTTTTTATTTTACGCACACTATGCGTAAAGTCCCATTTTACGCACTAAAAACAATTCGTGAAATAGAACTTTACGCATACTATGAAAAAAAAAAATTTTTTTTCATGCAGGAATTTTTAAATATTATTAGATTTTTTCTCAAAAAATAAATAATTTTAATAAATTTATCTTTAAATATGTAAGCTTTTATTTATTTATACCCACCAAAAACATTTACTTGAAAAAATTTTTTTTTAATTTTTGAAAACAAAATTTAATTATAAATAAGAATTTACTTATTAAAAAAAAACTTGAAACTAATTTATAAAAAACGTACATTTATATAAGCAAAGTTTTATGAAAAAAATGACTTTAAGTGCATAATATAAAGAAATTGTATGCAGGCATATATAATACCATGGCACAAGGAATTCTGTAGTATAAATTTAGAAGACTAATTTGATTGAATTTTCAAAATTATCATCTTAAGGTTATAACAATTAGCTTTTCAGTTTTCTTTTATTGTTTTAAAGTTCATGGCCAAGTTTCAAGCAAAAATATTAAATAGTACAAAAGATATTTAAAAAACTCTTTTCAAGTTGTGCTCGATGGAAAGTTAGATACATGTGTTTTTATTAGTGGTTATGAGAAATTATTTCTGTATGACAGCTTTTATATTTTTTAGGGCCTTCTAAAGTTGTCCTGAAGTTTATTTTCAAATTATAGAGCTATAGCAACATTATTTCTAAAGATACAGAAACTGAATTTTTATTGATGAGAGAACGACTCATGTTAAAATAAAAATTCAACTTCTGTATCCTAAGAAATAATGTTGCTATAGCTCTATAATTTGAAATTAAACTTCAGGACAACTTTAGAAGGCCCTAAAAAATATAAAAGCTGTCATACAGAAATAATTTCTCGTAACCACCAATAAAAACATGTATCTAACTTTCCATCGAGCACAACTCGAAAAGAGTTTTTTAGATATCTTTTTTACTATTTAATATTTTTGTTTGAAACTTGGCTATAAACTTTAGAACAATAAAAGAAAAGTGAAAAGCTAATTAATATAATTTTTAAATGATTATTCTGAAAATTCAATCAAATTAGTCATCTAAATTAATATTACAGAATTGCTTGTGTGATGGCACAAAAGCATTTTGGTTTGAATAGTAAAATAAAAAATTGATGATTTAATATCATAATTTTACTTCAAAAAACTTTTTCCATTACATATAATTAAGAGTCTAGAATTGATCTTTATTTTTTTCATCTCATAAAGTAAGAGAATCTGGCTTGAAAAAAAATCCATTCATAAACACTGGAAGACACTGAAAAAAACGTTTGCAGACTCAAACCACATAAGTCATTTCATGCATTTTATATCTGCTCAGTATTACTTTAAATATTTAAACCTAAAAAGTAAGGTTATATGTATGTTTATGTGCGATGGAGTTTATATGCCACTCCCACATTTTCGACAATTTCGTCCGGGCTGAATCGGGGCCCCCTACGGGCCCCGACTCTAGCCACGTTACTCCCCGTACCGTCTATGAACGGGCTGCCCATACGGGGCCAGGCTCATTGGCTGGGCTGCCCGGCTACAATTCCCTGTCGGGCTATTATCACAATTTTTTGCCTAACATTTTTCACTTTGACTGTTTCACCTGTCATCTTTCAATTGGAGCATTCAGAACCTTTTTAAATAAAAAATAATTCAAATTTAAAATACTAGCCGTGCTGCTCCATGAAAAATCTCTCCCAGCGGCGGCCATATTGGATACATATATATTATGTCTAGCATAAAAATCTGTAAGGTTAAATAAATGCTAATATTAATAAAAAAAAATATATATTATGCCATGCTCCCCACCAAGGCTGCTCTTTTAGTCCCAATTGTTTGATTTCAGTAAGGCTTTTGATTCAGTCTGTCATACTACCCTTCTGAAAGCTCCAATCGCTATAGGTTTCTCAAGCAACGTCCTCAGATGGATTGCCTCATATCTCTCAGGCCGTTCGCAAGCTGTGAAAACGGAGTTGGCCGGTAATACTTCTTCTTTTCGACCCTTTAATAAGGGCGTGCCTCAGGGCTCGGTCCTCGGCCCACTACTTTTCTTGCTGTTTGCTGTTGACATTGCTCAGGACCTTGGCCCCACTGTACGCCATATTATCTATGCTGACGTTCTTCAGATTTATATCCAAGGATGGCTTGAGGACTTGCAAGAAACTCTAGCGAAACTGAGTAGAGCTGCACAAGGTGTGGAGGACTGGGCAGCCAAGAAAAACCTGAAACTGAATGTTGGTAAAACGAAAGCAATGATTTTCGGCACCGCGTATATTATGTCAATAAATTCATGAAGTTGGGTATTGACTGCCTACATTTTGGACAGTCTTGTGTCCTGTTTGTTTTGTCTGCACGAGGTGTAGTTCTTGACTCTAAGCTGGATTGGAAAGAGCATGTGAAGTATATCTGTAAGCGTGCTCACGCTCTGATATACAGACTCTACTTATTTAGGTGAAGCATCATATTTAACCTGCGCAAACACTCAGACATTCAGACACTTCTTTACCCAATTGTAAACTACGGCTCTCTCGTGTACTGTGATATTTCAACTGAGCAGAATCTTCTGATTCAGCGCATTATGAACTGGAGGATTAGATTTATTTATGCAATCACGAAGTGTGATCATGTCACCCCCTATAGACGTGAGCTGGGTTGGCTGCGGCTGGAAGGTCGGAGAGATTACTTTTCAGCTTGTCTTTCGTACAAACTACTTCAGTCCGGTATACCATCATACTTAGCCATTCACAGCCGTTTCATAGCCAAAGTCAGCACACGCCCAAACAGGGAAGCTCACAGAGCGTTAGTTGTGCCATGCTGCCTAAACTGTCTCCTAAACTCGTTTCATGTCTTCATGACTTATTTATGGAACAAATTACCCTCTCATATCCGTTCAGTCCCCTCCCTTTCTACTTTAAAACACCTCATTAACTCTTATATTTTCACTATAGAGGGAGGAGAGCAGTTATTTCGTCTATGATTAACGTCATCAGGCAGCGATACTAGTCATTTTATTATACAGAGAATGGAATCGTCTTTCTACAGCTGTTGAATTATACCTGTTAAATTATCAATTTTATTTATTTATATTTTTATACTTTTATTTTAATTACCTTTTAAATTACCTTATAAAATAATTAATTAGTTTCAATTCTTAATTTTTCTTATTAAGATATATTATTTCTGATTATATTCTTATATTTTTTATATTCATTACGCAAATAATGCTATTCATACTTATTGAAAATTTAGTGTAAACTCTTTGCTTTTGTACAACATAATGTACAACCAATAAATTTATCAAATCAGAAAAATCAAATCTTTGTCTCTCTCTCTCAGGAGGTGCACGTGTGATTTAAGTGGCTCTGTGAACGCGGTCAATTGATTTGTCAAATCCAGCTGTACTCTTGTAGAGACCCACCAATTGCATAAAGTGCTTAGTGTATTTGCTGCTTTTATCAAAACTGCTGTGTGGTGAAAAACTTATGTAGTTTGTTTAAAATTGGAGTGTTTTCAGTGAAGTTAAGTGTTTGAGGTTAGTTGGACAATAACCCAATTAGTAACGTCACTACGCCCCATTAATTGTAGTTTTGCCGCCAGATGGCAGCACTTCCAATTACCGACTCAGCAGTGTCTAACTTCGTCTTAACCTATACTACTTCATCGCAAAAATTCAAACCTTGAATTACTGTCGGCCCAAATTCAGACTTCACTACTCGCCTACCTTGCAACTTCATAGTACTTTTCAGTCTCTTATTTCACTTGCTTACAATCATGTTTATGGGGGAAGACGTTTGCTCTGCTTGTAATGCGCCTAAAAAGGTCAGAAATCTCATCCATCCGTGCTCCAGCTGTGAAAAGCTGTTTCACTCATCATGCGCAAAATTTTCTATTGATAATAGTGATGGTGTACCCACAAAGGTGTGCCAAACCTGCGCAGGCGCTGATGAGTCTGGAACCACCTCAACAAGCCAGCAAAAAGATTCCACATCTACTCTACCCTGACACTGCCACTTTCAGTCCTGTAGAAGAGGCCTCGCTGAGCTTAATCCTCAGAGAATTGAGAGAATTCAAATCAACTTTTGGCAATCGGCTGAATAACATTGAAGGTAAGCTGAAAGACTTAACTCTTACTCAATTCATGTTCCGACAATCAGCTAGAAGTCAGCAATTTTTTCTGATCCCTTAAGTACAGGCATCAAGCTTTTCTTGGGGGGCAGCCCTTCAGTTTTTTTGCCATCTGACAGAAATTTTATTTAAAAACTGTCTTACCGTCAGAGAATTTCTTTTTCAGCCAAAAAAAATTTTGTAGGCGAGATTTTTGTCGGCGAGAATTTCATTTAAGGATTTGCAACATACCCTTAAAAAGTATAAGATTTTTGACCGTCAATTAATCAAAAATTGAATAAAGGATGATGTTTTTATTAAGAGAGCCAGCTGGAAGTCGGCAAATCAATTTGAACACTAAATAAAGGGCTTCATCATGTTCTGTGACAGTCCTTTTTTAAAAGTAAAAGATTTTTACCGTCTAACAATAGGTAATTGAATAAAAAATGATGTTCTTATTACGAGGGCCAGCTGGAAGTCGGCAAATAAATTTGAACCTTAAGTAAAGAGATCAAGCCTTCCTTAGGACAGTTATTTTTTGAAAGTAAAAGATTTTTGACCACCAAACGATTGAAAATTGAATAAAAAATGAAGTTTTTATTACGAGGGCCAGCTGGAGGTCGGGAAATCAATTTGGGCCCTAAGTAAAGGGCTACACCATATCTTGAGAAATGCTTTTTTAAAAGTAAAAGATTTTTTACTGAGAAACTATCTAAAACTGAATTGAAAATGATGTTCTTATTACGAGGGCCAGCTGGAAGTCGGCAAATTTTGCACCCTCAATAAAGGGATAGAGGATTCCTTGGGGCACTCCTTTCAGGAAGGCAAAAGCTTTTTCACCGAGAAACTATCGAAGAATCAATAATTAAATACTTCCAGCTGGCCCTCGTAATAAAAACATCATTTCTTATTCAATTCTCAATAGTATGACGGTCAAAAATCTTTTACTTTTTAAAAAGGACTGTCCCAAGGAAAGCTTGATGCCTTTACTTAAGGTTCAAATTGATTTGCCGAGTTCCAGCTGGCCCTTGTCATAAGAAAATTATTTTTTATTCAATTTTCGATTGTTTGACGGTCAAAAATCGTTTACTTTTAAAAAAGGACTGTCACAGGACATGGTGAAGCCCTTTACTTAGGGTCCAAATTGATTTTCCGACTTCCAGCTGGCCCTCGTAATAAAAACTTCATTTTTTTTTCATTTTTCGACAGTTTGAAGGTCATAAATATCTTACTTTCAAAAGAGAACTGTCCTAAGGAAGGCTCGATTCCTTTATTGAGGGTTTAAAATGATTTGCTGACTTCCAGTGTGCCCTTGTAATTAGAACATCATTCTTTATTCAATTTTTGATTGTTTGACGATCAAAAATCTTTTACTTTTTAAAAACGACGGTCCCCTGGTAGGCGCAATCCCTTTATAAAGGGATCAGAACAAGCTGCCGACTTCCAGCTGATTGTCGGAACATGAATTTTACTTCTGATTGGATTATAGTAGGCGTTACGGTAAAAAATCCTTTGCTTTATAAAAAAGACCGTCCTACGACATGTTCTACCCCTGTACTTAAGGATAAAAATGATTTTATTCGCTTTATTCGGAGTAAGAAAAATTTGCTGACTTTCACAAGAAGCATTTTACTTATTATTTAAGGCCAGTTAGTTTTACGGTAAAAAATCTTTTTCTACTTAATTTTTTTTTTTTTTTTAATTTTATTGTTTCTAACTTAATCCACATTATTACAATAAATCTTTTTATTTTACGTTTAGAGTGAGTGAGTGAGTCAATGGTACTCCACGATAAAGCCACCATGCCGCCCGTCTTCGTTAAAAAATTTACGGTTATGCTTATGTTCGCTCGGTTCAATACTTTAATATATATGCTCTGTAGTTTTTCCATTCCATTTTTCTCAACCTATATTTTTAAATATTGTTCTTACTTTCAATCATCAATTACATAAAATATAATTTTTTTAGAACCATACTATCATGATAATTAGGAATCAGCGAAAAATAATGAATCTGAAATTTTTCGGCTGGCATATCCTGATGAATCACGTATTTCAAACGTGAGTACAGCATCTTTACCGCGACCACGTTCGATACTTGTGACTCTCCACTCTCGTCCGTTGCTTAAAGCAATTATTTAATCCAAGGTGAAATTTGGCAAGCTACATACCTCGAGTTTACGTGATGCTTTACCACAGAACCGTAATTCGGAATCTTTAACCCCTGAGCTCATCAACGTCAATGAATTTCTACCAGGTACCAAGTTCAAACTGCACAACCTTGTCCGCCGCAGAACTTTGCAACAGTTTTGTCTGCTTCGTGAGAGACGGTGAAATTCATGTGAGAAGGAAGAAGGGTGACAGACCAACAGTTCATCAATTCTAAAGCAGAACTGGATCGTTTTTTGACATCGTAGACCTCTTTCGTCGTTCACATGATGCGAGATCATTGCTCTCCCAATGTAATTCCATCCACATTTACTCTCTACCATAATCATAACCTATCGCATTCATCTCAATCATCTTACTCATACCTTCTGCCGTATAACTCATCTTCAGTGTCTAATTCATTACCTGCACCTTATCTCTCCATGCAATAGCCAGGGAACAAGCTAGAAGTTTGTCTGTTAAATGCTAATTCACTGAGGGGTCATAGAGGCCAGATTAGGCACTTCCTATTGAATTACTCCTTGAAACATGTGCTTGCCATCACAGAGACTTGACTTGGACCCTCTGTCGAGATCCACTATGGAATGGAGGGGTGAACCCAGTTTTACAGAGTATTTGTTTTGTGAAGTTATCTTTAAGGGAGGAAACCCTATCTTTGTCGGTGTGGTATAAAGGCCTCCTCACGCGCCGTTTGTTAATGGTCCTAGTTTGGTAGAGGACCTTCTCTAGAATACACGGGATTACAGCACCAAGGTCATTCTTAGTGACTTCAATGCGGATCAACTGTCGTCCTCGGGAGATGCTAACTTTGTGCATGCTTTGGTCGCAGAGAACTCGCTTTACTCGGTGCCGTATGGGCCTCCACATCACACTGCGCACTCGGATACCTGGCTTGATATCTGCCTTCTTGATGCTTTGGACACTGTAACTGGCTTCTGGAAGACCGGTGACCCCTTCATTGCCAGCCACGATCTATTAACTACCACTCTCTACATTTTTGTACCTGACCTGACGCCACCTGATTTTTTCTATAGAGACTACAAGTCCATTAACATGACAGCATTCAATGACTACTTACAACAATGCGACTGGTTGGCAACTAGGGATGGCTCAACTTCCCTCGACGACAATCTGAGGTATCTGTACGGCAAGCTCTATGATACCCTTGACATCTTTGCACCACTTCGTCGAATCCGGTACAGAAAGCGACACTATCTCTGGTTCACTTACTATCATAAATTCCTACTAAGAGAGAGAGGCCCACTCTACAGACGCTACAAACGTTCTAAACTTGAGACAGAACTTTATGAATATAGACTTGCTCGCGACTTTGCTCATGGACAAATTTAGACAGCCAGACTTCAATTCTACTGGCATAGGCTCCGAAACCTTACTGACCCTCGGCAGATCTGGAAGGAACTCAAGCACTTAGGTATGTCACCCCAACCTGATACAAACCTTGCAAATTTCACTACGGAGGAGCTCAATGCCCACTTCGCCTCTATCTCATTTGATGCTGTTTCTCCTGCTCTCTCTGAATTCTTGGATAATCTAAGTAACAGCGAGGGTACGAACCTTTTTGAATTCTCAGAGGTTACACTTGATAACATTGCAGTGGCTGTTGATCAGTCAATCTCTCAGGCTGTGGGCGTTGATCGACTTCCGCAGAGCTTTATTAAATCTTTTTTTTTTTTTAGTGGCATCTACTTGATGAAGATTAATAAATATTTTTAAAAAATTATTAAATAAATAAAATCAAACTCAATATATGGAGTCGAAAAATCTTCACTTTATTAAAAATTAATTATAAGTTACGGCCGTTTCGACAACACTGTGTCTTCTTCAGACGGCGGTCATTTCAAGACCGTTTATTAAATCTGCCCTTCCCTCAGCAGGCCCCATTATTCAGCATACCTTCAACAAATACCTAACAACTTCAACTTTTCCTGACCAATGGAAGCAGTCCATTGAGGTTGCTTTCAATAAGCCCCCTTGTTTAGCTTTTTATCCAAGATTTTGGAGAGGTTGGTTTTCAATCAAATGTCTGTATTTGTTGAATCTAGGGAATTCATGGATAAATTTCAGTCGAATTTCAGAGCTGACCAAAGCACCCAGACTGCCCTTCTCAAACTTATTAACGACATAAATCGCGGGATGGACAGGGAGCTTATAACCGCATTCGTACTTTTTGACTTCAGCAAGGCCTTCGACTCGGTTGATCATCTTACACTGCTCAACAAGCTTCACTCTCTTGGGTTCTCATCTGGGGTCCTTAAGTGGGTTGCTTCGTATTTGTCAGGTTGTTCGCAGGCTGTTAAAGCAGAGGATGGTTTTTTCACTTCTTTTCGCCCCCTGAACAAGGGCGTGTCACAAGGCTCGGTATTGGGGCTTCTGCTTTTTGCTCTTTATATCAGGGTCTTGACTCTGGTGTGTACCATATTGTTTTTGCGAACGATCTGCAAATATACGTGCAGGGCCGAGTCGAGGAACTTGCTCAATTGTTTGAAAAATTTAGCCATACTGCGGAGCGGATAGCGGATTGGACTATTGAAAATCGCTTGTCATTGAATGTCGGAAAAACGAAGGCTATGATTTTTGCTACTACTGACGTGAACTCTCTGACTGTGCATGACTCCAACATTCCAATTGTATCCTCAGTGCGTAGCTTGGGGATGGTACTTGATTCCAGACTGAACTGGAAAGATCATGTCTTGCAAATCTGCAAGAGAGCTCTTATGTACCGGCTCAACTGCTTCAGACGGAGTACCACCTTCAAGTTGAGGAAGCATCTTATACAGACGCTGTTCTTCCCTCTGGTGGACTACTGCTTCGTTGTGTATTATGATATTTCTGCTGAACAAAGTCTGAGAATACAGCGGGTTCTCTACAGGGGGATCTGCTACATTTATGGTATTCGGAAGTCTGAGCATGTTACAGCATATAGGCGTGAATTCGGGTGGCTACGTGTGGTGAGTTGACGTGACTACTTCGTAGCCTGTGCTCTCTTTGAAATTTTAAGGACTGGCAATACAAATTTGGCAAACTTTTTTATCTCTCGGTCGCGTCCTACTCGAGATGTGAACTCTGCCACTCTCATTGTACTTGGCTGTCACTCAGACTCCTTAAGAAAATCTTTTTATGTATGCTCTATGATCTCATGGAACTCCCTTCCTCTTCACATCCAGAACGCTCCTTCTCTTCACACCTTCAAATCACATCTTAAAAATCATCTCTTCATGTTGGAAGGAGAGCAATGAATCCCTAGATAGCACTAGATTGATGGAATTATTCTGCTCTGCTGAGTGTTTATGTGATCTATGTGATGTGATACAATGATTCAATCTAGTTACTATTATGAAAATCTATGAACCATTATTAGTTATGTGAGCTAGTTCAATATACTAATTTTAGTTACCTCGTGACTAGCTTAAGCCACAAGTCATATAGTGTGATGATATCTTATATTTATTTATTGTTAATTCCCATTTTTGTCATTACCACTACTTTATTATGATGATTATTATTGTTGTTGATCACTATTAACCTTTATTTATTTATTACTATTGCTATAATTATTTTTATTTTTACTTACGTATCTTTTTGTATTCTATTAATTTTTGTACAACATATTTTACATTAATAAATATATCAAATGAAAAAAAATCAAAATCAAAATCTCTCTCTCTCTTTCTTTCTCTCCCCTCAATAAGGGTATCCCTCAGGGCTCAGTATCAGATCCCTTGATTGTTACTCTGTTTATTGCCTACATTGCTCAGGGTCTAAGCCCCAGTGTCTGCTACGTAGTTTTTGCTGATGATCTGCTGATCTATGAGCGTGGCTGACTCGAGAATTTACGCGACACTTTGGATAGATTGAGCCAGGGGCTCTGGTCTATGTGAACGGATTCAATGCCATGGGTATCCTTTCCCTACAGTTCAGTGACTGCACAGTCCCCTTTGTTTCATCTACACGTAGTTTGGGGGTGGTGCTGGACTCAAAACTGAATTGGAAGGACCATGTTCGTTACGTATGTCGCAGGGTCAACTCTCTTATGTACCGTCTTCACCACTTCAGGCGCAGTACCACCTTCGAACTGTGGAAGCATCTGATTCAGACCCTCCTTTTCCCTATAGTGCACTACTGCTCCCTGGTGTTCTGTAATATCTCTGATGAGCTAGATCTTATGCTTTAGTGCGTGCTCAATCGAGAAATTAGGTACATCTACGAGATTCGAAAGAGTGATCATATTACCCCTTATAGACGTGAGCTCGGCTGGCTTCGAGTAAGGAGCCGGAGGGATTATTTCGCGGCCTCCTTGCTCCATAGGACCCTGAATACGGGTGTTCCGCCATATTTGGCAAATTTTTTGGTCCATATTTGTAGGTGTGGTGTATATACCCCCTCACGCCCCGTTTGTCCTTGGGCCTGACTTTGTGTCCGATCTGCGTAGGACTTTGCACGTGCTATTAGCCTGTCGAAATCTCAGGCAGTGGACATTGTTTCTCTTCCTCAGAACTGTATCAATCAGCTTTGGCATCCATTGGTCCTTTCGTCTGTAAAATCTTTAATTCTTCCTTATCCACATCAACCTTTTCTGATCAATGGAAGAAGTCAAAAGTGATTGCACTCAATAAAACACCCTGTACGTCTTGCCTGAATGATTTCCGTCATATCTCCCAGCTCAGTTTTATGTCAAAGATCCTTGGAAGACTGGTCCATGACCAGATTTCTGCTTTCGTTGAATCACAGAGTCTGATGGATGATCATCAAGCAGGTTTTAGAGCAGGACATAGTACCCAGGCAGTACTGTTGAAGCTCACTGACGACATTCGGATGGGTATGGAGAAGAGACAAATGACCACACTACTACTTTTTGACTGCAGCATATCCTATGATTCGGTCTTGCACGTAACACTGCTCAGGAAATTGCGATCATTAGATTTTTCATAGCGATTATTTTTTCTGTAATTTAAATGAGGAATTATATAAACTTTGAGATTTGATGACTCAAACAAAATTAAAATCCCTTCATAAAAGAGAGCTATCACCATCTTGCGTAAACTTTTTATTCGTGAGCTGATTGGTAAGGAAATTTTTAAAATGTTCAAAAAGTGCATTTGAGGTTACTATTTTTGTTTCTTCCCTAAGCGCGCTAGCAGCGCGCTAAAGGAGGCTATGTAAAGAAAAACAATTAGAAACTGACAAAGTAGGAATTTTTTATTTTATTTAACACAAATTTCTTTTGCAGAAGTAATAAACAAGGGTCCAAGCGCGCTTGCGCGCTGAGTAATTTCTAGTAAAATGGAAAAGTGGTTCCCAACACCTCTATTCATATTTTAGCACCGAACCCCACTGCTAAGATTTATGCAACGTGAGTCGTGTACCGTGCACCGAGTCCTACTGCTACGATCAAAGTACCGTGTGCCGTGTACCGTCTACAGTGCACCGAGTCTTACTGCCAAAATCGGTATGAAGTTTACCGTTCACTGAGCCTCACTGCGTGATCTATGCACCACATGACGTGCACCAAGTCCCACGGTTAAGATCTATGCAACGTGTGCCGTGTACCATCTACCGTGCACCAAGTCAAAGTACTGTGTACCGTGTACCAAGTCTCAGTGCCAAGATCACAACGATGTGTACCGTGTGCAGTGCACAGAGTGCTATTGCCAAGATCAATGGGACGTGTACCCTGTACAGTGCACCGAGTCCTACTGCTACGATCAAAGTACCGTGTACTGTGTACCGTGTAGCGTGCACCGAGTCTCACTCCCAACATTAATACGACATGTACCGTGTAAAGTGCACTAAGACTCTGAAACAAAAGCAGCGTTCACCGTGTACACAAAAGCTCTCAGCGTGTAGCATGTACCGTGCATTAAAAGCTTATGAGAAATATGTTCTTGTGTACCGTACATTGATACACGGCAATGGTACCTAGTCTCAACCTTTTTAGGGTTTATCACAATATCTCTGACAAACTCTACGACTTGATTCACTTTCACAATATTAGAGAACGTTCTCTGTAATAAAATTTCTCAAATTATCACATATTCTTTCTTCGTGCTGAAAGAGTACTTTCCGGTACTTATCAGTCATAAATATGAGTAGGTAAAACAGAGTGGGCCAAGCCTCAAGCAGTCCACGTTTCAGTGCGGGCCAAGCCTCATGCGGGTTTCGCATCATCGGCCCACGCGTCGGCCACCGTGCGGCACGCGAGAGCGGACCCTACGCGTAGTTCCTTCGAACGGCCCACGCGAAGCGAGCCGTGGTTCCCCTACTACTGCTATCATGACAGCGCCTATTTTATAGCTGCGAGTATCTGTCTTATGATTCATAAATATTCGTATGAATTTATAACATTTTAAAAGTAACGGTAAAGTTAATTTAAAATTTTTTAAGGAAAAAGTTAACTTTATTTTAATCACCCTGGCCCTTTTCAGGACCAACAAAATTTTAAACGTACGACAAATTTATTCATTTCCTTTTCAGTGATGGTAAAGATGATGTTTTATTTATTGAATTATTTTAGATGAAATAAAAATAATTTCTGGTTTTGTTTGTATTATAGCATTGAAGTCATTTTTCGATCGAGTGATGATTAACTCGAGCTTCACATTAACTACAATCTTACGATAATCTTCTGCTAAATCTAATATATAAGGGTGGTGGTCAAAAATGTTTCCACTTTAGGAGAAAAAAAAAAAAAAAAAAAGTATTCCTATGAAGTTTATTTGAGCGGGATCTGTTTAAGTATGTTCTAAAAGAAGTAGAAAAATTAAAAATCATTTATTAAAAATTACTTAAAACTATGGTACATTATTAACAACTTAAAACTGTGTTACATTATTACTATATTACAATTCATTTAAATTTTTTTCTTTTTCTTCAATTTTTTCAAATTTAATCTTTTTTTCATTTTTCTTTTCATCAGCTTTTTGTTCTTCTTGAAGTTTTTGAAAGCTTTTATATCGATCATGTCGTCGATTTTTTTCCTCGGAATAACTTTTAAAACCTGAGGATTTTTCATCTTTAATTCTTTCGTAGCCAGAGGAGCTCTGTTTTTGATCCATGTTCAATGAGAAGTGAATAAAATTGAGAAAACCAAATGTATTTATATCCACTCCATGGGTGTTATCGAATCTTGTGATTCTTTTTCTACAATTAATTTTTTTTAAAGTCTTACGTTGTGCAGCGCACAAAACGTTTTGAATTTTCCATTACGATTTTTACAAATTGTCACTAGTTTAACTTCATTCAATGTAGGATACGAGTACGCAGCCACATCCCTTACGTTATACCTGAAGCGCTCCAACCATTTTTTTTCATCGAACCTGCAACGTAAATCTCTGTGGTCTTTGAACGAATCACGAATAAGTTTTCCTATCGATGTGTAGAGAAGATAACCAGAGTTCCAATCTAATCCTTGATAGTTACGATGCCGGTCGTAATTAATATTTTTATAATTTTTAGCGAGATTATTCCACGAGTAAGGAGCATTGAAAAAAAGTACTACAGGGTCTGCATCTTGAACGAGTGGTATGAATGAAAACTCTTTGATGATGTAGTCGTGTTCTCTCCGAATATTACATCCTTCTTTGATAGTACTTCCTGTCTGCACGAAGCAAGCCATGTCAATCGCGTACCACATCTTGACAATTAATGCATGATGAAAAACTTATACCTTTGTTTTAAACTAATTTTTTAACATCTCCGCTAACCGAATTGTATTGTACGATTTGATCATGTAAAATTAGACAGTAAGCCGCAGTCTGTGCAGGAAAATTTTCTCTTGAATCGAGTTCTATTCGTACGTCGACCGGTGCACTTTTCAAAGATTCGTTTTGTTTAGAGCAGTCGATCACAATAAGAGGAATTTTTTCGATGAAGTCTGTTTTAGTTAATGTTGGTTCAGCATCTTTTCCATAATACGCGATTTGAAAGTTAGCGTACTTATAGTTAAGTATCGCGTACTCATTCTGATTGATATTGAGATTTAAATAATTGTAAGGATAATATTGAGAGTTTAAAAAAAGTTTTACGTTACTTAAATTACAGTGATCGAATAGACTATGGTTTTCACTATTTATGCCCCGTCTACACTGGCGGTTTATCCGCGTTTCGGCTTAACTTTGTTTAAAGAATTTTGCAATGTTCTCGCACGGTTGAAGAATTAATTTGTACTTTAAAAAAAGGAAATAATTTATAAGATTAAGATGGTTACATCTTGAACTTCGATTCCAATGGCAACATCGCAAAATTCTTTAAACAAAGCTAAGCCGAGATGCCGTTTAACCGTCAGTGTAGACGAGGCATTATTGATTTTTTGTTGGTCTGTAAACCTATGATGACAAAACGAGGTTTTTCTAATTGATTTGATGCTTTTACAGTTCAAACGTATTTGGTTGTCGCAGGTAGCAATGGATACTCAAAAAATTCTTTAGACCTGAAACTCATGGTGCTTGCACGATCTTTTCCAAGAAATTTAAGCAAACTTATTCTGTTTGTATCTGATATTAAAACGTAAGGCATTAGCCATTCAATCTTTGAGATATTAATATCGACGACTTCAAATGCTTCGTTACCTGGTTTTGTTTGTATTATAGCATTGAAGTCATTTCTCGATCGAGTGATGATTAACTCGAGCTTCACATTAACTACAATCTTACGATAATCTTCTGCAAAATCTAATGTATAAGGGTGGCGGTCAAAAATGTTTCCACTTTGGGAGGAAAAAAAAAAAAAGTATTCCTATGAAGTTTATTTGAGCGGGATCTGTATAAGCATGTTCTAAAAGAACTAGAAAAATTAGTGGGCGCGAAAAATATTAATTTTAACGGTAGGCAACACGCCTTACAGGAGCATAAAAGTCTGATGCGAGGACAATTTTTACTGCGTAAAAATTTTTCAATGTTTTTTTTAAGCCATAATAAACACTTTTTAGTTGAAATAAACTACGTAGTACTTCTTTGGCACATATATACTAAGTTTTCCTATACAAATTTTTTTCATTTAACATCAATTTCATACTTAAATGTAGTCTGACACGAGGACATGCGAAAAGGTACGTGTAAAGTTTTTTTGTAAATTTCAAATTTATGAATACATAAAAAAAATATTCATATCAAAAATGGGTCTGTTCAATGAAAAAATAAAGAGTGAAGATAAACTGAATATTTTATTCATACAAAAAAATTGTTTTTAGTGTAAAAATAAGAGTTTTCTAACCTATGACGCGGGGACCGTACCGATGAAGTTTTACTTTAAATCAATTTTTTTATTACAAATACAAATTTTTTTTTTTTTTTTAATCTCTTACTTGTTTTCTTGATACCGAAATCTTTCAAACCATGTATGATATGTTTTATCTAACTTTAGCATGTTTAATGAAGACATTAAAAAAATTTTTCAGTCAGGGGACAAAAAAGTGGAAACATTTTTGACCGCCACCCATAACTGAGAGGAATGAACACGTCAAAATGTCCATCTTCGTTGAGTATCTTTTTTTTTTTATCTTCCGAAAGACCATACTATCAGCAATCAAACTTTGATTAGGGTTAAAAGATAACCAATTTTTTATCAACGTAGTTAAACCCACGTTTTTACACCGATCGATTTCAATTCCATTTAACTCTAATCGAACATCGTCGAATAAATTACAGATACCGTTATTAACAAAAAATATGTTTTTCGGTGCTTTTTTTGAAGCGGTATCGGTGAGTTGACCGCAAATATGAAGAATGCTCCGCCATGGTAAAAGGCATAGATCTTGATGTTATATAGCGATACGAATTTCATCACTGTTGCCATAATTTGCTGCTGTATATTGTTGGTGAGCGCGTATCTCGCATTTGAGAGATACTTTCATCAAACGCTACAGGATTTTGAATGCTTAGAATGTCTTCCATTTTTTTTTTAAAACAGCAAAAGAATATGCAAGTTACTTTCCACCAGGAACTACTTTTAAGCCTAGACTTTTGAGAAACTGGATATTCGCTCGTGTTAACACTTTGAGAGCTCGTTGACGACTGATTGAAGAAGTGCATTTTGTGATAGTTTTATATGTTTTGGTTTGGAATCCTCTACCGTGAAAGACAATACCCATCATGAAGCTTTTATATGAAGTCAAATCGTTATATTTTCTTCGAGAAAATTAACTAGCTCCCCGTCTTGATCGACCACGCGCAACTGAAAGTAATCAATACAGGGTACTGTTATAGGTAAGTAAATTACTTGGGAAGGAATTTCGATTATTTTAAAACCAGGGTCGGCCATTGGATAAAATTCCTGAATTTTATCCAGTGAATTTTCGTGAATATCCAATCTCTTTCCAGCAGCCAGTCAAGGTACTGGAAATCATTTTGAATCAGCGTTGTTTGGCTCTTGTTGTAAAAACAGTCTCCAAATTTTTCCATCAGAAAATCGATTTCTGCATCGATGGTATAAAAATTGTGATCGCGTGACTGGGTAATAATTTGGTGGGCTGTGTGCAGAGGTACTCGTTGAAAATTATTGACAAAGTGCAAATCCAGTCAATAATTTGGTCAATATCGATGCCGATGAAAGAAAAATCTTTGGCTCTGCCAGAGATTGAAAAAGAGTCGCGTGTATCCATGATAGCAGACGAAACAGCTCTCCACTCTGTCAATCGGTACTAATGAACTCGCGTGCGTGCGTGCGCATACTTATGTATTCTAGCGGACCTCGAAGGGTGCACCTCGCGCTGCTATCGCTGATTGGTGCCCTTTTATCCTCGATGACAGCGTCTGCTTTTTTTTATCCTAGCACTGGCAAACTTTTTATTCTTGAGGATGACGCTGTAGGAGGATGCTTTTATACTTGAAGATGATTTAGATCAGGCTGTGGTGGTAGTTTTTCTTTTTTCTCCAAGATGATGCTTTAGCTTTTTCAACTTTTTCTCCTCGTGCACCGGATGATTCTCCACGACGTAAAGACGACACTTCTCGATGATGACGTGTGGTTACAGTGCAGTTGTTCTCGTAGCCGATGCAGTAGCTTTTTCCAAGGTCGACTGCAGCTCGCGATGATCTTTTTTTTTCTTGATGACGTGAGGCTACGGTGCAGTTTTTCTCGTAGCCGATGCAGCAACTTTTTCCAAGCTCGAGTGCAGTGCACGATAATCATACATTTTTAACATAATATATTTGCTCCAAAGTTTGATATATTTTATAAATTGCAAAAAATAGATTGTTACGTTAAATTTATGCAAATAATATAGATTTTTACGTCAAATTGGCGAAAATGATAGTTTGATACGTTAAAAATATGCAAAAACATTAAACACATCATTCTTATGAATTAATTACAAGCGGTCCTGATATGACCCTGCTCATTTTCATGAAATAGTTTATTTTACGTTTGAAACATTTTTTAGTCCTTAAAAGGACTTTCTTTTTTTATTTAAATAATAAAATGTACATTTATTTGAAATTGTAATTGTTTTGCAAAAGAATTATCCATGAAAATACAATGGTTTAAAAAATTGGCTTCCTGCAAGTGATTTTCAAATCGTTCAGGGTGCCCTCTAATATGTAAAATCAAATCCCGGGAGAGGTCCACAGGCAAGATTTTTGCAGCTTCTTGCAATGCTTGTAGAAAGTGTGCGGTTCCGGGTATCTTTCTCTCAACAAGGTCCTCCTTGTCGCTGCTCTTCTCCGGGCTGCCTACGTGAACCTCAGTTGACGCATTGGAGAGATCATCCTCCTCCACGGTTGAAGTCACCTCGTATCGGAAGTCGCTGCTTTCCCTGTTGTGATCCGGTGTATCTCCGATATCGACCTCGATGATGTTGCGAGCTGGCTGCGGTGATGATGGTGGAGTCATCGGCAGCGTTGCTGGGGCAACTTTTTTAAATCCTGGTGGTAAAATAAGTTCTATCTCCAGGTTATTAACTTCCTCGGGGAAATCCAACAAAACCTTTATTTTTAAGGGGTTCATTGTTGTAGAAATATATTCAAAAGAATGATGAAAAATTAGTTGAAGCGCTTTCTTTTATTCTTTTAATCCTCGCACCATGAGAGGGGCTGGGGGTTGCATGGTCTTCTCAACCTCGCGCAGAGGGGGTAACACCTCACATTCAAAGTATTATAAAGTCGCGCGATTAGGATTTTTTATTTCAAATCAACCTTCAAGATGGAAGACGACGGGCGCCTCGACTTTCTCTAGCAGAATGGCTTCATCTTTGCAGATGAAGCTGAGTTCTTGCAGGCTCTGGAGAAGACGGAAGTGGATTCTATAGAACAAGCACCAGCCACACTTCCTCCTGCAGTAGAGCAGCAGCACGACTTCCTGGTGCCACTGCAGGGAATTGATTTTTCATTGCTACTGTACGAGACGTACTACCACCTACAAGCAGTATCCGACGTCACCGTGGTTACAGTAGTGATCAAAATTATAAGGCACCCCCTAAAATTCGCCTGTTTCAAGTTAATATTTTGACTTTGTGCATGCCTGCACGTGTTTAAATATTTTAGTATTCATCTCTAAAATTTTTTTTGTTCAAAACAAGTTCAGTACTTGAAAAAAAAATGTTTACTTTATATTAATTCGTCTTTCCAATCAATTTTTATCCTCTTTTAAGCTTAAAATGACTTTTTTTAAAAAACAGCTAAATTTAGTTCTTTTATGATATAGATAGTGTTTTGTAAAATTTCTATAAACACCTAAGTGAATAATTTTTTTTTTTCGCGTTTCTCCGATGTTCAAGTTTATCGAAAAAAATTTTCAAGCTGATTAATAGAAAAATGTTCAAGCCACAAAGAAAAAATACATTTTTTTAAACTTGAAAAAACATTGATTTTTTGTACTTTTACATTGTTTTTTGCTTAAATTTGCTTTTTTTTATTAATTTGGGAGGTAAAAATTATATTAAACTGATATTTGACGAATTTTAAACTAATTCAATTTATTATGAATCAAAATCTTACAGAGAATCTTAAAAAAATATGTTAAAAAACAGTTTTTCTAATACAGTTAAATTTCACAAAAATAACTTCAATTTGTATTTAACTGATTACAAGCAATATATTTATCGAATTGACTTTTTCATTAATTTTAATATTCAGTTAGAAGTTTCAGAGAGTTTATTCAACTTGAAGTAATTTTTCAAATTCGTAGAATTCGAATGCCAGTAGCGATAATTGTTCGATCGGTAAAGAATTTATCTACATTACCGACCGAGCCGTCATTACTGATAAATTAGTTTTTTAAATGTTAATAAGCTTGCATAACTTTCATCATGGGAAGAAAAGCAGTTTCTGATAAAATTAAGTGGCAGATTATAGGATTGTTGAAAGGAGGAAAAAATCAGAGTCAAATTTCAAAAATATTAAAAGTTAGTAGGTGTTGCGTTCAAAACACCATTAAGACGTATGAAAGCACGAAATCCGTTAAAGTGAAAATTGGCGCTGGCAGGCCAAGAATAACAAGTAACCGGATTGATCGAATTATTATTAAAAAGGCAAAGAATAATCGTGCAGTTACAGCAAACAATATCAAAAATCAAATAAATGAAGAACTTAATGTAAAAGTGTCTCGAGTAACAGTTAATAGACGTTTGCTTAAGAAGAACATGAAATCTGCTGTCGCAACTCGTAAGCCTCTTCTAACTGCAAAAAACCGAAAAGCTAGGTATGAATGGTGCAAAGACAAGCTATCATGGACAGTTGAAAAATGGAATTTAGTTCTTTTTAGCGATGAATCTAGCTTCCAACTTTTTTCAAACAGACCAAAGCGAATAAAACGTACCAGCAGTGAAAAATACAATCCTGATTGCCTTGCTTCAAGAGTGCAGAAAGGTGGTGGATCAATTATGGTTTGGGGTTGCCTGTCAGAAAAAGGAAAAGGAGAACTTCAATTTGTGCAAGGTACAGTGAACAGCGAAAAATACATCGATACTATAGAAAATTTTATGCTTCCATCAAAAACAAAGGTTTGTGGACGTCAAAAAATTTGGTATTACCAACAAGACAACGCTCCGTGTCACAAATAAAAAAAAAACGATGCAATGGTTTAATGATAATAAAATACCTATACTAGATTGGCCAGCACGTTCTCCAGATTTGAATATAATTGAGAATGCTTGGGATCAAATAGAGATAATGATCAAAGACAAACATCTGAGAAATTTGGAAGATTTAAAACGAGAGATTGCTGTAGCCTGGCAAAAATTGAGTCCGAGTTACTGTAAAAAACTTGCAGAATCTATGGTCCGAAGAGTTCGCGCTTGCTTCGAGGCTAAAGGAGGATCAACTAAGTACTAAAAAAGGGTAAACTAATTACTAAATATATAAAAAACATATTATATTAAATAATAAAAATGAATATAATAATTATTTCTAAAAATAAATTAATACTATTACTTGTAATCAATTAAATACAAATTGAAGTTATTTTTGTGAAATTTAACTGTATTAGAAAAACTGTTTTTTAACATATTTTTTTTAAATTCTCTGTAAGATTTTGATTCATAATAAATTAAATTAGTTTAAAATTCATCAAATATCAGTTTAATATAATTTTTACCTCCCAAATTAATAAAAAAAAGCAAATTTAAGCGAAAAACAATGTAAAAGTACAAAAAATCAATGTTTTTTCAAGGTTAAAAAAATGTATTTTTTCTTTGTGGCTTGAACATTTTTCTATTCATCAGCTTGAACATTTTTTTCGATAAACTTGAACATCGGAGAAACGCGAAAAAAAAAAAAATTATTCACTTAGGTGTTTATAGAAATTTTACAGAACACTATCTAGATCATAAAAGACCTAAATTTAGCTGTTTTTTAAAAAAAGTCATTTTAAGCTTAAAAGAGGATAAAAATTCATTGGAAAGACGAATTAATATAAAGTAAACGTTTTTTTTTCAAGTACTGAACTTGTTCTGAACAAAAAAATTTTTAGAGATGATTACTAAAATATTTAAACACGTGCAGGCATGCACAAAGTCAAAATATTAACTTGAAACAGACGAATTTTAGGGGCTGTCTTATAATTTTGATCACTACTGTACTTCCTGTGCGGATGGAGAATTTCGTCTCATTTCCGAAGGTAATGATGGAAAAGCTGCCACCACAGACGGAAATTTTTTATCCCTAACTGTTGAACGTGCTCCGGTAGAACCAACGCAGGAGGATATTCCTCACGTCGAAGTCTATGCTGGCGACTTATTTCTAGACGTGCACCCACCAGTGGTTGACATCTCTGAAGACTCCAACATGTTGCTGGACGATATAGTGGAGGTCCAAGTAGCGTGGCCACGCAAAACAGTTTAATCTGCAGGCTGGAGGTTAAGTCTGCAAGTTTGCGCGGCCACGCCGCTTGGAGCGCGATGCTAGTCTGCAGGCGAGAGCGCGGGCTGCACAATGGGTGCAACGAAAATTTTGATTTTTCATTTCTAACTGATGAGATCACTAAACGATTTTTGGCTATGTTTCAACTTAATAAATTTCCTACAATTAAAAAAAAAAAAAATCAAAAATCGAAGGGGAGGCAGGAGTCAAACTTGCATTTGTTTATAAAATAGTTGTTTCGAAACGGGATAAATTATTTTTTTTACACAATACTCGATTACACTTTAAAGATTATTAATTTTAAGTCATATTTGTATTTTTTTCAAATTATTTTATGACTTATTTTAACCGTAATCAACTTTTTTCGAAAATTCTATTTTGCACAATTAAACAATAAACAATTGAATTTTTTAGAAATTGTATGGCGGAATATTCTTCTGTGGATGAGTACTTCATAATTATGCAACAATATTATATTTTCATGACTTCACAAAAAATGTGCCCACTTGAGAAAATTTCATTCTATACTCATGATTATTTTTTACCATTTCTTTTAAAAATCTATCATGAAATTAACAAATAATGTTTTTTTTAGCGCTGTCAGTAGACAACCCTGGTTAGCGCGAGACAGACGTGATGTCACGGGGTGAGGCGCGCGGCCCCCCGGAGTGAGGGGGTGAATAGCGCGTGGGGCCTTCGGGGGCCTTATTATGTAAAACGATATCCGCTAGAGGTAGGTATATCGGTCGATATATGCGTACATATTGTGAAGGCAGCTTTAAGGTAGTCGGGACGGCTGCTAGCCACCCGATCGGTGAAGAAGTAAGGCTCGCCAGATTTGGTTGAAATAAATTAATTACAACAAATAAAACGTTTTTTCATCATCAGCAGTTAAAAAAAATATAAGTGAAAAATATTTAGAAGCTTGCCTATTATTTACTTAAATAATTATAAGCTGTACAACGCGTTTTTAGGAGTTGATGTCAATGTAAAAATTTTATACTCTAAGTACTTCAATTACTAACTGTTATACAATTTTTTAATAAAGTCTGTAAGGAAGATTATACCGAGATTATAATTATTATTATTAGTATAGATCTTATTATCATTCGCTCTGATTATACCAGAGAGGTATCGAAACTAAAAGCAGCAAAAAATCATGATTAATCATTAACATCCACTCCTATCCACAAGGTCGTTTTTTACATATATTATTGAATTGCTGGACGAAAAATTCACGCAATAGTTATAACAAAATAATAACTTTTAGCCACACAATATCATAGTTAGCATTATTAATTCCGCATCTTTTTAGCCAAGCTCTAAATATTTTCATCATTTAGTTTTTTTACGCTTGATCTTAGCTCAAGTTTTTGACACTTGGAAATAATTTACATGGAGAGGATGGTTGCACCTATTAATTTAAATGGCTCTATTCAGCTGCTTCTTTACCCTCAAAAAATTTTGAGATAAAATACTTATTACAAAAATTTGATCAAAAAAATTATTAGATCAATAAAAAAAAAAAAGCATTAGAAAATAAAAAAAAAAATCTTTAGATCGATATTTTTTTTTTCTATTTTTCAACATGATTTTATTCATTATTTAATTTTTTAACTGCTACTTATATTTAATACGATATAAAAAAAAAACATTGTATTTGTTATCATTAGTTTATTTCAACCAAATCTGGTGGATCTAACCTTTTCACCGATCTGGCGGTTAGCAGTCGACCCGACTACCTTAAAGCTGCCTTCACAATATGTACACATACATCGCCCGATATACCTGCATCTAGTGGATATCGTTTTACGCCCTGGGGTGTGGTGAATAGCTGCTACCGGTGAAGGCGGCGAGGGTCCCAGGCCGGGGTTATTGTTGGGCCTGTTTTGGCCCCGGTTAGCGCGAGAGTGACGTCATGGGGTGGGCCTCTCGGTGTGAATGGCGCGTCCCTGTTGAATGTCCACACGTGTGAGCCACACGTATGGCACACGTAACATTATTTTCAAGTAGATGATTATAAAAAAGAATAAAATATGGATATAGTTAATTATTTAATGATTTTATAGCCTCTTATGTCATAAATAATCAACAAATTGTTTTTTTTTTTTTTATTTTACGTGCTTTTCTTTAACTTACAATGTTTCGTCGTTGTCGTCGTACGTTCAAAACTGCCAAGCTCTAGAACTTGGAGCTTGTAAGACCTGGAGGTCTGAAATTTTGCAGAGGGTCTAGGTTCGGATGACAATACATGAATCCGTAGTCACTTATCGACCTGGACCTCCAGGTCGCCGATGACGGGGGTACCTGAGGGAGTCATCTCCGAGAATTTGTGCTAAATTTTTCGGGGATGACTTTGAGGAAAGTTCTAGAGTAATTATCGAGGCAATTTGAACCTAAGTACCAAGGTCACCGATTATGGGGGTAACCGGGGTACCTGGGGGTCATCTCCGAGAATTCCGGTCGAATTCTTGGGATATGACTTAGGATAGATTTCGGGGGTGTTTCAGAGCATATGAGGAAGAAGTTTGAACCTGGAGAGCCAGGTCGACGTTGACGGGTGTACCTAGGGAACCTGGAGGTTATCTTCGAGAGTTAGGAACAATTTCTGCGGAAATGACTTTAAGAGGTAATATAGAGTATTTATCGAGACAATTTGAACATTAGTACCAAGATCACCGATGATGGGGGTACCTGGGGTACCTAGGGGTCATCTCCGAGAAGTATAATTTAGTTGAATAAAAATGCAGAACTTTTAAGTCATCCCCGCAGAAATTGGCCCAAACTGTCGAAGATGACCTCCAGGTTCCTCAGGAACAACCATTATCGGCGACCTGGGTACCTAGGTTTAAGTTGCCTCGATAAATACTCTATAACACCTCTAAAGTCATTTCCGCAGAAATTGTTCCTAACTCTCGAAGATAACCTCCAGGTTCCCTAGGTACACCCGTCAACGTCGACCTGGCTCTCCAGGTTCAAACTTCTTCCTCATATGCTCTGAAACACCCCCGAAATCTATCCTAAGTCATATCCCAAGAATTTGATTCGAATTCTTGGAGATGACCCCCAGGTACCCCGGTTACCCCCATAATCGGTGACCTTGGTACTTAGGTTCAAATTGCCTCGATAATTACTCTAGAACTTTCCTCAAAGTCATCCCCGAAAAATTTAGCACAAATTCTCGGAGATGACTCCCTCAGGTACCCCCGTCATCGGCGACCTGGAGGTCCAGTTCGATAAGTGACTACGGATTCATGTATTGTCATCCGAACCTAGACCCTCTGCAAAATTTCAGACCTCCAGGTCTTACAAGCTCCAAGTTCTAGAGCTTGGCAGTTTTGAACGTACGACGACAACGACGAAACATTGTGAGTTAAAGAAAAGCACGTAAAATAAAAATAAAAAACCAATTTGCTGATTATTTATGACATAAGAGGCTATAAAATCATTAAATAATTAACTATATCCATATTTTATTCCCTTTTATAATCATCGACTTGAAAATAATGTTACGTGTGCCACACGTGTGGACATTCAACAGGGGTGGTACCGGATAGCGCTGGTGAGGGTCCCGGGCGGGTGTAATGAGTAGGTGGTATTGTTCCGACAGACTTCCTGTTTTGAGGGATTTCTTTCAACTCATCGACCGCTTCACATCGCCTTCTTCTTTGAAATGGACTCCTCATAGGTGGGGTACGAGATGAAAATAAAAAATGTTATCCAAGTAAAATTTAAAAATAAGTAGATTTTGAAAATTCTGATAGTAGAATTTAATATTTCTGATAAAGTTTGATTTTAAAATATTTACGGATTTTTTAAACGTTGGTTGTGGGTGATGAAATGAAAAAAGTATTTATGTACACAAAATTTATTTCAGATCATTTTTACAAGGGATTTGTTGTACAGTTTTTTATTCAATTTTTTACAAGTTAATTGATTTTTGTGTATCCATCTTTTTTAGGATTACCAGAAGAATTTTTTTGATAGCCATGATTGTCGTGTCCTTTCTTTTTATCTTTTTCTTGGGAGATGAGGGGCTTTGTTTTCTCGGGGTCCTTGAGTCTTTCGACTTGGGTGTAGCCACTGTTGGTACTTTTTCCGATCCTCAGGGCTGCTGTCTCAAACTTGCTATGCGACTGTCCCATGTCAGATGTTTACAGTGTACTGAGGGTTTTTTATGAGAAACTATTGATTTAGTATTTTCACGTTTGCGATGGAAACAATTGTTGAGCAACGTCTTTCGCTATGAAAGGTAAGTAACAGGCGTACATTTCAGCAAAGATCAACACCAAAACTTTGTCTTCGTGGAATGGGTTTATATTTTTCTGAACATATTTTTCGATCTCGTCTTTTATGACGAGGTAGTATTGTTGAAAAGAATCGGAAATGCGTAAACAGTTGTTTACTTTAACGGGGTCTTCTTTCTTAAAATGTTCAATCAAAAAATTTACGATGCATCCATAAATATTATTCACTAAACTTTGCTTTTCAGTTAAATCTTTGAAAATTGATATTATGCATGGCACCATCTCTTTTAAGCCTTCGTATATGGGGATTTTTTTTTTCCTTTTAACGGATTCGAGTATCGTTTCCAGAGATGATTTTTTGTCTCGGTTTCATGAACCGCAACCTTGCTGTTCTGACTTTCAACCTCTCGTTCGTTGAGAATGATGGCTCTTTTTTCAAATGAGTCGCCAAAAACAATGTTATGGTTAGGAGGCTGGATAAATTTAGGAACAGTACAAGCCCTATAATGATCTTGCAAATAGGCTTCTATTTCACCCATATTTTGTAAGAATTGGTCCAATGATTGTTTATCCAGGGTTATGTACTTACTTGGTGGTCGAGAAGAACAGAATTTAGCGACCGGTATAAAAAGGCCCCATTATGTTCCAACCCGACACACACACGTTTCGCATTGGAGCCATTTATCGCGTAGGTTGTTGATAAAATCATGTTCGGAAGTCCCATGATTTCTTTGCTTTTTTTAACGGATGCCATCTCGACCGTTGAAATGAATGTCACATACTGACAATAGCTGTGAGAGAGTGTATTAAAGAATAGGTCCTGACGCGCTGGGCGAGTACTCTTTTGGAAAGAAAAAAAGATGCGGCGTTGCGCTTTTGTTTGAAAAACTATGGAGATGCGATGATGCGTGGGACGCTTACCAGAATTTCTTACCTGTAGATGTTTTCCTGTGGAGATATTTTTTCCTCAGCCTTTTTAAAAAAAAAAAAATTAAAAATTGCAGAATTATTTTATCAGGATGTTCGGGTAAAAGGTCGATAAATAAAAACAAATAAAAAAATGTACTAAAAAGTAAAAAATAAATTGTTTTTCCAAAGAAATATTTCTGAAATATTTATTTCTTTCAATAAAAAAATAGTTTGAAAGATTAAGAATAGCTTGAGCAAATATAAAATTTGGTTAGGACTCAAAAGAAAAGCATGGGGCATCTTATTAAATAGTTTCAAACAAATTTTTTCAGGTAATGTTTTGTATAATTATTTTTTTTTATATATTTAGTACATTCAATTGATTGTAAATGCAACTATTTATTTATTTATAAATTAGTGCGTATTTCAAATATTTTTATACACGAGTGTTATTGTTAATTATAGTTATTAAATTTAAATGTCTTTAATTTTATTTTCTTGCAATATAAATGTTTGTTTTAGTAAATTTTTTATATTCGGTTTTTTTTTGTAATCCTCTTTTTCTAATTATTTTTATATAAAAGTATATGTGTATTTTATCAGATGCCCCATGCTTTTCTTTTGAGTCCTAACCAAATTTTATATTTGCTCAAACTATTCTTAATCTTTCAAACTATTTTTTTATTTAAAGAAATAAATATTTCAGAAATATTTCTTTGGAAAAACAATTTATTTTTTACTTTTTAGTACATTTTTTTTATTTGTTTAAAACTAGTTAAAGAAAAGCATGTCTTAAAAAATTTTTTTATTTTTTTTATTTTCTACTTTTTAGTCCAAGCGTTATTTCTGTGATTTATGAGTAAAAATAAATAGAAAAAGGGTTTTTTAAATACCAAACTTCAAGTTTTATTTTCAAAATTTTTTTTATTTTTTTAAATTCACATCAAGCTTTTTAGTTCACATAATACTTTACTTAAATTAAATTTTCTAGTGTCAGTATTGGAAAAACTGTTTTTTCCACTTCACCCAGAAGGTAAACAGGCAGAAGCGTTTTTGTTTTCGTGGTGTCCCCAGTAGGCCTATTCCACGTCTCCAGCAGTCATAATTTAGTACTTCAATTACCTGATATGATAGTACAATCAATTTTATGACTGCGGAGATCTGAAATTAAATTTTATTGATTAAAATTTTCTTTTTTTAATGTAATTAATATTATTTGAAACAATGCATCTTATATATATAAATAACTAACCTTTAATAAAGTGCTGCCAAATCTGTCTTCTTTCTTCTTTTATATTCTTTCTTACATATTTCTCATTCTTTCCATTTCTTCTAAAGCTTCGTCATTGCAGGGTGTTTTTCCAGTCAGTTTAATTGGATCAAGTTCTTCTATTAGTAGTCCATCAAGAGATCTAACTCTACTAAGGGTGGTGTAAGCTTGCCCTTTGGCAAACATTTTTTTACCAAGGTAGACTACAGCAACATCTACAGTTGTCCCTTGAAACTTGTATGCTGTTGAGGCCCATGACAATATTAATGGAAGCATTCTACGTTCTGCAGTTCCATAACTGTACTTTGCCTGGAATTGAATTATGATTGGCTTTATTTCATGAATGCCATCTTTACCATAGTCTATGGAAACTGATGCTGGTATACATTCTGGGTAGAGATGATCTCTTGCATACTGCGGCCATTTGATTCCTACAATTTGTCCTCTTGCGCCATTGACAAGCCCTTTAGAAATATTAATATTCGATCTTAACATCACTACTGCACCGATGAAAATTACGAGCTCTTCCTTCAAACCTCCAGTCTTGTTTGAATCTTTAGAAATTACAGAGTCAATAGTTTTTCCATTTAGCGATCTTGTAGAATCTACCAATTTGTCATCTGCTTTGATTGTCCACATTTTTACATTTTTATGCTTGTAATGTCGAATAACCTTTTCATTGTGGGCGTCAACTTGATCGTTGGTTGGGTAAATCCTGACTGCATTTTCCAATGAGAATTTTTCATCAGTGCTTGTTATAACTTTATCCATCAAAATTTGCATGTGTTCAGCAGTCATTTCTCCGACTCTCAATGCGTTCAATAGGTTGACAAAAGTTTGATCGCCTTGTTGTCTCATATTTTCTTTTAATTCAACAAGTGAAAATAGACGCCAAAGGTGTGTAGCTGGAAACATGTAATCAGGCTGCTGAAAGACTTGACTTCCTCTGACTGGTGGCAGCTGCATCAAATCACCAAATACTAGAATGTTGATTCCTCCAAAATAGTTATTGTTGTTCTTCAGCTGCTTCAATCTTGAGTCGATCATACAAAGCATCTCATATGGCACCATTGAAATCTCGTCGACGAAGAAAAATTCTACATCTTTCCATTCTTGACGCATGCTCTAAAAAAAATTGAATTAATTAACAAATTTTAATGAGTTTCATAACATTATCATAAATATTTAATTGCCTTGAGATAATTTCCTGTTAATAGCGGCATTTCTGGAATTCTTCCATCTTTTTGTACTGGTAGTCTTAGTGAACGATGTAAAGTTGTACCACCAACTAATCGTGCAGCAACTCCTGTTAAAGCAGCAACTTTTACTGCAGGTTTATTTCCGTAGCACCTTTTTACTTGATTTTTCAATAAATTAAACAGAAAGGTTTTTCCGGTTCCTGCTTGACCAGTTACGAAAAGTCTTTCTCTGTGCTGATCTCCTTCAAGTTGCTTTTTGATACTCTCAGTGATACGAAGAAAGATTTCTCGCTGGTTCCCATTCATTGCTTGACACGATCGTTGGAATCGCTCGTCACTTATTTGGGGTTCTTCAGCAGGTACAAAATCTTCTTCCAAACCTTGTGGCTCTTCCTCGAGAATTTGAAAAGCATGAATTTGAACAAATGCATTTTGAAGTTGTCTATCTTGTTGACGAAACCTGTCCATCATCTCGCTATTTCTTCTTAGATCTTCTTCACGTGCCAAGAATGCATCTTTGCTTGAACTAAATCCATCACGTAATTCTGCTTCAGACCGATGAGACATATACTGAAGCAGTAAGCTGTAGTAAAATCTTTCAGGATCTGTTCCAGCAATGAAATATGGAACTCTAACTGCTGCTGTATTATTTCTAATCTTTATTTTAGTGTTGTCAGTTAAGGTTATCAATTTATCTTGTCTGCTTTCATCTAAAACTTCATATGCATCTTGGTCAACGTTTTCTTCATTTTCTTCTTGTGCCTTTGGGTAATGAGGTTTGAATCTCATCGCAAATTCCATTAACGTCATGTTTTCAAAGTCATAGTTTGGATGTTGAAGAGGACGTTTTTGATATCGTTCAATGATGTTTGCACAATACCCTGTAGCATGACCAGAATCATCAAATTTAATCACTTTGTAACGTTCTTCGGGCTTGCGAGAGTTCAAAAAGATGACTTCTCTTGAACTATCTTGAAGCTTAAGATGACACAATCTGTAAATACATTCACAAGCTGAGACCTGGCGTTTACTCAAAATATGCATGCATATTTTGAAAATCCTACGAGAAATGTCTGTTTCTTCTCGTTGAATTTGTCGAATGGCTTCAGCAACGCTACGATTCATTTCTACGGACTCGGCTTTTGCAATATATTTGGCAATGTAGTATGCAATAGACTCGTTGTCACCACAAGGCTGGATATCCATGTTGCCTTTCCATAAGTCCAGAAGCTGTCTATTGTAATTATTGATATTTTCATCTTCCTTGCGACGTTTTAAAAGACATATTCTTCCTCCATTCCTTATAAATTCTTCTGATGAGTGACAGATCAATCGAGTCTCTTCACAGACTTGCCTTGGAAAGTTGAAACGGCATCTTATGTTGTCGTTGTTTTTATGACATGTATGAGTGTGGTTATGTGTTTGGCACTGTTTCACAATTTCATGAAGTTCGTCATCTTCTGCTGGCATTTCACAAGTGAGAACTTCATCAATTTTCTATATGCCCTCTGGTGTTTGAAACGATGGATGATTTTCAATCCACACTATCATGTGCAAGTGAGGACTACCACGGTTTTGGAATTCAATTCGCCACCAGAGTCGATTACTTTACCACTAAGGACTTTATCGTTGTTGCGTATAAATTTCATCATAGCGTTGACTCTTATCATAAACTGTTGAATTATTGAAAGATTTTTAATTTATTTTTTTTTATTTTTTAATGATACATACTTATTCATATTAAATTAATTAAAATTTACTTACTTGACGGCTGACGACGACAGGACATTTTTCTATCAAACGTTGAACCGCTTGTGTATCCAAATCCTTTGGATCTACATCTGAACGATCATCGGCAAGTAGAAGAGCCTTTATCATATCTTTCCAGTGTAAATCGTTGCAAGAAAAAGTGATGAAATAGGTTGGTGGCCCAAGACATCTGATCATTGCAATTAGATTATTCATAGCAGATTTCCAGTAAGCAGCTGATCCTCTTAGATTTTTAAGGTACAAATGGACATCTTCGACCATACCATCTTTGCCTTCGATTTTTTTACCATATGCTGCTAGGGTTGATTTTACCCAGTAGCTCTCGTACATTGACAAGGCATAGAAGAGGTAGTCGGTTCGCTGGAATCGTGGATCTTTTCCCAAAATTCGGCTCTGAAAGTAGTCCAGTGGTGTGATTTTGACTTCTCTGTTTTCTTTGAACCCGTTGACTCCATGCGGAAACAAAAAAAATCATGCGAATTCTTCCGCCTTTTTCTCATGTTCCACATTGACAATATTGTCCTGCACTTTTCTCTTTATTTGATTGAGATTGTCATTGACTTCAAGTTCATCTTCAACAGCTGGCTGTGCTATATCAATGGGTGCCATTACAGACGTCATGACTACCAAATTGGTGGCGTTGCCTTCTCTTTCATCCATGGGATCGTATGTAGTAGCTTGAGATGTTTGTTCCTGATTTACTTCTTGAAGATCTGATTCATCCATATGAACATCCTCATTTTCTTTTTCATAAACATCAATGTAATCAATCGTAAATTGTTTCTCATTCTTGTTCTTTGTGCTGAATGATTTTCTACATCTGTTTGTAAGTTCTTCTAAGTTATCACATTCGATCGTGCACGCTTTTCCAACAGTTTCGTTAGCTTTACAACCTTTTGGTCCAAATGAATGTGAGTCTGTAAAATAGTACTTGTCACCAAATCGCAGTAATCCATATGAATATCCATTACCACCAATAATGATTCCTGCTTCATGGTCATCAAAAAGTTGTGTCAAAGCTTCATGAAGTGACAAAGAACCCGCATTTGGATTGCCGCGTTCACTAATGTTTCCATATAATAGGGGTTCTTGAGAATATTCGATGTTAAAAGATTTACCAAACAATACAAAATCATTTTTGATATGTGTACGATGCGTGTACGATTATGTATAGTTGTACATAAACTATTACCTTCTAGCAAGTTTTTGTCCAAAACACTTCTATTCCAGTCACAAGGAGGTAGGACAGATGCTCTAACAATGCTAGCGAGAGTCATAGCACAACATTGAGCTCCAGTGTGTTCTGTCGTAAAAATGTCTGGATTTGCTTGATTCCACGATGCTCTGATGATTCGAGAATTTCCATTGATTGGTACGTACATCCGTGGTTGTGGTTGAAGCTGTTGCTCTGTCTCTTGCGGTGGTTGATTGCTGTCAATATTATCGGTTACTGGCTGTGATAGTCGTATCAAGTTGTCCTCATTAAGCTGAACATTTTCATCGATTAAGACGTCACCTAGCGGTAATCTCAAAAACTACTCTTTTTTATTTTTACAGATGTTACTAAAAAATAGTGAATTTAATCTTCCAAAATGGTTTCTATTATTTCGTTTAGCTGAAAATTTTTTCACAAATTATGTTTGAATTTTTATTGCCAGCATTCTACAAGAATGCTGGACTTATTAAAAAAATTATTTGGTTATATAATTTATAATAAATATAACTCAGATTTCAGCAGGAGTTCTCGTCCGGATTTTCCTACTGCAAAGCCAACGGGTGGTCGTTGGCGATGTAGAGGTGTATGTGTTGCCTTTGGAGGAATAATCTCCCCAGGAAACAAACACACTACTGGACAACACCTTTTAGTTCCTTTCGGAGTTGAACAAATGGCAGGTTCCATAACAATAGTGCTCAAAAATTCAATAAGATTCAATTGAAAATATTTAATAAAAAAAAAAAAATTATTGTCTGATCTCATAATCCTTAGTCAGGTACTTCGCTTGTGGATACGATACGCCATCTAGCGGATATCGAAAATACTACCCCTTTACGCTTGCTTTTTATTCAATACGTTTTGTAGTTGTTATCATTCTTGTTATTGTTATTATTATTATTAATATTACTACAATGATTGTTATTATCATTATTGTTATTGTTATTATTGTTACTACTATTATTATAATTTTGTTTTTACTTTTTTTAATTTTTTTTTCTATAACATGCTCAAAACCTCTTTAACTAAGTCATTTCCGAAAAATTCAACTCTAATTCCCGGAGATGATCCCCAGGTACCCCAGGTGCCCCCGTCATCGGCGATCTGGATGTTTAGGTTTGAAGTGCCTCTTTAAATTTTCTAAAATACTCCCCAAAGTTACTGTCGAAAAATTTGGCCCAAAGTCTCGGAGATGATCCCCAGTTATCCCAGGTACCCCCGTCATCGGCTACCTGGCCGACCAGGTTCTAAGTGCCTCTTTCAATACTCTAAAATGCCCCCCAATGTCATCGTCAAAGAATTTGGCCCAAAGTCTCGGAGATGATCCCCAGGTACCCCAGGTACCCCCGTCATCGGCTACCTGGCCGACCAGGTTCTAAGTGCCTTTTTCAATACTCTAAAATATTCCCCAATGTCATCGTCGAAGATTTTGGCCCAAAGTCTCGGAGATGATCCCCAGGTACCCCAGGTACCCCTGTCATCGGCGACCTGGATGTCCAGGTCGAAAAATGACTACGGATTAATGTATTGTCATCCGATCCTAGACCCTCTGCAAAATTTCAGACCTCTAGGTCAACTAGGCTCAAAGTTATAAAGCTTCGCCGTTTTGAACATACCGTGAAAGAAACTTTGTGAGTTAAAGAAAAGCATGTAATAAAAAACAAAACAAATAAAATTAATAGTATTTATTATATACTTTTTGTATAATTTTCTTTAAAAGAACAACTTTCTTAAATCTAGTGGGAGTACAAAAATATTTCTTAATACATAATACACTTTCTCTCTCTCTCTCTCTCTCTCTCTCTCTCTCTCTCTCTCTCTCTCTCTCTCTTAAATCTAAAAGTACAAATTCTAACCGACCCCGTGCGAATGAGCGACCAATGAGAAGCACAATGCGCTGATCCGTCAGATGTGAGATTAAAAGCAGTCAAAAAATTTCCCTGATCGTAATTTTCTCTGTTAATTCCAATACCCTCGATTAAAAAATGAATACCCGTACCAGAGAATGGAGTTTGAAAACTTTCTATAGACGATTTATTATTACCATCTTGAAAACGTGGGGTCAGAGGTTTACTAGGAACTTGAACACCATCGATGTTCAAATAGAGATAATTCATATTGAAATGTTGAAAATTAAACGGATTAAATTTACGATTACCATTGAAAGCTCTATTATATACAAAACCAATGATTAATCTTTTAGGTAGCTGGCCCAAAAATACGTTATCAAGAGTCTCGGATAAAAGTCCTGGATGCATCGTGAATGATTTGATATCCACGCGTGTTGTTGGCTATTTTGCAGTTGCCTTAGATAATCCGTTTGCGTATGCTAATAAAACGGGGGGGACTTATTTTAACACATCGCACGATAAGCGTAGCAGCTTGTATCTGAATTTTGAACTTGCCATCATCCGATGCGTCCATTGAACAAAATGCGTCTTTGCTACGTACAAATCGAATACGCAACTCAACACCGTTTATTAACATTTTATCCTGATTAAAAACATCACTGTGAATGTGACCAGTTAAATCGAAAGTTTGATTCAAATTTTTGTCTCTTTGTCAGCCCTGCATTTTTATTGGGCACTGCATCAAAACGAGAAGGTTCATCGTCGTACCACAGACTAGATGTTAGATGTGAACTTTTTGCAGCGAGTCCGTAATTCTAGAGCGTTTTGATGTACGCTCTGTACGCATAAGTATTACTTGTAGGAGTGACGAGTTTATTATTAAAAAAAACATCAACTTGATTAAAAATCGAGTAAAGAAAGTTGTTTACAGGTCTGACTTTGGGGTTTTCATTGGCTGAATGATTCGGTGTGATATTCACTTGCAATCCTAGCATTGTAAGTGCCACTTGTTGGAGGTACTGCAAACTTAAGTGGAGCCTCCGAATCGTCGTTTAGGGATGATACAGGTTTGAAATGACAAAAATTACTCTTTTTCTATAGAAGTTTGAGTTGGGGGTACTGTAAAAATATCTAAATCACTAGAAACACATTCTAAACTATGATCGTGGAGAAACGCCGTGTTTACTTGGGTCCGAATATATCAGATATACTTCTCAAAGTTTTCTTTTTTAATCTATTTTTACTTTTTTTTTAGGCACCGATCTCTTCTTATTTCTTTTAACTTTCTTCTTCTTCGATCCTGAGGTACAGACACGACCGTGACTTTTGGTCGACTGTCGTTTACGTTTCAATGCTTTAGTTTTATAACCGTCACCTCTCATTAAATCAGCCATTTTAGTTGTAGCCTTCTTTTTTAAATTGTTACCGGACTCTCGAACTCTTGTTTTGAGCGATTGTTTAAAATTTAGGTCATTGTTAACTACGTCGTCGAAAACGTTTATGCCTGCGCGAACAGCTTCATTTCCAACAGCTTTTACACCACGACTCAGCTAGGGTATGATTCGACGAACTGAGCCACCGAGACATCCGTATAAACAAACAATTGATTTGGGATAGCAAGTCCAATGACCGCTGGTCTTGACGCAACGACAACGGGTTTTCATTTGATGTTTCCAGAGTAAAATTTTTTCTCTGCAAGCCATTTTCAAATCCAAAAATACGCCAAATTTTTTCATTAAACTTTGTCTTGTGCATATCTTTACACTTGCATTTTCTTGTAAGAGTATAGTATCCTTTGAGATGAGAGGATTTGATTTTGATGAGTTTATTAATTGTACATTATGTTGTACAAAATACATAAGGTAAAAGAGTTCTACATCAGATTAAATTTCAAAATAAAGGTATACAAAAGGCATATAAATATAGATGATATAAAATAATAAAATAATAACAATAATAACAACAATAATCATAATAATAAAGATAGTAATAGTTAGATGAATGTGAAGGTAAAGATCAGTAGTAATAATACAGCAATGCAAATATAATCAAATCTACAGTTATTGTAGTAGATCAGTCTATCTGTATTCACTCCACAGAATCACTAAATCACTATATAATATTGCAACAGGTATCCAATTTAACCATGGCGTACCAGACTCGGCCTTTCCCTCAGCCGTAAAGATATGTGATTTGATAAGATGTTTAAAACTGGACAGGGATGATGATTGACGTATATGAGGGGGGTAGTGTGTTCCATGAGTGAGTAGCTAGTATAAAAAAAGATCGTTTCAGAGAGTCCGTGCGAGCAAAGGGGGCAATCAACGAATCAAGTGCATGCGGGTTCGCCATTCTCAAGGGACGTGAGCTGAGCTTCTCGGTAAACAAATTCGCCAAATAGGAGCGAGTACCTGTGAGAAGGATTCTATAGAGCAAGCAAGCAGCAAAATAATCCCTGCGGCCCGCTTCTCGAAGCCAGCCAAGCTCAAGTCTGTAGGGTGTAACGTGATTGCTCTTTCTAATCCCAAAGATGTACCTGATCCCACGATTAAGCAAACGCTGTAGTATGAGATCCTGCCAACTCGAGATATTACAGTACACAAGTGAACAATAG
Organism: Encarsia formosa; assembly: GCA_038277355.1. NCBI lineage: Eukaryota > Metazoa > Arthropoda > Insecta > Hymenoptera > Aphelinidae > Encarsia > Encarsia formosa. The sequence goes on along the minus strand of CM076185.1, from coordinate 48,904,075 downwards.
TCAATGATAGGAAAAAGCAAGGTTTGCACGAGGTGTTTACGCAGATCAAAGGTGGTGCTGCGTCTGAAATGGTTAAGACGGTACAAAAGAGAGTTGGCTCTACGACAAACATACCGAACATGGTCTTTCCAGTTCAGCTTAGAGTCTAACACCACCCCCAAACTACGCGCAGAGGGGACAAACGGGACCTTGCAGTCACCAAATCGCAGGTCACGAATACCCAACTCATTAAAGGCATTGACATGGGACGGGGTCCCAAAAATCATGGCCTTAGTCTTACCAGCATTCAACACCAGCTTATTAGTGGCAGCTCAGTCAGCAATGTGTTCAGCACCCTGACTCAATCTTTCCAGAGTGGCATGAATGTCCTCAAGTCAGCCCCCAATAATCTGCAGATCATCCGCATAAATCACATGAAAGACACCAGGGCCAAGGCCTAGAGCAATGTCAATAATAAACAGAAGCAAGAGCAGAGGACCCAACACGGAGCCCTGGGGCACGCCCTTATTATGGGGGTGGAAAGAAGTAAAACTGCTGTCCTCTGCCCTAACTGCCTGCGAGCGGCTAGCAAAATAAGAGGCAACCCATCTCAAAACCCCATGTGAAAAACCCAAGGATTGTAGTCTCTTGAGCAACGTTACGTGCGAGACCGAATCCAAGGCTTTACCAAAATCAAAAAGCAACAGCGAGGTCATTTGTCTTCTGTCCATACCCACCCGAATGTCATCCGGGAGTTTCAATAGTGCTGTATGTGTGCATCGTCCCGCTCTGAAACCTGCCTAATAATCGTCCACCAAACCCTACGATTCAACAAAAGCAGTTATCTGGTCATGGACCAGTTTCTCAAGGATCTTCGACATAAAACTGAGCAAGGAGATAGGACGAAAATCATTCAGACAAGACGGAGAGGGTGTTTTATTAAGAGCGATCACTCTTGACTTCTTCCATTGCTCAGGAAAGGTCGATGTGGATAGAGAAGTATTAAAGATTTTGCAGATGAAAGGACCAATGGATGAAAAGGCTGACTGAATAAAGCTCTGTGGTAGGGAGTCAATGCCCACTGCCTGGGATGTCGACTGGCACATAACGCGTGCTATCTCGTCCACCGTTACATCCACAAACGCAAAGCCACCATAATCTGTCTCTTTTTCCAAGTTATTAAGAAAAAGAGAGAGATCTGGTGCCATATTATCAAACGAGACAGAGGCTAAGTGAGCATTGAGATCCTCCGCCGAGAAGCTACCCAGATTGGAGTCTGCTTTAGAAGAGATACCAAGATGCCTTAGTTCTTTCCAGAGCTGTTGAGGATCAGTGATGTTCTTAAGCCTATGCCTATAAAAGTCGAGTCTCGCAGACTCAATCTTCCCATGTGCAAAATCACGCGCTTGCCTGTATAAAAACAGTTCAATATCGAGTCTCGAGCATCGGTAAGGTCGGTAGAGTCTGTCTCTTTTAGTCAATAGGTCACGGTGGTATGCAGTAAACCATAGATGACGATTCTTTCTTTGTTTGAGGGTTTTCAAAGGAGCAAAAATATCAAGAGCAGCATTGAGGTTAGAGTATAAGCAATCCACCCTCTCACTAAGTGAATGCGTTTCATCCGTGAATACTGACCAATCACACTCAAGCAAAAATTCATTCAAAGCCCAAGCATCAACAGATTTGAAGTCCCTGAAAGTAAAGTCATTCGTCAAAACTTGGGGGGTTTGAATGTCAAGAGTAACTGTCATCAGGTCATGTCCCGCAATAAAAGGTGTCTCTGTCTTCCAGTAGCTAGTCACAGTGTGAAGTGCGTCAACGAGAACCAGGTCAAGGCAAGTATCCGAGTTGGAGGTGTGATGTGTAGACCCAAATGGGACCGAGAACAGAGAATTCTCCTCAATAAAATCACGCACAAAAACCGCATCAGGCGAATCCGACAGCTGGTCTGCATTAAAATCACCAAGGATGACCTTAGTGCCATGCATATTATCACGCAGGTCGGACACAAAGTCAGACCCGAGGACAAATGGGGCATGCGGGGGCCTATACACCACACCTACAAATATGGGGTCAGTCTCTCCAACAGAGACTTCAGCAAGAAGATACTCAGGATGACCAGGCCTACCGTTCCACTCAGTGGAAGACGAGCAGAGGTGTTTGACTGAGAGAGATTGATGAACATAAAGTGCCACCCCCCCCCCCTGGTTATTACGGTCACGCCTTAGAAGAGCATAACCCTCCAAAGCAACTAGCGCATCCTCAATCGAAGGACCCAAATGGGATTCAGTAACAGCTATCACGTGTATCATGGACTGTGACAAAAGAAACAGCCTAACCTGCTTAATATGTCCCTTAAGGGAGTTAGCATTGAAATGGCAGACACGCAGCATTATGCCCTTACCCCGCACGGACCTCTGGTGTAAAGTGAGTGTAGAAGGCTGAGAGAATGATTGAGAATGAGATGAAGAAGAACTGAAGAGTAACGGATTGAAGTAGGGAGAAGTAGAGGAAGAAGTAGTTACATGTGAGGTGACAGATGAAAGATGCGTACTGTGAAGAAGACAGAAGTGATGACATGAAAATGTAATATTACCGCGAGAGAGAAGATGTGTCAGCATACCTGTTATTACAAAAAACGATTTAAATCTTCATTGCTGGAGATGAGTGTAGGGGTGGTTCCCTTCTTCCTGCAAACGTAGATTCGGCCACTGCAGATGAAGCAGATGAATCCAGAGTCAGATTGTCTCGCCTTCTCTCATACAGCACGATGCAAATCAAAAACTTCCTTAGGAAGGAATTCGTTCAGGTTCAGCAGTCTAGGCAAGATTGAGTTGGGATCAATCTCAGGGGGTAAATTCAATGATAATGTAGAGGTGTGCAGCTTACCCAACTTAATGTTGCTCTGGATAATTTCCAGCATGAGTGCTCTGGAGTAAAGTGTAACCAGAATCGATGGTTGGCGACTTTGCTGAAGATTCGTAGGTGAGATTGTGGTTGGAGGTCGAGTTGAGGGCGTTGCAGCGTTTGTAGTGGAAGTTGAAGTTGCTGACCTTGTGGTGGCTTTGCTGATGAGCATCCTTGCACCCACTATATCATGAGCTTCAGTATCCAGGTGCAGAGTTTTGAGTACTGAGAGGACAAGTGATTTCACATTGGCTCCAGGAGGAGCAGCAAGACCTCCAATTACCAGCTCCGAGGAATTTGCAGAGCGTGTCGTCGTATTCAGTCGAGCAAGATCAGAGCTGAGAGCGGCATTCTTTTTCTCGAGTTGTTGAATTTTATTCAACAGCTCGGTATCACAGTGCAGGGTGGCAGACAGTTCGGGATTTTCAAATTTCTCCTTCAGCTCAGCCAGTTCACCTTTAATATCTTCCAGCTGGTCCAGTGTCAACTCAAGCTACCAACTTCGGGATGACATCCAGATCAGCAAATTTGTTGTCAATTCCATCAAAGCGCTCCTTGAAGGAAGTCTTCAGGTTTCCAAGCTCATTTAGGATACTTCTCAAAAGTGCCTCATTCGCTACTGGCTCAACATTCTCTGAAGTTACGGCATTCGAGGTATTGGATGAAGTGGATGTGGTTGAGTTTGTGCGAAAACGAGTGTCCGGTGCCTCGTTCTTCCTAGTCCGGTCAGGCGTGGCTTGGGTGATGCAGAACGTGCAGGCTTTCGCTTGCTTACCTTGCAGCATAACAGTTGCTACTTTAGCACACTGTGAATGGTAGAGCTTGCTGCAATTGTCGCAACAGTGTAGTTTCGCATTTGTGCGCGCGGGCCCATGACAAGAGCCGCACAGAGGAGTATCTTTCCCATTCATGATTGAAGTTGTTCCACGACCCAATGAAGAAAGTATAAATGTTCAAATTATGATCAGGCGGCCAATTAAATTCCAGAATTATGCGATGGATTGGTATATGTTCTGCCGGTATTTAGTTAAGTACCACTGGTTACTCCTAACCTCTCAAGCACACAGTACTGCACAAAGAGCTCGTGAGATGACGGACAAGAAGTACTAGT